>CM030367.1:159983574-160583574 GCA_017893485.1 Hemerocallis citrina | reverse complement strand
TATTCGTGTATTTGGTTCTACAAAGTTCTTTTATCTTCTCAGTTATGGATGTCCTAAAACTTTACTTTTCTGAGTTGTTTCTTTTATTGAACAAATGAAGTTGGATTGGTGTGTAGTTAGCAGGTAGAAAAAAGCAAAATGTGAGATGGTACTATTTGTTCATGTAGGATTTTTGGATCTCTAGTGAAGAGAGTTGGTGCATGAGGCTTGAGATCGATGTTAGACCAAGAGCAGTTGTTGTTTGATGATTTCCAAGGTCTAAGATACAGTTTAGATTTTACGTGCAAGCTATATGTTATTCAATGAATGTCTCTGATCTTGTATCTTCTTGTATCACTCATGTCTCTACTTGCTGTAAGGTTCTTGAACTTGTGTTTTTGTTCCAAACATGGCTCAAGTGTGATTAGTGAAATGGGAACTGGAAGGAGTTGTAACCCTTCATTATTGTATGCTCTGAGCTCAATTCACTGGTATGTATCTCTCAATTATCGCTTCTGATATTGTTTGTTTTTGGGGTGTGGGGGCAGCAGGTGTGAGTTCTTGTAATTTGTGAAGTGGAAGCTGTGGTACTGGCGTCTGTCCGACCCTGGGTAGCAGGACTGGCTTGGGAGTAGCAGCAAAGAGGTAGAGGCCGGGTGCTCGGCTCGGATCCAGTAGCTCGGCTCGGATTCTTGGGCTTGGCTCAGGCTCTTGTGTACCTGCACACTGCCTAAAAATACCAGGAGAATTCCCGACGACAGACCCTCCGATGATCTAGTCAGTCACTAAAAAAAGACTGGGCAGCTAGGGTTCAGGTAGGGAGAGATTGAGTACCTTTGGAAGTGAGTAGGGGGTCTGGTATTTATAGGCAGGGTAAACGGGTCTAGGAGTTTGACGGGCCGGGTCAGACCCGTTTGCCTGTGGGCCTGAGGCGGTAGGAGCCCATTGAACTTCTGTTGACCTGATGATTAGGGAAGAGCGGGATTTGAGGGGGTCTGATGGCCCAGGAGGGGCCACGTCATCTAACCCATATCAGCAGCCCCCCATTCTGGGAAGGCTTGGTAATCCAGCCGTGGAGGAGTGATTTGTCTCTGTAGGAAGAGCGGAACGGTGTGTAAATGTGGTTTGTATCTTTCTGGAGAGGCTAGCAGGGTAGGATGAAGGGGATCCGGTGTAGATATGAGGGGCGTTGAAAGTCAAGAGAGAAAGGGCCGGTAGCCGAGCATTGAGCGCCGAGCTCTCTATAAGCTCGGATGCCGGGGGACTGTTGCCGAGTCGTCGAGCCCAGAAGCTCGTCTGTAGTCGCTAAGGGGCGGCTCGAAATAGATGCCGACCTTCGAGCCCCAAAAATGCTCTGGGTTGGCTCGAGGTTATTGCCGAGAGCCGAGCCCCCCTGCTTGTTGGAAGAGCTCCGGGGAGGCTCGGAATCTCTGCCAACCGTCGAGCCCAAAAAAGCTCTGGGGTGGCTCGAGGTCATTGCTGAGCGCCGAGCCCCCCCTGCTTGTTGGAAAAGCTCTGGGGAGGCTTGGAATCTCTACCGACCGTCGAGCCCCCAAGCTTGCTGTAAAAGCTAGGGGTGGCACGAGGTCACTGCCGAGCGCCGTGCACCCCTGCCTGTTGGAAAAGCTCTAGGGGAGGCTCGGAATCGCTACCGAATGCCGAGCCCCCAAGCTTGCTGTAAAAGCTAGGGGTGGCTCGTGGTCACTACCGAGCGTCGAGCGCCGAGCACCCCCTGCTTGTTGGAAAAGCTCTGGGGGAGGCTCGGAATTGCTACCAAACATCGATCCCCCAAGCTTGCTGTAAAAGCTTGGGGTGGCTCGAGGTCACTGCCGAGCGTCGAGCACCTCCTGCTTGTTGGAAAAGCTCTGGGGAAGGCTCGAAATCGCTAGCGAACATCGAGCCCCCAAGCTTGTTGTAAAAGCTAGGGGTGGCTTGAGGTCACTGGTGAGCGCCGAGCACCCCCTGTTTGTTGGAAAAGCTTTGGGGGAGGCTCGGAATTGCTACTGAACGTCGAGCACCATGCTTGCTCTAAAAGCTAGGGGTGGTTCGAGGTCACTGCCGAGCGCCGAGCACCTCCTGCTTGTTGGAAAAGCTCTGGGGGAGGCTCGGAATCGCTACCGACCGTCGAGCCCCCAAGTTTGCTGTAAAAGCTAGGGGGGCTCGAGGTCACTGCCGAGCGCCGAGCACCCCTTGTTTGTTGGAAAAGCTCTGGGGGAGGCTCGGCACTGCTACCAACCGTCGAGCCCCCAAGCTTGCTGTAAAAGCTAGGGGTGGCTCGAGGTCACCGCTGAGCGCCGAGCACCCCTATGTGTTGGAAAAGCTCTGAGGGAGGCTCGGAATCGCTACCGAACGTCGAGCCCCCAAGCTTGCTGTAAAAGCTAGGGGTGGCTCGAGGTCACTGCCGAGCGCCGAGCACCCCCTGCTTGTTGGGAAACCTCTGGGGACACTCGGAATCACTACTGACCATCAATCCCTAAGCTTGTTGTAAAAGCTAGGGGTGGCTCGAGGTCACTGCCGAGCCCCGAGCACCTCCTGCTTGTTGGAAAAGCTCTGGGGGAGCCTCGGAATCGCTACCGACCGTTGAGTCCCAAAGCTTGCTGTAAAAGCTAGGGGGGTTCGAGGTCACTACCGAGCGCCGAGCACCCCTTGTTTGTTAGAAAAGCTCTGGGGGAGGCTCGGCACTGCTACCAACCGTGAGCCCCCAAGCTTGCTGTAAAAGCTAGGGGTGGCTCGAGGTCACTGTCGAGCACCGAGCACCCCCTGCTTGTTGGAAAAGCTCTGGGGGAGGCTCGGAATCGCTATCGAATGTCAAGCCCCTAAACTTGCTGTAAAAGCTAGGGATGGCTCGAGGTCACTGCCGAGCGCCGAGCGCCGAGCACAGAGCGCCAAGCACCGAGCACCCCCTGCTTATTGGAAAAGCTCAGGGGGAGGCTCGGGATTGCTATCGAACGTCGAGCCCCCAAACTTTCTGTAAAAGCTAGGGGTGGCTCGAGGTCACTGCCGAGCGTCGAGCACCTCCTGCTTATTGGAAAAGCTCTGGGGGAGGCTCGAAATCGTTACCGACCGTTGAGACCCCAAGTTTACTGTAAAATCTAGGGTGGCTCGATGTCACTGCCAAGCACCGAGCACCCCTTGCATGTTGTAAAAGCTTTGGGGGAGGCTCGGAATTGCTACCGACCGTCGAGCCCCCAAGCTTGCTGTAAAAGCTAGGGGTGGCTCGAGGTCACTGCCGAGCGCCGTGCACCCCTGCCTGTTGGAAAAGCTCTAGGGGAGGCTCGGAATCGCTACCGAACGTCGAGCCCCCAAGCTTGCTGTAAAAGCTAGGGGTGGCTCATGGTCACTACCGAGCGTCGAGCGCCGAGCACCCCCTGCTTGTTGGAAAAGCTCTGGGGGAGGCTCGGAATTGCTACCGAACGTCGAGCCCCTAAGCTTGTTATAAAATCTAGAGATGGCTCGAGGTCACTGCCGAGCGCCGAGCACCTCTTGCTTATTGGAAAAGCTCTGGGGGAGGCTCGGAATCGCTACTGACCGTTGAGCACACAAGCTTGCTATAAAAGCTAGGGGTGGCTCGAGGTCACTGCCGAGCACCAAGCACCTCCTACTTGTTGGAAAAGCTCTGGGGTGGCTGAAGGTCATTGCTAAGCGCCGAGCCCCCCCTGCTTTTTGGAAAAGCTCTGGGGAGGCTCGGAATTGCTACCGACCGTTGAGCTCCCCAAGCTTGCTGAAAAAACTTGGGGTGGCTCCAGGTCATTGCCGAGCGCCGAGCCCCCCTACTTGTTGGAAAAGCTCTAGGGGAGGCTCGGAATCGCTACCGACTGTCGAGCTCCCAAGCTTGCTATAAAAGCTAGGGCTGGCTCGAGGTCACTGCCGAGCGTCGAACGTCCAAAGTTGCTTGTGAAAGCTTCACGGTGGCTCGGAATTGTTACCGACCGTCGAGCCCCCAAGCTTAATGTAAAAGCTAGGGATTGCTTGAGGTCACTGCCGAGCGCCGAGCCCCCCCTGCCTGTTGGAAAAGCTCTAGGGGAGGCTCGGAATCACTACCGACCGTCGAGAACCCAAGCTTGCTGTAAAAGCTAGGGGTGGCTCGAGGTCATTGCTGAGCGCCGAGCACCCCCTGCTTGTTGGAAAAGCACTGGGGGAGGCTCGAAATCTCTACCGACCATCGAGCCCCAAGCTTGCTGTAAAATCTAGGGGTGGCTCGAGGTCACTGCCGAGCGTCGAGTCCCCAAACTTGCTGTAAAAGCTAGGGGTGGCTCGAGGTCATTGCCGAGCGCCGAGCACCCCCTGCTTGTTGAAAAAGCTCTGGGGAAGGCTCGAAATCGCTACCGACCATCGAGCCCCCAAGCTTGCTGTAAAAGTTAGGGGTGGCTTATTGACACTGCCGAGCGTCGAACGTCCAAAGTTGCTTGTGAAAGCTCTCGGGGAGGCTCGGAATCGCTACCGAATGTCGATCCCCCAAGCGTGCTGTAAAAGCTAGGGGTGGCTCGAGGTCACTACCGAGCACCGAGCACCCCCTGCTTGTTGGAAGAGCTCTGGGGTGGCTCGGAATCTCTAACGACCGTCGAGATCCCAATCTTGCTGTAAAAGCTAGGGGTGGCTTGAGGTCACCGCTGAGCGCCGAGCACCCCCTGCTTATTGGAAAAGCTCTGGGAAGGTTCGGAATCGCTACCAACCGTCAAGCCCCCAAGCTTGCTGTAAAAGCTAGGGGAGGCTCGAGGTCACCGCCGAGTGCAAAGCACCCCCTGCTTGTGATGCTGACGTCACGGGCATGGAATTCGAGGCGTTTGAAATCCTAGTGGCCGTTAGATCTTGATGATCAAGATTGGACAGTGAGGATTTTGGCAAAATAATCGATGTGTCGATTTCCCTATATATATCCCCCCCTTCCCCCTTCATTTCTTCACTTTGCGCTCTTTCTCTCAAACTAGGAACTTCTCTCTCTAAGCTGCCGGCGACGACTTTTACGGTGAACTCTCCGTTAATTCAGTTTAGTATTTCCCTTTGTACTGTCGCGTGCTCAGTCTGGCTCCGAAGCGAGTTCCTCTGGTCGGGGCGAAGGTGATCATGATTCAGACTTGACATCGTGGGACCTGGACGACCCACCGAAGGGGGGAACCAACCTGAGGAGGTGGATGGGTGGTTAGATTTCGAATCCTGGGATATGGATGACCAGGTTTTGGACGTGGTCCCCTTACAGATCCGTGAACTGAATGCAGAAGATTCTTCGAGTGAGAAGGTTGAAGAAGAAGAGTCTGAGGAAGGAGGCAAGGAGGTTGAAGAAAGAGGTGTTGAGGGAGGAGGCGTGGCAGTTGAAGAAAGAGGTGTCGAGGGTGGAGGTGAGGTGGGAAGAGCTCTGCCCCCTCTCCCTCCTTTGTCGACACCGTCTCCACCGAGGAAGCCTCGAATTCGTAGCAAGAAGAGAAGTGGCGTTTACCAGATAGTTCGGGCTCGCTGGATGAGTTCGCACCGAAACCTGGGTTTGATGTCCCCTTTTCCAAGAGGCCAGGGTCGATCAGAATGTATCCTGACGATGTGGAGGCCCTTGTTCAGTTCCACATGGGGGTGTCTTCGACTAGCCGGCCCCAGATAAAGATGGACAACACGCAGTGTGGGCTGAAGGCCAATTTTCTGCCCATAATAAGGGCCAGCTACTTCATCCCCAAGAAGTATGAATTGATGATCCCGAGCCCCGGTCTTCGTCCCACCACCGAGTTGGCCCTCGACTTTTGCTTGTTTCTGGAGGATGCCTTTGTCTCGAGGCTAAGATTTCCGCTGCATCCGTTCATTAAGAGGCTGATGAGGTGGGGGGAGCTTAGCCCTATGCAATACGGCCCCAATTCCTGGAAGCATCTGATTTGCTTCATTCTGAAGTGCCAGGAGAAGGTCCCCTTTAAGTTGAAGTACTTCTGCACGGTCTTGGGGGTGAGCTCGCTCGGGGACATGGAGGGCATATTCTACATGTCGCCCCGCCCTCACAGGAGGGTAATGCATGGTCACCCGGACTCCATAAAGGGGTGGAAGGAGAAGTACTTCTTTTTCGGGAGCGAGGTGTCTTGGGAAATTCCTACGGCATAGAATTTCTTCAAGATGAACTTCAAACCTCCGAGGCGGAGGGACTTGAAGAAGGCAGAGTGGGTTAATGTGGACTGGATCGTGGAGGGGCACAGCATAGGTTGGCCGCGCATGACCGAGATACGCCTTGCCCGAGCCGGACCGAGCCCAGCCAACTCCCGTATGTTTTTGTTCCATTATTGTCTAAATTTGCTTTCGCCTTAACATTTTTCTTTCTCTTTTGCAGTGATGGAACCTACCAAGGTAGAGGCGAGGAAGGCTCTGTTGGTGCTGGCCCAGAAGAAGAGGACCCAGCATGCGGCATCGGCGGCGGCGAGACCAGCCAACGGGGGGTGGAGGTCCGTTCGGAACCGACCGCTAAGAAGTTGAAGAAGAAGCACTCGTCCTGATAAGAGAAGGAGTTAGGGCCGAGCATGAGTAGCCGGAAGGTTACAGAGGTCCTGAGGGTTGGGACCCCCGCCATCTGCCCCGATGCCAGGCAGCTGGTGGGTGAGGGGGGCCTTACGCCATATGCCCCGAACTGGTTAGTAAAGGAGGGGGATTCGCTGACCGAGGGCCCGATCTCCATGGAGGTGGCCGCCAAGCTCGCCACGGTCCGCGATCGGAACGTCCTGGCAACTGAGACCACGGAGACGGCTCACATGAAGTGGGCTCAAGCTCAAGTGGCGGCAAGTGTTGGTTTTGTTGTTTATTTGTTTTTCATTTGCACTGGGCAGTCTTCTAACCTTCCCTTCTCGACCAGGCGCGAATTACCGGGGACCAGATGCGGAGGTGCCTGGAGAAAGAGGTCCGCACCGAGAAGCGGAATGCCGATAGGTACCTTTGAGAAGCGTAAGACATGAAGACCGGGCTGATGGCAGCTCAGGGGCAAGTGCAGACCCTTCAAGCCGAGCTCGCCTCCCGACATGATGGGCATCTCCGTGAACTAGATGCGGCTTGGGGAAAGGTGCAAGTGGAGTATGAGGAGTTGCAGATGGTGGCCTCGGAAGAAGTGATCAGCGCCCAAGACGAGGCATATGATCGGGCGAAGGAGCACTTTCTGCTCCTTTACCCCGAGGCAAAAATCGACTACCTCCACTACGGGTGGGAGCCCCCGGTGCATCCGCCAACCCCCGGGGGCAGGGCGAGGGCGACGAGGCTCCGAAGGAACCTCAGTTGGAGGAGGTGAGGGGTGTGGCGGCCGACGAAGAGGTGTAGACCCCTCTCCGTAGTAGTTGATATACTTTCTCTCCATCCCCCCTTTTGTATTGCCGAACGAGGACTGGCCACCGCTTTTTGTAATCGATTTTGAATTAATACAATAGCACTTTTGGCCGACCTTATATGACTTGTGGATTTTTAGTGAATCGTGGTTTCCTTCTTTCTTGCCAGATTAACGAGGCCCTGGGTGCCGACCTCAGTTCTGCCGAGGTTCGCCGACTTCGGGACAGGATAGAGTCCAAGGAAAGTGTCTTGATCCGCTATCGTAAGTAGGCCGACGACCGAGAGGCCGCGGTGGTCTATTTTATGAACAAGTTCAACGAGCTTAGTTCAGAGGCAGCACATCTGAAGAAGGCTATAGCAGATAGGGACTGGGGGGAGTGCCGAAATGAACTGGTCTCTATCCGATGCTTCCACCCGGCGGCACACCTCCGAGTCCGTTCTTCGCAAGGTTGTTGTTGAAAAGGAGTCGGAGATCCAGAGATTGAAGGTCCTGCTAGGTGCCAGACAGTCTCGGTTCGGTCGTCCCGAGCTAGGAGGTCCCTTGATTTTGGGTTCCTTGCCAACCTTGCATCTGAAGATGGCAAGGCCTGCTGATGCACAGAGCTCTGTTACGGGGACGTCGACAATGGCTATGCCCAAGATGGGGGATGAGGTTGCTGGAGGGCAGACCCATTCTGCAGGACGTAAGACGGCTCTAGCGAGTCCGGAGGGCCTGGCGGGAGACTCGTAGGTAGAGGTAGAGGTAGAACGTTGTAACGTTTTATAATTTTACCGTAGTCTTTGAATGCGTTTATGAATAAGATTTGTTTTGTCCGACCCTCCTGACTTGAGAAAACTAGGATGTTGACTGTTCCTTGAACCGAGGGTCGAACCCCCTGCCTCGTAGAAAGCGAGGGAGTGGCTTGAGACCAGTGTCGAATGCAGGTTCGCCCTGCTTAGGGTCGTGACTCAGGGGGAGGATTCCTGTTTGACCCGGGCGGCGAGCCGGGGACTGAGGACTTGGGCTTGTAAGAAAGCCAGGACTTCTAATTTTCGAGGACGGGTCCTCGACGGCCGGACCGAGGGAGGGGCCCGAGCGGAAGGATGATGTCGAGGACGAGGGATGTTGACTTGGCAAAGGGGGTCGTTTCGTCTTCCAACGTCGTTAATGGGGGACATTTCATCTTCCGTCGTTTCGTCTTCCCAATGCCATAAATGCGTCTATTTGGAGGGCTATATAACTCTCACCCCTTCACTAGAAGTTCATCAAAAATCATCTCACTTCACCATGAGTTCTTGTCACCGGTGACTCTTCTGCCACCCGCTGACGATTGGGGGTAACGGTCCTGAGTGCTGTTTATCCCCTATTGCCAGCGGGTGAAAGGTGGGTCATCCCAGAGGCGGGGCTCGGGGCGCTTGCCAAAGGCAAGCGCCCCAAATGAAACATATGGCAAAGAGTCCCAGATCGGTGGCTCTCCTGCCACCCTCTGACAATTGGGGGTAACGGCTGTAAGTGTTGTTTATCCCCTGTTGTCAGCGGGTGAAAGGGGGGTCGATCTATGGTACAGGGCTCGGGGCGCTTGTCGAAGGCGAGCGCCTTAAATCTTAATGAATTTTTTTGGGTAGGAGGAGAGATGAAATCCCAGTCGAGGGTTTAAGACTTGGTTGCTTTAACAAAAGCCCTTTGGACGCTCGGTGTCTGACCCGATCTGGGAGGACGAAAGGTGTTGAAGACCCCCCTAACAGGTGAGAGTTGTCGGGTTGTGGCTCGGGGGTATTGCCGAGCGCGAAGCCCTTGCAGCTTGAGAAAGCTAGGGTATGGCTCGAGGTTAATGCCAAATGTCGAGCCCCCTTAACCTAGGAGAGTTGTCGGGTTGTGGCTCGGAGGTATTGCCGAGCGTGAAGCCCTTTCAACTTGAGAAAGCTAGGGCGTAGCTCGAGGACAATGCCGAATGTTGAGCTCCCTTAACCTGGGAAAGATGTCAGGTTGTGATTCGGAGGTATTGCCGAGCGCGAATCCTTTTCAGCTTGAGAAAGGTAAGGTTTGGCTCGAGGTCAATGCCAAATGTCGAGCCCCCTTAACCTGGGAGAGTTGTCGGGCTGTGGCTCGAAGGTATTGCCGAGCGCGAAGCCCTTGCAGCTTGAAAAGGTTAGGGCGTGGCTCGAGGTCAATTCCGAATGTCGAGCCCCCTTAACCTGGGAGAGTTGTCGGGTTGTGGCTTGGAGGTATTGCCGAGCGCGAAGCCCTTGTAGCATGAGAAAGCTAGGGCGTGGCTCGAGGTCAATGCCGAATGTCGAGCCCCCTTAACATGGGAGAGTTATCGGGTTGTGGCTCGAAGGTATTGCCGAGCGCCAAGCCCTTGCAGCTTGAGAAAGCTAGGGCATGGCTCGAGGTCAATGCCGAATGTCGAGCCCCCTTAACAGGTGAGAAATTTTTTTTTAAAAAATGTAGGGGAAAACAAAATTACACTATATTATTTTACAAAAAAGGGAAAGCACGTAAGTGCTGACTACAATGGGTTGGTTACACAAGTTTGGCCTCCCCTTCGAGGAACTTAATGAGGTGCTCTGCATTTCAGGGTCTCTTGATTATTCTGCCCTGCAGGTCTATGAGTCGGTATATGCCCGGACGTACTACTTCGGAGACCTTGTAAGGGCCCTCCCAATTAGGTGATAGCTTCCGCTTTCCTCTGGGGTTGGATACCGTGAGTTTTCTGAGTACGAGGTCACCTTGTGTCACGCCCCGCTTCCCAAAAATATGGAATACAAGTACGTAACATTGGCCCAGCAAATGACTAACGTCACACATAAGTTGTTCAACTGATCAACTCAACAATATAACCAATACAGAACAATTGCGCAGACAATAATAATAATCTCATGAACAATAATACTTGGAATGAAACAATAAAAATATCCAAATACAATAATAATCCAACATTTGGAAACAAAAATAACAATATTCGGGACAAAAGCCCAAAACAATAATAAATCCAAAACACAATAGTAATAATTCTCAATACAATAGTTCAATAGAATGATGAGCAACTAAAAAACATTAAATCTTCAGAATCTTTGTTCTCCAATTCCAGCAGGCAATTCTCCATCAACACCTATAAACACTTCATCTGAAAAGAGGAAAAAAATTGTCCTTAGTCATGGACAGCAAGGAATCAATAACATGGGACAATCATGATAATCGATGCAATTGTCTATAAACAATGATGCAAAATTCGGTAACAGTAATCAATTATCAATAATGGTAACACTTAGCCAATATTCAATATCACTAGAAATAATGAGGAACAATATGCAATGTCGATGTTGTGTCAGTCCTTATGTTTATTATCCATTTTAATCCTAACTAATGCATGTACTACTGCATCCCATACTATAGGTTCGATGCATACAATCAATTTCATTTTAGACTTAAGTGGAAGATTCTATAGATCATGTACACGGCATGATAATGGTATTTGCAGCACTAGTGAACACAAGTTGGCTCAATAAAAATAATACACGGTCAATTGGGGATACTGTGTCAGTAGTCCAACAATAAACCGATAACAATAACTTTTGCCAACACACAATATTTTGGGAAACAAGGCCCACACTACGGTGTACAGTCACTATGTCATCAACTACTCCAGTCAATCCCTTAAACCTCGGCTTATTAATTATTTCTTTAATGCAACAATACAATATGCAAATATGAGATATAAGATGAACGATAGCATCAATAGGGAATAATAGGTTGATAACATGGATAGGAAAGTTAGAATAGTGACAATAACTCATTGGGAATATGCAATGCAACATACATTCATTAATTCATGCAACAGTACAACATAGGAATAATTGATCTATTAAAAAGTGGAATCCAAAATTCTGGATAGCAAGCGCAGTCTATACAAAAATGTAGTTTCCTGCTGACTCAGAAATTAAAAGTTGAATCCGTTAGAAAATCTGGAAACTATACTTCCACACGGTTCCAACGCATATTTATAGTTCAAATTCCGACAACAGTAACTAGGTCAAACACATGGTTCTTTACAGATTTTATGTTCAGACAGAATTTCGACATCTTATTGTTTTAATTTTAGAATCAACAAAAACTCGATATTAAATTTATAAAAAAATATTTTCTGGACTCCTAAACATGTTAAGCAACAATCTGGAAATTTCCAGATTAAAATTTTATCATTTGATCAATATTTTTACTGTTTAAATATGAAAGATACGAGAATCTAAAAATCTGAAAGTAAAAAACACAGCTGTAGTAAAATGGGCATAACTTTTGCTACAAAACTTGGAATTCAAAAATTCAAGATGTTATGGAAACTAGAAAGATAAGGATACAATTCATATTCAGAAAGTATTTCATTTTAAGGTCGTTTACTTATTCGAAAACAGCAGTCAATTTACAGGACAGCAAACATATACAGGATTTTGGGTAGTTTTCTTGAAAATAAATTCATTAGACTACATGGGTATTGATTCTATTAGTCAATAAATTATATAATCAGCATGATGAGTGTCAAAATATGATAAATAAAATTAGAACACATACATATACAAATTTATCATCAATCAACCATCAATCGATTAAACAACATACAACCTAGCAATTGTCTCTACATTAATTTATTTGTATCATGGCTATATGTGTAACCCTATTATCCATACTATATGATGTATGCAAGATTCAATATTTTTGGAGTCAAATTGTCACGATGTCAAGAGTATTGGGGTTAGCTCGTGTAAACCCACAATAAACCCAACGAAAGAGATAAACAAAGTATAATACGATAACAAGGAATCTACTTGCAAGAGTTTCAATGAGACTAGAATTTGATACAATTAGCAATTCAAGAGGATAGTGACTTGCCTGTTAGATGGTGCAAATAAATAAAAAAAAGAACGGGATAAGGATCCCGAAGCAACGAACCCACGAGCACACAAATTACATGCACAAAGGAATCCAAAAGCAACCAACAGCCAAAGCAACAGCAACAGTAAAGGCCAGCACAGTAACCACAACAAAGGAGACAACAACCACCACAGCTAGAGGGGCTACGACGTCACTGGCGGGGTGTGGGCAGCGGGGGTGGTCGGCGGCGGGGCTGACGGCCAGCGGCGCGACGTCGAATGGCGTCGAGGAGGTGAACAGTGACAGCAGCAGCTGTGGTCGTTGCTGTCGATGAACGAGGAAGGAGGACATAGGGTTTTGGGGGGGTGAGGGGGCGCGACGGAGGACCACGACGGGGTTTGGGAGTCACCGGAGGTGGCGGGGGAACGCGTGAGAAGATGTCGAAGAGAGGAGGTCGGCAATGGGTTAGGGGGAAATAGGCGGGAAAACACAAGGAGAGAAAGAGAACGGTAGGAGAGAGGAGAGAGATAGGAGAGAGGAGAGAGATAGACGGCTAGGATTTCAAAATTGTGCAATTTTTAGGGTTTGCAGTAGAGTTGTATTTATAGGGTACAATTAGGGTACTGGGTTAGAGGTTTAAGATCCAATAAGAGCGGTTTTGGGTCAAGAACAACTGAAATTGGGTTTTATGGTTCAATTAAGAGATAGATCTAAATCAATAGGGTTCAAATAAAAATACCCACAATTAAATAAATGATAATAAGTTCAACAAAAAAATTCAATCAAGAAGAACGAAATTTTTTCATGAACAAATTTAATCAAAAGAAAATAATCAAGAAAGAAGAATAGGGTATTAAAATATACATACATACATACATGCATATATATATATATAAAATTGAGCATGTTCGGGCTTAAAACAAAATAATAATAATAATAACGCTACTAATAATGATAAAAATAATAATAACAACAATAATAACAAATATTAATACCAATAGCAATAATAATAACAATAATAATAACAATAAAAATAATAACGATAGCAATAATAATAATAAATTAATAATAATAATAACAATAATAATACTAATAACACTAACAAATAATGATATGCATCAAAATAGGATCCGAGTTTAACAATTTTATTAAAATCTGAAAATTAATAATATGAGTAGTCGATCAATAGAATATAGAAAATAAGATCAAAATACACCACTATTCGAAATGAATAAAATTTTTGATTAGAAAATACTTTAATACAAGATCTGAAATGAATTTAGCACAAAATAAATTTATAAAAAAAATCAAATTATAGAAAATACATGAAAAATACTAATTATCGGGAATGGGGGTTACACCTTGTTTGATGTACTTCAGGCGGACATTCTTGTTGTAGAATTTCTCGATCCTCTGTTGGTATATGTTTCTTCGAATGGCGGATCTTTCTCTGACCCCGTCGATAAGGTCCAGATTGGCTCTGAGGTCTGAAAAGTTGTCCTCTCTGTTGAAGGCCATGATCCTAGGCGAGGGGAGGCCGATTTCGAGCGGAATGACAGCCTTGGTGCCATAGGTGATGTTGAATGGTGATTCGCCTGTATGGATCCTCTTAGTTGTTCGGTGCGCCCAGAGTACGCTGGCCAGCTCGTCGACCCATAACCCCTTCGGCGAATTATCCAGTCGCTTCCTGAGGCTGACTAGAATTTGGCAGTTCACGTTTTCAGCTTGGCTGTTTGATTGCGTGTGGCATACCGATGAGAAGTGTTGATGAACGCCAATGTCTTCGCAGAACTTTCGAAATTTTTTGTCCGTGAACTGGGTCCCGTTGTCGGTGATAAGCACATGTGGGACCCCGAATCGGCAGATGATGTTCCTCTAGAAGAATTGCTAAGTTTGATGCTCAGTGATCGTGGCCAGGGGCTCTGCCTCGATCCACTTTGTGAAGTAGTCGATGGCCATCACCAGAAATTTTCTTTGGCCCGTGGCTTTCGGGAAGGGGCCTACAAGGTCCATCCCCCACATAGCAAAGGGGGTCGGGCTGGACAGGGATCGGAGGTTGGCCTGAGGAAGCCTCTTCACCGATGAGAATCTTTGGTAAGGGCCGCATCTCTTGACGAGATCCTGGGAGTCTTGCAGCATGGTCGGCCAATAGTACCCGTGATTTAGGGCCTTTTGGGCGAGCGACCTGCTCCCCATGTGACATCCGCCGATTCCCTCGTGAAGTTCCTTCAGAGCGTACTTGGCCTCGTCAGGGGCTAGGCAGCGGAGGTAGGGCCTACCGACAGCTGTCGTGTTCGAGCATTTGAAGAGCATCTTGCTGATGAGGATGAATCTTGTGAAGCGGACTTTGGCCCTTCTTGCCTCGGCCCGGTCTTAAGGGAGCTCGCCATCCGAAAGAAATTTTCGAATAGGCGTCGTCCAGTTGTCTGGTTGGAGATCAGTGGTGAGGCAGGGGGCTTCAGGGAGTTCGAGAGGAGGACTTCGATCAGAACGGTGTGGTCAATCCCCTCGATGGATGACGAGGCGAGCTTGGACAACGAATCTGCCTAGGCGTTCTGTTCCCTGGGGATCCGTTCCACCGAGTGGTAGTTAAAAGATGCCAAGAGGTGAGGGGCTACCGCTAGGTACTGCACCATTCGAGCATCGCGGGCTTCGTACACCCCGGTGATCTGGTTGACCACGAGCTGGGAGTCGCTAAAGGCCTTGATGTGTCTGGATCCGGCCTTGTGTGCTAGGGTGAGCCCAGCGATCATAGTTTCATATTCCGCTTTGTTGTTTGAAGCTGGGAAATTCAGACGGAGAGAACACTAGAGGAGGAAATTATCGGGACCCTTTAGAATGACACCTGCTCCGCTCCCTCCCTCGCAAGACGAGCCGTCGACATAAACCTCCCACATCAGATCGGTTTCCTGGATGTCAGATGGCTCGGAAATAGTGCATTCCGTGATGAATTCGGTGAGGGCCTGCCCCTTGATGGTTGTCCTGGTTTGGTAGCTGATGTCATACTGACTCAGCTCGATCGACCTCTTGACCAAGTGGTCGGACATTTCAAGCTTCTAAAGGAAGGCTTTTACAGGCTGGTCCGGAGGATCTGAATGGAATGGGCTTGGAAATAAGGGCGAAGCTTCCGCGCGGCCATTACAAGTGCGTAGGCCACCTTCTCCATTTTAGCGTACCTTGTTTCCGCCGAAAGCAAGACCTTGCTTACGTAGTAGAGAGGCTTCTGGACGCCGTCTTCTTCTCGGATGAGCATGGCACTGAGCACGCTATCCGGGGAAGACAGATACAGAAATAGGGGCTCACCCGGTTCGGGTTTGCTCAGGAGCGGGGGGTTGGCAAGGTAGGACTTCAGTTGCTCGAACGCCTGTTGCTAGGAGTCCCCCCACTCGAAGCCTTTTGCTCCTCGGAGAGCCTTGAAGAAGGGGAGTGACTTTTCTCCCGATTTCGAGAGAAAGCGGCCGATGGCTGCCATCCTCCCCTTCAGCCACTGATGTAACACCCCGAATTCCAAATAAAATCAAATTCGAGATTTCACTGGATCTTTACTTTGCTTCGTACAATTTTATAAGGAAATTAAAACATTTCAATAGTACATCAGAGTTACAGTACACTTTGTTTACACAGCGGAAAAAGATTACAACATTGAAGAATACAACTTATACAAATTTATTAAACAAATCATCGACTGCATCATAATAGCTTTATTCCTTCATGAATAGTCCACTGCCTGCATATCAAGCAGTGGGCACGTCAGTTACTTACAACTGACGAAATGTTATACATGGTTATCCTCTCTATGCCGAAAATAGTATAACGATCTCTATACTTTAACAAACCACAAACATCTTGAATGAAATAAAGTGTGGAAATGTGATTACTGTAAACATGTAACTGTATGTCATGCCTTAATGCCTAATGCACACATTTTTATACTAAGATGACACTAATGCACACTTGTTCGGATTCTATGCATCCCATACTACATAGGTTCGAGGGTAAGCGCCTACGTTCTTCACAATAAAGGGCTCGATCCCTCGCCATGAAACTACCCAGTAGCAAGAACAGAGTTTAGGTATTCCACGAGTACGGATCCCAGTACCAGAGTACACTGCCCGACTGTTATACAGACTCCTCGTCGTGCGAATCCCCCGTAAGTGCCACTCTAGCCCCGGTATACGTATATAAATTGGAGAACGAAAACTATCCGTCCGACTACGCATAGTCCCGGATTTAAAATAAACTCGTCCCCATCGGAGCAACCACAGTCCCAGAGTACACTGCCCAATTGGGTCTATAGTCCCGAAGTACATCGCCCAACTATATAGAGTGCCCCACTTATGTTTGCCCAGGTTTACTACACTTCTCTTAAGTACTTAACTCTTAAGTTCAAGACATGAATAATCTTTCAAACCTAGAATTAGTATTACCTACTACTGGACTTAATCAACATCCACCGAGATGGCTCTATGGCAAATCTCAAAATATAATAATCATTTCATTTAAAATTGTCGGTATACGAGGTCTTACTAACTCTAAATCAAATTTTCTCGTGTGCAAGAATTATGGGTATTCACACCTCTTAATAAACAAGTCTTAAACTTAGATTACTCTTAACTTCACAAATGATCAATGTCTCATTTAATACTACTCATGAATTCTTAAATCACAATCCTTCAAAAGTAATAATCATCTTTAAGAACTTAAATTCATTAAGTCTCATTAGAAACATATCTCAATTCCATCAAATATTTCTATAATCAAATAATAGTATATTTTCTACAAAAGAACTTAATTATTCTTATTTCACAACTTAATCAATGTCTGATTTTAACACTAATCAATGTCTCATTTAGCATTATTCAATAACACTATTCATGATCTATTTTCCCACTCTTAATTCTTTTCAGTCAATGGTTCTACTCATACATTCATCTAATTTAAACTCATTAACAATTGGAGTACATGTAGAAATCTAGACTTTCTTATTCAACATAAATGCATAATCTCAATGAGAGAACAAATTCTCGCATCAAAATATCTTCTTTTCTTCTAAAGATAAAAATCATGTTCTTAAATAATTAACTTGAGAACAATTATCTCATTCTATCTCAAATGGCTTTTTTACTTCTCAAATATACATAGAAAAATCTTTTAAACTATTTTAATATACATAATCTCAAATAAAAATATAAGTTGCTGCTGGGTTTCGAACCCTTGAACGACACAGACAGTGCCCAAGGGAGCCGCAAGACAATAAGTACATTTGGACTTATTGTTCAGTTTCTTATTCAAATCCTTTTATAACAGATCTTGGGTTATGAATTAATTTAAAAGCAAAAATACAAAAAAGGTTGGAGAACAACCCGCGACCTACCGACACACACATCCAACTCCAGACCACTAGGCCAACTGCGCCCAATGTTAAGGAATCTATTCATATGCTTTTGTTCCAATTATCTGTTATTTTATTATTTCCATAAAACTTGATTCTTTATTTAATCACTCCTTTGATTGGCTAGAATCCGTTACTTGAACGAAAATAGATCTTGTGGAATCATATTGAATATTTGACAATACATTCCGTACCCTGCGAAAAAACCGATCGTTGTTTACCAACCACACATTGTCTAACCAAATCAAAATCCAATTCTCTCTCGATACGTTCCTCAAAAAATCCGATTCCTTTATGTCCTCAATTAGGTGTTAAAGGCTCCATCCAACATTACGAAGTTCGAGTGTCGAATCTGAAGAAGAATAGTGCACAATTGTTGGATTATATGAAACAGGATATTTGCACCAATAGTTAGGCGGTGTTATGTTGAAGGCTTCATTAGTTTACAAATAGTTAGACTGAAATTTATTTACTAACAGAAACTCATGGATTTAAAAATTCATATTTGATAATCTCTAAATTTCAAATCTCTCTTTCTTCTCTTTTATTACAAGAATTGTAATTATTCATTTTAATCAACTAGAAAATTTGTATTCTCTTATAACAAGTTAAAATAAGTTATGTATACCCATTTTACTTTACAAAAATTCCTCTTTAAACATAAGGGAAATCTCTTCAATTATTTTCACAATTACTGGTTAACTTACAAATGACAATTACTCCTTACTTTTTGTTCTCAATTTCCAAACATCATGACAATACTTTTAATTAATAGTAACATTACCATACATGAAAACATGAATTTATCTTCTAATTATCACATCAAAAATATACTACTCATTAATCAAAATAGCATGCATTTCCTACAATTAGAAAGTATAGGATCACTCACCTTATGTGAAGCTTGAACAATTGAAAGGAAAGATGGGACACTACTTCTAGCTCCAAGACAAGCTCCTAGCTCTTCTCCGCTTCGCAAGAGCCTCCAAGCACAAGAATACACTACTTTTTTTTTCCCCTTTCTCGTGATTTTTGTTTTGTTTTTTGTGTGAAGAAAAGAGAAGAGAATGATGTGTTATTTATAGGTCTAGATTCGGATCTCATTTGCAAAATTTTACAACCTAATAAATCATCTTTTTTAATTCTCCAACTCTTCATTTTCATAACTCCCCTAACTTCTAACTTTTCATGATCCCCACCTCTTGAAAATACTAACTCCCATAACCCCCTACCTCTTCACATTCTTAACCCCTATCTCTTTTACTACAATCCGGCCACCCCCTTCTTCTACCATGGCGCGTCACCAACAGCACCAAGTGCTGTACACACCTCATCACGAACATCAAATAGGCAACAGTCAAGCCCATTGGTTTCTCACGTGGGCCCCCACCATCAATTCCTATTACACATATTTCATACTTCACCTTTTATTATTTTACCAACATGAACACATGATATACTATTTATACTATACATATATATTATACACATTATATATATTATACACATTATATATCTACTGTATGATAGTTTACCAAAAATCAAAAATGTATTATGCACAAAATAAAATAAATATACACACTCAAAAATTTATTTTGGAAACAGATTTGCTCAAATATGCGCACCAAAACACGTGCATCGAACGTAAAACATAAAAAAACGAAATTCGGTTTTATCAACGGAAAAATAAAAATACAATATAAGAAAAATATGTTTATTAATTTTATATATTCCACGACGTAAACGTCACGTACATGAAAACACGTGCATTATATGTGCAGAAAATTGAAAAATGCATTTTAATCAAAATAGGGGAAAATGGATTTTTTATAAAATAGATTTGAAAAATAAATAACTGAAACACAGAAAATATCACCCGTAGCGGTGGAAAAATAAGTGATCGATACGTGCACCAAAAGCACGTAAGATGCACGTAAAACTATAGAGGTTGAAATATTATAGTTTAGTTGGCTCAAATCAATACAGGAAATACATAAATTGTCGGAATCCAAAATATGAAATGAAAACACGTTACAAAATACACGTGCGTAACACCCAATGGAAAAATTGTCATTTTCAATTTTGCGGGGTGTTACAGCTGAACTTCTTTAACATTTTGTGAGGGGCCATGTCGATGATTGCCTGGATCTTCTCAGGGTTCACCTCTATGCCGCACCGGCTGATGATGAACCCCAGGAACTTTCCAGAAGAGATGTCGAGGGCGCACTTGGCAGTGTTTAGCCTCATGCCATGGGACCGGAGTATGCCAAATGCTTCTTCAAGGTCGTTCACATGGTCCTGACCTCGCCGACTTTTGATGAGCATGTCGTCGACGTATACTTCCATGTTGCGACTGATCTGATTTATAAAGACCCGAATGACGAGTCTCTAGTAGGTGGGTCCGACGTTCTTGAACCCGAAGGGCATAACCCGGTAACAGTACAGACCTTGGTCGGTAACAAATGACGTTTTGGCGATGTCGGGAGGAAACATGCGGATTTGGTTATATTCTGAGAAGGCGTCCATGAATATCAGCAGCTCGTGGCCCGACATCGCGTCGATTAGGGCGTCGATGCTCGAGATAGGGAAAGGATCTTTCGGACATGTTCTTGTTGAGATCTGTGAAGTCTATGCAGATCTTCCAGCTTTCGCTAGTCTTCTTTACTATTACCACGTTGGCCAGCCACTCGGGGTAGCTGACCTCCTGGATGAATCGAGCGGACAACAGCTTGTCCACCTCAACCTTTAGGGCTTGCTGTCTCTCCGGGGCGAACTCGCGTCGCTTTTGATGAATAGGCTTGGAACCCGAGGCGATGCTCAGTCGGTGCATGATCTGGTCTTCGGAAATCCCGAGCATGTCGGACGGAGTCCAGGCGAAGAGGTCGATGTTGCGGCGAACGCAATCTATCTGACCTGGCTTTAAGTCGGGGGAAAGGGCGCGGCTAACATGGAAACACTTGGATTTTTCCTCAGACTCGAATGAGACTTCCTCCTGTTCGTCCACCGGTTCTGACTCCAAGTGGCCCCTCTCGGGGGGAGCTCGACTATGTCGAGGGGGAATACCCCGCCCCTGACCGCGGTCTTGTAGCACGAACGTGCCGACTCCTGATTACCTCGGAAGACACCATTCCCATGGTCGGTGGGGAATTTCAACTTCAGATGGTAGGCCGAAGGGACGGCTTGGAATGAGCAGAGCCCGGGATGGCCGAGGATGGCATTGTATGCCACCTTGACGTTGACCACTATGAAATCCATCGACTCAGTTCGAAGGATGGAGGTCGTGCCTGCCATCACATCTTGTGTAACAATCCCCTCAATTTGCATGGGGACGCCGGAGAACCCATGAAGGGTGTAACCGGCCGGCTTCAGCTTTTCTCGGGGGAGTTTGAGGTTTTCGAATGCTTCCAAGAAAAAGATGTTGACCGAGCTGTCGTTGTCCACCAGGATGCGGCGAACCTCGAAGTTGGACATGACGAGGGCATCGCAGTGCGGAAGCCGGACACCTTCAAGGTCTTCCCCGGAGAAGGAGACCGTCCGCTGTTGAACCTGAGGGAAGGGATGGCCCCGAACGGAGTTACCTCTCGGACAAAGGCCTTGTGAGAAGTGTTGGATTCTCCTCCCATGGGTCCGCCATGGACGCAGTATAGGATAGCTTGTCCCCCTGTTTCCTCAGGTTCGGGGTCCCGCTCGGGTCGCCGATTTGTCGTTCGAGGAGGAGGCAAAGGCCTCGGGCTCCTCTTCTCTCTTCGATCTTTGGGATTCGGCTGGGCAAACTCCCTTAGATACCCTCGTTGGATGAGAGCCTCGATCTCGTCTTTAAGGGCCCGGCATTGGTCTGTCTCGTGCCTGGTGTCCCGGTGGAAGCGGCAATAGAACCTTTGGTCTTGCTTCTTGCTGTTGTTGATCGGTCGGGGAGGGAATCGGACGATCCCTTATCCTCGTTCTCCATTAGAATGGCCGAGACGTTCTGGGTCAGGGCGTATATCTCTCGAATCAGGGGACCGGTGGGACCAGCTGTTGTTTTCGTGGGTTCCTTGAGAGGCACGTGTAAATTTTTATTCTCATTTTGCTACTCTCATTTTATTATTTTTAGCATTTATTAGTTTTGATTAGACTTCTTTTGATCCATGGACTTATAGAATAAAATCTAGCCCATTAGACTAAATTAAAAGTTGACCCATTAGAATGATTGATTAGTTAAGTATAAATAAAGCCCACGGATCAAGCCCACTAATTAAATTCTAGTTTAAGTTTAAGCATGCACTAATACATGACAAGTCACAAACTCTAGTACACAATTAGAACTATACTAATTGTATTAAATTTGTATGTGTGCTTGTGCATGTGCACACTTGGCCTTGACCGGTCTTAAGCATAAGGTATAGCCGGTTTTTGAACATGTGGGGGAGAGGAAGAGGTAGGGGGTTATGGGAGTTAGGGTTTTGAAGAGGTGGGGATCATGAAAAGTTAGGAGTTATGGGAGTTATGTACATGAAGAGTTGGAGAATTAAAAAAGAGGATTTATTAGGTTGTAATATTTTGCAAATGAGACCCTAACCTAGACCTATAAATAGCACTCATTTCTTCTCATTCCACACACCAAAAGAAAACAAATAAGAGTAAATGAAAGAAAGAAAGAAAGAAAAGAAAGAGAGTGAGAGTCCTTTTGCTTGGAGGAATTGCAAGAGAAGAGAAGTCATTGCTAGGAGAGAGAGCTTGCTAGGAGGAGAAGTCATTGCTAGGTGCTTGTCATGGAACTAGAAGTAGTGTCCCATCCTTCCTTTCAATTGTTAAAACTTCACATAAGGTGGGTGATCTCTTTCCTTTCTAAAGTAGGACTTGCATGCTAAATAGTTAGATGATTAATTGAATGAGATATATGAAAAATCCATGCTAGCATAGTACGAAATGATTATGTTGAAAAGTTGTGAATAATTTGTTACCATGCTAATTCTAAAAAGAAAGTTCAACTAAGGAATTAATCATATGAATCATGTTAAAAATGTTTGTAAATTTGTATGCTTTATTGAATGTGTGATTTCCTTTTAGAACTTGCTAAAGAATGATATTTCGACATGATGATTAAGAAAGAAAGAGAAAAGAGAAAAAATAACTCTGTATGTCGACATAAGTTAGAGATACAATTTTTGCTTAAAGGAGATTCTTTGAGATATTCATGACTTATTAAGAGACATGCTTGTTTTATCACCAAAATGTAACTAGTATAATAGAGTATATGAGCTAATTTTAGTAAGCATGATTTTAGTTTTGAGATTTGGGAAAAGATGAAAATTTGTATACAAAAGGAAAACAAAAATTATTTAAAAGTGAAGATCTTTCTAAAATTAAGTTTAAACTTTTGAATCACTATTTTAATATTTATCTCAATCCAAAAGAGATTTGTGTTTCAATATTCTAAAAGAATGGGTTAATTTTTTATAAACAAATTTTGTGAAAAAGAATCGATTTCTGAACAAAATGAACAAAAGCTTTTTGAATAATACTATAACAGTGAATGTGCATGGACTTCTTGGTTACATGGTGCACCTTAAGTCCTTTACTGTAGTATCGCTCGTGTGATTTGTGTCACGGGTTCGAAACTCGGCAACACCCTTCTTTTATTTTCGATTTTTTAAAATAAAATCTAAGCAACGGACTTTAATACAAGAGGCTCAGTTTGCCTCTTTGAATCGCCAGAGTCCATTGGACTAAATGGCTAGTTGGGTGGGTTTGCGTGTCGGCTGTGCAGTCACAGGTTCGAAACTTGTGGCTAACTTTCTTTTATAAAATCTTGATTTTTTTTTTTGTGTTTTAGAAGAGTTTTTAGTACAAAAAAAAATAATAAAATAAAATGAGACAGATCCTACTATTCCTATAAATGGTTTAGAACTTACTTAAAGTAATTTCAGAAATTTTCTATAAAGAAAAATTAAGAATTTAAAAAGGAAAGTTTGAGATAAAAAGTAAGTAAAGATTGAAAATTTATTAATAAGAAATGCATGATTTTTTTAAATAATAAAAGGAATATATTGTGTGAATTATTTACTCTTGAAGAGATTGTATTCGATTGTTTGAAGACATTTCACGAGTTTAAAAAAAAAATTGTAAATGGAATTATGATTGTTGTGATTCATGAATGATCTATGAACAAATAAAAGAACTATGAATAATGCTTAATGAGACATGGAACAAATTATGGACAAGTTAGAGACATGAATATGATAAGACACTGATTATTGGAGGGTATGAATACCCATGATTCTTGTACATGAAAATTGAGATTTAGAGTTAGTGAGACTCGTTACCGGCAATATTGAAATAAAAGATGTTGAGATGTGATTTTGAGATACGGCCAAGAAGCCATCTTGATAATTGTTGATTAAGTCCGATAGAAGGTAAAAATTAATTCTAGGTTTGAAAAATTATTCATGTCTTGAAATAATTAAGTAGGCACATAAGTGAAGATGTTGTAAAATTGGGCAAACGTAAGTAGGATGCTCTATATAGTCGGCGGTGGACTCCGAGGCTATAGACCCAGTTGGTGGAATGAGGTTGCTCCGTGGGAGACAGGCGTTTATATTTAAATCCGGGACTATGAGGACGGGTCAGCGGTGGACTCCGGGATCTTGAGTAGTCGGGCGAATAGTTTTGTTTTGCCATACTTCCATGTATATATGTATACCAAGGCTAGAGGATCACTTGCGGGATGATTCGCACGATGTGGGATCTGTTATAACAGTCAGCGGTGGACTCCGGGGCTGGGATTCAAATTCGTGGAATGATCTAAACCTTGTTTTTATTACTAGGTAGTTATCACAGCTGGGGATCGAGCCCTTTATTGTAGAGTACGTAGGCGCTTGCCCTCGAACCTATGTAGTATGGGATGCATAGAATCCGAACAAGTGTGCATTAGTGTCATCCTAGTATAAAATTGTGTGCATTAGGCATTAAGGCATGGCATACACTTACATGTTTAGCGTAGTCACAATTTAACACTTTATTCATTCAACTGTTGTGATTTTTATTGAAGTAAGAAGATCGTTACGGCATAGAGAGGATAGCCGAGTATAACACTTTCGTCAGTTGTAAGTGACTGACGTGCCCACAGGTTGATATGTAGGTAATGGACTTTGCTATGAAGATGTTCTGATGAAATCGATGAATCATTTGATGAAGTTGTACAAGTTATATTTGTTTTCAAATGTTGTAATTTTTTTATTCTTCGGCTATGTAAAATCAAGTTGTAATTGAACTATGATGTTATTGAAAAAGTTTAAATTTCCTTGCAAAATTGTACGAAGTGAAGTAAAGATCCTGTGGAATCTCGAATTTGATCTTATTTGGAATTCGGGGTGTTACAAAGGGTTAGGCCGGGTTTGGGCTAGGGGGAAGGGGAAGAGTTTGGAGGTTATGGGAGTTAAGCTTTTGAATGGTTGGACAGGTGAAGAGTTGTAGGTTTTAGGAGTTTAGAAATTGAAGAGTTGTATGAATTAAAAGAAAGAGTTATTAGGTGTAGAATTTTGCACTTTAGACCCCCACAAAACCCTATAAATAGAGCCCCCATTTCTCATTCTCTTTTGCACCAAAAACATTATCAAAATAAGAGAAAGAAAGAAAAGAAAGAGAGTAAGAAAGTTCTATTGCTAGGAGGAGAAGCTATTGCTAGGAGAGGGAAGTGCTTGTGGAGCTAGGAGCTAGAAGGAGTCCCTTTTTTTCATTAGTGGTTTTGATTCTTCAATTAAGGTGGGTGATCTTTTCCTTTGTAAAGTAGGACTTGCATGCTAAATAGTTTAAATGAGTAGTATAAATTGAATGAGATACATGTAGAATCTATGCTAGCATAATATGCAATGATCACGTTGAGAATTAGTGAACAAATTGTTACCATGTTAATTTAAAAGGAGAGTTTAACTAAGGAATTAATCATATGAATCATGTTAGAATGTTTGCAATTTTGTATGTTTTGTTGAATGTGTGAATTTTCTTGTAGAAATTGTTAAAGAATGATATATTTCGACATGATGATTAAGAAAGAAAAAGAAAAGAGAAAAATAACTTTTTATGTCGACATAGGTTAAAGATACAATTTTTGCATGAAGGAGATTCTTCGAGATATTCATGATTGATTAAGAGACATGCTTGTTTTATCACAAAATGTAACTAGTTTAATAGAGTATATGAACTAGTTTTACTAAACATAATTTTAGTTTCGAGATTTGGGAAAAGATGAAATATGCATGAAAAAAAAAGGAAAGGAAAAATTATTTTGAAATGAAGTTATAATTTTCTAAAAATAATTTTGAACCTTTAATTTACTGTTTTAATATTTATCTCAGTCCAAGAAAGATTTTGTTTCAATATTCTAAAAGAATGGATTATTTTGATAAACGAGTTTTGGTAAAAGGAACTAAATTCAGAGCAATGTATACAAAAGTATATTAGTATAACTCTTAAACAAAAAATACACTTGGACTAACTGGTTAGCTAGTGCAATACAGAGCATTGTTTGTAAGAGATCTCTGGTTCGAAACTTGATACTTACATTTATTTTTAATTCTTTTAACAAAATTCCGAAACTGTATTGCATATATAAGGGGTTATTACTTTCGGTATATGACAAAAGTCCACAAAGGACTTAGTGGCTAGCCCCTTGGGCATTGGGTGCTGTGCGCGTGTGTCTGCTGACCCAAGTTCGAAACCCCTAAGACACATTTTATTTTTTTTGGGTTGTTTGAGTTTCATTTTCAAACCATTTCTTGGACTTACTGATTTGGGAAAAATGGGGAAAAAATATTTATTTCTTTTTATATAAAATTACATAAAGAATTTTTTTGAGAATAGTTTTTAAAAATTTTAATCTTGTATTTTTTGGGGAAAGTGTCTAATGAGTTGAAATAGAAAATACGCGTTGTTCCGAAATCTTTATTTGAATAAATAATTCTTTTTGAAGAAAAGAAAAATTTGTAATCAGATTCCCTTGTTATGAACAACCCATTTTGTTGAGTAAGAAGTGCTAGATGGGATTTCAAAATTTGTGAGAATTCATATAGAGTCTTCGAAAGACTACTTGTTTGCCTTGATGAGATTATATGAATATGCTTGTTTATGGTTAAGAAATTTTATGTGATTAATTTCCTAGAAGAGATTTGGATCTATACTATGAACTCATGTAAAGAATTGTTACCATAGAAAGATAGTGAATGAATTGAATGAATGATGCTAAAACAAGACACATATCAAGTTGTGAATAGATAAAGAATACTTTGAATTAAGACATGTTTATTAAAGGGTATGTGTACCCATGAAAATCTTGTACATGAAAAGATTGTGATTTAGAGTTAGTAAGACCTCGGATACCGGCACTATTTAAAAAAAGATTTTGAGATGTGATTTTGAGATATGGCCATGGAGCTATCTCGATAAATGTTGATTAAGTCCGGTAGGAGGTAAAATTAATTCTAGGTTTGGAAACTTATTCATGTCTTGAACTATATAACTAGGCACATAAGTGAAGTGTAGTAAACCTGGGCAGACGTTAATGGGGTATTCTATATAGTCGGGCGATGTACTTCGGGACTATAGACCCAGTTGGGCAGTGTACTCTGGGACTGTGGTTGCTTCGATGGAGACGAGTTTTAAATCCGGGACTATGCGTAGTCGAGCGGATAGTTTCCATACTCCAGTGATATACGTATACCAGGGCTAGAGTGGCACTTGCGGGGGATTCGCACGACGAGGAGTCTGTATAACAGTCGGGCAGTATACTCTGGGACTGGGATCCGTACTCATGGAACAGTATACTCTGGGACTGGGATTCGTACTCATGGAATGCCTAAACCTTGTTATTACTACTGGGTAGTTTCATGGCGAGGGATCGAGCCCTTTATTGTGGAGTACGCAGGCGCTTACCCTCGGACCTATGTAGTATGGGATGCATAGAATCCGAACAAGTGTGCATTAGTGTCATCCTAGTATAAATTGTGTGCATTAGGCATTAAGGCATGACATACACTTACATGTTTAGCATAGTCATAAATTAACATTTTACTGTTCATTCAACTGTTGTGATCTTGTTAAAGTAATGAGATCGTTATATGTACAGCATAGAGAGGATAGCCGAGTATAACATTTTCGTCAGTTGTAAGTAACTGACGTGCCCACAGCATGATATGCAGGTAATGGAATTTCCATGAAGGAATAAAGATATTTTCAATGTTGTATTTTCAATGTTGATAAAGTTGTATTTTCAATAAAGTTGTATTTAATGGACTTATTTGATAAAGTTGTATTTTCAATGTTGTAATCTTTTATTCTTCCGCTGTGTAAACAAAAGTTGTAATAAACTCTGATGTTATTGAAAAAGTTTTAATTTCCTTGTAAAATTGTACGAAGTGAAGTAAAGATCCTGTGAAATCTCGAATTCGGTCTTAATTGGAATTCGGGGCGTTACAGTTATTATTATCATTATTATTATTTTGTTTTAAGTCCGAACATGCTCCATTTTATATGTATTTCAATAGTTGATTTAATGTATATATGTGTGTGTGTGTGTGTATTTTAAACCCTATAGCCCATTTTGTTATTATATTAAACCCATACCCTTTAAACCCACTCTTATTGGATCCGACCCGTTAACCCGATGTCATGCCCCGCTTCCCAAAATACGGGAATACGAGCACGGCACATGGCCTAGCGAATGATTTTAACATCATCCATAAGTTGTACCAGTCTTAACTCAACAACATGATAGAAAATAATCACAACCACGCAGATAAATATAATCACATAAACAGAATAAAATCCAATAACCAAATCTGGGATACAAGAACTTACCAAATAGTTCGAGAATATGAAATGCAGTAATAGTTCGACGAGTTCCTTTCAGTTACCCATCACTGTACCTGTATGACATAACTCAAAAGAAGGAGGAAGAGAATCCCGTGAGAGCAAGCTTCGGGCGACAAGTAGTAGGAAGCAGTAAAATAGAAAATATAAGACTATATAACAAGAGCAGAAATTGGAACGATATCGGAGTCAATAAATGATAAACGGTAACAAAATCAAAAGTTGATAATTAATCATTCAGAAATCAGGAATCAATGTTTAATAACTAGTATTCAGTATTAGTGTCAATGTTCAATGTTCATTTATATCTATAAGTCTATTATTCATTTTAATCCTAACTAATGCACGTACTACTGCATCTCATACTACAGGTTCCACGCATACAATCAATTTCGTTTAGACTAGGGTGGTAGATTCTATAGGTCATGTACTATCACGATAATAATAGCAATTTCTTGCACAATAACGATAACTATAGTTGGCACGATTGATCCTAAAACAATACACGATAATCCAACAATAAATCGATAGCACTAGCCGACATAATATTTTGGGAACAATGCCCACACTCCGAGTACAGTCACTATATTATCAACTACCCTAGTTAACCCTTAACCCCGGCTTGATTAACATTTTATTAACAATCATTTGTGAACATGCATGTGATCAATGTGGACATGGTATCAATACTCATGCAGCAGGTACAATCGATGAGACCGGTAGCAATAGTACAATTTCAAGATGATATCAAGATTATATAATGCATGAAATACACATTGTACAATTTATTAAATATGGAAAACACGATTCATATGCAAAACATGACAATATATGGACTAAGTGTACTACAATTTCATGTGCAAGATTTTAAGTTTCTGTGTCAGGAACCGGGTCGAAACCTCAATACAAAATCAAGCAAATGACAAGGCAGTATATGTGAATGTTCAATAGTATAATGAATTACGGTTTGTGATTGAAGTCAACAATGATAACACAATTAGAAGACTATGAATCAATAACATGGTACAATAAATAAACAATGGAGTTCAATTAAATATGATATTCAATTTGATTACTACTAGCCGGATTTCAAAGAGTGTTTTCTTGAACTAGAAACAATAAAAATGAGTTCAAGAGATGCTTGCCTGTTAGGAGAAGATTCTGATATGAATAAGAGAATAACGGGATCAGAATCCCGGATAATGAAGCACGAACATGAAGCACTAACACGTGCGAGATCTGAAATAGCAAAGCAGCAAGATCCGCAGCACACAAACAGCGGATCCCAAAGCGAAACAACAACCACAGAACTCGGATCCCAAACAGTGAACACCAGATCGGGATCTGCTACACCCAGAACACCAAACACAGCAATCGGCTAATATCGGATTCCCCTTCTAGGCATAACAGAAAACACCAGCGACAGATCCCCCTACTACAACATAGCGAACACCAAAAGCGGCCACTCCTTCTTTGTCTTCTCCAACGCAACGAAGAGAGGGAAAGAGAGTGA
Source organism: Hemerocallis citrina (assembly GCA_017893485.1). NCBI lineage: Eukaryota > Viridiplantae > Streptophyta > Magnoliopsida > Asparagales > Asphodelaceae > Hemerocallis > Hemerocallis citrina. The sequence continues at coordinate 160,553,721 of CM030367.1, read as the reverse complement.
CGGCGACTGCGGCGGTCGGGGGTAGAGGCAGCGGCAATCATGGCAAAGGTGGCGACGACCTCGCTGCGGTCGGGAAGCGACGACAATGGCGAGGGCGACCAAGGGACGACGGCAATGGGCACCGCTCTGTTTCGCACCAAAATCAGAGGAGCGAAGACGGCGGGCTTCAGGGCTTGGAGGACGACGACGACAAGGTAAAGGGACTTCGGTGGCGAGCGGAGAGACGAAGACGAGGGATCGATGATGCGGAGGGAGGCACTGCCGAGAGCTTGGAGAGCGGAAATGGCGAGCAAGACAGGGAGGGAGATGAGCGGGCTCAGGTGGTAAGGTTTGGTGGCCGGGGCGACTGGGCAGTGGCAGAGCGGAGGCTGATTGCGGTGATGCTGGCACAGTCGAGGAGGACGACGAGAATGGGTCGCAGTCGAGGCGGTGGTCGCGAGGGGAAGCTTCGATGGCGGATGTGGTGAGCTTGACGAGTATGGAGATGACGGCAGTGAGGATGGTGATGAGGATCTGCATTGGCGAGGTGTCGGGGGTGCGAGGTTGAAGACGATGGGTAGGGGGAGTGTGTTCGGTGTTTTGGTTTCGAAACAGAGAAAGGAATAGGGAGAGAGAGTTAGCAGGGGAGTTTTTATAAAATATTAAATGATATAATATATATGACATATAATAATGGGGAGAGATTATAGGGCTGATTACCAGGATTCAATTGTGGGGGGTTACGGTGATGATTAGGAGAGATTGTGGGGATTGACTGGTCAATAACGGATTAGAGGAAGGAGATCTGGACTGGTTGTTAGGGAGAATTGGGTTGTGGGTTTGGGCTACAAGATCCAATAGGAGATGGGCTTGGGTTGGGCTCATGTTATGAATAAATAATGCAAATGAATATGAAATTCGGGCTTTAGATGATGGGCTTCATATTACTAAGTAATAATGCAATATTATATTAAAATTAATGGGCTTCAAATATAATATAGATCACCTCAACGGACTTTAACAAAATAGTAATAATAGTAGTAATAACACTGGGCTTTAAGAAACAATAAAAATCATAACAATAATGGTAATAAAATTAACAATAACAACAAAGGTTGATAATTAAAATAATAATAACAGTAACAATAATCATAATAACAATACTTATAATAATAATAATAATAATAATAATAATCATCATCATAATAATCATCATAATAATAATCATAATAATAATAATGATAATAATAATAACAAAATAGCAATAATAATGAAAATAACAATAACAATAATAGTAATAATAAGATTATGTAACAAGTAGGAATTGGATTTAAACAACTTATTAAAATGCTCTGAATAGTAATAATGTAAGTAGTCGATCAATTTGGAATTGAAAAAATAAAATTAAAATATACTGTCATCCGAAATAAATATAATTGCTCATTAGAAAATACTTTTGTAGATGATTAAAAACGAAATTAACACAAAGAAAGTTTATAAATAATCAAAATACAAAAAATATTTAGGAAATACGTATTTACGGGTACGGGGGTTACACCCAATAACCCACACTTTTCCCTATATATACTGATCCTATTCTAAAACCTAACCCCAACCTAACCCCTACCCTACAGCCGCCTACCCCTATTGTTGAACCCCCCCCCCCCCCAACCTACCCTGCCCTTATTCATCCATCATCCTCCCCTACCTCTGCAATTTTTGAAAACCATCCCCTGCACTCCTCGAAGACCACCCTCGCCTCCTTCCATGCCTCGTCGACCCCGTGTTCACCCTCTCCATCGTTCCTCGCTCATCACACCGTCTGCATCGAACCCAAACAGAGCCCCGACGCTACTTTGTTTCCCGCTCGACAATAGCCGACCCTTGCCATCCCTCACCTCAACTCAACCTCGTCGAGCCCCCTTCCTCTGTTCGAACTCTTCGAGCCTCGCTGTTCATCAGATTCCTCATCGAGCCTCGCCCTCACCGAACTCCACCTCCAAACCCATCGAATCGCCATCACCTCAGCCAACTCCCGTCATCCCCAACCTCTCCCTCCTCCGCCATTGACAAAACCCATCATCGCCATTGCCCTCGTCAGCCATCCTCGTCTTTCTCCTACCCACCGCCGTACACCAATGTCGCCCAAACCTTCTCCCCTGCTCTCGTATCTATTTCCTGCCCAAAACAGAGCGTCACTCCCAAGTTCCCTGTTTCGTCGACTGCCCTTTCCCCTGTGCACTGCCGACCATTGTCTGAGCCCCCGCCTCGTCGCGCCTCCCGCTCAACCTCAACCCATCGATGCCGTCCACTGCTCTCTCTCTCCCTTCCTTCATGTCGTTTGGTGTTCGGGAAGTGGGGGGGGGGGAGTTTTGGTGTATTCTATTTTGTGTAAGGGGGTTGGAGTTTTGGTGTTTTGTCTAAGAGGAAGATTTGTAGCGGATGTTGTTTGCTGTTTTGGAAGAAGTATAGGATCCATTTGGCTGTTTGCTGTTGTGCACTTTTACTGTGGTGTATTGCTGTTGGAGAACTTGTTATGTGCTGTTTTGCCTGTTGATTTGTTGCGGTTGGATCATTGTACGTAGATTGCATGTGTTTCTTTGATCGCGATCGTGTTCGTTGCTACCGGGATTCTCATCCCGTTATTCTTGCATATCTGAATTAACCATCTAACAGAAAAGTCATTGTCCTCTTAAATAGTTAATTGTATCAAAATCAAGTTTTGTTGAAACTCTAGCAAGTAGATCCCTTGTTATCGTATTATACTTTGTTCATCTCTTCGTTGGGTCTATTGAGGGTTTACACGAGCAAACCTCAATATTCTTGATATCGTGTAACTTTTGATTCTAAAGATTGGATCTTTCATGCATTCGTGTAGATCTGATAACAGGGTTAACCGTATGATCGTGACACAATTAATTATTGTAGAAACAACTACTAGGTTGTATGTTTGGTTGATTGTTTGTTGTTTGATCGATAATAATTTAGTGTATGTATATGATTTTATTTTTATTTATCATGTTATTGCACCCATCATGTTGATTACACAATTTATTGACTAAAGAATCGATACCCATCATGTTTAATTAAATTTTTTCATGAAATATACCCTAAAACCTGTATAATGCTTACTGACCTGTATGTTGACTGCTATTTTTGAACCAGTAAATGATCTTAAAACGAATTACTTTCTGAATATGAATTGTAGCGTTATCTTTCTAGTTCCCGGAACATCTTGAATTTCTAAATTTTGAGTTGTGTAACAAAAATTATGCCTGTTTTACTACAGCTGTGTTTTTACTTTCAGATTTTCAGATTCTTGTATCTTGCATGCTTAAACAGTAAAAAGGCTGATCAAATGTTAAATTTTGCTTTGATAATTTCCATATTGTTAGTAATCATGTTTAGGAGTCTGTAAAATATTTTTAATGAATTTAATATCGAGTTTTTGCTGATTCTAAAAAAAAATAACATAATGTCGAAATTCTGTCTGGACATGAAATCTGTAAAGAACAATGTGTTTGACCTAGCTACTGCTGTCGGATTTGAACTTCAAACATGCGTTGGAACCGTGTGGAATTCTAGTTTCTATAATTTCTGACAGATTTAGTTTTCAAGTTTTGAAACAGTGGGAATTTGTATTTTTGTACAGACTACTCTTGCTGTCCAGAATTTTCTATTCCAGTTTTTAATAGTTTAATTAATCATGTATTATTGTATTGCATGAATCGAAGTGTGTATGTTACATTGCATGATCCTAATGAGTTATCGTCATCATTCTAATTGTCTTATTTCATGATACCCTCCTATTGTTCCCCTATTGATATTATTGTTCATCTCATGTCTCTTAATTGCATATTGTATTGTTGCATTAATAAAATGATTAACAAGCCGGAGTTTAAGAGAATGACTTTAGTAGTGAATAATATAGTGACTGTGTCGGCCAGTATTTATCGATTGATTGTGAGCGTTGAATACAACACCCCAATCTTTCATTTCGTGAACTCGTGAACCCGTGAACTTGTGAACTCGTAAACTCGTGAATCAGTGAATCAGCGTATCATTATAATGAATTGTGCAACAATATTGTATCATATTAGTGATTACCGTACCGACACATGATCTATAGAATTCACTACTCAGTCTAAAAGAAATTGATTGTATGCATCGAAATTGTAGTATGGGATGCAGTAGTACGTGCATTAGTTAGGATTTAAAATGATTAATAGACTTAAGAGTTGCATCACATCGACATTGCATGTTGTACATCATTGTTCCTATTGATATCGAATATTGGCTAAGTGTTATTGCTATTGATCATTGATTACTATTACCGGATATTGCATCATTGTTTATAGCCATTGTATCGACTACTGTGACATTGATTATTGTTATTGTCCCATGTTATTGATTCTTATTGATCCATTGATCCATTGATTCATTGTTATACTGTTATTCAATTGTTCCTTGCTTTCTCTACTTGCTGTCTATGACTTGCTCTAAGGACATTTTTCTCCTCTTTTTAGATGAAGTGTTCATAGATAATGAAGGAGAATTGTCTGCTGGGATTGGAGAACAAAGATTCTGAAGTTTTAATGCTTTTAATTGCTTCTCGTTTTATTGAACTTAATGTATTGAAATTTATTATCTATTTGTTATTGGATTATTATTGTATTGGGCTTATGTCCAGGAGTTTTATTATTTGTTTCCAGATGTTGGTTTATTATTGTATTTGAATATTTTTATTGCTTCATTCCAGGTAGTTGTAACACCCTGTGTTAAAAAATATAATATATATGTAGAAAAAAGGAATATTTGGCTGTTAGCCCCATAGGAGTTCCTATGGGGGATATTATATGGAATTAAATGTTGAAAAGTAAAAGGAGTGGGCTATTTGAAAATGTGTATAGAATAGTAGAATGAATGGTGGGGGCTCACATTGAATGAGATGCTGCTGTTGGAAAATTAGGCTGTGTTGACTTCGGTCAAGAAGGCCCTGATGACGTGGCTTATTCAAGCAGGGCCCACCTACTGTTTGTGAAGAAGAGAGAACAGAGAAGAGAAAGGTAAGAGCATTGGATTAAAATCCCATATCGGTAAATCAAATGAATATAATAATATATAAATAATATAGTCTATGATCAAGAGTCACCAATCCGGTTAACCACCTTTTGAAAGGCAGCCTGTGGTGGGCAGTTGTACTACATAGTATCTAATTTGTCTTCTAAATTGTATAAATTGTCTGAGCTAGGGGCAGGGGCGTTACAGTATTATTGTTTATGAGATTATTATTATTGCATGCGCAATTGTTCTGTATTGATTATATTGTTGAGTTGATCGGATAAACAGCTTATGGGTGGCGTTAGTCATTCACTGGGCCAATGTCATGTGATCGCATTCCGTATTTTTGGGAAACGGGGTGTGACACTCTCGACGGACCATTCCCCCTCTCGCATCCGAGGAACCCCTGCAAAGCTCCGAACTTCACTGTAGTTCCTCCACCTTTGTTGCTCCACCTTCTCGAAGACGAGAACTTTCAAATCCCTCCTCTATCAATTTCCCTACTTCAAAAAAATTCAATAGGTACAATTTTTTTTACTATCTTCATCTTAATGAATTCTTATATAGGATATTTATAATTCATTTTCTGAAATTAAGTACATAGTTGTGGAAGTTGTATATTAGCTACCATGTACAAAACTTTGTGTGCATGTGCATTAGATGAAGTTGAGATGACAGAGCCAATGGTCTTGTTATGGATTTGGTCATGGGAACGTCTACACTTAGGTAGTCCCCGTATTACGAAGTTGATGGAGGTTGGGTGGTGATGTGGATAAAAATAAAGCAAAATCAGGACGGTCCAAATCGGGCACGGATTTTAAAGCTCTCAAGGGTAAAACAGTAATTTCAGCAAATACATGCCTGATAAGATAGGATGAGCCATTTTCAAGCCCAGTGAATCAATCCAATCTATAATAGTGACTATTACAACAGCCTTGTCGCAAAAGAGTTCGAATTTATCGAACCCAGTTTAATCCCCCTATTCCTAGGGGTAACTGATTTTATCCACCCATGCACAAGAGATAGTTTGAGATTTTTATCTCTTCATCAAAAGAGGAGTCCAAACTCGATCTCTTCATATAGATGGCATAACTGACTCTATCCAAACACCGAGAAGTAGAGATAGATGAATATCTTGAAACTGGCCCCCCTCCGCGACTATATATACCTCAAGACCTCCTCAGAAACAAGGTAACTACAAACTCTGTTCTCAAAACCCACCATAACTTTGAGTTTCTGACGGGTGTCGAAGGGTCTGTCGTCGGGGCCACCTCGGTGGTTCAGACTTGTTTTGCAGGTTCAAGGGAGTGATAACAGTCGTTCTCAAGATCAGATATCGGACTCAATGACTACTTTTGGCGGTCAAAATCGGTGAATAGCGAAGGTTCGATCTTTACTGTTTTTATTAAAAGAATTCACATATTTGTTTGCTCCCACACATAAACAAGCAGTAATAGATTAGCATCGTCTGTGGAAAACAGAAAAGATCACCGACCCAACCTCGTCGATTTCAAACTACCTTCTCAACCATGCCTCCAATAAGGAAGGCGAGGATAACGGTTACCCGTCGACGAGCCAAATACCTTCCTCCACCTCCTCCCCTCGCAGAGGACCCACTTCAACATCCTCAACTCGAGAAGCCCCCTATCCAACTGTAACACCCCTGCCCCGAGCTCGGACAATTTATACAATTTAGAAGATAAATTATTTATAGTATAGTACAACTGCCCACTACAGGCTGTCTCTCAAAAGGTGGCTAACCGAATTGGTGACTCTTGATCATAGAAAATAGTATTTATATTTAATTAATTTTTGTACAATTCCCGATATGGAACAAATTTCCTCTACTTCTCTCGTTCTCTCTCTCCGAAATCACCCTCTCACGTGGGCCCCATCTCCCATGTCAGCTTGAACAGAGAGCACAGAGCAATGCTCTGTTTTCCTTCACACAGCCATCGGGTGAGCCCCCCATGATTGCTGACGTCATCAGCATCTAAAACAACAAATGGCTTGCTGTTTCTCTCCCATGGGACCCCCACCTACTATTCCAAGTTAAATTATTTACAAATCATTCCATCAGCCTATTATATACCATATATATATATATTATATATATATATATATATATATATATATATATATATATATATATATATATATATATATATATATAGGGGTTTGCTCAGTTGAAAACGGGTTCGTTTTCAACGGGTTGGAAAACAACAATCCTGACCGTCGATCTGATCTTGATCTTGATCAGCGGAGCAGATCTCGATCCGCTTTGGTCTCCCACTAAAGCTCTCAAAAGCGGAGGGGTATTTTCGTCACTTTACGCCAAAAAATGTTTCAGACTTAGCGTTTTTTTGGCGTGAAGTTTTTTTTGTCGAAAAAAACACTTAGGCCGTTGTTGGGAACAATGACCTAGGATGTTTTTTTTAACAAAAAAACATACCTTGGCCGTTGTTCCCAACAACGGCCTAGGTATGTACAAGTATTTTTCCAAACACTTGTACACACCCAGGGCTTCATCTCCCTCACTTCGTCACAAACACTCTCTCTCTCTTTCTCTCATGCTCTCGAAACCCATCCCCAAACCCTACTTCACTCTCCCAATTCCTTCGCATCGATTTCTTAGCCTTCTCGATCTCCACCCAACTGAGCAAAGCTCCCTATCTCTCTCTTCCTCTCCCGAATACGGCAAACCCTAACTTCACATCCAAATTCCCAAATCATCTAAACCCTAGCACCAATTGTCTTCCTTTGTCTACAACATCGTGCAGCGGCTTCTCACATCTTCGCCAACTCTCTATCACTCTCTCTTTGGACCAGGTATTTTCTTAATCCCAATCTACTATAATGAACTCTTTGAATTTATTGATTTTTTTTCCAATTTTGGATTTGTCTTTTTTGGTAATATGCGTAGTAGTGTAGTCTATAATTTAGAGAGTATATAATTAGCTCTGATCATGTATGTTGTGTACATTTTCTACGAAGTAGTGGTAGTTGTAGTGGTGGAATATAGGAGATGAAAAAAAACGAGATGAAAAAATTAAATTTGTATGAGTAGGTCGGACTCGCCGCGTAGAAGGTAACGGAACTTGTATAGGTGATTTTCGTCTCACGATTTGTGAGATACGTCTGTTTATCATTTCAATTCCATACAACGGATATGAAGTGATACACGGCCGTGTCTTTCAAACCGAGAGTCAAAACTCACCTCTGCAAGTTCCGGCGGCTCGTGTTTGGTGTGCCAGAGTTGACACCCAAATTTAGAAAATAAGTTTATCATTTTTGTTGTTTTGACGGGTATATAAAAAAACCTTTAATCGACCTCGGAACTTGTGGAATACGTTATGAGTTGAAAATAGCTTAAACAAAGTCCAAATAAAGCAAAACTTTGCGAGTAGGTTGGTCTGGCCACTCACAAGTCATACCAACCTGTACATGCGAGTTCTGACTCGCGGTTTGCGAGATACGTCTATGTATCGCTTTCTGCTCAGTTTTCAATAGTGTAAACGATACATGGTCGTATCTTTCAAACCGTGGGTCGGAACTCCCATGTAAAAGTTGCGTTGGCTTGTGGGTGGGGCGCCCGACCCAACGGCCAAATTTTGAAATTTTTGCATCTCGTTTATATTGTTTTCACGCGTATATGAAAAAACTTCAAACTACCTCGAAATTTTTTTAGTTCGGTCTCAATAAAAAAATGCTTAAACGTAGTTGAAAAAATACGAAACGGTGCACGTAGGTTGGGCTAACCATTCACAATGCAACGGAACTTGTATTTGCGAGTTCCGACCCACGGTTTGCGAGATACGTCAATGTATCGCTTCCCGCTCTATTTTAAAGAGTGAAGGTGATACACGGGCGTATATTTCAAACCGTGGGTCGGAACTGACCTCTACAAGTTGCGTTGGCTTGTGTTTGGTGTGCCCTAGTTGACGGCAAAATTTAGAAATTTTTGCATCTCGTTTGTGTTGTTTTGATGCGTATAAGCGAACTCTTGAAATTTTTTCATCTCGTTGGTTTGTGTTTGCTAATTTTCGCTGATTAATTAGTGTCATATATGCAAACATTGTTACAGAGAAATGCCTAGAATGAGGGGAACCGGAAGGGGAAGGACATCTCACGAAGCACGGGGGGAACATTCCACAGAGAATGTGAGAGCTAATAATTTGTATTGTCCGTAATTTTGTATTTAGTGATATTGATTTGAGACTAATAATAATAATGTTTTTTGGTTCGTGTAGGTTGGTGCATCCTCTTCGATGACAGGACATCGTGGTCCAGGACCAATAAATCCCGGCGAACTGACCTTGCAAGATAGCCACAGATCCACGGAAGTGTGGGGTGGGACGACGCGTAGGTGTAATTTCCGCACCCACGAGACCATGAAGGTGCATCCACGCACCCACGAGTACCTTGTAGCGGCCGGTTTCTATGGAATCAGCATGATGGGGAATGTTAAACTCGACCGAGCACTTCTCTCGGCACTCGTGGAGCGCTGGAGGCCTGAGTTGCACACGTTCCATCTACCGGTCGGTGAGATGATGGTGACGCTACAGGATATAGCGATGATATCCGGTCTTCCAATAGATGGGTTGACCGTGACGGGCAATATTAATTTTGATAAAATAGAGATGTGCAATGAACTGCTCGGTACAGAGTTTGATGAGGCGGATGCAGACAATGGTGACATTTTCCAAGGACAGTCAATCCGGCTATCTTAGTTGAAGGAACATTTTGATGAAACGTTGACCAACGAATCCCCCGACGACTATGTACAGTCCTACACCAGAGCCTACATTCTAACGGTGATCGGAGGGGTTCTATTGCCTAACTCATCGGGCGATACGGTGCACCTCATGTACCTACGATTGCTCGCCGACCTAGGCATAGCTGGCCGGTACAGTTGGGGAAGCTGCGCGTTGGCAACGCTATACAGGGCGTTGTGTCATGTAGCGCTTGAATCATCAGAAATGACCAGACCGATGGTTTTGTTACAGATTTGGTCCTGGGAGCGACTGCACTTGGGTCGTCCCCGCATTAAGAGACCCAAGGTTGGTTGGATGGCCCAACCTGAAGATCCTGCTATGTTAGCACCATTGGGGGTATATTGGGATGGTACAAGGAGTTACAAAGACAACCCCAAGGGCGTAAATAACATACTACAGAGACGAGCTCGACCAACTACGTGACGAGTTCGTGATTTAGGCGTCGTATACACCCGAGCGTGTGTGAAGACTACCGCCAATATGCACCACCGGGTCGCAGTTGTGGCTGACGACGGCTCCCCTCATCAACTTCGGTATAGTCGAGCATCCGCGATCGGAAAGAGTCCTTCGTCAGTTCAATCTTCAACAAGATAGTCCCCCAAGCTGCGCAAACCTATACGATCATGAGTTACACGCCGTTAGGAGTACTGGCCGCATGCCTACTCATGATTGGGCAGATTACCATCGTGTTCACGTTGCAGAATGGAACGAGCGACGGTTTGCACTTGTACTCGTCAATGTTCCGGAGTACGATGGAAGACTGCAAGGAAAGTACATGACTTGGTTCCGACAATATACACGATTGTACATCTCTCCCGATACAGTACTACCAGCTGGTATCCAGCGAGAAATTGAGGAGAGGGAGATTGAACCAATACCCGCATATTCCAGTTCACAACCCATGTTCCAACCGAAGGCCACAGCTATACGTACAGTGGTAACTTCAATCTTCATATTTATTTTAAAATTCTTCATACGTGAAGTTCATGAATTCTTTTAATTATTTAATTTGCTGGTTTTTTCTAATTTAGATTGATAAAACGATGGACATGGCAAAAGAATGCGTGAATGTACTAAAAAGTAATGTGGGCACGCCTATGAAGAGTTTTGCTCGGAGGATGCTCCTTGGATGCTGTAGCAATATGGATGCCTTGGGATGTGTCGATCGTTTGGATCGAGCATTACACGGACCGAGGGGGGCCGACGTAAAAGTGTGAGGGGTAGGCCAAGTTCATTGCTGGGGCAACGGGAACGTGAGATCAGAGAACGACAAGGTTCAACTTCACATCCATCTCACGAAGAACCGGAGGATGAAGAGAGTGGGGAGAGGGTTGTCGGAGACGTACAACAAGAGGAGGGTGGCAAAGATGAAATCCCCGACTCGCCAATCATGATGCGGCGCCGAAACCCTTACCGGAAGAGGCGAGCACCATAGCATTACACGCCCGGTGCTTAGCCAATGCATTTGGGAGGTTGTAATTTTTTGTTTTTGATTTTGTGGGTTTTAACCTTTTGTAACTAATTATTGGATAATGTGGTTCTTAAGTGTAAGTGTAGTTGATGTTGTTGTTATTAATTTCTGATAGTCAATTATGGTGGGTAATTTTGGTAGTTGTATATATGAATTTAGTCGGAGAATGTGGATGAAGGCAAAGTGTTTGGAATTTGGTGGTGTACAAGTGTAGCAGCTGAAGCTGCTCAGTATAACTGTAGGTTTTTTTTTTTAAACCTAAGCCGTGGCTCCAAACAACGGCCTAGGTTATAGAAAGTTTTAATTGTTCCAGTTTTTGGATATACCCAGTTTAAACATATACCCAAGGCCGTTGTTGAAGACAACGGCCTAGGTTGTAGAAGGAAAATATACAAAATTTATTGTGCTCTCTGACTTGTTGGCTTTAAAAATAGCCAACAAGTCAGAGAGCACCTCCAGTTTATAGATATACCCTAGGCCGTTGTTGGAGACAGCGGCCTAAGTTGTATGTGAAAGAATTAGAAAAATTGTCTTGCTCTCTGACTTGTTGGCTTTAAAAATAGCCAACAAGTCAGAGAGCATCTCCACTTTATAAATACCCAAGGCCGTTGTTGGGGACAACGGCCTAAGTTGTAAGTGAAAAAAAAAAGAAACATTGTCTTGCTCTCTGACTTGTTGGCTTTAAAAATAGCCAACAAGTCAGAGAGCACCTCCAGTTTATAGATACACCCTAGGCCGTTGTTGGAGACAACAGCCTAAGTTGTATGTGAAAAAATTAGAAACATTGTCTTGCTCTCTGACTTGTTGGCTTTAAAAATACCCAACAAATCAGTGAGCATCTCCACTTTATAAATACCCAAGGCCGTTGTTGGAGACAACGGCCTCAGTTGTAGGTGAAAAAATTAGAAAATTGTGCAGTGCTCTCGAAATTGTTGGTATTTAAAAATAGCAACTGGTCAAAGATTACCCCTCAATATAGTTTATAGGCCAAAAATGTGTGGTTATACAAAAGACAGATGAGAACTTGGCTTGTATAACAGTATTAAATCATATTTATTTTTAATTTGGTAACACCTAACTAACCACTACTTGATTCGTTAGGGTTAGGGTTAGGGCAAGTGTTAGTGCTAAAGGGGGTTAAGGGTAGGGTTAGGGTTATTGTAAGGTTAGTGGTTTGGTTTGGATTCATTTTAGGGGTTAGGGTAGGATTATTTTTAGTTGGGAGTAGATAGGTAATAAGTTTCCAGTAGAGAGTTGATGGATATTTAAGTTCTATCATTAATGACATGTGTCTCTCCCCTCTTTACGTGCACTGCCTTCTGAACTCTACAAAATAGACGTTCATATGACTATTTTCTTGTTTATTTTGATTTTTCAATTCCATTTTTAGGCGCATAACTAAAGAATATATTATACCCTTCTCCGTTTTTTTTGGTTATACGTTATTAAATTTTTGAATAATAATATGTAATGTACAAAATCGTTTTCCAATTTTTTACAATGAAGACGTTTCTGAAGACATTTACCATACATGCAACTGGGAAGAATTCCACGAGATTGGAAAGAAGAGGTGTGATCACATGTAGTAGAGTTCATTATGGAAAAATGTCGGTTCTTTGTTTGAGCGGAGAGTAATCAGATCAAACTACTTGGCCAACAAGAACTGGATCTGAACCTTTTTTTTGGAAAATATGCCACAAGTATATTTGACCACATGTATCACGCAAGGTGACGAGTATTCCAAAAAAGTTCATAGATTACTCTCAAACACTACATGTAAACTGTTGCTTCTGCGGCAATTTGGGATGTGGAATCTCGTCGTGAAGTAATTGTGTGCAGTTCTTCGAGTCAATTTGAATGGTGGAAGTAATGGGCAAATAAACAAATATACCTATACAATATACAAGTGTGGATTATCTATCTTTTGTATAAATTTCCACAAGTTCATCATTGTAAATGAAAAACCCCACATGTGGTAAAACCCCACATGTTGATTATCTATCTTTTCCATAAATTTCCAATAAGGTAAAAACCCACATGTAAAGGAAAAACCACACGTGACACCCCCAATGTGGATCATACTTGGAAAAAGCCACATGTACAATGAAAGAGCAAACAAATATACCTATACAATATACAATGAAGGATAATTATTGCAGACATTTTAATATGGAAAAAACCTAAACTAGCACACCACATGTACCTCCCCACATGTACCCTAAATATGGAAAAAACCATGTGTACATCCCCACATGTAGTTTATGGCCAAAATCGAAAAATTCACATGTGGATATCAATGATCTCCAATAATTAAGATGGGCAAGAAGAAATCAAAAATAAAAAAGATTCGGTCCGGTATTGAGCGGAGAGTAATCAGATCAAAATACTTGGCTAAAAAGAACTGGATCTGATTAGTTTCGGAAAAAAAAAATGGCCTAAATAGGGACCATCATGTATTGGGATACCATAACAGAAAACCACGTGTATATTTGACCACATATGTAAACCAATGTGAAGAGTATTTCAAAAAAGTTCATATATTACCAATAAACACTACATGTAAACTGTTGCTTCTGTGGAAATTTGGAATGTGGAATCTCGTCGTGAAGTAATTGTGTGCAGTTCTTCGAGACACTTTGAATGGTGGAAGTAATGGGCAAACAAACAAATATACCTATACAATATACAAGTGTGGATTATCTATCTTTTGTATAAATTTCCACAGAGATTGGGCGTAAAGAGTAATGAGAATATCCAATAAATCCCAAAAATTCCATACCTAGGCCGTTGTTCAAGACAACGGCCTAAGGTATTTAACCTTAGCCGTCGTCTGCAACAACGGCCTTGGACCCTAGGCCAAAAACAAACAAATTTGGGTGTTCTCGACTTGGCCAGGGTTAGGGTTAGGGTTAGGGTAACAAGATTGGTAATTAGTGTTAAAGGGGGTTACGGGAAGGATTAGGGTTAGCGGGGGTCAGGGGTTTGGTTAGGGTTATTGTACGGTTCAGGTTATTGCAAGAGAAACATTTGTGGTAAAATCTGGTTTTGATTTATCATTAATTTGAGGTTGTTGGGAGTAGACAGGTATTAAGTTCCCAAAAAAAAAAATTATACATATTCTGTATATAACATAAAAAAATTAATAACACTAAAAGATTGGGTTAGGGTTAGGGTTAGCGTAAGGTTAGGGTTATTGTAAGGTTAGCAGAGTAGGGTTAAGGGTTAGGGTTAGGGGTTAGGGGTTAGGGTTATCGTAGGGTTAGCACAACCCTAACCTTAACCTTGACCTTATACTTGTCAACCAACCCGGTATATATTTTTTGGATATGTGGGTATTGTATTAGCATAATCAAATAGATTATATATCATACTAAATTTAATCACAAACGTAATATATGCAACAGGAAAAAACTGAACATGTTCCCTTTGTAATGGAACACTAACATATATCCTACTTGTAGCTTATTAGAACATGTGAATTCTCTCCACTTCTCTCCACCAATGCACACATGTCATTCTGCCATACTCTAATTAACCCAACTTTCCATATTTTGCCATTAGGACTCAACAATGCTGTTGTTTTGTATGTTTCTTCCTTATTGTTAAGCTCAACAAAATCACATGCCAGCAGACTTTCAACATACACCTAAATGGGAACAAGCACCAAGCTAAACAACATGTAGTCTCCAACAAGCACCAAGCACCCACGTGTAGCCTATATATTGAAAAAGCAATATGTACATCCACACATGTAACCCTAACCTTATACATAAAAACTTATTCCTTTATATAACTCAGAATTATTTTCAAGCATATTACCTTAATAATTTTATATTGGTTAGAGAGAGGGAAAAAATTGTAACATAATAAAAAAATTATAAACAATAGATACGCGAATATCATCTGTCTTTGGTATATAGTTCGAGGAAGACTGTACGCAAAGAGTGAAGAGAAAATTGAAAAAACAAAAAAATGGAAGATTATGAATTATGTTTTATCATTTTTTTTACATATTTAACCACCATGATTATATATTGGTTTGAAAGGTGGTAGTAATCGGCACTTAAAAAAAATATAGCGGAAAGATATACAAGTGTAGATCATCTATCTTTTGTATAAATTTCAACAGAGACTGTACGTAAAGAGTAAAGAGAGCACCCCAAAAATCTCAAATTTTTGAGTATAACCTAGGCCGTTGTTTGAGACAACGGCTTTAGTTATTTATCAAAAATTAGATTGCTCTCTGACTTGTTGATCCTTTTGTAGATCTCCAAGTCAGAGAGCACCTCCAAAATCCCAAGTTTTTGGCTATAACCAAGGCCGTTGTCTGGGACAACGGCTTTAGTTATTTATCCAAAATTAGATTGCTCTCTGACTTGTTGATCCTTTTGTGTTCTCCAAGTCAGAGAGCACCCCAAAATCACAAATTTTTTACTATAACCTAGGCCGTTGTCTGAGACAATGGCTTTAGTTATTTATCAAAAATTAGATTGCTCTCTGACTTGTTGATCCTTTTGTGTTCTCCAAGTTAGAGAGCACCCCAAAAATCTCAAATTTTTGACTATAACCTTGACCGTTGTCTGAGACAACGGCTTTAGTTATTTATCAAAAATTAGATTGCTCTCTGACTTGTTGATCCTTTTGTGTTCTCCAAGTCAGAGAGCACCCCCAAAATCATAAATTTTTGACTATAACCTAGGCCGTTGCTATAAACAACGGCCTAAGGTTATCAACTCCTTTTAAACTTGTTATATTGAATGAAAAACCAAATTCATGAAATAAGGTAGGCCGTTGTCTCCAACAACGGCCTTGGTTCTAAAAAAAAAAATTACAAATACAGATACAGCTACAGCTGATACATTTGAGTAACAAACCAACATTTGCGTACCACAACAGTATTAACAAACGACACAAACAAACGAGACTTATGTCTCGAGAATGACATTTACAGTTACCAATCGAAGGTAATTAACCAAGTGACATGAAAAGTTTTGAATATATATCCAACAATTTCATTTTAAAAATTACAATTCATAGTGCATCGTCATATCTCGACTCGGAACTGTCTTCTTCGGAAGGAATTACTTCTTGCCTTCATTGAAAGATTAGGTTTAGTTAGTAAGAAACTCAATTGCCACAAATAAAGTATAATAAATTTAAACGAGTGACAAACATAAAAGTTACGAGTCATACCCCTCAAATAAAGTTGGACAATTTCTTGAATCATGATTCATTTGGACAATGCCGCATCTTCGGCACCTTCTCGGTTTTTTTATGCGGAGTTGCTCTCTAATCGGCCTCAATCTTTTGGCATGAGGCCTTCCCTTTGTCGTGCACTGCTGTGGGTCACTAATGCGTGTAGGTATGTGTCCACTCCCTTGATCATGAGGTTGTGCACTTGGATGCGATTGTGAACTACCTCTAGCTTCGAGACTATCATGTGGTTGTGAGGCCTGTTCCGGTTGTTCACCTGATCCTGGTTGTAGCCGAGAAACCCCGTCAATGATCTTCTGCAAATTCTCCAACGTGTATTTGTAAGTCTCATTGGAGGAACAACCGAGATCAACAATTTGTTTTGCATGGTAGCTCAACTCACAATATCGAGAAGCAAAATTCTCGGTGTTGGGTTCGGTTAGAACTGATGTGTAACTTCTTCTCATCACATCCCTTTGTTGAATCCTGTAGGCAAGACAACAAACACTAGAGGGGGGGTGAATAGTGTTTAATAAAAATTGCGGAAATTTTTCTCGGTGCAGTCGACTTGGTTATGAACCAGTCGACTGATATGTCCAAAATAATTGAAAAACAATAACTCTGTGCAGTCGACTGATGAATGAGACAGTCGACTGAAAGCACAATGAAACGACAACTACAAACGGCACTGACCAGT
Source organism: Hemerocallis citrina (assembly GCA_017893485.1). Taxonomy (NCBI): domain Eukaryota; kingdom Viridiplantae; phylum Streptophyta; class Magnoliopsida; order Asparagales; family Asphodelaceae; genus Hemerocallis; species Hemerocallis citrina. The sequence goes on along the minus strand of CM030367.1, from coordinate 160,536,545 downwards.
CGACTGATAGTGCAAGGAGTCGACTGTCTAGAAGCTTTTTTTGCAGAACTTAAATAAACAAGAGTGAATGCAAACACAAGACAATCAATCACAGAGTACACAAGATATATCCTGGTTCGGTCCTCCCGACCTACATCCAGTCCCCAAGCAACCCACTTGAGATTTCCACTATTCTTGAAAAATTACAAGAATACCCTACGGCGTTATGACAACAATCTTGTCTAACCCGTAGTCCTTTCTCTCAACCAGAGAAAGCAGACCCACTCTACTACCAAGAGTGAAAACAACAAACGACTCTACAACCTAGAGTCAAAAACACTCTCCAACCGAGAGCAAGAGAACAAGAATACTTTACAGTCAACCTATAGCCTTGTTGGTGTATGTGTTGATGCACGTGGCTAAAAGAACAGGTCGACTTCTATACTCAGTCCAGAGCGAATTCAATGCTATATTGGACTGAATGTAGAGAACCAAAGAGTATGAACTTGAAAGCTTTGTTTCTCAAAAATGTCACTGAATTTTTTCTCAGGAGTGCTCGGATTGCAAAAAAAATCTGTTGATCTTTTCAGTGAAATCTGAACTCTATTTAAAGAGTTTTGATCTCCTGAACGTTGGGAGACAGTTACTCAACTGTCAACCAACGGATCCAAGCTTTTGAGTTTTTGATTTTGAAAAACAGAAAACGGTCAAAAGCTCTCAAACAGTCGACTGGGTTGCCATATGAGTCGACTGATCAGAGTTTGAATAAATTTAAACAGTTTTGTACTATCAGTCGACTGGCAGAAGCTTAAGTCGACTGGTACTCAAAAGTTAAAATTCTTCAAACTGTTTTGACTCTTTTTTGGGGGGTTTTTAAGAGACACACATTATGAAATTTTGAGTGTGTGTGTGTGTGACAAGGCTTTACATCAGACTAAGACTCAACAGAAAGTAAGATACAATTGTTTTTACAAGACATTATAATTTGACACAATTGAGCTAAGGTCTTGAGTCTTGAGTCTTGTCTTGAGTCTTGTCTTGAGTGAAGTCTTCATCTGTATCCTTTTGAGCTTGTTCATTTGTTCAGCTAGAATTGTCTTTGGTATGTACACTGCAATGTTAGCTGTATGACATAGACACATGTTGCACTGTGTTGTGATCATCAAAATCAAGAATCAACATTCTCCCCCTTTTTGGTGATGACAACACAATAGCTGATAACAATTTATATAGAAACATACAAGCATAGGTTTTAAAAGCTCCCCCTATTAAAAACACAATATGCATACATAAAATAGATGTTATCATAAAGAATGTATCAGTCGACTTAACAATAGATCAGGCGACTGAACAGACGAAAACATAACAGATGCAGTAACATAAGTATCACAGATGCAGCAGTCGACTGATATGCTTGTAGCCAGTCGACTGACCAGAGAAATTTCAATACACAGAAATCTTTCACAGAAAACACATACACAAAAAAGGATATCTCTCTCCCTTTGTCATCAACAAAAAGCACAGAATAAACAGTCTTTTACATTTAAAGAGTATAGAAATAAACTAAGAAATGTCTCATACATAAATAAGTTCATAAAGACAAAATAAAAAAGAAAAATACATAATAGTGAAAAATAAAAAATCTTCAATTGTCCTCGTCTGAATCTTCATCAGCAGCATGAGAAGGAGGAGGAAATTGGGAAGTGAAAAGATCGGTGAGATGATCAATTTTGGAATCAAGGGTGTGAATCTGAGAATCAACAGTCTCTAAATGTTTCATAAGATAATTTACACATTCATAGAGAGTAGCTGGATCCTCATAGTTAGCTTGAGGAAGGGAGGAACTAGAAGAGGCAGAAGGTCTAGAAGGTCTAGCAGTAGAACTTAAAGGAGCTTGAGAAAGAGGAGGAGACCTAGGGGGTGATCGAGCAGGAGCATCAAGGAGTTTCATACGTGCCAAACTAGCACGATCGAAACACTCATAACGAGTAACAACATTTGTCTCCGAATCGAGATCAACACCAAAAGCTATAAAGACTCTAGTAAGAAGACCTCCAAAAGGTAGAAAGTGAGTGTGGTCTTGATTAAGTTTAGAAAAGATAACTTGACCCCAATTAACAGCAATTTTACCAAAAATTGCATAAATAGCTTTTTGTAATTCTATAGAATATTGGTCATAACTACCCTTTTTAGGAAGGATGTTATAGGCTAATATTCTACCTACAAGCTTAGCAATTGGTTTGATATTTTTGCTTGTCATTGGAGGGCCATGATTAGGTAAGAAAATTTTAGATAAGATAGAAAAGTCATCAAGGACTATGTCACCTAAGTCAAGTCCTTCGTTATCAATACCCATTACTTGATTGATTCTCTCGGGTGTGAGACATATCTGGGTATTTTTAACGGAAGAACGAATCACAATATTTCCATCTCTTAATTGGACAACTCTCATATTTGTATAAAAGAGATAGATTAATTGTGGATAATAATCTGGTTGGTTAGCAAGAGAAAAATATTCATAAAGGCTACAATTTTGGATAGGGGTACTAGATTAAACCTATCCAAATCATTAAAGTTAACAAACCGACCCGGGAAAATGATAATGCTACACATCAATTGCCAACGTTCTAGAAGATCCGGTTTCAACAAGTATTGAGAGTAATCTTGAGAAGAGCTACCCTCATGAGATCTCATAGATCGTTTAGGAGCCATAAAGAGAAATGCAAGAGATGAGATTATACCAATAAGGAAGACAGCAAGATTAGAGATGAGGATCAGCGGCTGCAGAAGATGCGGCAGCCGACTCTTCGGAACTGATCTTCTTCTCAGATTAGGGTTTGAAGATTTGGGAAACACTGAGATTGGTAAAAGTGAAGAAAGAGGGTGGTGAAAAGGGGTTTTTAACCGAGAATAGAGGGCTGAGATTGAGGGAATAGAAATTGACGGCTGAGATAAGAGGTCACGGGTGAAGAAGTGAAGAGATGTTTATCTCAAAAGCTGCAATGAATAGTCGCTGAAGACATTTGAACTCGCGACAGTCGACTGGTAGGGAGATCAGTCGACTGAGTCGAGAAGAAAATAAACATTTTATATCTACTAATCAGTCGACTGGTATAGGAACCAGGCGACTGGTCTAATAAAAAATTGATTTGTTTAAAAATCAAGTATAGTCGACTTATTTAAGAGTACAGTCGACTTAACAGAAACAATTTTCAGCAAATATCAATAAAATCACAGATTCCAAGTTCTCTTCTTAAATTAATGAAAGTATCTTCTTTAAGGGGCTTGGTAAATATATCTGCTACTTGTTTATCAGTAGAGATAAAGTCTAAAGATATATCTCCTTTTAAAACATGATCACGTAGAAAATGATGTCGAATATCAATATGTTTCGTACGTGAATGTTGAATCGGATTTTTAGATAGATTAATTGCACTGGTATTATCACACATAATTAAGGCTTTCTCAAATGAAATACCATAATCTAATAAGGTTTGTTTCATCCATAAAATTTGTGCACATGCCAAACTTGCAGCGATATACTCAGCTTCTGTAGTTGATAGGGATACGGAGTTTTGCTTTTTACTGCACCAAGATACTAGGGAATGTCCCAAAAAGTGACATGTACCACTAGTACTCTTGCGATCAGTTTTGCTTCCAGCAAAATCGGCATCGCTATATGACAAAAGTTGAAAATTATCGGTGCGTGGATAAAATAAACCATATTCAGATGTGCCTTTAATATATCTTAAAATTCGTTTCACTGCTTTTAAATGAGACTCTTTAGGACTAGATTGATATCTAGCACATAAACATACGCTGAACATAATATCTGGTCTACTTGCAGTAATATATAAGAGTGAACCAATCATTCCTCGATAGAGTTTTTGATCAACACTCTTACCTAATAAATCTTTGTCAAGAGTAGTAGTAGTAGCCATAGGTGTGGATTTACTACTAGTACTATCCATGTGAAAACGTTTGAGTAGTTCCTTTGCATATTTGCCTTGATTGATAAATATGCCATTTGAGGACTGTTTAATTTGAAGTCCAAGGAAATAATTGAGTTCACCCATGTGACTCATCTCAAATTCATTTTTCATGGTATTAGTAAATTCTTGACATAGATTATTATTAGTAGAACCAAAAATTATATCATCAACATATATTTGTATGATTAAGATATCATTCTTAACTCTTTTGATAAACAAAGTAGTGTCTACTTTACCTATTTCAAATCCTGTTTCTAAAAGAAAAGTTTTCACACGATCATACCAAGCACAAGGTGCTTGTTTAAGACCGTATAAAGTCTTTTTCAATTTATAAACATAATCTGGAAATTGTCCATGTTCAAAACCTGGTGGTTGTTTAACATAAACATTTTCCTTAATAAACCCATTAAGAAAAGCACTTTTCACATCCATTTGATAGAGTATAAAATTCATAAAACAAGAAAAAGATAATAAAATACGAATAGATTCTAGTCTAGCAACAGGAGCATATGTTTCATCAAAATCTATACCTTCTTCTTGATTATATCCTTGAGCAACTAATCTAGCCTTGTTCCTTACAACTTGTCCTGATTCATCTAACTTATTCTTGAATACCCATTTGGTACCAATGATAGTCTGATCAGGAGGTCTAGGAACTAAATCCCATACATCATTCCTTATAAATTGGTTTAGTTCATCTTGCATGGCATTCATCCAATATTCATTCTTACAAGCTTCTTGTATATTTTTCGGTTCAAGATCCGACAAGAATGCTGTATGAGAGATCATATTAACATGTGAACGTGTCTGAATACTATGGGAGATGTCACCAATTATTAAGTCATGAGGATGATCTTTAACTTCAACAAATGACTTTGGTAAAGTTGAAGATATCACAATCGGATCAGTCGACTTGACTTGTTCTTCAGTCGACTGCTTTACGTCAGTCGACTGGGAGACCTTATCAGTCGACTTATCAGACAGATTAGTTTGCTCTAAGGATTTAACCAAATTATCTAAAGGTGATAAATCAGTTTCATCATCTTTATTTAAGGTTGATGAAGGTAAGGATTCATCGAATGTAACATGCATTGATTCTTCAATAGTTATTGTAGACTTATTGAAAATTCTATATGCTTTACTCCTATTTGAGTATCCTAAAAAGATACCCTCATTAGATCTAGGATCAAATTTGTTTAAATTATCTTTTGTGTTTAGAATAAAACACTTACAACCAAATGTCTTAAAGTAAGAGACTTTAGGAATTTTATTAAAAAATAACTTATAACAAGTCTTCTTTAGTTTAGGTCTTAGAAGAATTCTATTTAAAACATAACAAGCTGTAGCAACAGCTTCAGCCCAAAAATGCTTTGGTAGATTGCTTTCAACAAGCATAGTACGTGCGCATTCTTGCAAAGTCCTATTTTTCCTTTCAACCACTCCATTTTGTGATGAAGCTCTAGGAAATGCAAATGAATGTGTTATACCATTCTTATTGCAATATTCTGTAAATGTTTCATTTTCAAATTCTCCACCATGATCACTTCTAATAGTGACTATGGTTAGAGATCTTTGATTTTGGACACGTTTACAGAAATATGCAAATTCCTCAAAAGCATCATTTTTATGCTTTAAAAAGAATGTCCAAGTGAATCTTGAAAAACCATCTACTAAAACAAACACATATCTACTTTTATTTAAAGAAGCAACTCTAGTCGGGCCAAATAAATCCATATGAATTAATTCAAGTGGCCTACTAGTAGAGATTACTTCTTTTGTTTTAAAAGTGGATTTGATTTGTTTTCCTAGTTGACATGCATCACATAACTTATCCTTTTTAAAGGATAGTTTTGGCAGTCCTTTAACTAGGTTATATTTAGATAATTTTGAGAGATTTTTCATATTCACATGTCCAAATCTTCTATGTCATAACCAAGATTCATTGTTAGAGGCTATTAAACAAAAGTCATTTGAAAGATCAATTGCATTTAAATACATTTCATAAATATTATTTTTACGAAAACCTTGAAAAATAACATTTTGCATAGTAGAGTCATAAATCAAACATGCATCTTTTTCAAAAACTATTTTATATTCTTTATCACACAATTGACTAATGCTTAAAAGATTATGCTTTAAACCACTAACCAATAACACATTTTCTATAGTTGGGTTAGAAGTTTTACCGACCATGCCAATACCGATGACTTTGCCTTTGTTGTTATCTCCAAAGGTGACGGTTCCTCCATCTATGCTTTGAATGGTGGATAGTAGGTTGGCATGTCCTGTCATGTGTTTTGAACATCCGCTGTCTAATATCCAGCGTTCTTTCTTGGGTACCTATAAAAAGTTTAAGGTAAATATGGTACCCTTTTTATTGGGTCCAAAACACATTAGTTTGGGGGAAACCAAACCCATGAAGAGTTTGACCTTCCTCCATAAGCAGGAATATAATAAGTAGAATTACACACATTTAACATATATGAGTTAATATAAGCAATTCTATCATTCTGATTTAGACTGACTGGAATCCATACTAACTTGTTCTGTCCAGTCGACTTACCAGTGTTGTTCAGTCGACTGTTGGTGTACATCAGTCGACTGGTTGATACACTAGGTCGACTTATAAGAGGTTTTGATCTTGTTGAATAAGATCCAATTTCTCTGGACAGACGACTGGTTGTATGGTTCAGTCGACTTAACCGAACGGTAGTTTTGCTTTTATCACTAAAATTAACAATCTTAGGCTTTGCAAAGAAATCATACAACTTGTGTGTAACACTAGAAATAGATACTGATTTAGTCTTACTAGTGTTTACAACAGGAGATTCTTTTAGAGAGGATTTTTTAAAACCAAGTCCATATTTTTGACTAGATGTAACTTGATGATGAAGCATATCATTTAAATTCTCTTTGCCTTTGTTAAACTTAGATACGTTCTTTGAAATCTCTTCATAATTCTTTTTGAGAGTTTCAAGATCAGTATCTAAACTTGCAATGCGAGAATTTAAGGATTTTACTTCCTTATCAAGGTTAAGATTTTCTTGATTAAGTGTTTAATTCACTTTCTCAAGATTCTTAACTCTAATCTTTTCTTTCTTTAACTCTTGGAATATTTCATTAAAAGCATCAAGAAGATCTTCGGAATCATAATCATTACTTACATGTTCTTGTGCAGCCATGAAACACACATTTGCCACTTCGTTATTTTCATCCGTTTCTTCTTCGGAAGATGAATCACTATCATCCCATGTAGCTTGATAAGCCTTCTTGTTCTTGGCAAATTTGTTCTTTGGATATTTGTCCTTCTTGAAGTTGGATGATTTTTCCTTGTTCTTTGCATTTTCCAAGGGACAATCCTTCTTTATGTGACCTATTTTATTGCACCTGAAACATGTAGGAGGGTCATTAGAATCTCTAACTTTAGAATGAAACTTACCCTTCTTTAAGAACTTCTTGAATCTCCGAGTGAACATTGCTATTTCTTCTTCGTCTTCTTCCTCATCTTCTGAGTCTGTCATGGCTTTAAAAGCCAATGATTTCTTCTTTGCTTGGTGTGATTCTGTATCTTTCTTTCGATCTTCAAGTTGGACCTCATATGCCATGAGATTGCCAACAAGATTCTCGAAAGAAAGTGTTGACAAGTCATTCGCTTCCTCTATTGCTGTGGTTTTCTTCTCCCATTCTGGAGTGAGTGCACGTAGGACTTTTCTAACCATCTCTGCTTGAGTATAAGTCTTTCCAAGTGCCACAAGAGAGTTTGTGATGTCTGTGAATCTGGTAATCATCTCGGACACAGTCTCATTGTCCTTCATTCTGAACATCTCAAACCTGTGGACAAGAACAGAAATTTTAGACTCTTTTACTTTATTCGTTCCTTCATGAGTTACCTCGAGTGTATGCCAAATTTGATGTGCGGTTGTAGCATTGGATACACGGTTGAATTCTTCCTTTGTGAGTGCACAAAATAAGGCATTCATTGCTTTGGCATTGTTCATAGTCTGACTCTTTTGATCATCATTCCATTGTGCATATGGAATGGTAGGGGCAGTGTATTCCGTCTCTGTCATTTGCCATATCTCGTAGTTGATTGATTGGAGATAGATTCGCATTCGGCACTTCCAATAATTGTAGTTCGTTCCATCAAATAGTGGTGGTCGTTGTGTAGATTGGCCTTCATGGTACTGATTTGTATTTGATGTAGTTGCCATAGCCTGTAACCTCGCTCTGATACCAAGTGTTGGATCCTGTAGGCAAGACAACAAACACTAGAGGGGGGATGAATAGTGTTTAATAAAAACTGCGGAAATTTTTCTCGGTGCAGTCGACTTGGTTATGAACCAGTCGACTGATATGTCCAAAATAATTGAAAAACAATAACTCTGTGCAGTCGACTGATGAATGAGACAGTCGACTGAAAGCACAATGAAACTACAACTACAAACGGCACTGACCAGTCGACTGATAGTGCAAGGAGTCGACTGTCCAGAAGCTTTTTTTGCAGAACTTAAATAAACAAGAGTGAATGCAAACACAAGACAATCAATCACAGAGTACACAAGATATATCCTGGTTCGGTCCTCCCGACCTACATCCAGTCCCCAAGCAACCCACTTGAGATTTCCACTATTCTTGAAAAATTACAAGAATACCCTACGGCGTTATGACAACAACCTTGTCTAACCCGTAGTCCTTTCTCTCAACCAGAGAAAGCAGACCCACTCTACTACCAAGAGTGAAAACAACAAACGACTCTACAACCTAGAGTCAAAAACACTCTCCAACTGAGAGCAAGAGAACACGAATACTTTACAGTCAACCTATAGCCTTGTTGGTGTATGTGTTGATGCACATGGCTAAAAGAACAGGTCGACTTCTATACTCAGTCCAGAGCAAATTCAATGCTATACTGGACTGAATGTAGAGAACCAAAGAGTATGAACTTGAAAGCTTTGTTTCTCAAAAATGTCACTGAATTTTTTCTCAAGAGTGCTCGGATTGCAAAAAAAATCTGTTGATCTTTTCAGTGAGATCTGAACTCTATTTAAAGAGTTTTGATCTCCTGAACGTTGGGAGACAGTTACTCAATTGTCAACCAACGGATCCAAGCTTTTGAGTTTGAAAAAATTTGATTTTGAAAAACAGAAAACGGTCAAAAGCTCTCGAACAGTCGACTGGGTTGCCATATGAGTCGACTGATCAGAGTTTGAATAAATTTAAACAGTTTTGTACTATCAGTCGACTGGCAGAAGCTTAAGTCGACTGGTACTCAAAAGTTAAAATTCTTCAAACTGTTTTGACTCTTTTTTGGGAGATTTTTAAGAGACACACATTATGAAATTTTGAGTGTGTGTGTGTGTGACAAGGCTTTACATCAGACTAAGACTCAACAGATTGTAAGATACAATTGTTTTTACAAGACATTATAATTTGACACAATTGAGCTAAGGTCTTGAGTCTTGTCTTGAGTGAAGTCTTCATCTATATCCTTTTGAGCTTGTTCATTTGTTCAGCTAGAATTGTCTTTGGTATGTACACTGCAATGTTAGCTGTATAACATAGACACATGTTGCACTGTGTTGTGATCATCAAAATCAAGAATCAACACCCTTGTCCATCTTCTTTTAATATATACATCCGGGAGGGATGTGTGATGGGAGAAACGAAGTACAGCTAAAATATGCCTGCAAGGAATGGCAACAAATTCGAACAAGTGACATGCACATGTAATAATTCCATTGATTTTGGATAATTGAAGAAGGCGAGCCGGTTCTGATTCTCCACATAGTATCACATGGAAGGTTGAACTATCCGGTGTCTCAAGATCGGCAACAAATGTCACATTGTACATGAAGCTTTTTGTGACTTCATCTTGGAATTTGTAAAATATTTTCAAAGTATATGTTTTTGCCATTTGTGCCTCCAAAGCCCATTCGCTCTTCAACTCCGGTCTCTTCTCACGGTTACGATGATTTTCTTTCAATTCATCATATCTTTGCCCTCCCAAAAAACGGTCGAAGATGATGGCAAATTCGTGCAGGGAATACTTTTTTTCTGTATGATACTTTAGAGCAGAATGTGCCGACTCAACCCGTTGGCTACTCAACATGCCGGCCCAAAATGATTCTTTAGCGTAGATGAGTGCCCAACTTTCACGGATATCGAATATATCGTTCAACCATTTGTTACTCTCTAATCCGTATTGCGAAATCAAAATATTCCACTTTTCTACAAATTCATGTATATATTCCGAATTGTAAATTACATTCTTCAAGGACTCCCTAAACTTGTCTACATCAAAACCAAGACGAACCACTTGGGGTAACTTATCCAGAATGTGCCAAATACAAAAACGATGCTGAGTCTAGGGAAAAACTTTCTTAACTGCGGCGGCGATCCCACGGTCTTGATCGGTGACAATACCGGATGGAGCACGATTCACAACCCCTAACCACTTTTCAAAAAACCATTCAAACGAAGAGGCCGTCTCATTTGGAATGAACCCACCTCCTAAGAATGTCGATTGCCAGTGATGATTCACTCCAACAAATGGAACAAATAACATTCCGTAATGGTTCGTATTGTACGTGGCATCAAAGCAAACTACATCGCCAAATTCTTCGTAATTCATCCTACAAATACCATCTACCCACATACAATGTGACAACCGCCCTTCGGGATCGACTTGAATGTCATAAAAAATGAAGGATCCGTCTGTTTCTTAGATTCGAAAAAATCAATTAGCATTGTAGAATCGTGTCCTTTCAATGCTTCTTGCGAGTCTCTAACTAAATTTCTAACATCTTTTTCTGTGAATCCTACTTGATCATGACCACCGCTAGCACTTTCGAAGAAGAGCATTTGTCGACATGTTTGGATATTAGCTTGGTTCATTTGGTCTATAATCCTTTTGTCCGTATTTGACACGGACCTGTTCCGGGGCAAAAGGTGCCTTCCACTGGGTGAGGTGAATTCGTGATTGTGTTCTTCGTGAAATGAATACACCACCCACGTATTACTTATTTCGTTCGATTTTACACGAACGCAAGCCTTGCAACCCGTTCTACTGGTTATTCCACGTCTACCATCACTATGTTGACCCGGCGACGACCCAGCTTTATTACAGAGATATGACTTATCTACTTCCATTCCCCCTTTAATTTATTCCCACCCTTACGCATTGCAAAACCTCCACAATGAGCATATGCAGAATAAAATTTCTCGGCCTCAACTAAAGTGGGGAATGTCATACCTAACTTTGATTTCAGATGGTCTTCGACTATCGGCATGGAATCAGTGATTGGTTCTGCCCGCACAAAATTATCGCCGGCAGCTTAACTCTCCGTATCATTGTTCATCTGGGGTAAAAATATATTATTGGTCAATTAATATACACATTATATATAAAATAACTTGTTAACAAACGATTGCGATATATATAATAAGTGACAAAACGTCGAAAACGACGTCATATAAATACAAATATCTATCAATTGGGTTCGGCTTGCCGCACCCAAGGTAACGGAACTTCTACAAGTAAGTTCCGATCCACGGTTTGCAAGATAAGGCCGTGTCTCGCTCGTATTCCCCTCACTCTTGAACTGAGGTTGTTGTTTGATATACGGTACAAATCCGCACAAACGAGATCAATAAATTTCTATACTTTGGGAGTGGGACGGTGCCAAAACACATGAGCCAACAAAATTTGTAGAGGTGAGTTTCGGCTAACGGTTTGCAAAATACGCCAATGTATCGCTTTCACTCATGGGAATGAATTGAAAGCGATACACGGCCGTACACTTGAAACCATGAATCCAAACAAACTTCTACAAATTGCGTTGGCTTCTGTATGGCGAGCTCGATGTAATCACAAAGTTTCACAAATTTTTGTTCGCTTTGTGTGCTATTACTAACATCGAATAACAACTAACAACAACTAATACTACGTCTACTTCCCCAATTAAACTAGAATTACCTACTCTATAAATACCTACGCATAATATAGCAATTGTACACTCAAATATTGAAGAAAAATTTCCAATCAATTAGCCTAGTTAGGACAAATTTCCAATCAATTTCCAATCAATTTACTCAAGTAGGACAAATTAGTACCTTTAACAATGAGGGTGTTCGGGAGGCCGCTGCGCACTGCTGTAGAGAAAGGAAGGGGAGTAGGGTTTGGCTAATTTATTCGGGATTAGAGTTTTAGGGTTGGGTAGATTTCGTAAGGGTTAGGGTTTTTTTGTAATTGGGATCTTGCTATATTCGGGAGAGGAAGAGAGAGATAGGGAGCTTTGCTCAGTTGGGCGGAGATCAAGAAGGCTAAGAAATCGATGCCAAGGAGTTGGGAGAGTGAAGTAGGGTTTGGGGATGGGTTTCGAGAGCACGAGAGAAAGAGAGAGAGTGTTTGTGACGAAGTGAGGGAGATGAAGCCCTGGGTGTGTACAAGTGTTTGGAAAAACACTTGTACATACCTAGGCCGTTGTTGGGAACAACGGCCAAGGTATGTTTCTTTGTTAAAAAAAACAACCTAGGCCGTTGTTCCCAACAACGGCCTAAGTGTTTTTTTCGACAAAAAAAACTTCACGCCAAAAAAAGCTAAGTCTGAAACGTTTTTTGGCGTGAAGTGACGAAAATACCCCTCTGCTTTTGAGAGCTTTAGTGGGAGACCAAAGCGGATCGAGATCTGATCCGCTGATCAAGATCAAGATCAGATCGACGGTCAGGATTGCTGTTTTCCAACCCGTTGAAAACAAACCCGTTTTCAACTGAGCAAAACCCTATATATATATATATATATATATATATATAGGAAAAGGCTCCGTTGCACACTACCTTGGTGCTCACGGCGTGAACACTACTAGTTCGGGCGTTCAAATCGAAAATCCGAACCGTTCACATTGATCTACACATCTAAATTAGTCTAAATATGTAAAATCAAATCATTTGAAATTCATTTGCCCATCCATCACGCGACTATAAAAACAATGAATTTCAGCCATACAATTTTGTAACACTTCAATGAATGGGCAAATGAATTTCAAATAATTTGATTTTACATATTTAGACTAATTTAGATGTGTAGATCAATGTGAACGGTTCGGATTTTCGATTTGAATGCCCGAACTAGTAGTGTTCACGCCGTGAGCACCAATAGTAGTGTGCAACGGAGCCTTTCCCTATATATATATATATATATATATATATATATATATATATATATATATATATATATATATATATATATATGGTATATAATAGGTTGATGGAATGATTTGTAAATAATTTAACTTGGAATAGTAGGTGGGGGGTCCCACGGGAGAGAAACAGCAAGCCATTTGTTGTTTGAAATGCTGATGACGTCAGCAATCATGGGGGGCTCACCCGGTGGCTGTGAGAAGGAAAACAGAGCATTGCTCTGTGCTCTCTGTTCAAGCTGACATGGGAGATGGGGCCCACGTGAGAGGGTGATTTCGGAGAGAGAGAACGAGAGAAGTAGAGGAAATTTGTTCCATATCGGGAATTGCACAAAAATTAATTAAATATAAATACTATTTTCTATGATCAAGAGTCACCAATTCGGTTAGCCACCTTTTAAGAGACAGCCTGTAGTGGGCAGTTGTACTATACTATAAATAATTTATCTTCTAAATTGTATAAATTGTCCAAGCTCGGGGCAGGGGTGTTACAGTTGGATAGGGGGCTTCACGAGTTGAGGATGTTGAAGTGGGTCCTCTGCGAGGGGAGGAGGTGGAGGACTATCACGAGCTCCCCTTCCCAAAGACTAGGTTTAACTAGTCTTTGAGGAGTAGTTATACTGTTTTAATGGCTTACAGGGTCGTATCGGAGTCCAAACGAGGGGCGTTGAATCTTTATATGGGGTATTGTAGTGATTTTCGGAGTTAGTTGCGCGCTCCAGGTTGTTCCTAAGCTCTCCTGGACTTTGGTGATTTTTCTTAATTTTTATCTATTTCTCAGATCACTTATCTAATTTTGCGAAGTGTTGATTCATTGTTCGGGGGTCTTAATTGACTTTTCTAAGCCATAATTACTTCCCCTTGGGCTTAAAAATATTCCCCTGAATTTGTAATTATTTTTCAGAATTTTTAATTAATTTTTCCGAATTTTTAATTATTTTTTCGTAATTTTTAAATAAATAAATCGATTTTAATAAATAGAAATTAATTTTAAATACCAAATTATGTCGTAGCGTAAGCTGAGCCTTCCATTGGTGTTGAGCACAATTTTCTGGAGGATCGGACAGTCTGGGTGGCTCGGCGAGTTTTTTCTCCGTATGCGAGGGTCGGTGCATCGGCACCTCGGCTCGTGCCCTCGGTAGCTCGGTGGATCGGCGCGTAGCGATCTGCTGAGCTACGTAGCAAGATCCGGAGCGTCCATTATGGCGCAAATCCCAAAAAATTGTTATCTTGTCATTTTGTCGGCGTGGCGCGATCTGAGCCGTCCATCGCGTTCCAGCACGTTTTTTGACAAGATCCAACGGCTGAGATAGGTCGGCTCCATTTTCTTCAAATGCAAGGGTCGGTACCTCGTCACTTCGGCCCGGTGACTCGGTAGCTCGTCCTCTACCCATATTAGCTCGGTAGCTCGGCTAACCTGTTTGATAGCTCGTCTGGACATTCCCGTGGCTCGGCAATTCGACCTCTGTCCTCAGTAATCCGGTAGCTCGGCTGTTCGGTAGCTCAGCAGATCGGAATGAACCGTTGGGACACATGGCTTAATCTGGAACGTTCATTACGGCACAAATTGCGAAGACGGGGTTCAGATCACGAAAAAATGCTATCTTGCCGTTTTGTGGGCGTGGCATGATCTGAGCCGCCCATCAGATTTGGACACGAATTTTGAGACAATCTGACGGTGAAACTGGCTCGGCGGCATTTTTCTCCATATGTGGAGGTCGGTACTTCGTTAGTCCGGCCAGGGAGGATGGTGGCTCGGTGACTCGACTGAGCGCTCCGGTGAATCGGCAGCTCGGATCGAGTCTTCGAACCACGTGGTGGGATCTAAGACGTCCATCATGGAGCTTATCACGAAGTGGGAGGTTCAGATCATGAGAAAATACTATCTTGTCATTTTGTGGGCATGGCATGATCTGAGCCGCCCATCAGATTTGGACACGAATTTTGAGACAATCCGACGGTGAAACTGGCTCAGCGGCATTTTTCTCCATATGTGGAGGTCGGTACCTCGTCAGTTCGTCAGATTGCCTTTATGGCTCGGCAAGTCACGAGTCGTCGAGCGGGGGTGTTTAAATGAACCGACGCGTCTTTCCTCCGAACCGTCGCCGCTTTCTCTTTTTTGTCGTTTTGTCTCCCTCAATGGGCTTCTAGGCATTTCGAAAGCCCAACAGTCACTTTCTTGGCTATAAGTTCTTACCCTCCCCTCACCCCTTAGCTCATTTCTCACTTTTACTCCCAAGTTTTTACTTTTGCTCTGCTGGCGGCGATTTGTGCTCCAAGGCTGTTGTGCTAGCTGTCGCGAGGGCCAGGCGATTTCCGGTGAACTATTTCCGACCGTGAACGTCACTTTAAGGTTACGTCACATCAAGGTCAGTGTTCTTTGCCTTAGATATTTATTGGAGATGTCAAGATTAAACTCGAAAAGTGAGGCTTCGTCCTCGGTAGGTCGGCATACCGAGGAGGGGAGAGAAGTAGTGAGCCGTAGGAAGGGGAAAGAGGTAGCGGGGTCGTCTGCGGTCGAGGAGAAGGAGAGGGTAGTGGTTCGGTCTTTGATAGTCGAGGAGGCTATGGAGATTGATAGATGAGCTCCCGAATCGGGTCGGCTGCCTAGCGTGCTGTCCGGTCATGCGGGGATAAGGCAGTACAGCGGCGAGCTGATGAGTAAGGCGATCGTTGGTTGCTCGGCGACTTATGAGGAGAACGATCCGAGGGAGGTCACCAACGTGGATGACCTCACCTCGGTGTTGTCCGAGCGGGATCTCCTCCAGATCAGGAATGGATTCGCCATCCCTCAGGAGTATAAGCTGATCCTCCCTGGTCCCGGGATACGAGCGAACACCATCCTGTCAATGGACACATGCGTTTTCGCCTACGATTCCTTGAACGCTGGTCTGCGCTTCCCCCTCCACCCCTTCGTGATGAAAATCCTTCACTGGTACTATCTGGCCCCTATACAATTCATGCCGAACACTTGGCGCCATGTGCTCGCCTTTTTGCTTCAGTGTCGAATTGCCAAAGTGGAGCCGGACCTCATCATCCTTCGAAGTTTATACCGAATCAACAGGATGACCAAGCTCGAGCCTCGCTATTACTTGTCACCTCGGAGAGGAGTTAAGTTAATAGAGAATCCTGATTCGATAAAGCATTGGAAGGAGAAGTTTTTTCTGATAAAGGGACCTTCGACATTGGATTTCCCGACTCGGTGGAAGGCGGAGGTACCGAAGTTTGCAAGGGCCGACCTGGTGTTGACCACTGCCGAGGAGGAGATGGTGGCCAAGCTGATCGCTCTCCCGACGTTGAGCTGGAGAGAGATGACCGAGGAGGTGCTACACGGGTCGGGCCTTAGTTCGATCGACCCGAGTACACTCCTGACATCTCGCTGTAATTCTTTTTTAATGCCTTGTACATTCTTCTTATTTTTTCCTTTTATTGCTTTGAACAGAGGCACCGAACATGGACTTTAAGGGCATGATGACAGAGCGAAGCAAAATCTCCGACGGTAGGAAAAGGAAGAGGACGAGCACATGTCCTTTGTCCGGCCGACCCATCAAGGCACCCTCAGCCATCGTCGCTCCTGCTCCTCGGGAACCGTCTTCGGAGGTGGCCGTCCTCTCTAACCCGTCAGCTTCTGCCCCGTCTGCCCCTGCAAGTGAGACCTTTTCCGTCTCGGCAGTGCTGGCACTCGAGGCCCCAGCCTTGACTCCTCAGGCCGAGGAGATCTTGACCGAGGCCCACAAGAAGTTGTTCGTCCCCAACTGGCGAGTGAAGAACCACGACGGCTTCTTGAGCGACTCGCAGATGTGTATGCAGGCGGTCAAGCATCTTGCGACCCCGAAGGACCAGGCCGCCATGAAGGCGGGGACGATCAGTGACGACACCTTTGAAGTCGCTCGGTCGCTGATGTCGATAAGTCTCGATTCTTTCTATTTGAAATTTTACTAAGTCTATAGCTCAGTTTTTGCTGCGTACTAACTGGTTCTTTTTGCAAGCCACTTGCCACTTCAGCCACCTCATCCAGGAGTTTGCCGAGTAGGAGAGGGAGCTGAAGGCCCTTAGTGACAAGGACCGAGCGGAAAGGGCGAGGGTCGTGAAATAGCTCGACGCGGAGCAGCGTCGCTCGGACGCCTTGGAGGCTCGGGTCGGCGACCTCGAGGCGGCTCTGGAGCAAGCGAAGGAGAAGCTTGCTGCGGAGGTCGCTAAGGCTGGTGAAGAGAGGGTCGCAGCGGCAAAGGCTTTGGAGGACGTGAGGTCGAAACAAGCCGTGGCGGTGGAGAAGGTGAGGAAGGAGATCGAAGCCGAGGCGAAGAAGCACATGGCGGCCAACATGGAGCTGTCTTATGCCCGGGCGCTCGACCATGTCGAGACTCGAATCCCCAGCTTCGAGAGAGTGGGGTACCGGTTGTGGCCCGGCGGCGAGGAAGGAAGCGAAGAGGAGGAGGGAGAAGAGGAGGAGGAAGAAGAGCAAGAGGAAGGTGAGCAACGGGGTGGCGAAGTGCCTGCTGATCCCAAGACCGTGGTAGACGGCCCCCGAGCCGGGGCATCAGGGGGCGAGGGGCCATCCGCCGAGGCACCTGTTTCCGAGCTGCCACCCTAGGTGGACCCTTTATCTCCTCGTCTTTGTGATTTTTCTCTCTTTCAATGTACTGCCTTGTAGCAGACTGGCCACCGCTTTTTTAATGTGAATAAAATTTTTGTTCGAACTTTCTTCTCGAATTTTGGCTAAGTGTTGGGTTGTTTTTGAAATGGAGTTTCTCCGAGATTTGGCTAAGTGTTTGGCTCGGACCGCCCTTTGTTTTTCTGTGTTGATATATTTCTGTTTTTCAGGTCGTCGAACCTAGTTCGGTCTCCGAAGCAACTCGCCTTCGTGCCGAACTAGAGGAGGCAAGGCAGGCCCTCTCTCGCAGCCGAGAGAGTTTCCTTAGGAGCGAATTAAGGCTAGAGGATATCAAAGCTACTGCGAGGGGGTATTTTTCCGAGCTGAAACAACTCCGAAAATGATCTCACGAGGCTCATCTCGAAGGCGAGGTAGAGTTGCTTAGGAAGACGTTGTTCGTCGTTGAGACGGAGAAAAGCGAGCTATTTGCGGAGGTTCGCCATTTGGAAATAGCCGAAGAAGAACTATCGGCGGAAGAAGACGAATTAGCAACGGCCGTGGGCAAGTTGATGGTCGAGCGCGACGAGCTGACGGCGAGGGTCGAGCAGTTGAGGAGGGTTAATCGACAAAAGCATCGAAGTGACCTACCTTCGTCGCATCATAGCCGACAGTGCCGGTGACGCAGGCTCTGCTAAACTTCCTCGTTTCAAAATATCTGTGAAGGACGATGCTTTGAAGGATAGGATCGTCGAGCTCGAGGAGGAAGTCGCTCGCCTCAAACCTCAGTCTGTAAGGGTCAACGTTCGGAGTACGTCGTGTACTCGCGAAGAGAGTGAGAGGAGGATCTCCTTCTATGAGCTCGCAACTCGTTTGCATGTCGTTAGGTGGAGTCCGGCCGATGCTCAGAGTGGTGTGGCTGCTTTGTCTAGTGGCACCTCGGTCGGAGCCACAGTTAGAAGCAGCACCGAAGAGGCGTCTTGGTTCGTTGGTCTAGAGACAAGCTCGGAGGTTAGGCGGCGCCGCCCCCGTGTATCTCTGAACCGAAACGTCCCTATTCCGAAGAAGCACTGAACAACTTGTTTTAATTAGTCCTCTTCGAGTTTTGTAGTATCTTCTTAGGGTAGCTTGGTCTTGTAACTTGAACGCTTCTGTGCGTTAGAATTTTATACAACTGAAAGCTTGTTTCTCTCTTGTGTTTGTGTGCTTTTTCAGTAGGCATTTACTCAAGTACAACTCCCCCAACTTTTAACAACTACTCAAAATTAGAAGCAAATCTTTCTTCTTGTAGGCACGGAATGTCTAACTTTAACTTTGAACGAACCATAGGGACCGAAGGTTTAGCACCTCCAAGTGCTCTTCTCCCATGTCTAGCATAGTTGTAAACACTTTGTGCACATCGTTTAAGCAAATTTCAACGGTTGTGGGAGCAATTTCGAATGGCGAACCACTTCTAGCTCGCTTAAGAGCGAGCTTGCGAAGCGGAGTCGAGCCAAGTGTTGGACTCCAAAATCATCGTTTGAGTATGTTTCAACGGTTGTAGGAGCAATTCCGAATGGCGAACCACTTCTAGCTCGCTTAAGGGCGAGCTTGCGAAGCGGATTCGAGCCAAGTGTTGGACTCCGAACTCGTCGTTTGAGTATGTTTCAACGGTTGTGGGAGCAATTCCGAATGGCGAACCACTTCTAGCTCGCTTAAGGGCGAGCTTGCGAAGCAGAGTCGAGCCAAGTGTTGGACTCCGAACTCGTCGTTTGAGTATGTTTCAATGGTTGTGGGAGCAATTCCGAATGACGAACCACTTCTAGCTCGCTTAAGGGCGAGCTTGCGAAGCGGAGTCGAGCCAAGTGTTGGACTTCGAACTCGTCATTTGAGTATGTTTCAACGGTTGTGGGAGCAATTCTGAATGGCGAACCACTTGTAGCTCGCTTAAGGGCGAGCTTGCAAAGCGGAGTCGAGCCAAGTGTTGGACTCCGAACTCGTTGTTTGAACGCAAGGAAGTTAGGAACAGAGAGATATAACCAATTCATAAGTAAGATACGAAAATAAGAAGCTCTTTATTGAAAACTACTCCTCGGCTGCTTCTAAGTTGCGAGCCGTTATTACATTGGAAAAATAAGAAGCTAAAGTAAAATACAAGTGAAAGGAAAGGAACGGTTCAACATCCGACGGTACTTAGAGAGGCATTTGGGCGCTCCCTTGGTACTTCAATAGATGGTCGGCATTCCAAGTCCTAGGAATCTCTCTGCCCTCAAGGTCTTTAAGACGGTATATTCCGGGCCGAACTACTTTGGTGATCTTGTAGGGTCCTTCCCAATTTGGAGCTAGCTTACTCTTCTGGCTAGGAAAAGAGATAGCTAACTTTCTGAACACTAAGTCCCCTTCTTTGAGATCGGTGAGATGGACTCTCTTGTTGTAGGCCAACTCGATCCTCCTTCGATAGTTCTGTTGGCGAATTGACGCTCTTTCCCGTAGTCCATCGATCAAGTCCAAATTTGCTCGGAGTTCTGTGGCATTCTGCTCTTCTTCATAGGCCATAAAGCGAGGAGTTGGTAGGCCGACTTCCAAGGGGATCACAGCTTCGGACCTATAGGTGAGATTGAATGGCGACTCTCCTGTGGGGGTCCATTTAATAGTGCGGTGATTTCACTGCACGTTAGGGAGCTGATCAACCCATAAACCTTTGGCGGACTTATCCAGTCTCTTCTTGATACCGGAGAGGATCTGTCGGTTGGCATTTTCCACTTGACCGTTTGACTGGGGGTGGGAGACGGAGGTGAAACGTTGTTGGATGGCGAGGTCTTCACATAGAGATCGGAATGCGGCCCCGGTAAATTGTGTTCCATTATCGATTATTAGGACACGAGGCACGCCGAACCGATAGATGACGTTCTTCCAGAAGAACTGCAGCATTTTATTCTCAGTGATTGTAGCCAATGGTTTGGCCTCTATCCACTTGGAGAAGTAGTCGATTGCCACGACTAAGAACTTGAGCTGGCCGGGAGCTGGTGAAAATGGCCCTAGTAAGTCCATCCCCCACATTGCGAAAGGGATAGGACTTGATAGGGAGGTGAGCTGGACTTGGGGTAGGCGACGGATGTTGGAGTACTTCTGGCAGGATCTGCACTGCCGGACGTGTCGTTCGGCGTCTTGTAGGAGGGTAGGCCAGAAGTATCCATAATTCAACACCTTCCTGGCGAGAAAACTTGACCCTGAATGTGCTCCGCCTATGCCTTCGTGAAGCTCTTGCTAGGCATACGAGGCTTGTTCCAGGGAGAGGCACCTCAAATAGGGTCTGCCGTCCACTTGGGTGAAGGAGCGTTTGTACAAGATCCCCTCAACAAGGGTGTACCGCTTCGCTCTGGTTCTAACTCGACGAGCTTCCTTAGGGTCTTCGGGGAGGAGCCCATCCCTTAGAAATTCTATCAGGGGTTTCATCCAATTGTCTTGAAGTTGGATGGGCAGTGACTCCATCGAGTCGGGAGTTTCTTCTTCTATGCTCGATCTCAGGAGCACTTCAATCAGGACGGTCTGCTCGAGACCTTTAAGGGAGGAGGAGGCCAGCTTGGAGAGGGCAACTGCTTGGGAATTTTCTTCCTTGGGGATCCGCTGAATGAGCGCCTCTTCGAACTGAGCCATGAGATTTTGGACCTTGGGTAGATACTTAGCCATTCGGTCATCTCGCGCCTCGTACTCGCCCAAAACTTGATTCACGACCAGCTGAGAGTCGCTAAAAATCCATAGGCATTGTGCCCCTGCCTTGCGAGCCATACCAAGGCCGGCTATAAGTGCTTCATACTTCGCTTCATTGTTGGAGGCTTTAAAGTTAATGCGGAGGGAGTATTGGAGAACGAAATCATCTGGGCCTGCCAGAATGACCTCGGCTCCACTTCCCTCAGTGCAAGAGGACCCGTCCACATATACCAACCAGATAGGAGGCCCTTTTGCTGCTCGACTGACCTCGGGGATGGTGTTCTCAACAATGAATTCAGCTAAGGCCTGAGCCTTGATCGCGGTCCGAGGCTGGTATGATATGTCATGCTGGCTCAGCTCGATCGACCACTTCATGAGGCGGCCGGAGGTCTCCGGCTTGTGAAGGACTTGCTTCAGCGGTTGGTCGGTAAGAACGACCACCGAGTGGGACTGAAAATATGGGCGAAGTTTCCTAGCTGTCATGACCAAGGCGTACGCCATCTTCTCCAATCTTGGGTAGCGGAGCTCGGCATCCCGGAGTACCTTGCTCGCGTAATAGATAGGCTTCTGAGCCTTGTCTTCTTCCCTCACCAAGACAGAACTGAGGGTTTTTTCGGAGGCAGCTAAGTAGAGGTAGAGTGTTTCCCCGGGGATAGGCTTGCTGAGGAAATGGGGGGTTGACTAGATAGGCTTTAAGCTGATCGAATGACTCCTGTTGTTGTTGACCCCATTCGAAGCCCTTAGTCCCCGTGAGAGCCTTAAAGAAAGGAAAACACTTCTCCCCCGACTTAGAGAGGAAGCGCCCTATAGCTGCGAGGCACCCGGTTAGCTTCTGAACCTCTTTCACATTTTTGGGAGGAGCCATGTCCAGTATGGCTTTTATCTTCTCGGGGTTGGCTTCGATTCCTCTTTGGCTGACCATGAAGCCTAGGAATTTCCCCGACGAGACTCCGAATGCACACTTGTTCGGATTGAGCCTCATATCATGCTTTCTTAATACATCGAACGCCTTTTGCAGATCGGTCACATGGTCGGCACCGTGGATGCTCTTGACTAGCATGTCATCAACATATACTTCCATATTTCGGCTGATCTGTTGTTGAAAGATCTTGTGGACGAGGCATTGATAGGTCGCACCGGCATTCTTTAGCCCGAAGGGCATTACCCTGTAGCAGTAGAGCCCTTGATCGGTAACAAAGGAGGTCTTCAGGATATCCGGGGGAAACATGCAGATCTGATTATACCCGGAATAGGCATCCATGAAGCTGAGGAGTTCATGGCCTGAAGTTGCGTCGATCAAGGTTTCGATGCTAGGGAGAGGGAAGGGATCTTTAGGGCATGCTTTGTTTAGGTCGGTGAAGTCGATGCAGATTCTCCAGCTCACGTTGGACTTCTTTACCATGACCACATTGGAGAGCCATTCAGGGTAATTTACCTCTTGTATGAACCGAGCCTTAAGGAGCTTTTCCACCTCTTCTTTGATAGCTTGTTGGCACTCGGGAGCAAATTTGCGTCTTTTCTGTTGGACCGGTTTGGACCCCAGGGCAACACTCAGGTGCTGGACGAGGAGCTCCTCGGAGATTCCTGGCATGTCTGCAGCCGACCAGGCAAAGAGGTCGTGGTTCTTTCTAATGCATTGGACTATGTCGGAGCATAGGGCAGATGGGAGGGTCTTGCTAATAGAGAACTTGCAACTCAGATCTTGCTCGGAGAAGAGCACTTCCTCCAATTCATCCACCGACTCGGACGTTGGCCGGACACCCTCTTGAGGAATTTCAAGAGTCTCGAGGGAGAGAACTGGACCCCCAGTGGAAGTCATATAGCATTTTCGGGCCATCTCTTGACTGCCTCTTACTTCCCCTACCCCTGCCCTGGTAGGGAACTTCATCTTGAGGTGATAAGCCGATGGGACGGCCTCTAGAGCAGCTAGGCCAGGTCGGCCTAGAATCACATTATAAGCAGCGGGGACATCGACGACCATGAAGTCCATCGGCTCCGTTCGGGTAGTAGGAGTTTTGCCAGCGGTTACGTCGAGGGTGATCACCCCTTCAATAGTCACTGGCACTCCCGTGAACCCGTGGAGAGTGTAGCCGGCGGGCTTAAGCCTGTCCCAGGATGGCTTGAGTCATTTGAAAGCAGTGAGGATGAGGATGTTAACGGAGCTACCATTGTCTACCAGTATCATTTCCACTTTAAAATTCGCCATATGGAGGTTGATGACTAGCGCGTCACAATGGGGGGTTCGGACACCCTTAAGGTCTTCATCTGAAAATGTGACCGGTACCTCGAGGCCTTTGGGGGGGGGCATGCCATGTACTGAGTTGACCTCTCTGATAAAGGCCTTTCGAGAGGAGTTGGAGGTGCCCCTCATAGGTCCTCCATGAATAAGATGTAGGACGCGCTCCTCTTCGAACTCGGGAGTTTCCTCGCGCCTTTCGGGATGCTTGTTGGCCCCCCTGGAGGGAGGAGGAAGAACGGTCCGGTCTTTTCTCATAAATTTAGACAGCTGCCCCCTTTGGATGAGGGCCTCGATTTCATTCTTCAGGGCCTGAAAATCATTGGTGTCGTGGCTGTGGTCCCGGTGATATCGGCACCATTTCTCTTTGTCCCTTTTCTTGCCGGGGGTATTCATCTTCGGGGCAGGAGGCATGACCCCTTCCTTCTCGACCTCCATGAGAATAGTGAAAATGTTGGTTTTAAGAGGGGTGAACTTCTCAAATCTTGGAGGTGGGCGGCGCTGGCCCCCGTTATCCTTCTGGAGCTTCTTAGCCCCTTCTTATTTAGTTGCCTTTCGTTTGGTCCCGGAGGAAGACCCTTCAAAGGTGGGGCGATGCTCAGCTTCCTCAACCCGAATATACTTCTCGCTTCTGAGGAGGAGGTCGGAGAAGTTTTGCGGGGGCTTCTTGGCGAGGGAGGACCGCAGGCTTGAGTTGAGGACATTCGACTAAAAGGTTGCTGCAGCGACCGACTGGTCGAGGGAAGCGATGGACCTAGCTTCCGCGGTGAACCTTTTCACATAGTCCCTAAGCTTCTCACCCTTTTTCTGGTGGAGGTAGAGTAGAGAAATGCTGGTCTTCTCTGTGCGGCGGCTACTCACGAAGTGGGTGACGAAGAGGGTCTCAAATTGCTCAAATGAGAATATGGAGGATGGGGCGAGGTGAGAGTACCACTCCCGAGCGAGACCTTTGAGGGTGGCCGGGAAGGTTTTGCACAATAGAGCATCGGAAGTTTGGTGTATCAGCATGAGGGTCTTGAAGCTCTCGATGTGGTCTACGGGGTCTGACTCCCCAGAATAAGTCTCGAACTGTGGGGGCTTAAAGCCTGATGGAACGGGCGCCTCCATGATTGTTCGAGAGAAGGGAGGTCGGCTTGGATGGAGGGTCCTTCCTCTAAGCTCCTCTTCTCTGTCTAGCTGACCCAAGCGCCTCTCCATCTTGTGGAGACGACGGTAGACGGTGTCATCCTTTCGTTGGTATCCAAACGAGCCTCGGGACTCGTCTTCGTACGAAGGGGAGCGGGGGCTACGACGACGGTAGCTCCGAGAGTGGCGAGGACTAGGAATGTGATGGTGGTTGCTAGGAGCTGGGGGAGGAGTTAGGGACCGATGGCGAGGACTTTGGACTGGAGGAGGAGTGGGAGCCCTCCGAGCATTGTCGTTGTTGGGTCGGAGATAGAGGGCCTGCAAGATGGTTGCTTGGAATTGCTGGAATTCGGCACGGGTGATGGGTGCTTTATCATTCCTCGTGGGTTGCCGACCCGCAGGAGAATAAGGTCTTCTCCTATGGTGTCCAGAGGACTCTCTTCGCCCTTTTCTAGGAGGGGACCTTCTGTAGTCTTAGCGATGAGGAGATCGCTCATTTGGACGTTGTTGGCAGGAGGCTCCCTCTTGGGTCCGCCTTTCATCCAAACGGCTGCGAAGATAAACTTCTTTATGCCAATTGTTGAGGGTGTTGCGGAGGTCATCGGAGGCCCGGGGATTGTGAGATGCCATGGAGTCGGTAGAGGGGTTGTGCACGGAGACGTGGTCATGTTGGAGAGGTTGTTTCTGAGGATTGGGACGGGAGCCCCCCGCACCGGCATTCTGAGGCCCGGTTTGACCCCGAGGGGGCTGAAGATTTTGAAGAGGAGGTTGGTCCTGCAGTGGGGCCTGGTCGGGCTGAGGAGGGAGGCCTTGCGGCTGGACTGTTTGGAGGGGGATCTCCTGCTGTTGAGGAAGGGTAGGTCCACGGTTGGACCCCCTGGATCTAAGTTTCCTTGGAGGCATGGCTGGAGATGATCTTAACCAAGAGAGGAAGGAGTGCTATTCGTGGGTTCCCACAGACAGCGCCAATCTGTTGCCGCTAAATCTGGTGTGGGGGCAAACAGATAGTACTTGTGGATTCTTAGGAAAACTGAATAGCAAAAACCTAGAATCTTCTCACTGGAGTTTGACCGTTGACTCCTGCCGTTCACCTGCAAAAAGTGTGATACACCGGGGTTGATCCCGGCGATGCACCCTCCGACGCTCAAGTCAGTAATCAGATAAGATTATGAAAAAGCGTAAATTGGCAGAAAATTGATTACCTCTTAATGGTGGTGGATGGGGGGTATTTATAGCCGCCTTTGGGATCAGATTAGGAATATAATCCCTAATTCCCAGTGAAAGGATAGATGCGAATCAGAGCCATTGATTAGGACTAATCAGAAACCCTAATTCTATCCTGCTGGACTGGGTTTATCGTGGGTTGGAACCCACACCCAGCTGAGACGGATCTGTTTGCGGGTGAAATTACTATTTTGCCCCTAAGTCTTAAGATTCATGCCCGATTTGGACGGTTCCGATTTAGCCCAATTTTTAGCCATATCACACATATATATGTATATACACATATATACATATACAAATATATATATGTACACATACACACACCCCCACACACACACACAGATACACACACACACACACACACACACACACACACACACACACACACACACACACCCCTTCAGAAATCAGCATCCTCGCTGAGCGCGGGGCATGCACAACCTAGTGCAGGATCTCCTTTCTAGCCGATGTGGAGCATCTGCAAGCGTCGCTCCCATCTTTGAAATTCTGGAGACCAGTCCCACTTCGTGGATCTCATATGTACACACACACACACACACACACGCACGCACACACACACACACACACACACACACCCCTTCAGAAATCAGCATCCTCGCTGAGCACGGGGCATGCACAACCTAGTGCAGGATCTTCTTTCTAGCCGATGTGGATCATCTGTAAGCGTCGCTCTCGTCTTCGCAATTCTGGAGACCAGTCCCACTCTACGGATCACGCTGTGGATCTCTGTCCATCGTCCTGAAATTCTGGAAATTGTCTCACTCCGCCGATCATTCTGGAGTCCATAACTCACTGCTCTCCCACACTCTGTGTCGAAAGTCGGCTCTGATACCATTTGTAACACGCCATATATATATATATGTGTGTGTGTGTGTGTGTGTGTGTGTGTGTGTGTGTGTGTGTGTGTGTGTGTACATACATACATACATGTATGTATGTATGTATGTATATATATATACACACACACATATATATACACATATGTGTATATATATGTGTGTGTGTATATATATATACATACATACATACATACATGTATGTATGTATACACAGACACACACACACACACACACACACACACACACACACACATATATTACACTTTGGAAATTACAGGGTGTTACACACACACACCCCTTCAAAAATCAGCGTTCTCGCTGAGCACGGGGCATGCACAACCTAGTGCAGGATCTCCTTTCTAGCCGATGTGGAGCATCTGTAAGTGTCGCTCTCGTATTTGAAATTCTGGAGACCAGTCCCACTCCGCGGATCACTCTGTGGATCTCTGTCCATCATCCCGGAATTATGGAGATTGTCTCACTCCACCGATCATTCTGGAGTTCATAACTCACTGCTCTCCCACACTCAGTGCCGAAAGTCGGCTCTGATACCATTTGTAACACCCCTGCCCCGAGCTCGGACAATTTATACAATTTGGAAGATAAATTATTTATAGTATAGTACAACTGCCCACCACAGGCTGCCTCTCAAAAGGTGGTTAACCAAATTGGTGACTTTTGATCATAGGCAATAGTATTTATATTTAATTATTTTTTGTGCAATTCCCGATATGGGACACATCTCCTCTACTTCTCCCGTTCTCTCTCTCCAAAATCACCCTCTCACGTGGGCATCGCCCACGTCAGCGTGAACAGATAGCACAGAGCAATGCTCTGTTTTCCTTCTCACAGCCACCGGGTGGACCCCCCATGATTGTTGACGTCATCAGCATCTTAAATAGCAAATGGCTTGCTGTTTCTCTCCCGTGGGACCCCCCCCACACACCTACTATTCCAAGTTAAATTATTTACAAATCATACCATCGACCTATTATTTAGCATATATATATTACACTTTGGAAATTATGGGGTGTTACACCAACAAATCCAACCTCTGCCTAGAGGAGCAGCACCGGGGGCTCCCATCAAAGCCGTTAAGAACAAAATCCTTTCTCTGACCATGTCTCAGTCCACAATCCTTCCACCAACTCGATGGCCTCGCAAGGTCCTCAGGGGTCAAGAGACCTCCGTCAAATCATCGTCAACCGCCAATAAAGGATTAACCTTCGAACCAATTTGAATGAGAGACGAACTCATGATGAGCCCCCTAGTCCAGAACATTAGGGAAACAAGAGAAGTCTCTTTCTTCGAAGGTAAAGGTGCAGAAGAACCCCCTCTCCAAGGGGCATAGGAGAACACCTTCTCCCATGGAACAAAGAAAGTCACCTCCCTCTCGGTAGCAAAGGAGTCGGGCCGCGACCAGCCGATTAGTTCATAGGGCCAATGGAGATGAACAGGCCCCCATCACCAAAGCAGAGTTTAATAATTTCAAAAGTCACTAGTCTTCCAAGCCTTCAGCGTGCCCCAGACAGAGGCCGACAAACAAACAGTCACCATCTCACAACTGTACATGAAGGAGAGTCCCGTGGGTCAGCCAGATCCGACTAGAGGGACAACTCGGTCCTTCTCCACCTCCGAGAGATGGAAGACAGTCTCAACAACATTAACATGGAAGAGGATGACCAAGCCAAGACCTTTCGACCGAGCATACCTCCATTCTCTAAGACGATCACAGAAGCCCATGTCCCAGAGATTTTCAAGCCGCCTCACTTTGAGTCCTATAACGGATAGTCTTACCCGGCAGATCACATTGAGAGTTTTAAAACTCTCATTAAGATCCATCAAGCTTCGGACTCTCTCTCCTGCAAGACCTTTTCTGCCACCTTGAAGGGGCCAGCAAGGGAGTGGTACTCCCGCCTATCTCCCGGTTCGATCAGATTGAAGAACTTTTCTTCACCCATTTCGTCAGCAGCCGTCAAACCGAAAAGACAAGTCCATGCTTGCTGGACTTGAATCAGAAGAAAGGGGAAAGACTAAGGGACTTTGTTCGGCCCTTTACAGCCGGTTCCCGATCCATTGCTTCCCTCAATCAAGCAGTAGCGACCGCCACATTCAGATACAACGTCAACAACGTTGACCTTAAGGCATCCCTTGCCAAGAAGCCTCCTTGGGACTTCTCAGAACGCCTGCTTAGGAGTGAGAAGTATATCCGAGCTGAAGAAGCTCTCAAATTTTAGAAGGACGACAACGGTCTGCGCCGCCCTCCTCATCATTTTGAGAAGTTCACCCCCCTTAATGCCAATATATCAATAGTTCTCATGGAGGTGGACAAAGAAGGGCTACTCCATGCCCCCTGTAATGAATACCCCACTGAAGAGGAGAAACATAGACAAGTGGTGTTGCTTTCACAGGGATCATGGCCACGACACAGATGACTGCCGTGCTCTCAAGGAGGAGAACAAAGAGCTTATCTAGCGGGGTCATCTAGCCATATTTGTCCGAAAGGATAGAACCGATCCTCCTCCACCCCAAGGAGCTGACAAGCGGACAAAAGCCCTCTCAGTCCCAAGACTCAGAGCCAGGAGCAGTTCTCCATTCCATTCATGGAGGGCCTATGGGGAGAGAATCAAATTGCTCCTGTAAGGCCTTCATCCGAGAAGTTAATTCGGTACAGAACCTCCCTCCACCCAAGGTCTTCGGAGTCCCAGTGATATTCTCAGACAAAAACCTAGAAGGAGTCTGAATGCCCTACTGTGATGTGCTCGTATTCAGTCTCCACATGGCCAATCACAAGGTGCGCTGAATCCTAGTCGACAACGGCAGCTCCGTCAATATTTTCATCTGGGAAGCCTTCCAAGGCCTAAAGCTTTCTCGAGATCGTCTCAAGCCTATAGGATACACACTCCATGGGTTCTCTGGGGTTCCAGTCTCAATCGAAGGAATAGTCACTATTGATTTGACCGTAGGAAAATTCCCGACAACCCGAACAGAGGCAATGGACTTCATGGTCTTTGATGTGAAGGCTGCTTACAATGCCATTCTGGGCTAGCAGTACTTCATACTGTACCATCAGCCTTTCACATGAAAATGAAGTTCCCGAACTTTGTAGGAGTTGGAGAAGTCAAAGGAAGCCAAGAGACCGCTCGGAGATGTTACACCACTACAATGGGGGGCTCAGTCATTCCATTTGAAGCATTAATGCTCCCCCAACGGAACGGTCAAGTCTTTTCCAAACTAGTTGATGAACTCAAGGAGATCCCCCTCTTCTGGGAAGGCTGACTTGGAATACAGAGCATCAAATAAAGTACCACGAGGTGCCCAACACCCTTTTGTAGAAGTAGGTTTTCAGTTTTCAATAAGGCCGCCACTTGTGATATGGCCAAAGCATGTAATAATGTCTCGCCCCCCTCAAGACAACCACATAGTTTGTTTCAATAAAACTTAGCATTTTTCTTATAAAAATCTTGTATTGGCCTCATGTCTATCCCATTGAGTCACATCTACGACTCGTTAAACAACAAGTTCGGAGTCCAGCTTGTCCCCTAGGGCTACTCCCACAACTTGCTAGGCTTAAATGACGAGTTTGGAGTCCAACACTTAGTTCGATGCTACTTTAGTCGCTTTCGAACATGCAAGTACTAAGTGGCTCACCATTCGGAATTGCTTCTACAACTCGTTAACCCCCCCCCCCCCCCCCCAAACAACAAGTTCAGAGTCCAACACTTGGTTCGACACTGCTTTAGTCACTTGCAAACAAGTGGGTGCGAAGCAGCTCATCATTCAGGATTGCTCCTACAACTTGTTGAAACATCACAACAACAAGTTTGGAGTTCAACACTTGGTTCGACGCCACTTTATTCGCTTGCGAACAAGCTAGTGCAGAGTGGCTGACCATTCAGAATTGCTCCTACAGCTCATTGATGAATTTTAAACAACTCGTTCAGAGTTCATAATCATGACTCGAAATCTCCCTCTCAACTTGCAAGTATGTGAGTTTGGGAATTGAAACGACCATTCGAACTACTCCCGAAACTGGTTGATTTTCCAACAAGCAAGTTCGGAGACTAGCTCCTTCCTAAGGCTATCCCCAAAAATTGACTCAATCATATTGAATCTAGGGCCTAGCTCGACCTTATAGGCGATCTTGTAGCTCAAAGACCCTCATCAATAGTTTCGTGCTCATTTCCTCTCCCGAGCCACACTAGCAACTCCTTCACTCCATGTGACGGTGTTGGAGCCCAACTCGTCCGTAGAGCTTCTTCCGCAATTAGTTCACCTTCAAGCAACAGATATGATATCCAACTCACTCCTCGAGTTGCCTCAACAAGCTTGCTGAGTTCAAACAACAAGTTTGAAGGCCAACTCCCTCCAAGAGTTGCTTCTTCAAGCCTGCTGGGTCCAAACAGCAAGTTAGGCATCCATCTTCTTCCTCATGTCGCCTCTACAAGTCTGCCGGGTCCAAACCGCAGGTCGGCACCAACTCCTTCCTCGGATCACCTCTGTAAACTTGTTAGGCTCAAACGGCAAGTTAGACATCCATCTTGAGTTGCCTCTACCGACTTGTTGGGCTCAAACGGCAAGGTCGGCGTCAACCCCCTCCTCGGGTTGTGTAACCCCTATTGCTCCTATTTTGTATTTTTAATTATTATTAATAAAATTCTTGAATTATTTATTTTCTGGTTGTATTTTTTTTTGTATGGTGTCGTTTTCTTTCTCTTTTGATCCATTATATTTGATTCAGCTTTTTGTTCTATTTTTATTTTGGCCTATAATTTGTTCTTGAGCTTGTCTATTGTTTAAACCGATTTCATGGCCCAATTGTCTCTTATTGGATTCTTTTTGCTCTATTAGATAGTACCCAGTTCACCCAAGCCCATATTGTTCCTATCTATACTCCCTATTTGAACCCTAACCCTAATTATCTAAACCCTAATACTGTAGCGCCCCTGCCCCGAGCTCAGACAATTTATACAATTTAGAATACAAATTATTTATAGTATAGTACAACTGCCCACCACAGTCTGCCTCTCAAAAGGTGGTTAACCGTCCTCGCTGAGCACGGGGCATGCACAATCTAATGCAGGATCTCCATTCTAGCCGATGTAGAGCATCTGCTCTCCTATCCGCCTGACTAATCATGATCCCGGAATCCACCTCCCAATCAATCATAGTTCCGGATTTAATGAGCTGCTCTCCTATCCGCCCGATTAATCATGATCCCGGAATCCACCGCCCGATCATTCATAATCCCTGATTTAATTGAGGCACCACAGTCCCGGAATCCTCCGTCCGACTGGGTCTATATGCCCCACACTCGGTGTGAAAGTCGGCTTTGATACCATTTGTAACGCCCCTGCCCCGAGCTCAAACAATTCATACAATTTAGAAGACAAATTATTTATAGTATAGTACAACTGCCCACCAGAGGCTGCCTCTCAAAAGGTGGTTAACCGAATTGGTGACTCTTGATCATAGGCAATAGTATTTATATATTATTATTATTTTTGTTAACTCCCGATATGGGACTAAATTCCTTCACAATACTCCTTCTCAAGTCCCGTGCACACACTCCCTTAAAATCAGATCCCCCGGTGGGCCCCCACCATGGTGATGACGTCACCATCCAATTACTCAAATACAACATCACACTTCGTGCTGTTTACAATCCGTGGGCCCCCTTTTTATTATTCCTTTTTCAATTAAATTACAACCTATGCCATCCATGCATATATTTCAAACCACCACCTTTTTTTTTACTTTTGCAAAGTGTGTGTGTGTATGTATGTATATATATATATATATATATATATATATATATAGGGAGCCCTTCGGTTGAGAACTAATTTTGGTGAGAACTCCGTGAGAACTCACGAAGTAGACCCCCCATGAAATCCGAACCGACCATCTCGTTCTACATGCCTTAGATAGCATAACATAAAGAATTCAAATAATTTGAAGTTTGTTTGGTCATCCATCAAATGGAGTAGAATTTTTAGCCATACAATTTTGCGATGATGTAAATCATGGGGAAATGAACTTCAAATTACGTGATTTCTTTATGTTATGCTATCTAAGGCGTGTAGAACGAGATGACCGGTTCGGATTTTTCATGGGGGGTATACTCCTTGAGTTCTCACGGAGTTCTCACCAAATTAGTTCTCAACCGAAGGGCCACCTATATATATATATATATATATATATATATATATATATTTTAAATTATGGGGTGTTACAAATACAATCCCCTTCTCTCTTTCTCTCTAGCCGTCTCTCTCTCCTACCCCCGATCACCAGCCGACCCCCTATCCCGACCTTCCTGTCGATGTTGTCGTCTTCTCCGGCGACCACACCAACCACCAACCCTCCTTCTTCCCCTCTCCGACGTCGCAGCACCCCCAGGCCGAGACCCCTCCTCTTTGCTGCCGTCGTCTTGTTCGAGCGCAACACAGCGCGACGCCCAGCACCGCCGCTGTCACTTGTCGCTGCCCTCTAGCACCGCCGCCGTCGTCGTCCAGGGTGTCACCGCTTTCGCTGGTGTTGCTGCTGTCGGACTTGCTGTTGTTTGGCTGTTGTCTCTTTGTGCGTGTGCTTTTGTGTGCACGTGCTTCGGGTATTGGAGTTCTCGTTCTCGTTTGTGTTTGTTGTGTTCGTTGTCCGGAAATCCATTCCCGTTATTCTCATTCTTGGACCGTTTTCGTCATCGACTATAAGGCAAGTAACTTGTATTTTTTTTGTTGTATAATACAGGTACTAAATACTGCCAATAGTGTAGTTGCTTCAAGATCTATCCCATGAAATCCCATGTTAAATCTTGTCTCAATGTGTTGATCCGTCCGTAGTTGTCACATCACACACACGACATGAAATAACTTAGAAAGAATTAGTTCGTGTTGTATACATGCATGTTATTCGTGATTTATAAGGTGTTATATGATCTAATATGCTTGATGTGTTAGTAGTAGTATAACTCGTTGTAAACTCGTTAAATACCTTATACCATGTTTCTTGGACATCTAATATACCATATTTCGCATTTTGTTATGATTTGGATAAGTTTCGTATGAACTAGTTGATTTTATGCACGAAGAATATTTCTGTCTTTTCTGTTACCCTATTTTTGTTCAGTATTTTAAACCCCATTGAGGTCAGTATATAAAAATTATTTGCGAATATGAATTATAGAGAATTTTGTCTACTTTCCAGAATTTCTAACAGATCTCAGTTTCGATGTGTGAGTTGCGAGTTATTACTATTTTACTACCGTGTTCGTTGTCCGGAAATCCATTCCTGTTATTCTCATTCTTGGACCGTTTTCGTCATCGACTATAAGGCAAGTAACTTGTATTTTTTTTGTTGTATAATACAGGTACTAAATACTGCCTGTAGTGTAGTTGCTTCAAGATCTATCCCATGAAATCCCATGTTAAATCTTGTCTCAGTGTGTTGATCCGTCCGTAGTTGTCACATCACACACACGACATGAAATAACTTAGAAAGAATTAGTTCGTGTTGTATACATGCATGTTATTCGTGATTTATAAGGTGTTATATGATCTAATATGCTTGATGTGTTAGTAGTAGTATAACTCGTTGTAAACTCGTTAAATACCCTATACCATGTTTCTTGGACATCTAATATACCATATTTCGCATTTTGTTATGATTTGGATAAGTTTCGTATGAACTAGTTGATTTTATGCACGAAGAATATTTCTGTCTTTTCTGTTACCCCATTTTTGTTCAGTATTTTAAACCCCATTGAGGTCAGTATATAAAAATTATTTGCGAATATGAATTATAGAGAATTTTGTCTACTTTCCAGAATTTCTAACAGATCTCAGTTTCGATGCGTGAGTTGCGAGTTATTACTATTTTACTACAGAGGTGTAGAAAATTACTGATTTGGTTTTATGTGAATTCTGGAGAGCAATTTGTTTTTATACTGATGTTAAAGATAATATTTTGATCCAATATTTTGCTGAGTACAACTAGACCAGATTGGGATTAACCCCTAAATTTTGTGGATTTAAATGATGACTTTTATAAACTATTCTATACTTGCAAACAACTACTATACTTGCAGAATTTTCATACTGTTCAGTAAAGAATCTTAATTTCAACCTGATTATATTTGCTGTTTATAAAAATTTTGTGAATATAAGTTATAGCCTACTGTATCTATTTTATCACCCTTTTAATAGATTTGGATTTATATTTTGTGATCTATTGATGTTTTAGTACTGCTGTGTTTATGATTTCAGATTTACAAAACCGCTGTATCTTGCAGCTTGCTGATTTTATTTGACTATTCTATCTATGTTAGAAAATTATGAAACTTTATTTTCTGCTACTAAGCATACTAGGGAATACCCAAAATTTTTCTTGGATTTAATTAGTAAGTTTTTATGCCGTTTTCCTCTTTATAAACATCAACTTCTGATTTCTGGCTGAACACGTTTTCTGGATACAATTCTGTTTTGATATTTGTTATTGTGAAATATCGTATTACTTATATATATTTTCTGGATTCAGCCGAGAGTCTATTTTCTATATTTTCTGACGGATCCAGATTTGCATGTCCGTGGCAACGGGAATCCCAGATTTGGTGCAGTACTGTCGTGCTGTCATGAACTATAATTTTCGTTGTCTTGGTCTATTTTGAGTCTTTCTTTCACTCGTTCGTGTCCTTCGTTCAACTTGTACTTTTCCCTTGTTGTCTCTTCATATTTCTTGACTTGTTTGTGCACGTCCATACTTGCTTGGATAATAATACTAAGAAACCAAGCCGGGGTTTAAATAGAATGATTTAATAGTGGAAAATACAGAAACGTGTACTCGGAAGGGGATCTATGGATCCTACGTGATTACTTGATACTTGATATGTGATTACTTGATACTTGGTACTTGTAGCTTGATGCGTGATTACTTGATACTTGATACTTGGAGCTTGATACTTGATACTTGATTACTTGATACTTGTCCCTGAGTACACCGCTCTCTATGATCCACTATGAAATCTAAAACGTAACTGTTTGAATGTAGCAACCATGCAGTAAAAACCGGGACGCATGAAGTGCTACCTAGATAGGACTAAATACAAGACTTGAACATAATCACTTGACACTTGCTACTTGCTACTTGTACATGATACTTGATACTTGCCACTGGTTACTTGTTACTCGTTTATATGATACTTGACACTTGTTACATACCACTTGCACTCGTTCATCTTGCCATGCTAGTTGTTTCTGCCACTTGACTTAGAGTTAGTTGCTGTATTTTGTTGTTACATCTTTTCCTTGCTATACTTGTTTTCGCTGTTACTCTATTCTTGTCTATTTGTTTCCTTCTGTACTTGTTGCTTGCACTACAAGCAGCCCGTAGCATGTATTGACGGGCGTTTTGTTTCTCTTCATTTTTCCTGCAATTTGTTAAATTTCAGATTATGGTGATCAGCTACCCGATGGAGTAGGTGAACTGAGATTCTAGTTGGCTGGAGTTCTTACTATATCTATTTATTTCTTGTTGCTTATCTTGAATAAATGTAATTGCTACATGGATTATTCTGTATTGGGCTTTGTGTCCCATACCTATGTTTTGTTCCAAACATGATTATTTGAAATTCAGTATTCTTGTTTCTTATTTCAAGTAATCTTGTTGACTATATTGATTCAGTTATGCATGCGTGGTTGACTATTCTTCTTGTATCTCTCTTGTTTATACTTGTGCTTGTTGTAAAGATCCTAATAGCTTATGAATGGTGAAAGCCATTCGCTGGACTTAGTCACGTATTCATATTCCGTATCTCCTTTTTGGAAAGCGAGGCGTGACGATTTGCCTCTACAAGCCTGCCGGTCCCAAACGGCAAGTTCAGCATCCATCTCCTTCCTCGGGTCAACTCTACAAACTTGTTGGGCTTAAACGACAAGTTCGACGCCCAACTATCCCCTATAGCTGCTTCCTAAACTCACAAGACCCAATATAGAAGGTGGCAACAAAAAGCGAGTGCGAGTCAAGACAAAAAAACTTGGAAAACTCTTATCAACCTTCCCGTATAGGAGCAAAGCTTCCCAGTCAAGAAGTTTATCTTCTTAGCCTCCCAAGAACAAAACTCCTCTTCGTAGCTCCCCAGTGCCGAAGCTCCTAATCGTAGCTCCACGAAAGCGAGCTCCTCTTTGGAGCTTCCCGATGGTGAAACACTCCGCTTCCGAAGCTCCTATTCGTAGCTCCATGGAAGCGAAGATCCTCTTCGAAGCTTTTTGATGACGAAAACACCTCGGTGGCGAAGCTCTTCTTCTCAGATTCCAAGAGAGAAAGACACGGTGAGCCAGTTTCGGCCCTAAAGATGGACAATTAGTTAAACCAAATCTGAACATAAATTGTGGATCTTAGAGTCATCTTCGAAACGAGCGGTCATATGCCCCAATCGAACCTTTGTAGCACCGGAAATGTTAGTTTGACTGCAGAGCACCTCTTCTTAAACTTTCCGCAGGCAGAGACATTGTGAGCCGGTTTCGACCCTAAAGATGGATGATTCGTTAAACCAATTCTGAATGGAAGTTGTGAATCTTAGAGTCCTCTTCGAAACAAGTCGTCATATGCCCCGATCGAAGCTCTGTAACATCGGGAAAATCAGTTGCTATACATCTGCAGAAAAGAAATGAAAAAAAAAATAAAGGAGGAGAGAGACAGCAGAGCTGGGCCCCACACGCGACAGTCGCCATCCAGAGCGTGCCACGTGTACCCACAGCTGCGACGAGGGCCCCACGGCCTCATGTCAGTGCCCACCATGTGGTGCCTTCTCGAGTGCCCACGTGGCAGTGGGCCCCAACGTGCTCCCTAGCGCCAAACCGGGGAAGGCGAGAATCGGGGAGGTTGATAGCTTTGGCTATTTATGTAGCGCCCCGATTTCCATATACCGGGAAACCGAGACACAAGCCAAGATCTTTGCTTCAATTAGTCACAATACACAGAAAAAACAGGAGAATTTAAAACTTTTTATTCAATACACAATATGTTACAAGTCTGAATACTGTACAACTGTAATACTTTACAATGGAGTTACAATATTGCCTTTACATTTCTAAGTATTACAACCTTCACATCTTACATCAGAGTACCTCTTAACTAATACAGAATCAATACATATTTTGCAGCGGAACTAAACTTAATACTGACTCCTTGCTTTCCTCGCCTGGAGTCCTCCTGAATATCGCCTTTGTACTTTGGCGATCCAGTACCTATGGAAGTGGGGACGTCAGTATTCACTGACGCTTGAAGGCTGATCATATAGCAGCGAATCTTCCAAACAATATACAAAATATACAAACATAGCAATGGTGTCGGTGTAGTTTAAGTGTGCGTGAGTGCTATGACTAGACTCTAATGTGACACTTAAGTAGAACTAGGACACTCCTATTCTAATATCCGGGATTTGAACCCGCGTTATGAATTCTAACTGTACACAACCCGTTCCTGACACCCACCCACGGCAGTTCAGGAATTAACAGCGCGAGATACGCAACCCGTGTCCTCAACTTGTGAGACGGCACCGTACATATCCCTTTGACGGGAAGGTAGAACTAGGATGCTTCCTATTCTAATGTCAGCAAGTCTCCGAGAGTAACATGCAGCCCATAAATACATGCGACTCCATCTCAAGCCGTTTCTCCATATATAGGGATTTAACCCGCGTTATGAATTCTAATTGCACACAACCTGTTCCTGACAACTACACGTGACTCGCGAGGCTGCAGATGTGGTCATGTGCCACTGTTGCATTTCGCCCGTGGTGTCTATGTTCGCCACTGCGACCCGGCTAACCGGACCTCACTCAAATTAGACGATCCCGACGTATCGGGTGTCATCACAAAAACCAAACCATAGAGTTTCGCAAGCGCAGGGTAGCACGAAGCCTACCCTGTGGCACTCTCTGGGGTATCGCAAGCGCAGGACTGCACAATGCATCCTGTGGCACCCCTAGCCACGGTACTTCAGGAATTAACAGAGCGAGATACGCAACCCGTGTCCTCAACTTGTGAGACGGCACCGTACGTATCCCTTTGACGGGAAGGTACAACCCGGTACACCACCTATGATCTGCCTCAAGAGACGAGTTAGTGTCGGGGCCCCCTACAACTGACCCCTCTCTCCCGGCAAAAGGGTTTAAGTAAACTGATCCTTATAAGTCACTATCCTAGTGATGTCCCTGACTCGAACAATCCTAGGGATGACGATATTATAACACCACATGCTAGGCCTTAAATTAGGCTTCGCAAAACGACTCTACTAGGCCGCTCAACCTAGATTTACCAGAATCCCTCAGGACCCGGTTCGTGGCTCATCGATCCAAGACTCTGGTAACAATCTCTCTCTCAATCATCACTACCCCTAACTCGGATTCTACCAACACTCTCGGCCCACGGTCAACCTACCTTGGTTAAGATCCGTCAACGTCCGAGGTGAGATCTATCCGTTTTGCTCTAAGGAGGTAGGATGTGGTCTTGATGGTCGATAGCCCTAGGGTGGTAACATCACCCTAGACGAGCGCAACGAACTGTGTACTAGCTAACAAGCTATACACGAGTAACAACCACATACGAGCCAACTAAGCTACGTACGAACAATAACTGCCTACGAGCCAGGCGGGCCTCGTAGGAGATAACCATGTACATACCAGCCAAAT
Source organism: Hemerocallis citrina (assembly GCA_017893485.1). NCBI lineage: Eukaryota > Viridiplantae > Streptophyta > Magnoliopsida > Asparagales > Asphodelaceae > Hemerocallis > Hemerocallis citrina. The sequence continues at coordinate 160,496,966 of CM030367.1, read as the reverse complement.
AAGCCGCGTATGAGACCAACAGCTACGTACGGGCCAGTCGGGCCGCGTACGAGACAACAACCTACATACGAGCCGACTAAGCTACGTATGAGACCCACAGCTACATACGGGCCAGTCGAGCCACGTACGAGCACGACCGTGTGCAAACAACCATACAGGTAATCAATCCCAGAAGCAACCAAGCGTGCTTACTAACAAACTTAATCTTCTACTATTAGAAGCAACAAAGGGATCTACTAGTAGTCTAAGATCGGTATTCTACTAAGGAAGAATCCGAAGGCGACATAACCGCCTTTATCGAATTAACTATCGCTAGTGGTCTTCCCGATCTTACTACTTCGACCTATAATGTCTTAGGTATGACATACACTCGTAGGCATCTTCCTAAAGTAGTCCAATTACCAAATAGAACTACTCACCAGCACACTCCTAAGTATGAATATGATTAATGCTTGTGTTTTCATCGAGCTTAAACATAAAAATCACTACGACCTAGACATAGAGTCTACTATAGTCAAGCGAGCATGAGAACTTACTACTTATCTTGACTAATCACCATAACACAAGCATGGATAGATAACTAATATAACATACAATCATTCCAAGGTATAGTAGATATTCTAACATTACTCCTACAATGTTCTAATCATGTATTACTCTAGCATGGCATAGGATCCAACATAAATCACTACAACTAGCCATGGGTAGTTTCTTTACCCTAAGCATGAACATCCTAGTATGGGTATCCTTAACTTAATAAGATCAATAATTTGCATGATCACTACTTACTTAGCATGAATCATGGTCATTCACTAACTTCTCTACCATTTATCTAGCATGGTACACAATTTGCCTACAATTTAAACTAGCATGATATGCAAAATACTTACGATTAAGCTAGCATGGTATATCGCTTTCCAACAATTAAACTAGCATGAGAACCTAGTAGGATATTTTTAGGAAAAGTCCTACAACATCCTAAACATAAAGCATGATAGGATAATTTTATAAAACATCCTACAACTAATTAAGCATAGAATCATGGTAGGATATTTTCATAAGTAATCCCACAACTAACTAAGCATGGATATGGCTTCTACTTATTTTTAGAAATAATCCTACAATATTAGTAGCATGGAAATGGCTTCTAAACACTTTTAGAAGTGATCTTACACTACAAGTAGCATGAATATGGCTTCTAATTATTTTTTAGAAGCAAAGCTTCAACTATCTAAGCATGGTAAACATGGTAGGATATTTTTAAAGCAATCCTACAACTAATTAAGCATAGATATGGCTTCTAATTATTTTTAGGAGTAATCCTACAACACATGAAGCATAGAAATGACTTCTAATTATTTTTAGGAGTAATCCTACAACACATGAAGCATAGAAATGGCTTCTAATTATTTTTAGGAGTAATCCTACAACACATGAAGCATAAAAATGGCTTCTAATTATTTTTAGGAGTAATCCTACAACACATGAAGCATAGAAATGGCTTCTAATTATTTTTAGGAGTAATCCTACAACACATGAAGCATAGAAATGGCTTCTAATTATTTTTAGGTGTAATCCTACAACACATGAAGCATAGAAATGGCTTCTAATTATTTTTAGGAGTAATCCTACAACACATGAAGCATAGAAATGGCTTCTAATTATTTTTAGGAGTAATCCTACAACACATGAAGCATAAACATGGCTTCTAAATAATTTTAGAAATAATTCTACAACTCTTGAAGCATAAACATGGCTTCTAAATAATTTTAGAAGTAATCCTACAACACTTGAAGCATAGATATGGCTTCTAAATAATTTTAGAAGCAATCCTACAATATCTTAAGCACAAAACATAAAGGAATATTTTTAGAAAATATCCTACAACATTCTACTACTACTACTACTTCTATTTTGATCAACACATACACACAATTATCTACTACAATAAAAATCACCACATACAACTATCTATTACTACTACTTCATTCACAATAAAATCACAACATACAACTATCTCATTCTACTACTCATTATTTAGCATACTATTCCTTAGTTGCTTACTAACCTCATTTATTACTAGTGATAAAGAAAGGATTATTTTATTTAAGATAGCTACAACTAGTGGGTAAAATAAAAGAAGATCTTTTTGATTAATGGCTACAACTAGTGATTAAGAACAAAAGAAGATCTTTTTGATTTATTAGCTACAACTAGTGTGTAAAATAAAAGAAGATCTTTTTGATTAATGGCTACAACTAGTGATTAAGAATAAAAAGAAGATCTTTTTGATTTATTAGCTACAACTAGTGTGTAAAATAAAAGAAGATCTTTTTGATTAATGGCTACAACTAGTGATTAAGAATAAAAAGAAGATCTTTTTGATTTATTAGCTACAACTAGTGTGTAAAATAAAAGAAGGTCTTTTTGATTTATTAGCTACAACTAGTGTGTAAAATAAAAGAAGATCTTTTTGATTTATTAGCTACAACTAGTGTGTAAAATAAAAGAAGATCTTTTTGATTAATGGCTACAACTAGTGATTAAGAATAAAAAGAAGATCTTTTTGATTTATTAGCTACAACTAGTGTGTAAAATAAAAGAAGATCTTTTTGATTAATGGCTACAACTAGTAATTAAGAATAAAAAGAAGATCTTTTTATTTATTACATTAGTTACAATTAAGTCCTACAACCAATCAATGGTTGTATTGTTCAACAATATGCAATATGTGAAGTTCTTAGTCCAATAACATACAACAAAAGATTATCATACTAAAGTTATGATCTTTAGTGCTTACTACTACTACTTCTCTTTTTTCCTCTTTAACATACCACACACTCAACCCAAAAAAAACAAAATAAAACAAGAAGGTAGAAGAAGAAGAAAAACAACAAACAACAAACAAACAAACAAACAACAAACAAGGAAAAGAAAGCAAAGAGAAGAAACCCCCACCTTCCCTAACTTGTTGGAAGAACTTGCTAGCTATTTCTTCTCCTTCCCCTAGCTTTCTTTTTGAACTCTTCTAAGACCTACAACACAAAACTCTCTAGTTAGTTGTTCTCTCTTTCTTTTCCTTTCCTTCTTTCTTTCTTTCTTTTGTTTTTTCTAAAATGAGAGAAGGAGGTGAATGAGGGGGGATTTATAGAAGGAGATGGAAGGTGGTGAGTGTACCAAAATGGCACAAAATAAACCCCAAGAAGAGGTGGCCGGCCAAGCATAGGGGAGTAGGGGGGTGAGTCTTAGAGTGGTGAGGTGGAGGGAGGTGTTATGTGAGGGAAGGTTGTTTCTAGAAGGGTTTAGTTCTAATCTTGTGCATACAACTCTCTTTTATCCTTCTAATCAAACCCTAATTCTCTAATTGAGTAGCCATGACAAGCATAAGTGTATTGTCCTAAAGTACATATTATATAATATACTAAGTGTCATACAATTATGTGTATGTGTACATGTATGTGTATACAAACAATCTTTTTATAAAATCCTCATAAAATTCCCAAAAATAATTTAATTTGGAAAATAATAGTAAAATAAATTTTATTACCAATTCGGAGAGTCGCGCTATCAATTTGATGCGCTTTGGATGCACACCGACCGATAGACGTGCGTAGGCACTGTTTGTGGGCAACCTGGCGAGAATCGCCAAAATAGTCCGACTTTGGAGTCAAAATAAAATAATAATAGAATAATAATAAAATAATAATTTATATGAGTTAATATCCGTCCGGGATATTACAATTTATGACTGTTCGATCTCCTTAAACTGCGCTCTTGTCGATCGACGATCTAGATTAACTCATGTATTATTTATTATTTAAAATTTATTTTCTTATTATAAAATTCCAGAAAAATAATTAAAAATCAGCTATTTTTAAAAAAAAAATTTGGAAAATATTTTAAAATTCTGAAAAATAATAAATATTCAGATTATTAATTTTAAATTCTAAAAAATAATTATTAATTTAGAAAAATTATTTAAAAATTTTTGAAATTAATTTAAATTCGAATTAATTAATTAAAGAATTCTAAAATTAATTTAAAAATATTCAAAAATTACTTTAATAATCTGGAAATTCGTTTCAAAATTATGAAAAATAAAATTTAGGGCAGCATCCGTTCGTCTTGGTGTTTTGTTTTATTTCTTGAATCTGGTCTCTTTTCGTTAGTTCTTTTAGTTTCTTTGTTGTGGCGTTTTGTGCCTTGTTTTACCTCTTGTAAAATGAGAGTGTTGTACTTAACTTTCCTTTTATTAATTAAATTTTGTTGTTGGGCTGGTGTCGCAAGGCACTATCCGTTTACTAAAAAAAAAAAACTGAAAAATAATAAAAATTCTGATTATTATTTTTAAATACTGAAAAATAATTATTACTTTAGAAAAAATTTTAAAATTCCGGAAATTAATTTAAAATTCAGATTAATTAATTGTTTTTAAATAAATAATTAAAAAAAATCCGAAAATTACTTTCATGATCTGAAAATTTATCTCAAAAGTTCTAAAAAATAATTACAAATTCAGATTTTTTTTTGAATTATAAGAAATAATTATTACTTTAGAAAAATTATTTTAAAATTCCAAAATTAATTAAAAATTCAGATTAATTAATTAATGAATTCTAAAAGTTAATCAAAAAAATTCGAAAATTACTTTAATAATCTGGAAAATTAATTCAAAATTCTGAAAAATAATTTAAAATTATAATATTATTTTAAAATTCTGAAAAATAATTATCACTTCATAGAAAGTTATTAAAATTTTTGGACAAATCTGAAATTTTTCCAAAAAAACAGGAAAAATCATTAAAAAATTTAGAAAATTATAAAAATAATTCTGGACACTCTATGAAGTCAAAACAACGCCGTTACACCCTGAAAAAGATTCAAACGTCCCCGAAGGATCCGATAAGTTATATTAATCATTAAACACGGGCGAACTACTCCTCAAAGGCTGCGAAACTTAGTCTTCGGGAGTAGGGGATTTGTGATATGGGTAAAAATAGAACAAAATTGGGACTGTCCATATCGGGCATGGATCTTAAAGCTGTCAAGGGTAAAATGGTAACTTTAGCAAATTCATGCACGATAAGATAAGCTAGGCCGTTTTCAAGCTCAGTGACCTAGTCTAGCCTATAATAGAGACTATTACAATAGCTCTCTCGCGAAGGAGTCCGGATTCATCGAACCCAGTTTAAGCCCCATATTCTAAGGGGGTAAGTGATTTTATACACTTATGCACAAAAGAGAGTTTGAAAATTTATCTCTTCATCAAGAGAGGAGTCCAGCCTTGATATGAATGACATAACCGACTCTATCCAAACACCAGGAAGTACAGATAGATGAATACCTTGAAACTGACCCCTTCGACGACTATATACCTCGAGACCTCCTCATAAACAAGGTAACTACAAACTCTGCTCTCAAAACCCACCATAACTTCGAGTTTGTGACTTGGGTGTCGGAGGGTCTGTCGCGAGGGTCATCCCCGGTGTTTCAGACTTGTTTTGCAGGTTCGTGGGAGCGACAACATCCGTTCTCAGTGATAAGATCTCAGAGTCAATATCAGCTTTTTTGCGGTCAAAATCGATGAATAGTGAAGGTTCGATCTATACTGTTTGTATTAAAGGAATTCACATATTTGTTTGCTGCCACACAGGTATAAGCAGCAACAGGTGGCCGATGCACCGAACGATGAAATGTTAGCACATTTAGAAGTGTATTGTGCCGGTAGTCGCAGCTACAAAGATATCCATGTGGTGTTTTAACATACTACAAAGATGAGCTCCTTCGAGATGAGTTACTAATTTGGGAGTCATATACCCTCGATCGCGTGCAAAGACTACCACCAGCGTGTACGACTAATTCACAACTATGATTGACGAGAGCCACACTCGTCAACTTGGGTACGGTGGAGCATTACTTCCTGGATAAAGTCATTCACCAATTCGGGATGCAGCGAGACATTCCCGTCAACCACTCGTACGATTTTGAGTTACATGCTGCTAGAGGGACAGGTCGTATGCCCAGTCATGACCGGGTAGATTTGGAGGATTGCTCATTTACATGCCGTCTTCTTCTTCGTCGACTTTGAGTTACATGCCGTTCTTGCTCATTTTCTTGGACTGCTAATTTAGAAATACATGTTTGAAGAAAATACTAATATCTGAAAAAACTATTTTTTTATAGTAAAAAAAAACTGACGTATTCTGGCATCGAACTTGAGACCTCATTCATATTAGTTATATACGTGCAATTTACGCATGCGATGCATGTATTAATAAAATATATATATTTTTTAAAGTAAAAACTCCGACATAGTTTGCCTCCAACCTAGCACTGTCGGATTTACTTGATACCCGGACTCGACCTGGACCCGACATTGGACCAGAACCGATCCGATCTATGCGGATCCGGGTCCGAAACCTAAAATAAGACCTGATGCACTTCTAGGTCCAGGTCCGGTTCGCTCAAAATAGAACCGACTCGGACTAGGACTCGGACACGTTAAAAATACCCTAAAAAATATGGAATTTGAATAGTAAGTTTTTATGTATATACGTATAAAAGTAATTGTTTATGAATTAAGATAGACGTGTAAATATAATATTTATTCATGTACTTAAGCGCAATTTTTGTTGGAACTGTAGGGTATCAGGTACAAAATTACTTAAGTGCAAATATTTATTCTCCGTTACCGGATCCAACATGCAGATTTTTTAACTAGGACCCGGACCTGATTCTTGTAAGTCCGGGTCCGAGTCCATTTTTTGGACCTGTGAGATACTGGGTTTGGATCCGGGTAGTGGATGACACGACCTGATAAGACCCGATACCAGCTCTACTCCAGTCTGAGACCTCCTTCATATTATTTATGTATGCGCAGTACACGTAAGTTGGTATTTTAATATTTGAGATTACTCCAACTCTCCCATTATAATATACTAGTATAATGTACGTGCGATGCGCGTCTACAAAAAGTAAAGTCATCTAATTAAATGAATATACACGTGCAATGCACGTTTTAATAATTTTAAAAAATAAAAAATAAAAACTCTGACTTAAGGAGAATTTGAACCGGAAACCTTATTTATATTAGTTATGTACGTGCATTTCACATTTTGGTAGAATGACAAAATGACGAATCCCATTATAATATTAGAGATTAGAGATACAAGATTTGAGATTTGTCGTTTTCCATTTTGAGCACCAAACAAAGAAGACGGCCTCCTACTTCCCCCTTTCCCTTTTCTCATGTCGGTTTCCGTGTGAGCAACCAAACCAACGACGCCAAAATTCGGTTATCGAAGGTACGTCACCAAATGTAACGTTTCCATGAGTACTATTGTCATCGTCATTGATTAGTCCCTTCTTTATTCTCTATTTATATTTGTAATCTTCGTCAGAAACCCTAGATGGTCGTTCTTGTTTAGTGATTCGATTCATCTCCTTTGATGTGTCTATTGTAAGATGAAATGGGAAATTTGCCAAATTTGAAGATGATGAGGTCCTTTTTTGAGAAAGAGGTTGAAGTTTGACCAATAATGGGGAATAAACCGCTCATTTATAGTTTCTTTATAGTGGGAAAGGAGTTGTAAAGATGGGTAGATAAAGTTGATTTTTCCAGATTCAAATGGGAGCCTGTGATTCTACTTCTGTAATGATCTAGTTTGGGAGAGTTAATCAAACCGCTTCGAAACTTATCAGTTTATTGGATCTGGAGTAATCGGTTTACCACTCTGGTTTCTTTTTGTTTCTGCATTTTAAGGGTTCTGTTGACAATCAGAGTTACTGGATTAATTTCTTTAAAACTGTTTTTGATAAAAAAAAACTAGAAATATGCATGTGCGATTCACGTTTTAATAATAATATTATTTTTTAAATAAGGACTATGGCGTAGTTTGGTCTTGAACCGGAGACCTCTCTTTACCCATCTCAAATCCTTACCATACTCTTTACAAATTTCCCCTAGTGACTCTAATTTTTATTTTATATGAGTAACACTTCTGTAAATAATTATGGTAACTTGCAATTCTTGTGTAAATGGATTGTTAATATAACCCCCACTTAAAATGAGCAGTTGAAATTAGATGGTTGGTTGTTTACAAATTACATAACCCCAACTATTGCATTATAGTATTAGAGATTAGAGATATACAGAGAAGATGTAACAAGTTAATTTGATTTTTTTCCCAGTACTAAGCCACATTTTGAAACAATTTTCTAAACTACAACACTTTCCAAACTATTTCCCTGAGTAAGCCACCCTTCGCCACGCCAGTTATAGCCACAGTTAGGAACTGTGGCTACAACTATTTTGAAGTCGCAGATCCCAACTACGGCTTCTTCTTTGATTTTTTTTTTCTTTTTTTCTTTTTTTTTTAACGCCGCAGTTCCCAACTGCGGCTATAGCGAAAAATGAAAAATAAGTGAGACACAGAGAACCAAGTGATGGAGACTTAGAAAAAAATTTGTAAGTTTTTTCTGTTAAAGAGAGATCATAGTTCCCAACTGCGGCCTCGACTATACTGAGGTCGCAGTTCCCAGCTGTGGCATCAAGAGGGGCCTCGACTATACGATGTAACATACACAAATAAACCAAAATCTTGTGACCTCACTTTAACATAAAACACTTCGGAATTTTTTTCTAAGTCTCCACCACTTGGCTTTTTGTGTCTCACATATTTTTGATTTTTCACTCAAGCAGTAGTTGGAAACTGCGACTTAAAAAAAATAAAAAATCAAAGAAGAAGCCGTAGTTCCCAACTGCAGCTAGCGGCTATAGCTTACACGGCGAACGGTGGATTACTTAGGAAAATAGTTTGAATAGTGTCTTAGTTTGGGAAATAGTTTCAAAAATGGCTTAGTACAGGATTTTTTAAAGTTAATTTAGGGTAAAATGTCCACTGTTTTACTGTCGGCTTTCTACTTGTGAAAATAGTCCCCTATAGCGAATCTATCTTCCTTTCGTTTTAGGTAGACTTCCACTGTAGTTGTTGAGGAGAATTTGAAGGACCTAAATGGTATTTTTAGTATAAAGGCGATTATCTTTCTTGATGATATTTTGACACTTAATTTAGAGAGGGTTGATATGTTGAAAGAAGTTGTAATTCCTTCATGGAACCTCGTCTTTGGCCATGTGTTTACATCTAGAAAGAGATTTTGGGGGTATGGTTAGGGATTACTTAAATCTTGTTATGTCTGAGAAGATGGAGCGGTCCAAGTTTCTTATTTAAGCTAATTCTTCTCACGAATGTTTTAGCTGAAGTGTTTGCTTTCCTCCCTTCTATGTGTTTTTTGGAGGAACAGCATATACTTTTAAAACTTTCTGGTGTGGCATTGTGCATAGCTGCATGGTTCGGAGAGTCGGTCATATCAAAGATTGATCAAAAGGCAGCTGGCAATTCTACAAATTTATGTTGAACATTGTTTTAAATTACTCACACAGATTCAGTTTATCTTCCTTAATTTTGAAATAGGTTTTTTCATTGTGCTGATCCTTCATTTTTAAGGAGGGGTTGCTGGTTTCCCATATAGCTGTAACAATCACTATGGATAGTCAGTTGCCGTTTACAGTTGGGCAGGAAGCTGAATCAATGAGTTTTATGGAAGGATTCAGAAGTGCATGGTTCCGCTGTAAGGTACATCTGCTGTTGAAGTCATTCCCTGTCCTTCTATGCATGTGTCGTGCGTAACAGAATGTGTAAATATTTGCAATGGCATGTATTACTGTTATGCCAACTATTTATGGCATGTATTACTGTTTTTATTGTTATGCCAACTATTTATGGCATGTATTACTGTTTCCTTTCTATATTGTCTCCACATAATCTGCCCATTTTTGTTTTTGGCTTCCGCATTGCATGGTTTTCCATATAGCTGTATCTGCTAATTATCCTCACCTGGTACACTTCTGAGTAATGACATCAGTATGAATCACCCTTTTAGATTTTCTCTGCCATCTATAATAGGATCATCATTCTGTACATTTTAAAGAAACCTGATTTACGAGATATTCATTTTGTGTTTCTCACTGTAATCATTTGGTATTTCTTTTTCGATCTTAAATGGTTATTTTGACGAGCACACATACAAGATACATAAGCACAAGTTCTACCTGGAATATAACAACTAATACAACTACAACAATATATTTAATACTCCTTATCAAGTTGGAGCATATATATTATACATGCCCAACTTGTTATTGATGAACTGTATTCTGGCTCTAACAAGAGGCTTTGTGAGACATCGGCTAGCAGGTGATTAGTGCTAATATGTCTAGCCTCGATCTGCAGTGGCTCATACGGAGTGTCACTATTTTTGTTGTGAACCACATGACAGTCAACTTTAATATGTTTGGTTCATTCATTAAACACAACATTAGTGGCTATATGCATGCCAGACTGGCTCTCACAATACAGACGCATCAACTCATGTTGGACAACCCCCAACTCACTAAGAAAATGCTTGCCCAAGTCATCTCACACGTGACATCAACCATGACACAATACTCAAATTCCACACTCGAACGAGAGACCATATTCTGTTTCTTGCTCCTTCATGAAACTATGTTTCTCCTGACAAACATAATATCCTGTGGTAGATTTCCTAGTGGTCGGATAACCAGCCCAATTGGCATATGAGAAGCCGACAATTTGACAATGCTCACCATCAGTATACATCAATCATTTGCCTGAAGAGCTATTCAGATACTAAAGAATTCTCATTACTGCATTCTAATGGCTCATACCGGGGAAAGCCTTAAACCGATTCACAATACTCACTGAATATGCAATGTCTGGATGGGTGACCGTGAGATAATTCAGTTTCCCACAAGTCTCCTATATCTCCTTGGATCCTCTAACAAGGCTCCCTGATTTGGCAACAACTTGGCGTTTGGGTCCATATGAGTGTGTGATGACCTTCATTCCATCATACCGCTCTCGGCAAGTATGTCTAATACATACTTTCTCTGTGGTAAAGACATTACATGCTTAGATTGAGCAACTTCGGTGCCCAAGAAATACTTTAGTCACCCGAGATCCTTAGTTTGAAACTTCTGTTGAATATATGACTTCAGATATTGAATATCATTATGATAATCTCCTGTAATTACAATGTCATCCACATATACAATTAGAGGGATCCTTTGCTCATGATAATGTCGATAGAATATAGAGTGATCACTATCACTCTTCAAGCCAAAGCTTGTGACAACCTCAGTGAAACGACCAAACCAAGCACGGGGATACAATTTGAGTCCATACAAAGATCATTTCAAGTGACATACCCTTGTAGGCTTAACTTTGCTAGTAAAACTGGGGGACTGCTCCATATAAACCTCATCCTCAAGAACGTCACTGAGAAATACATTCTTGTTATCAAGCTGGTGAAACGACCAATAAAATCGAGTAGCCAAGGCAACAATGACCCGAACAGAAGGTATTTGGACTACATGAGAGAATGTCTCATCGTAATCAATGCCAAAGGTCCGTGAATAACCTTTAACAACCAATCAAGCTTTTAGGCGAGCCAGAGAACCATCTGGGTTTACTTTAACAGTGTACATCCACTTACAACTGACATAACATTTGCCAGATAGAAGGAGAACTAGATCCCAGGTTCCATTTTTCCTTAGAGCAATCATCTCTTCTCGCATAGCCGGGCTCCAACTAGGGTGTGATAGTGCCTCTGGTAATAAATTGGGAACATGGTAAGTGTCCAAAGTAGAGATGGAGGCAGAATGGGCAGACGACAACTGAACATATGAAAGGCGACTATATAAAGGATGTGCAGTGGAGCGGTTCCCTTTGCATATACAATGAGAATATCAAGATCAGAAGGTTCACCATCATGAGGAACAATAGGTGCGGGTTTACTTGGTATAATGGGGCATGTAGTTGTAGGCTCAGGCAATGGTGGATCAGTAACCAGAGGCAAGGGAATAACATGCACGCAATAGCGTGAGCTAGGTCGGAAGCGGTGTTCTTACGTCGTTGGAACACTTGAGTGATTACAGACATTGTGGACAGTGGTGAATACCGTTGTTTCACAGATGCTGAAGAAGTAGGGACCGAAAGGTCATGGTAGGTAAGGAACTCAGTATCATTCTATTTGGATGAAGGTGGAGTCAGACAAGATGAAGTGGTAGTCAGAGAAATAAGATTAAGGCTCGAGAAATGTGAAACAACGGCAGCGGATAGAAGTAGTGGCGGTAGCTGGGTCCCACGACGAGGTTGCGGGTGACAGTCGACGGCTGGTTTGGGCGGTAGTGGTGGCTGGCTAGAGTTAGAAACCTAGCACTGATACCATGTGATCATTTGGTATTCCTTATTCCATCTTAACTGGTTACAATGATTAGTATATATACAAGATACTTAAGCACATGCTCTACCTAAATATCTAATACTCACATTAGAAGACTCAATCGTTATTAATTATTAGACTTAACCTGATCTTTTAGCTTAATAATCAGAGTAACTTTTAGTAATTGCACCAACCTTATTAGCAACAAACGAATGCTTAGGATAACTCCTAATTGCAACAAATTAGTTGTTAATGTTACTCCCTCATATATAAATCAGTTAGATTAATTATTCTAAGAGCCAGGTTATTAGGGCTTCAAAAAGCAGGGCCTTTGTCTTGTAGCTTTCAAGTCGCTTAGTCAATGGAGGAGCACAACTTCAACACATTAAAACCACCCCACATATTTTAAAGCATTGGGATTTATGTTCACTTCTAATTGTAGTTTAGATAGATAAAATAATTTTGCATATTTTAGGTATTTCATTTAGAAGTTAAAGTTGCATTATTATTGTAAATTGATAGTATAGAGACTGAAAAGAGTACTTTATTGGGATACAATTAACTGAATACACTACCTCCTCTATATAGGAGAGTACAAAGAGTAAGCTAAATTTATTTCAGATCTGAGACTAAACTAACAGTACTTTAACACTCCCCCTCAAGTTGGTGTATAGATATTGTTGAAGCCAAGCTTGCTTAAGAAAGTTTGAGAGAACTTAGGAGGTAGAGCTTTAGTTAGGATATCGGCAAGTTGTTCACCGGATCGGACATATAAAAATGAAATAACCTTCTCCCACTCATATGTTTTGTGTGCTCATGAAACACCAAATTTTTAGAGTGACAGTCAACTTCGATATGTTTTGTGTGCTCATGAAACACCAAATTTTTAGAAATATGCATAACAACCTTATTATCACAATAGAGAGAAACTGGAGATAATACTGGTATTGCCAAGTCTCAAAGAAGAGATTTGAGCCATAAAGCTTCAGAAATCAAATGCTTAAAGGCTCGGTATTCAGACTCTGTACTTGATTTGGCTATCATTCGTTGTTTCTTACTTTTCTACGATACAAGATTTCCTCCAAAGAATACAAAATACCCACTAGTTGAGTGCCTATTATCAACCGATCCTGCCCAGTCAGCATCAGAATATCCTCTTAAAGAAAGAGAATCACCTAGCCGGAAGAGAAGCCCTTGCCCCGGGGCTTTCTTAAGGTAGCGAAGAATGTGAACCACTGTATCCTAACGAGTGATGGTCGGTGCATGCATAAACTGGCTGACTTGACTAACTGATAAAACAATATCCGACCTAGTCACTGAGAGATATATGAGTTTGTCAACCAGCCTGCGATATCGTCCTGGATCGGGGAACAATGCATCATTAGAGAATGATGACATCTTAATATTGGGATCCATAGGTGTTACTGGGACGACATTCCAACATTCATGTCTCAGTAAAAATATCAAGAACATACTTTCTTTGAGAAAGAAATATTTCATTTGTGCGTGCAACTTCAATGCCAAGAAAATATCGAAGCGGATCAGGATCCTTTGTTTGAAAGGTTTGAGCTAACCGCTGTTTGATATCTGCAATAGTTTGCGAATCACTGCCTGTGATAATGATATCGTCAACATAGACTAACAAAATAACAATGTCTTTGCATTTTCTTTGTGAAAAGAGAATGGTTTGCCTTACTTCTTGAGAACTCATAAGAGCACACAAAGAGAGAATGATTTGCCTTACTTCTTGAGAACTCATAAGAGCACACAATTTTTTTGAACTTTGCAAACCAAGTTCGTGGAGACTGTTTGAAGCCATAAAGAGACTTTTTTGAGCGACGAACATATAAGATCCTCCCTCTGTTGCTCAAAACCAGGAGGCTACTGCATATACACCACCTTTTTCAAGTCTTCATTGAGAAATACATTCTTGACATCTAGCTGATGAAGGGGCCAAGAACAATTTGATACAAGAGAGATAAGAACACGAACAGACGTGAGTTTCGCATCTAGAAAAAAGTCTGCATAGTCGTCCCTAAATTCTTGTGTATATCCTTTAGCGACATGGCGAGCTTTGAGTCGTTCAACTGTGCCATTAGGATTGTGTTTTACTCTGAATACCCATTTACAACCGTCTTATCTCCTATAGGGAGGCGAATCAATTGTCAAGTACCATTCTACTGAAGAGCCTGCATTTTCTCTTTCATGGCTGCTGTCCAACCAGGATGCTTGAGTGCTTCCTGAATATTTTTAGGAATAGAGATGGAGTCCAAGGAAGAAGTAAAGGCTCGAAAGATCTGTTTAGTTCAAAAAAAATAAATTGGGCAATATGATAGTGAGCACAAGAACGCTTAGCCTAGCAGTGAGCAATATATGAATCATCTGTGTTAGGGATATTACCGATAGAAGGGGTTGACACAGGTTGAACAAGAGAGGGTAATGTTGGATGGTCGAGTTTAAACGAGTCTTATGTCTTCTGACATAAACTTGAAGTAGCACAGGTGGTGGTGGTGGTAGGGGTGGTGGTGATGATGTTGGTGAAAGTGGTGGTGGTGGTGGGAAATCAACACTCAACAATGACGGAATGACCCTTGGTAAATGAAGAGTTTTGGAAGAAATTTGTTCAAAAAAAGATCCAAAAAATGAAACATCGGCCGAGATAAATATTTTCTTTTTGTAAAAGGCACTAGCAAAGATAACCTTCCAAAAAACGCGAATATCCAAAAAACACACATTTAGCAGTACGCGAGTCGAGTTTATTAGTGTCCGGGTGGAGATTTTGAACAAAACACGTGCAATCAAAAACACAAAGTGGTAGGAAAAATGGATCTTTAGATGGAAATACTAGTTTGAAAGGTGATTGATTTTGAAGAATAGGAGTATGCATACGGTTAATAAGAAAACAAGCAGTGAGAACCGCAAAACTCCAATAAAATTTTGGAATGTTCATTTCAAACATCAAAGAGCGAGCAGTGTTAAGTAAATATTGATTTTTGTGTTCTGCTATTCCATTTTGTTGAGGAGTATAGACGCAAGATGTTTGGTATATTATTCCATGTTGAGAAAAAAGTGTTGAAAATTAGAACTCATGTATTCTTTAGCATTGTCAGAACGAAAACATTTAAGAGTTATGCTTCTGTATCTCGAAGAAAAATTCTTGAAAAACAGAATGATCTTTCAAGAGAAACAACAAAGCATGCGATAGAAATCATCAATAAACATAACAAAATAACGATAGTTATTAAACGTGGGAAAACCAGTAGATCCCAAACATCATAATGCACTAAATCAAATAAATGTTCACTACATTTATTGATGCGTCCTGGGTAGTGTTGCGCACCGAGTTCCGCTTACTGGAAGCTCGTGCCACATACCCAGAATCCTTCAATGAGTACACAACACATGAAAGCACAGGAAATTAAAAACTTCATTACCTCAAAGTTTTTTTTATCCTCCACTTGGATGCTTCCCGCAGCTTGAGTTCCCTGCTCCATGATCAGCAATCCTACAACTAACAAACCGTGGGCACGTAGTTGAATACAACTGACGCAATGCGGATGAAACTCGCGATTTCCAAAATTCTCAACAATCAATATTTGATGCAGAATAAAAATATGAAAGTCAAACCACAAGTATTTGTGAATGCCATGATCTAGATTCTAATACCCAAACTCAAAATGCACACGATGCTCTTGCTCTAATACAAACTTGATTTGGAAATGTATGCATCCCATACTATATACTCCCCAAATCGAGTTCGTATTCTCCAGATGATAGGGTTCGATCCCTCACCATGCATACTACTCTTGTACTCTTTCTTATTTCTGACATTCATCTGGTGACTGGTAAGATTGCAGTTTATACGGTCTATCCGCCACTGCTGTGGACCGGTGGTCTTTCTCCACTTCCGAGCAATCTAGTGATCACTCCATTCTGTTGGGACCAGTGGTCTTTCTCCACTCCGCACGGGACCGGTGGTCTTTCTCCACTTCCTGACAGGCCGGTGACCATTTAGCCTCGTTGGAACCAGTGGTCTTTCTCCACTTCCGAACCATATCAAAAGTTATCCAATCATATGGTGGACCGGCAGGCCTTTCCTTACTCCCCCAAGAGACACATAGTTTAACTCTTGCTCCTCATTCGTATTGATAACTCGAAACATAGATGGAAGCTTAAGGGTTCATTTTCTATGTTCCGACAGGACCTGTGACTTATATCCGCATCCTGCTCCTATCACTACACTCCAGAAATCAACAGTCGAGATAACGCTGCACATGTCCTAGACGAGACGACGCTGCACGTGTCCTAGACGAGACGACGCTGCACGTATCTCCTTGACAGGAGAGTACATCGCCCAACTAGTGCCTATCCTTATAACAATGGTCACATAAACTAGTGCTACTACAATCGAGAACTTGGTAAACACCATGTAACAAATGTCTATTAATGAACTCTTCTTGAATCCATTCCAAGAGTTATTCGAACCCAAACAATACCAACTTGCACATCCCAACATACGACTATATATCATGTACTCATACTTGAACATATACTAGCCTTCTATCGCACACTTACATGCGCAAACTTAAAATATAATCTTACACAACTTACTACATATCATAACATAAATTAAGAGTTTATAAATAACATTTCTAAGGTTGTTAAGAAGTCCTAAAGAGATGACAACTCGCATACGCCCAAAACAGCAAGTTCGAGTCTAAAATGCAGTTCTTGCAACTTCTAAAAATCACCAATAATCACCCTCTTATTGGAATTTAGATATCTTAGGTTCTAAAGAAAGATCAATCAGTCCACTATAAGTCCTTAGTTGGGGTTTTTCTCAAAATACTTCATTTAAAAGGTTAAATTAATCAATAAGTGAAAGGTGTACAAACTTTCAGCAACTAAAAACTGCTAATCAGTCATGAATTCAAAATTAATTTAAAATACTAATCAATATCCAAAATTCATAAAATTTGGTGAGCATGTTTTACACACATACATATAGCACATATAAAAATTTCAACTTGAAATACTACATAGATGAATTTTTGAAGTAGAAGTAGTAACAGGGAAAATTGCAACTCATAGCAACAGTGGTTTCGGATTTTATAAAAATAGAAAATATTATCCAAAAATTATGAAATTTGGTATATATTTCTAGACGTGTGAGATGCTACTATAAAAATTTCAACCCAAAACTCTATATATTCCATAAGTTATGATTTTCGGAGTTGAAGGGAAATTCCAAGAACGAAAAATACAAACTTTCCAAGCTATTCACAAATAACATACACCACATGCACCATACAATTTCATGCCATCTATATTAAGAAAAATAGTATACACTACACACAATTTAACAACCAAAAGAGTTGGAGAACACCCACCTAAAAGTGTAGACAAGAAATGAAATTCCCAAGCTCCAAGTATGCTCTTCTCCTCATCCTAGTTTGCTTGATTTTTTCTTGCTTAATTAGCTTCTTAGAAATATTTAGGGAAATTGGAATGAATAATGGAGTGAAGAGTAGTATAGAAATGGGCTAGGAATTAGTATGAAAATGGACTAAGGAAAAGGTAGGAAGAAGAATAAAATGAGAACTAGGGTTTCTTTATACATATACTCACATATATATAGAATGAGGGGGAGGGTTGGCCGGCAATTAAAAGCTAGGGTTAGGGTTGGAAGAGTGTGGGTGAGTGTAGAAGACTCTAGGATGCTTAGGTGTCCCTCCAATTTTACACATAGACCCCTAGGTTTAAATAATTACACATAACCCATATTTCAAGTCAACAATTGTAGGCTCACTTCAAGTCAAAAATTGTGGGCTTCAGCATGCATTTCTAGTTCATATGTTTAGTGTGTAGTGTATGTTAAATATAAATAATAGTAGTATGTATGTTTATGAATCATAATTTGTATGGTTAGCCTCATAAGTTAAATTCATATGAATTTGGGTTAATCCAAAACCATACAGCTTATGTGTACATGACAACATATACAAGAATGTGCCCAATTCACGTGCAACAACATTCATATGCCAAATATAAAATAACAATATATAATGCAACAATATTTATATACAAAATATTGTTGTACAAAATAATTGTTAATTATTTTGGGGTACAAAATAATTGTTAATTATTTTGGGGATATTACAGGTAGGGAACTCAATGATGTTTGCTTAACTCACATGACTCACAAGATAACTGAAACGAAGACTTGCTTTGGGAGTATGAAGGGAGGGATGTGCCAGTCAACGGTGCCATAATGCAGAATCAGTAGAAGAATGAAAAGCCGAGATTGGAGAATCCAAGATGTATAACTCATGTTGTTTACGACCGGTGCCAATCACCTTCCTCGCCGTAATATCCTGAAAAACATAGTGAGAAGAAAAAAATGTTACTGAACAGTTTAAATCCTTAGAAATTTTAGGAACCGATAACAGACTATTAGGAAGTGAAGAAACACGTAAAACAGTTGTAAGAGAGAGATTTGGAGAAAGTGAGATATCGCCCTTTCCATCAATAGGGACAAGAGATCTATCAACAATATACACATGATAATTGAAAAGCAAATAAAAAGAAGAAAGCAGTAAAGGAGACATGTTCAGAATCACCTGAATCAATAACTTTGATATGAAGAAACATGACACATAGTGCCTGAATGAACCGAATTACCCGGAGGAGACAATAAATTGCTGAATCCCTGATACTCTTCAGTAGAGAGGGTATACTGGGAGGTTTGCACATCTGTAGGAGTAGTAGTGAAAGAAGAAGATTCCACAGTGGAAGACTGATGAGCAGCAGGAGGACGATCAATGCCTGGTCGCATACTCATGAGACCAGCCCTGACAATATGTACAATACTTAGTGTTGTGCTGACTGTCACCACGGCCACGACCGTGATCACTACGACTTCGTGAAGGATAAGAACCATGACCCCTTGAGGATGAAGGAAACTGTCGTGGAGGGAGAGAAGAAGATTAGGGTTAGGGTTTGGAGGAAGAAGAAGATGAACAGTAGCGGCATATTTTTTAAAAATATTTAGAGAGAAAAAAGAGAAACCCTAATTTGTTGTGGAGAATTTTTGTAAACTTTTCGGGCTCTGATACTATGTAAATTGATAGTATAAAGAGTGAAAAGAATACTTTATTGGGATACTGATAACTGTATACATTGCCTCCTACATATAGGAGAGTACAAAGAGTAATCTAAATTTATTTCAGATATGAGACTAAACTAAGAGTACTTTAACAATTATGAATGAGCTTGTTGGGCATATTGAATAGTACGAGTTCTCTTGGGTGTGTTGTTTGCAACTGATATTGTATTAGTTGATGATATTTTATACGGGGAAGATTCTAAATTAGGAAAGTGAAGATAACATGGTAGCTAGAGATGATAATGGGCCGGGCTGGACCGGATTTACCTAAAACCATGGCTAAAAAATCCTGACGACCTAAATTTTTTAACCGGAACTGACCCTTGGGTTTTTAGATCAAAGCCTTGGTTCTACCCACCGGATTATAGGGCCAGGTCTTGGGTTTTCGCGCTAGCCTTATGGTTTAAGGACTTAAAAGTTACCACAAAACTGATTATATTTTTACATAAAATGGGAAGTATAAAAATAGAACACCTTCTTTAACGCCAAGCCAATAGGGTAGTAATGCAAGTAATGATATGGTGAATATACAAGGTTTATTTGTATAAAGTTTGGGAATCAAATGAGAGACTTCAATTAAAATTTTCAACTAGCTCAATATTCTTTGGTTCAATTCGTTTATAAGTAAAAATAATTATTTCAATCATTAAGTCCTACAAAAAAATTGAAATCTTATTAAGTCCTACATATTAGGGTATTGTTTAGGTGAGGTTAGAGCTAGTCTGATTAATAATTTGTTGAGAATATTGAGTTAAGTTCATTCAGATTTTAATGAAGTTAGCTTGGTTATACCTAATATATATATTTACTATTATTAAAGCACAAAAAAAGTTTTCATTTCCGTCGAGAGCAAATCCCGACCATTCAATTTCTTATTTGATTTAGTTGATTAATGGTCAAAATTAAATGACTTAAAGTACATGTGTTTCATGCGTGCAATAGATAAATTAAATATGAAAAAGTTTATTAATAGATAGATCTACATCTCAACCTTTAAACAAACTAGTATTCTTCACGTGCGATGCACGTTTTGATAAAGAGTTGGAGTTGAACGTGCGATGCACGGGTTTGTTTTGTAATTAGCAGGTGTGATGAATGCCTTAATTTTTAAAAAATTGGATCTAAATGGACGATACATGTAATTTTTTAATAAATTAAGAAGAAAAAAACTTTGATTACGTGCGATGCACGTGTTGATAAATAGATTTGGAGATGCACGTGCGATGCACGGGTTTGTTTGGTGACAAAGTGGTGTTTGTTGTATGACAAAAAAATATTGAAAAATTGTTTGTTTGTGACAAACTCTCCCATTAAATAGTAGTAGATAAATAGATAATTACAAAATACCAAACAAATAAATAAATTCAAAATACCAAAATTAAGTTTCTCTTAACTTTGTCTTCTTCTCAGGTCTCATACGTTCCATAAAAAGGTCCCTTTATTTATCTTTTGAAGTTTGCTATCAAATTCTTAATTTATTAAGATATTTCTTTCTTAGTTATTTGTTATTAGGATTTTTTTAAAAAAAAATGTTCTTGCTTAGTAGCTAATGTTGTTTGTTCTCTACTCTTCTGTCTTAAATTCTTGATAGCTTGAATTGGAGATTCATAACATGATTTAATTTTGCTTTTTGTTTTTCTTTTCTTGATGATCCCATGAATTGTTTATGATTAGTGTTTAGATAGCATGAATTTGTGATTTATAGTCTTTTAATGTTGCATGCCACAGTTTTGTTTGTTTGGAGCATTGAATTTAATTACGTTTGAATCAAATAATTGAACGGATAATTTTATGACTTCACAAATTTTGATTGTAGAAAAGATTTGTAGTTATAAATTAGTAGTAGTTTGAATTTGGTGAACTTTTACTACTGTATAATTTAGGAAGCAACTAAACATCCTTTTATTTATGGTGTTTCCTTTAATGGAGTTGAAGTTGAATGCCAGCTTTTTGTCTTACACACATGATTACACGACATCCTAAATATAAAGTTGAAGGCAGATCAGTTATTTAGCCTAATGAAAAAAATATATATTCAAATTTGGACCTATTTTATTTAGCAATCTGTAATTAAAAAAAGTAGTTGCAAATCTTCATTAACTATGGATTTATATATCATATCTTATCATATCATTTATTTACCTAATAATTAGTGACTCTCGCTTTAAAAACTCAAAGAAAATAGAGGAGGAAAGGAAAGAGAATCCTATGCACCCATTCTCAGTCCATGAAATATTAATTTTATCATTATTTATTTATAAAAAAAGTAAAGAAAAAGAAAAAGATAATCATCTACTCTTTTAGATGACATACAAAAGGTGAACTAAAACTGAAACTAAATACAAATTCGATTTAAATTAAACTTCAATTCCTTCTTTACCTCCCTAACAACCAAAACAACTCTCCAAGCTCAACACAAAACAAATCAGTATAACTTGTTATTTATTGCGTATAATTCATGTATTTTTTCCCCAGATAGTAATCAATTTGTTGTTTATCGCTGTCCATTACAATAGCAATTTCTTATTATCATTTGAATTGAAAAATGGGTAATATATTCTCGAGTAGTTCAATATTAGAAACATGCACCGAGTCAATATATATATATATATATATATATATATATATATATATATATATATATATATATATATATATATATATATGAGCCTTCTTCCGTTGCAAACGGGTCGCAAGCGGGTCTGTTCGCATAGACCCGTGCGAACTTTGATCTGGACCGTCCATATATTTTTTTGTAAAAATTTGCCTTAACCCATCGTTGGGAATGACGGGTTAAGGCTAAATTTTATTAAAAAAATAGCCTTAACCCGTCCTTCCCAAGAACGGGTTAAGGCAATCTATATTCATTTGTATTTGCATTCAGATCGTCTTCTTCGACGATTTCTCTCTCGCTCTTTCTTCTTTCTTCGACGAACCCATTTCGAAAAAAACCCTAATCCTTTGTCTACACCCAAAGTTGCCCTCCTCTGTCTGCTCTCCCTCCTCTCTACTCCAAAGTTTGAAACTCTACTCTCTCATCCCTTCTTCGAAACAAAATCGAAACCTTAGTTCTCCTTCAAATCGATTTTTTGGCTTCATTTGGACCTAATTTGTAAGGTATAGACTATTTCTTTACCTCAGTAATCTATATTTGTGTTTATTTTTAAATTTGTGTATACTAAAATATTTAGATAGTGGGAAAAAAATATTTTGCCTTAGTAGATTTTAGATGTAGAATTGGGTTGACTTTAACTATATTCAATTGCCGAATTTTTTTGCTTGCGTTAGTAATTTGCAGAACTAGAATTGTATATACGAAATTAGTTAGAAAATTTTCAGTGTGGTTATGGTTGAAAACCATGCAAATGACCGTAAAAAAATACGAAACTTTGCGAGTAGGTTCGTCTCACGTAGTACAAGCCACCCCAAGTTGTAGAAGTGAGTTTCGACTCACGGTTCGAGAGATACGGCCGCGTATCGCTTTCAGTTGAAAAAAACCAACTAAAGCGGTACACGGCTGTATCTCGCAAACCGTGATTCGAAACTCGCTTCTACAAGTTCGGGTGGCTTGCCCTATGTGAATTTGACCAAGTCGGAAAGTTTTATAATTTTCGGATGCCGTTTGTGCGGTTTTCTTCAATTCCTCGCATGAGAAGTTTTTGACTTAGAATTTTGTAAGTGTGGTTAGATTAGAAAACCTTTCAAACGACCTCCAAAAAATACGAAACTTTGCGAGTTGGTTGGTGTCCCCTATGAGAAGTCACCCAAAGTTGTAGAAGTGAGTTTCGATTCACGGTTCGAGAGATACGGCCAAGGTTGTAAACGGCGTTAGGCGGTGGCGGTTCGGTCAAGGGGTGCCTAGCGCCTAGGGTGCCTAGGCGGTTGAATTTATTTTGCGGATTTAGTTAATTTCAGCCCCTATTCTTTAATCGTAAGTATAATCATGCAATCCAATTACAAATATTCATCATATTCTTGTGTAATGTGTACTTAAAAAGTGTTTATGCATAAAAAAAGCTTCCTCGTGCAATTAAAAAAAATAATTGTTCAATTGTAATATGTGCAATATGCCAATATGTGTAATATGTGTAACATGTGCTATTTTAATATGTTTAATAAGTGTAATATGTGCAATCCATCACCAATAATACAAATTTTTTTTTTAAAAAATCCACTACTATTAAAGATCCATACATATTATACAACAGATTAATAGATTAATAATAGTTCTCTTTTTTTGTGTTATTTTATAGTATTTAAAATTTTAAAAAATAAAAAACGCCCGAGCATTGGACATAGGCGGACGCCTACTCAACAAGACGGACGCTACTCAACAAGACGGACACTTAATCGCCTCTAACCGCCTAGACCACCGCCTAATGCAAAGGCGGTTCGTTCTCCTCCATTTGAGCGCCTAGGCGCCGCCTAGGCGTCCGAGGCGAACGCCATTTAGAACACTGGATACGGCCGCGTATCGCTTTCGGTTGAAAAAAACCAAGTATAGCGGTGCACGGCCGTATCTCGCAAACCGTGACTCGAAACTCGCTTCTACAAGTTCGGGTGGCTTGCCCTACGTGAATTCCACCAAGTCGGAAAGTTTTATAATTTTCAGATGCCGTTTGTGCGGTTTTCTCAACTTCCTCGCATCATAGGTTGTTGTCTTAGAATTTTGTAAGTGCGGTTAGAGTTGAAAACACTTCAAACCACCTCCAAAAAATTCAAAACTTTGTGAGTTGAATGATCTCATGTAGTGCAATCCACCCCAACTTGTACAAGTGAGTTTCGACTCACGGTTAGAGAGATATGGCCGTGTATCGCTTTCGGTTGAAAAGAAGCCAAATAAAGTGATACACGGCCGTATCTCTCTAACCGTGAGTCAACAACAAGTTGGGGCGGCTTGCGCTACGAGATTTCAAGTAAGGTGTAAAGTTTTATTAATTTTGGATGCCGTTTGTGCGGTTTTGTGACGTTCCTCACATTAGAAGATAGTGACTTAGAAATTTTTAATTGCGGTTAGATTAGAAAATCATTCAAACGACCTCCAAAAAACACGTAATTTTGCGAGTAGGATGATCTCATGTAGCATAAGCAACCCCAATTTGTAAAAGTGAGTTTCGATTAACGGTCCGAGAGATACAATCGTGTCGCTTTTGGTTATTAAAACACCAAATCCAGTGGTTTAGTACCCCTAACTGTTCTCCTTTTCACGGTTTGTTAGGTATGGACAGTTTTGAAGGAAGTTTTGTAGCCGGAGAGAAATTTGTTCATCCACAACAAATTGGTGAGTTTCTTCCTCATGTTGACGAGCACCTAAAACCGAAGATTGGTATGACATTTTCCACTCTAGAGGAAGCGGAAAATTTTTATTCATCATATTGCAAATGTGCGGGATTCTCTATGCGTAAAGGTGGAAATAAATATAAGGGAAACGATGTAGTGGATAAATCATATGTTTGTAATAAAGCCGGGGAATCACCGAATAATCATAATGAAGCTAGACGAGGAACAACTTCTAGAACGGGTTGCAAAGCTTTCGTTCGTGTCAAACTAAACCCACAAAGTAATTCACAAAGTAATTCGTGGATTCTTTATTCATTAAATGAAACACATAATCACGAATTTACTTCACCCGGTAGACGTCACTTGCTACATCGAAACCGTGAATTGACAAAGACAGATAAAAAAGTAATTGGTCAACTTACCGAAGCTAATGCCCCTGTATGCAAACAAATGCTATTCTTCGAAGGTGCAAGTGGAGGTAATGAGAAAATTGGTTTCACTGAAACCGATGTCAGAAATCTCAGGAGAGACGAGATAGAGGGTTTAAAAGGACACGACGGGCAAATGCTACTTGAGTTATTTGAATCCAAAAAGGAGACCGATCCTTTATTCTATTTTGATTACCAATGTGATCCCGAAGGGCGATTGTCACATTGTATGTGGGTGGATGGTATCGCTAGAAAGAATTTTGAAGTATTCGGGGATGTTCTCTGCTTTGACGCTACCTACAACACAAACCGATACGGGATGTTGTTCGTACCATTTGTTGGATTCAACCATCATTGACAATCAATATTCCTAGGTTGTGAGTTCATCCCCAATAAGAAGGCATCCTCATTTGAGTGGTTCTTTGAAAAGTGGCGAGAAGCAATGCCATGCGATCCGATCAACATCGTGACAGATGAAGATCGTGGAATAACTTCTGCAGTTTCTAAAATTTTCCCAATCACGTCACATAGATATTGCATATAGCATATTTTGGATAAGTTACCGCATGAAGTGCGCATGCCGAATAACGTTGACGAGTTTAGGGATGCTTTGAAGAGTATCATTTACACGGCGGAATTTAAAACAGAATTTGAACAGAAGTGGAAAAATTTGATCTCCCAGTACTAACTTGAGAATAACAAATGGTTGAAGGAAAAGTTTGCGATCCGCGAAAAATGGGCTCCCGTGTACGCAAGAGACTTATTTTGGGGAGGGCATGTTGAGTACCCAACGTAGTGAATCGCTACATTCATCCTTGAAGCACCATACTCATAAGAAGTACTCATTACATGAATTTGCCGTCATCTTTGACCGACTCTTAGTAAAACAAAGACACGATGAACTTAAAGAAACACATCGTAATCGCGAGGAGAGGCCAAAATTGAAGATCGAATGGGCATTGGAGTCACAAATGGCGCGAACATACACTCTGAAGATTTTCTACAAAATTCAACAAGTTGTAAAAAGCCTATTACTTAATGTGAGTTTAATTGCGAGTATGGATACACCGGATAGTGCAGCTTTTTCTGTAACAGTTTGTGGAAATTCAGAACCGGAGAGGGTGATTTCTTATTGTAAAATCACTCAAATTGCTAAATGCCCTTGTGCCATGTACAGCTTCGTAGGCATTCCCTGCAAACATCTATTGGCAGTTATTCGGTTCACAGATCACACCGCCTATGAAGCACGGATACGGGTACGTGTATCCGATACGGTACGTATCGGATACGCGGATTTGTCGATTTCTCAAAAACTAGGATACGGGTACGTTAGGATACGCTTAAATAAAATAAATAATTGATAATTAATAATATATATTATAAATAAAAATTGAATTCCTTAAGTTATATATACTTAAACAGCTAAACTAATTTTTTCTATCTTATGCAAGTATTTAAACTATTTTTACTCATCCAATTTTCCTATGTTAATCAGGTTGAACTTAAGTAGGACAAAAAGAAAGAAGCCAATACAAGGATAACTTACAAGGAGTTCATGAATACCATTTGTTAAATTTATGACAATTATGTAATGTTATTTTGTTATTGTAATATTTTCTTAAAGTGGCATGTATGTGAGAAATGAGATTCACTCTAGTGACACCTCAAAAACATTACTAATTACTAAATATGATATAAACTAACTAACAAGTAACAATTCATAATCTGTAAATATTATCAAAGCTTTACCTAGTTCCTCCAAGCATATCAAACTCAATATGAAACTAAAGATAATGAACTAAATAGAGATTCAGTAGCTAGAAGCATTACTCAGAATTTTCCCTAGCTGATAACCCATTACTCAGAAAACCAAAGAGAAATAATAATCTCCAACCAAAGAGAAATGACAACCCATTGCTTAGAAAACAATATGCACATATTTGAAAGGATATTTCAGACCAAGAACATATCAAATCTTACAACAAATGAAACATAATAAATCAAGGTTGTAAACGGCGTCAGGCGGTGGCAGTTCGGTCAAGGGGCGCCTAGCTCCTAGGGTGCCTAGGCGACGCCTAGGCAGCGCCTAGGCGGCTGAATGTATTTTTCCGATTTAGTTAATTTCAAACATATTCTTCAATCGTAAGTATAATTATGCAATCCAATTGCAAATATTCATCATGTTCTTGTGTAATGTGTAATTAAAGGGTGTTTATGCATAAAAAAACTTCCTCGTGCAATTAATGTGTAATATGTGCAATTAAAAAAACAATGGTCCAATTGTAATATGTGCAATATGCCAATAGATGTAATATGTGTAACGTATGCTATTTTAATGTGTAATAGGTGTAATATGTGCAATCAGTCACTTATATTACTAAAAAAAAGTAAACAATTCCACTACTATTTAAGATCCATACGTAGTATATAACAGATTAATAGATTAATAGTAGTTCTTTTTTTGTGTTATTTTATAGTATTTAAAATTTTAAAAATAAAAAAAATGCCTGAGCGTTGGACATCAGGTGGACGTCTGATCTGCGCCACGGACGCATACTCAACAAGACGACCGCTTAATCGCCTCTAACCGCCTAGACCATCGCCTAATGCAAAGGCGGTTCGTTCTCCTCCATCTGAGCGCCTAGGTGCCACCTAGGCGTCCGAGGTGGACACCATTTAGAACACTGTAATAAATAAAAAACTGAAACTAATAATAATAAATAAAGAACTGAAAAATTAAAAATTGAAAGTACCTTTATTTGAGGGTGAGGGAGAGAGGAGATTTCGATTTTCGATTGAGAGAGAGGGGGGGGGCCAATGCTATGGTTTCGATTTTCGATCGGACGGGGTAAGAGAGATAGAGGAGGATCGGGGTGAGAGAGAGAAGAGGCTAGGGTTTGGATCGATTGGGGTGAGAAAGAGAGACAGAGAGAAGAGCGGTAGGGTTTGGATCGATTGGGGTGAGAGAGGGAGACAAAGAGAAGAGCGGTAGATTGGGATGAGAGGAGATAGAGAGACTGAGAGGGAGATCGGGTGACTGGGTGAGAAAGAGATAAAGAAAAATGGGCTTGGGCTTGAGCCGGGCCGAAATGGAAAAAAAAACAATAAAAACAAAAAAACGTATCGGCGGCGTATCCCAGCATATCGGGAGAGTATCGGATTTTTTTTATTTTTTATTTTTAATTACTTCCGATACGCATCGGATACGTATCGGGAGAGTATCGTACGCATATCGTGTCTGATACGTTCAGGATACTTGGTACGCGACCCCCTGCAGAGTATCCGTGCTTCATAGCACACCGCACTACCCGAGCAATATATTTGTAAGCGATGGACCAGGGATCAACTAAGAAGAAGCAGTATACTGGTTCCCAATAGTATGGGCGACAATTTTGCCTCTCGTTATTGTGAACTGACTGTGCACTCAAGACATTTGGTCGATCTTGGTTGTTCTTCAGAGCGAGGGTACAAGTACATGCTCGACCACATGCTCAAGGGAATCGAAGGCTTTGCTAACACTGAATCAGTGAATAGCACACCACACGAAGGTAGCGCACGACCTGAGAGTGGTGGACATGCACATGCACATGCACATGTAGGTGACCCCGTGCAGTGCACTACAAAGGGGAGGCCTAAAGAAAAAAAGGTTGAAGTCTATCAGAGAAGGCCATAAAACTAAGAGGCCAAGACTTAGCAGGACATGCCTTCGCGTCGTAGGTCACGATTCACGGAATTGCCCAAAAAATATAGCAAGGTATTATATCAGAGATTTTTGTATTTGTTAATTGGACTCAATGAATGTAAACTTGTTGTAGTCGATACTAACCCATTCTTCTTCCTTATTTAGTGGATCGGTAGGGTACGAAGAAGCTCCAAATGCTGGAGAGAGTGATGATGATGAAGGCGAAGATTCGTGCTAAGGGGTTTTTCGTGTTATGTATGTCATATCAAACTTTCAAGATAAAAAACAAATAATTGCTTTTTAATTTTGTTGTGCAGATAATTATTAATTTCGACTCGATTATTAACTTAATTTTTTTTTTGGGTGTAGGTCCGGAATGAAACATAAAATCGTGCCCATGGAAAGAAGCAATGCGTTGAAAAATTCCTTACTTTTGATTGTATATATGTTGTTAATTGAACTTATCTATTTGGTACAATTAACCTACTGATATATTTAATCAGAGTGTAATCTCTATATGTGTGCATGTTGTGTATTTGTGAATCACACATGTTGTGGGTTTTGATCTTGTAATTGGGTAGCGAATATTAATTTATGTTGAAATTTGTGAATTTTGAAAATGTGTGCAATTTGGGCAACCCGATGCCGATGTGTACAGATTTATTATTTGTGTTGCAGATTGTGTATTTCTGGATGATATATCTATGTTGTGGAAAATTGTGAAAATATATGCAGTTTGATCAGGGGCTGCCAATTACTCTCTACTAAACCCGTTATCTTGAATAACGAGTTAAGGAGATAGATATTGGCAGTCCTTAATCAATACTTGGTCTGTAGGGGATGAAGTCTTGCCAATATCTTTCCACTTAACCCGTTATTGGCGTTGACGGGTTAAGATCACCTAACCCGTCATTGGTAATAACGGGTTAGGTAGAGATTTTTTACAAAACTTTCGACTGTGTAGGCAATATCTTCTTTTGTTGATACATATACAAATTTGTTTATTCACAACAAGTCATTCGCAACAACAAATTTGTTCATACATCAAACATTACAAACTGGAAAGAACATGTTGTTTGAAGATACATAGAATGCGTACATAACTCAAGCAAAATTGATATTACAAAGTCATCCTTTGACACTCTACTCCAAAATTGAAATTAATTTAGTATACAAGTACATGCTGGGTTTCTTCTCAACGAGGTAGGAAGGACCGTTGACTCTGCCTTTTTTTGAATGCATAAGTAGCAGTTATCCCCCCTGCATACAATTTAGTTCACTACTATTACACAGAGGTAAAAATTCTCCGCTTCGTGGGTTGGATTAGTAGTGGGTATAACCGTATATTCAAAGTACTTGACAACTTCTTGACACGCACTCCTTATATTCGTACTATTTGTTGTACAATCGTGAGGTGTGCATGCCAAGAAGCTGAAAAGTATCATGAATACATTGTGACACCCACCACTACTCCGTCCTACGAATGCAGAGAATTTTGACACTGTGTAACAATAGAGAACGAATGTGTATGGAAGGAGGACAATTGCTACTTATGCATACACTCTAAAAGCCCGAAAAAAGAAGATTAAGGGGAATGAAGGAAAAAAAAGGCAGAGTCGGCGGTCCTCCCTACCCCTTCGAGAGAAACCCAGCATGCACTTGTACACTAAAGTGGACATGCACAAGTCTCTCTACTCCTGCATCTTCAGCTTCTTTTTTTATAACTCAAACTTTGCACCTGAAGAACAGCAATCTATGTATTGAAGAACAACAATTGAAGGCGACCCTCTTTGAACTCAAATTTTTTTATAACTCAAACTTCTTCCCCCTTCAAGAAGAAAAGATTATCTTGAAGAGAAGAAGAAAAGGTTGGCTCCTCATACTTTTTTTGTACAATGTTATTTGAAGTGTCTCCTCCCTCTTTTTTTCCATTTCTTCTCCACATTGAACTCATTGTTATTTGAGTGATGAACTCAATAGGCTTAGTTATAGGGAAATGAATGAGGGGTGCATGACAGCAATCATGCATGCTAAGATGCACAGCAAACAAGAAGGGATTTAAACAAGAAGAAGAAGAAGACAAGAAGTAAATTGTGATACACTTCTCAACACATTGATACAAAAATCAAAAACTATACACTTCTCCAAAAAGCAGCAACAAGGACAGCAAGCATGACCATGTCTACAAATTACTTCTGCATATATATCTCTACTTAAGCCGTCGTTGGTGACGACGGGTTAAGTAGAGAAATATATACAGTCCTTTATGCCAGTACCTGGTCTATACATGATGAATCACTGCCAATATTTGTCAACGTAACCCGTTGTTGTGGATAACGGGTTAAGTTAACGTAACCCGTTATCACCAACGACGGGTTAAGTACACTTATATTTGCAGA
This sequence comes from Hemerocallis citrina, assembly GCA_017893485.1. NCBI lineage: Eukaryota > Viridiplantae > Streptophyta > Magnoliopsida > Asparagales > Asphodelaceae > Hemerocallis > Hemerocallis citrina. The sequence continues at coordinate 160,465,709 of CM030367.1, read as the reverse complement.
AGTTTATGACTACATGCATAAGTAGATGGTGAAGTTCTGCCAATATACGTTAACTTAATCCGTTATTGACGATAACGGGTTAAGTACACGTAACCCGTTATCCTAAATAACAGGTTAAGTGTACCTATATCGGCAGTACTGATAATTATTAAATTGCATGAAAAAAATTTAGAAACAAGTTTGTAAATATAACATATAAAGTAGTTCACTTAATGAAAACAATTTATGATAAATTATTCAAACACCACTTTGACCCTACCAAAATCTGCTTATAAAATTTTATATAATCAACTTTCCAGAGATGTTTGTTACGCGATTTCAAATTTTGTTTGTAGACATACATTTTTAAAACATTTACGTTCATTCAGCGAATTCGGTTTAAACAATTATGTTAGATATAATTTTTGGTTGGGTTAGAGTAGGGTTAGAGTAGGGTTACAGTAGGTTAAGGGCAGGGTTAGGGTTAGCGGGGGTTAGGGGTTTGGTTAGGGTTATTGTAGGGTTAAGGTTATTGTAAGGAAGACATTTGCGGTAAGATCTTGTTTTGGTTTATCCTTGGTTTGGTTAGGGTCTCTCCACTCTTTACGTACATTGTCTTCTGAACTCTACAAAATAGACATTCATATGTATGTTTTTTTGTTTGTATTTTTTATTTATTTCCATTCCTAGCCACGTAACTAACCGATATAAAATCGATACCATCAAACGAAAATAAAAATTAACACAAATTAATTTGTATTTTGTTTCATAAAAACCTAAAGTACATAGCCACATGTAGATTCCCACATGTAGCCTATATATGTGAAAAAACACATGTAGATTTCCATATGTAGCTAATATATCGGAAAAACCATATGTAGATTCCCACATGTAGCTAATATATCGGGAAAACTATATGTAGATTCCCACATATTTGTCTTGAATAATAGACATGCTACTAGGAAGAATTCCACAAGATTGGGAAGAAGATGTGTGATCACATGTAGTACAACAAGTTCATTATGGAAAAAACCAAGTGTAGATCCCCACATGTAACGGAAAAAACCACATGTAGCCTATATGTGGGAAAAACCACATGTAGATTCCCACATGTAGCCTATATGTGGGGAAAACCACATGTAGCCTATATATGAGAAAAACCACGTGTAGATCCCCACATGTGATGATGCTGATATCCCTATTGGAAAAACCTAACCAGATGCGCCACGCCATCAGATCCAATTACTTGGCCATTAAGAACTGGATCTGATTAGTTTTGGAGTAGCCTAACCCTTTTTTTTGTAAAAGCAAGTTAACGATGTTCGCGCCGGTCTCTCTTCGTTGGAGCGGTAACGGAACTCCATTGACGATTGAAGGGAGATTCTAAGGTTTTGGATGATTTTGTCCAAAACTGCGAGATTTGGGGGATTTGAACGAAATTCTGAAATCATGTCTGGTTATGATAAAGAGAGAGAAAGGTGGGAGCGTCAAATCTTTTTCTCTTCGTAGTAGAACAAGTTCAATATGGGAAAAACCTAAAGTACATAACCACATGTAGCCTATATATGAGAAAAACCACATGTAGATTACCACATGTAGACTATATATGGAAAAAACCATATGTACATCCCCACATGCATGTACAAGAAGATTAATACAGATGTGGAATCTCGCTGTGATGATGATGGTATCCCTAATGGAAAAGCCTAAACCCGTTATTAGAGTGCCACGCAACCAGATCCAATTATTTGGCCATCAAGAACTGGATCTGATCACATGTAGTAGAACAAGTTCATTATGGAAAGATCAGGTTAGAGATGAAGAAGGAGAATTAGTGGGATAGCTGCGTGACGTTAGTATAACGCAAGACTAGGCACATTTGACAAATATTAATCTAATTAATCAAAACAAAAAACAAACACTCACTGCTAACCCATAACCCTACCTTACCCTAACTTTATCTTACCATAACCCTAACCCTAAACTAACCCTATCTTAACCTAACCCTTACCCTAGGTTACTTATGATATTTTATTTTATGAACTTTTACACCACCTATAATTTATGAAGCACGAATATGGGTATGCGTATCCGATACGGTACATATCGGATACGCGGATACGTCGATTTCTCAAAAACTAGGATACGGGTACGTTAGGATAGACTTAAATAAAATAAATAATTAATAATTAATAATATATATTATAAATAAAAATTGAATTTCTTAAGTTATACACAGACAATATAAAATTGCATTAATAAAAATATGACAAAAAGAAAGAGGCCTATACAGGGATAACTTACAAGGAGTTCATGAATACCATTTGTTAAATTTATGACAATTATGTAATGTTATTTTGTTTTTGTAATATTTTCTTAAAGCGGCATGTATGTGAGAAATGAGAATCACTCTAGTATCCTCTCAAAAACATTACTAATTACTAAATATGATATAAACTAACTAACAAGTAACAATCCCTAATCTGTAACAAATGAGAAATTGAGAATCACTCTAGTAACAAACTAACATTACGAAATGAGAAATGAGAATCACTCTAGTAACAAACTAATAATCCTTAATCTAGTAGTCTAATCTAGTCTAAATGTCTAATTAACTAACATTTACATCTTCCGATATAGTTCCTTCAATCATTTAAATTAAAAATACAATCAACAGAAAACTAAATTATGGAAAAAAAACTAAATCTGTTGTCTAATACTCTAAATTCCTAGCTCCTGTGGTGTGGTTATTACGACAGTTCATTATTTACATGCCACAATCAAGTTCGACCACAACAATGCATCCACACATTTATTAAAATGATCCTGTATTTATCTCCAAACATACATCATTAAAATGACCCTGTATCGACCACAACAATGCATCCCCAAACACACATCATTTCCTAGAAAAGTATTCACTCATCATTTTTAAAAAGTGACGTATTACGGCAAAAAATTCCAATCTCAGATTCTCAGGCTACTTGAGGTTGCACTCTAATAACAAATTAATAATTGAAAATCTGCACTCTAAAATATGCACTCTAATAACAATCCCTAATCCAGTAATCCCAATATAACAAATGAATAATTGAAAATTAAAAATTTAAAAGTACCTTTAGGCTTTATCTGAGGGTGAGAGAGAGGAGATTTCGGTCTGGCTAGGGTTTCGATCGCCGATCAAGGTGAGAGAGAGATGAGGGCTAGGGATTCGATCGAGGTGAGAGAGAGAGAGAGGGCCCATGGCTAGGGTTTCGACTTTCGATTGCCGATCGGGGTGAAAGAGGAAGAAGAGGGCTAGCCGGCTAGGGTTTCGGTCGGGGTGAGAGAGGAGGATCGGGGTGAAAGAGAGAGGGCTAGGGTTTCGAATACGTACATCAGGGTGAGAGAGAGAGAAGAGCGGTGCGAGAGAGATCAGGGTGAGAAAGAGAAAGAAAAAGGGGCAAGATGGGCTTGGGCCGGGCCGAACGAAAAAAAAACCAAAATACGTATCCGCGGTGTATCCCGCCGTATCAGCTGCGTATCCCCACGTATCGGGAGAGTATCCAATAGTTTTATTTATTTATTTATTTTTTAATTACTCCCGATACGTATCGGACGCGTATCGTACGCGTATCGTGTCCGATACGTATCGGATACTAGGTACGCGACCCCTTGCAGAGTATCCGTACTTTATAGCCTATAATGTTAACAAATTTATAGTGGTTAGTTACGTGGCAATAAATGGAAATTAATAAAAAATATAAACAATTATGGGCATATTAATGTCACTTTGCACAGTTCAGGAGACAATTCTCGCAAAGAGTGAAGAGAAATTTGTAAAAAGCATAAAAATACCTTTCTACTTAACCCGTTATTGTGAATAACGGGTTAAGATCACTTAACCCGTTATTCACAATAACGGGTTAAGTAGGGATATTTTGGCAGAACTTTATCATCTAAAGACCCGAGTTTAAAATTCTTCGGCCAATATATGTCTACTTAACCCGTCATTGTGGATAACGGGTTAAGTGACCTTAACCCGTTATTCACAATAACGGGTTAAGTAGAGCTATTTCGGCAGAACAACACTCACTACAGGCCTGAGATTAAAAATCTTCTGCCATTGTATGTCTTCTTAACCCGTTATTGTCGATGACGGTTTAGGTGTGGGTAAACCGTCACCACCAATGATGGGTTAGGTAGAGATATTTCGGACGAAAATCAGTACAGGTGTCTTGGTGAAAATACAACCTCACAACAACAATTCATAGCACAAGAATTGAGAAACTCAGTTCAAAACAATACAACAACATATATATATCATACCACAACAACTCAGAAATCCATGTTCACAAAAATATATATGTGAAGACATAAAATAGGACATTTATTAGCAAATACTAATCTCAATAAATCGTTCAACTTCTTTTCTGTATTTTTTTTCAACTACCTATTACAAGTCATTCACTACAAAAAAATTCATCTCAACAATGAAGTCCTGTACATGGATTGATTCAGCTATCTTCATGGTTGAGTTCCGCGGATGCCCGGTAATTATCTACAACATTTACAAACATAGAAACAAACAGTCGTTCTTAGTTATTTGAACGAAATAAAATAAAAAACAAAACAATAAAATACCACTAACCAACCTATTGTTAGATACTACCTTTTACGACCACGCGGTTTGCGACCACTTGGTGTAAATTGATTGGGTGGGTTCCTCTTTCGTTGAGGATTCCGTCGTCTACCTTCGGTTTCGGGAGATTGAGGGTCATCTTCCCATTGCGCCTCCTTATCTTCTTGAGGTGGTTGTTGGTGTTGAACCTGTTGCGGCTCGGTGATGCGAATTCCCGGTCTAGTCACAGTTTGTTTTCGCCGGGAAAGTGCCACGTTTGATTTTAAATATGCATCAAGCTGTGGACCTTCACCAACCTCTTCGAGACTACGGCGGCACGGCTTTAGAATCTCCCGCATGATTTCCTTAACGTTCTCGGGTACCTTACTCTTCAAGACACGAGTAGCTACCCGAACGGTCTCCTATGTGTTTTCAATCTACATAAGGTTGGAAATTTCAATTTAAACATGTACAATAATTTATCATTCTATCCTTATATCATAACAATACATGCATACTAAATGTATGAAATTGCGTAAAAAAGTACTAACCAAGTTTCGATACGTCGACGCCTTCGGTTGATACATCGGCTGGGAAAAGGAATATGCGGGGGCTGGTTCTTCCTCGGCAGGGGGAATTGGAATTTGCACACCGGCTGGTACAGCGGCTTGCGGAGAAACATACAACCGTGTAATGCGTCTGTACCACGTCATGTATACAGGCTGGAACGAGCCATCGAACGGTATAGCGAAAGTTAACATATTCGGTGTCATCTGATACCGCATGGTGTTCCAGTTTGCCACATGAACTCGGTGAAAATCAGCCCAATCAAAGTTGGGCACTCGACCGGTTCCTCTCACCTCGTGCAATTTTTTATCATAAGACCGGACTTCGGGAATCTTCTGCTGATATCCAAATTGCCGCATCACTCTGTCCGAGTACTGGAACTCAACAATAGAAAAATTGACGAGTGGTGCAGCCGTCAACCAAAGGGCACCGGCCAAACAAACCGGTGGAACCCGTGCCAACCTTGCGGGCAAGTACGGTTCCCAATTGACGAGCTCGTCCCGCAAGTTATCTCACTCATCTCTATAATAGGTCAGTGATTGCCGTGGGTTATCGACCCAGGTGCGCCGCCCCGCCCAATATACCCCTAAAGGGGGTAACAACTCTACAGTTGGTGGGTCGGCCAACCAAACCGGCGTTGATACGGGGACGTCCGATGTGGATGCGTTCCCAACTCCAGATCTGTAAAAGAACCATTGGGCCACCCATTTGTACGGCACCTAATGCACATGAGCACATATTCCTGTATAGAGATGCCAATGCGGCACTGCCCCAACTAAAACAGCCGGCGAAAGCAAAATTTTCCGACAGGCGTAAATACATCAGTGGCACGCTCGCACCAGATGAGTTAAGGAAGATCACTCCCCCGATCATGCTGAAAATATACGCACAGGCATAGTAACGTATGGATTCATCGTCCGAAGTCTCCGTCAAAAATCCGTCAAATTGATATTTCAACCAACCCAGTAGAAGTAATTTCCCATCGAAGATTTCGGTCCAGAATTTAGCTTCGGCCTTATCTTTCGCATTGTCTAAGGCTTGATCTAATAGATCGGCATCATAATCAGCGGGAGTATCTCTGATGATTTCTCTTTTAACGTCCTCTTTTTTTCGGATCAAGGACTCATCAATATCGATACTGAGCAGATCACGAACAACTTCTACTCGGTCAAAATCCATGTTCCCCGTCACGGCGACCCCATCTATTGGTAAGCCAGTAATGATTGCTACATCTTGGAGAGTGACGGTCATCTCACCACCGGTAGGTGGAAAGTGTGGGTCTCCGGCCTCCATCGTTCGACTAGAGCTATAAGTAGAGGTCGGTCAAGCTTCACATTTCCCATAAAGCGAGCTCTGTAGAAACCGGCTTCAACTAAGAAGGGAGTGATACGGGGGTCGAATGGAAGTTCGTGCTTCCGGAAGTTGCACTTCTTCGCGGACCCAGTCCACACGGATTCCGATCGGTGTCTGGATTGCAACGAAAGTAAGCTGGAGTCCTCTGGTCCAGGAGGAGCTACGGATGCCGAAGACGAGGGATCGGCCTCGGCAGGTGTAAACCCATCAACCTACATGAACAAAGAGAAATATTGTTATTAATGAGACAATAAAACTCATATTCGTATTTAAAACCGATAATAATAATCAATCGTACCTCCATCATAGGTGCGCCACTAGCGCTACCAGAAGGGCTTTTCGGTCGTCTTGTTCTAGCCATTTATCTGTGAATGAGAAATTTAAGATTAGTTAATACGGGTTACATCCATTTATCTATCAGCAATAAATAAAGCAAAAATGTGGCAAAAAACACACAAAACACAACGAAAAATAGCAACACTATGCAACTTGGTCGAATTCAAGTAACACAAGCCACCCGAACTTGTAGAAGCGAGTTTCGAGTCACGGTTTGCGAGATACGGCCGTGTAACGCTTTACTTCGTTTTTTACAACCGAAAGCGATACGCGGCCGTATCTCTCGAACCGTGAGTTGAAACTCACTTCTACAAGTTGGGTTGGCTTCTCATAGGGGACACCAACCAACTCGTAAAGTTTCGAATTTTTTGGAGGTGGTTTGAAGGGTAATCTAGTCTAACCGCAATGAAAAAGTTCTAACTCATTTACTTATAAAAAGATAAACTTGAGAAAACCGCACAAACGGCATCCGAAAATTATAAAACTTTCCGACTTGGTCGAATTCACGTAGGGCAAGCCACCCGAACTTGTAGAAGTGAGTTTTGAGTTACGGTTTGCGAGATACGGCCGTGCACCGCTATTCTTGGTTTTTTTCAACCGAAAGCGATACGCGGCCGTATCTCTCGAACGGTGAGTCGAAACTCACTTATACAACTTGGGGTGACTTCTCATAGGAGACACCAACCAACTCGCAAAGTTTCGTATTTTTTGGAGGTCGTTTGAAGGTTTTCTAATCTAACCGCACATACAAAATTTTAAGTCAAAAACTTTTCATGCGAGGAATTGAAGAAAACCACACAAACGGCATCCGAAAATTATAAAACTTTCCGACTTGATCGAATTCACGTAGGGCAAGCCACCCGAACTTGTGGAAGCGAGTTTCGAGTCACGGTTTGCGAGATACGGCCGTGTACCGCTTTAGTTGGTTTTTTTCAGCTGAAAGCGATACGCGGCCGTATCTCTCGAACCGTGAGTCGAAACTTACTTCTACAACTTGGGGTGGCTTGTACTACGTGAGACGAACCTACTCGCAAAGTTTAGTATTTTTTTACGGTCGTTTGCAGGGTTTTCAACCATAACTGTACTGAAAATTTTCTAACTAATTTCGTATATACAATTCTAGTTCTACAAATTACTAACACAAGCAAAAAAAATTGGCAACTGAATATAGTTAAAGTCAACCCAATTCTACATCTAAAATCTACTAAGGCAAAATATTTTTCCCCCATTATCTAAATATTTTAGTATACACAAATTTAAAAATAAACACAAATATAGATTACTGAGGTAAAGAAATAGTCTATACCTTACAAATTAGGTCCAAATGAAGCCAAAGAATCGATTTGGAGGAGAACTATGGTTTCGATTTTGTTTCGAAGAGGGGATGAGAGAGTAGGGTTTCAAACTTTGGAGTAGAGAGGAGGGAAAGCGGACGGAGGAGGGCAACTTTGGGTGTAGACGAAGGATTAGGTTTTTTTTCGAAATGGGTTCGTCGAAGAAAGAAGAAAGAGCGAGAGAGAAATCGTCGAAGAAGACGATCTGAATGCAAATACAAATGAATATAGATTGCCTTAACCCGTTCTTGGGAAGGACGGGTTAAGGCTATTTTTTAAAATAAAATTTAGCCTTAACCGCTCATTCCCAACGACGGGTTAAGGCAAATTTTTACAAAAAAATATATGGAAGATCCAACAGTCCAGATCAAAGTTCGCACGGGTCTGTGCGAACAGACCCACTTGCGACCCGTTTGCAACGGAAGAAGGCTCTCTCTCTATATATATATATTGGAATGCTCCATTGCAAACCACTGAAGCCATTGTTGGGAAACAATGGCTTCAGGCTTAATATAACCTAAGCCGTTGTTCCCAACAATCGAGCATTGTTAACATAACTGAAGTTGTTCCCATCAACGGCTTCAGTGGTTTGCATACCCGTTTGCAATCGAGCATTGCCATATATATATATAGGGTAGCAATCCAGTGAGAACCGTTCTCACGATAAGCTTCGTGAGAACTCCACGCCTATCCATCCTATGGATAATCCGAACCGTTCACATTGTTTAACATAACTAATTTAGTCTAGAAATATAAAATCAAGTCATTTGGTATTCATTTGTCCATGCATCATGTCCCTATAAAAAATAACGATTTTTCAGCCACACAATTTGTAACACTTCAATGCATGGGCAAACGAATCTCAAATGACTTGATTTCTCGTCCATGGACTAGTTGAGTCGTGTAGATCAAAATGAACGGTTCAGATCTTTCAACTAATGTCCCAAACAAAAGTTCTCACGTGGTTCTCACCAAAAGAGTTCTCACTCGATCATTTCCCTATATATATATATATAAGCATTGCCATATATATATATATATATATATATATATATGGCAATGCTCGATTGCAAACGGGTATGCAAACCACTGAAGCCGTTGTTGGGAACAACGGCCTAGGTTATATTAAGCCTGTAGCCGTTGTTTCCCGACAATGACTTCAGTGGTTTGCAATGGAGCATTGCTTATATATATATATAGCAATCTTTTATTGCAAACACTACTGTAGTGTTTGTAAACGCAAACCACTTAACCAGTCATTAGCAATGACAGGTTAAGGTTATTAACGTGCAAATCACGTAACCTGTCATTAGTAATGATGGGTTAAGGCTATTAAAAATGAACCCGTTGTTTTCAAACAATAGGTTCATTATAACATAACCCGCCGTTGCCATTGACGGATTAAGTGGTTTGCACGTTTGCAAACGCTACAGTATGTTCGCAATGAAAGATTTTTCATATATATATATATATATATATATATATATATATATATATATATATATATATATATATATATATGAGCAATGCTTCATTGCAAACCACTGAAGTCGTTGTTAGGAGCAACGACTTCGTTTATTTTGATCCTAAGCCGTTGTTCCGAACAACGGCTTATGTTATATTCGGAACAACGGCTTAGGTTTATAACCTAAACCGTTGTTTTCGAACAACGGCTTAGATTTATATCCTAAACCGTTGTGGTTTGTATACCCGTTTGCACGAGACCCGTTTGTAATAGAGCATTGCTCTCTCTCTCTCTATATATATATGTTTAAAATTACATGGCCTAGGGCCGGGCCGGGTCGGGCTTATGCAAAACCCTAACCCGACCCTATTTTTAAACGGGCCAAGTTTTAACACCCTACCCTACCCATTAATTTATATGGCTGGGGCCGGATCGGGTTTTTTCAGGGCCGGGTTCCAGGGCGGTTAGCGCCATCCCTAACCCATTATCATCCCTTATGGTAGCTCAGTAGCAAAATCAAGGATTGGTCTGTCATTTATTGGCAGCAAAGTATTAGAATTCAAAAATATCAGTAACAAAATTTCTTCCTGTTACAATTGCTTATGATCAAGATCTGAAACCATGAAAGGAACGCTTTAGAGTCTAAAGGATCTAAACACAACTATCATTTACATGTGATATGATAAGAATGAGAATACAAAGAATGAGAATACAGTTTACATTCATGGCCAAGATGTACCTAAAAGTTATATACATATCTTTTCTCTTTGTAGGATCAATCATCTGGACTGTTATGACTAGACTCTAAAAGTTGGGGTGGTGTGTTTTGTGGATAGCCGTTGATGATGAATCTCAATCTCACATTCTAAGTTCCAAACTATGTCAACCATCCCCCCAAATTCAACCATCTACTTAATATTTCAACCACACAATTAAAACTTCAATCTATATTGTATCTCCAGATCCTTACAAAGGGTTTTATTATATCTTTTTTGCTTTTTTCTTCTGTTTTGGGAGCTTCAGATGTGTTTTATGTTGTTTGTACTATGCTACTGTACTGCTCTGCTGGGTTTCTTCTTCTATTGTGGAACTTCTGGATGGTGATTTAGTAATATAGTTTGTTTTTGTGGGCTGGGGTCTTGCGACCCTATCCTTTTATTAGAAAAAATAACTTCAATCTATTCAATCCTCTCAACGAAATGTTGAAAACACCAAACTCTGTAATCATCTACTTAAAAAAAAGAAGACAATCACTTACGTGTGTTGAACGTATTAATTAATTAGTTTCTTATGATGAGGCAGTTATGGAGATTGTTGTCCATAGTCACAGTGGGGTCACTAGATGGAGAAGTTCTTCAAGGGGACTGTGGATTGCAAAATATCTGTGCCATTAAACTAATGTTTTAAAGCGTAAATGTATGGCTAGCCATGTTTTATGGTTCAAATGCTGGGTGATCAAGGAGCAACATGCAAAAAATACGAGCATAGTTGAGATGGGGATGTTGGGGTTGATGGGTGGTAAAACACTGAAAGATAAGACACAAGATTGTTGTTCATATATTCTTTCCTCTAGATTGAAGGCTTTTTGACCCATAGCATCTCATGACAAATGCTACTTAGGTTTTGGGCACTTGCAGTAAGTGAGAGGCAATGTTTGTTCTTCAAATCTAAATGAATTTGTCAGTAGATGCACTTGAGGAAAATTTGATGTATCTTTATATTAGCATTCGAGGTCCTTCGTGTTGAAAGTATACCTTTTTTTTGAACAGTTTCCATCTTCCTTCATTTAATTGATTATATGAATATTATTTTGGAATCTGTTACTTTTTATTTGATCACATGGATGACGATATTGAAGAATTTTCCTTGTATTGACTGTTTATGGTTTTTCTTCTTACTAATCTTGTCTTTTTAATCAGATAAAGAGAAAACTCACACACAAAGGGCACATTGGTTACAACTTAGAGTTCTTTGACTTTCCAGATGAAAGTAAGTTTTCGTTAAATTATTCTGTCATCTTATGCCGTCAAATTGCAATATGCTTTTGAAGAGACAGCTTGCGAGTAGTCTTGTATAAGCAATCTTCTGTGCAATTTTTTTCACAGCATATGTGAGAAGGTCGAGAACTTTAGTGACCACAATATTTCAATTCTGGAATGGAGTTAGTGTACATGATTTTTTATCTTCATAGTCTGCTCCAAAGTTGTGACAGTTTCAAGTCATGTTTGATATCAACTACAAGATGATTCAATATATTCTTTGCTTGTTATTTAGATAGTTGAAGATGGTTGGATTGCGTTTGAATGAATCTTATATAATGGAATCATGGTATTAAATCTCGATGGATTACGAGGTGCATTGGCCGAGCCGGATAGGAAATTTACTTACCTATACTTCTGAGATGTCTGATTTTATCAACAAATGGCAGCCGATACCAGATCCCCGATACTGAGTTTTGAAACCATGAATAGAACAATTGACGCAATAATCTTTTGATCATTGCCATTGCTTCTCGTAGTATTATGAAGTTGTTGATGCTGGCCATATATTTTTTGCTTCATATGTACTTCTGTTGTGTATTTCCCTGGGGCTGTGTAGTTATCGATCATATCTCAAGATTCTAGACAGTTAAAAATTTAAATACTTCACCATTGGTTAGGATCTTAATTTTTTATGTCCTTTTTCTTCTCTGAGTCTGAAATAAAAAAAATCAGTTGAATTTCTGTTGAGTTTGCCCCACTTCTTGTTCCAATATCTATAGTTTGAGTTTTAATAATAATCTTTGTGACTGTTTGACTTGCGTGTAGGAAAATAAATTGCTTTTCATTTTTCTTTTTTCAATTATTATTTTTAATTTCAGCTTAAAGATTGTACAACAATGCTTAATTCTGAATTACACAGATCATGCCTTAATCAATGTCAGAGCTCTGTGCTTAATTTGATTATGCACTGTTAAATATCAGTTGACTTCCATAGTATTTGGTTTCTAGTGTTCTTTGTCCGAGGTTTGCATTCCCAAATGCAGGTTATAGTTTGAGTACTGTTTACTTAAAAAAAAACTGAGAAATATAACTTGTTGGCAATTTCATTTCCTTCTTCTGTTGCCAAATTTGCTCTGATTCTTAAGCGTCTACCGATAGTTGGGTTCATTTGTTGATTATTTGATGTTCACAGAAGTAACTTGGACTAAACTATATCAGAATCCCCCATGGAATACTGGATCACCTGGAGACAGTGAACCAGTGCTCATGCTGCGCCCATCATTCCCACCCTACTTCTGTGAGAGTGAGCCTCCCGACTCCTATCCAACATCTGATGTAGTAGCTATTATTGAGGATAACTGGGAGGTGGGGGACTTGGTTGATTGGCCAGCTGATGGTTGTTTCTGGTCTGGAAGAGTGGTCGAGGTATTGGAGAATGGGAAAGTAAAGGTATATTTTTTGTCTTGATCTGTTACTTTATCTGGTTACTGTATTTATCTTAGATGGTCTGTTTCTGTTTCATACTATTTCTTCATCTCCAATTTTAAATCACGTTCCTATTAATTTAAGCACAATGTCTAATGTGCTGGGACTTTTTCTTATTGTCCAATCTTATTAGGTAATGATCCACATCTAGATTTTTTAAGCATGTTTTGCCTCATCATAATTAACAATTAACGTCTGGTATACTCCTGTATCTTTACCCTCTCATGGTCAACAGAAATGAATCCTGAGAAGTAGATCACCGACAGTAGATCCAACTCCTCCTCAAAAGTCCAAAATAAAAGATAAATTATTGGACACCGACCCTCATTTCAGCAAGAGGCCTGAGCAGGGGAGAGCTACCATCACTGGTCATACTAATGAAGTGTAGTGTAGAATGAGAAGGAAGGAGATAGTGATATGCAACTCAAATAATTTCACAAATTTCAATTTTGTTTAATTAATTCATCTACTAGCCTGAAATAGGCTTACATTAGACAGACTCATATAAAATCCTAACATACTATTGTCTTATCAAAATTGATACAAAATTAACAACTAAACAAAATTTATTAACTAGATATAACTAATTTCATGATTTAAAACCTAAATAACTTCCTAAATGATTTTTGGGCATCTCCCTTGTATTCCCTTCTCACGTGGTGGAGGGGTCTTCTAGATATTTTCTTAACCTTCATTAGGGTGCCATCCATTGTTCTGTTGTGATATTGTTAGACAAGTTGAAATTGTGCATATAGGGGGTTCTCTGTCATGCATATAGGGGGTACTTGCTAGATAGTAGCCACTTCTAGTGTGGACTTTAGAGTTACTTGAAGTTTCTCTTAGAGTTGATTCAGGGTTCGTTTATTTAAGTATTGCTTGGAGGAAACATTGATTTTAAACCTGTGAAAGCTACACTGAGTGTGTTTCTGTGTTAACTTCGAGTATGTTGTAAGCAACACCCTTTGTGGGGGTATATCTGTTAGTTCGACAACGTTGGGCTTAGACAAGGCTGGTGCTTGGGTAGTGTTATAGACATTAAGAAGAAATGTCTCCTTGCATGTTAGGATTGGTTAGAAGCCTAGGTTGGGGTGGTTGGTAGACAACGGAAAGTGGCATAACCACACCACTACTAGGCAACACTTTGGGGGGCCTCTTTTTACAATTTCCTAGCGCGCGCACACACAAGGCTTAATGGAATGAGGTGCCACCTTACATTGTGATGTAAAATTACTAGGTTTACACATGTTTCGCCTATTTGTCATATGGCTGCAAAATGAATGATTTCAGCAACAGAACAAATGAGACAACTTAATGCATGGGCAAACCATGATCAACTCCCATGGTATTTCATCTTCGTTTGTTTAATGATATATAGAACACTTTGAACGGTACATAACATGTTTTTTTACAAATTTATTTATTTCCTTATTCCACCGCCGCCTAATAGTGCTATGTAAGGTGACATCTCATTCCCATTAAACCCATATATGTATAATATTAAATATAACCTGAATCCTCAATATGTCTTCCCTCTTTTAAAAAAGTAAAGTATACCGTGAATAAATTAGCTTTGAAATTAACTTTTTTCTTGCCTTTGGTTTTTAACTTATTGCCTTATACCTAGTTAATATTAACAACCCCTCATTTTAAACCCTCTTCGCATTAAGTTCCCTCTTTTCCCTAATTTTTTTATGACCATAATCTAAACACTCAAAGCATAATTGTACATTTAACTTTTCCATCTCCAACTTGCAACTCCCCCATATTAATTAATGCATCTCTCTTCTTTCCTCCCCGTTATTGCTTAAAAAACCTCTTAAAGTTATCTATGGATTTTCCTCCTTATTTCCGTACAAACAACCAAACTTTAAGTAGAACCCACCTTTCCATGTCCAGTTGTTCCTTTCTCAAACGACCCCCCCCCCCCCCCCCCCACCCCCCACCCCCACACCCCAAACAAAAAAACCCTAGAATAGGAGAAGAGATGGAGATCGAAGAAAGAGAAAAGGAGTTGGGAAGGGGAATGAAAAAAGGAAGAAAGGGGAATGAAGAAGAAAGAAAGGGGTTAGGTTTCGTGAGTTTAGTTTCATAGAAGGACCTGCTGAGGTTTTTTTTTTGGCTTGTAACTACTCCTAGGGTAACCTTATATGAGATGATGGATTGAGGGTTCTATCAATAACTTTAGTTTTATGGAGGGTAATATTAAAAGTATTGCCTATATCAAAAATTCAGAATAAGGAAGTTTAGAATAAGTAGGTTCTATATGGGTTTGTTAAACCCTTCTATGTAGAAGCGATAAATGTGAAGAAAGAAACAAATCAAGAGAGGTAAAGAAGCAACCACACGACAATTACACGAAAAGAGGAATACTAGAAGAGTTGAAAAATAGATTAATAATTGATGAGACAATATGAGTGATAAGGAAAAAGGTAACAAGAGAGGTGTACACAAGGATTGTTTTAGAAAAGTACAAAAAGGAGAAGAAAGAAACAAATCATTTGAATATTACCTCTCTCGAGTGCCATAGTTCACTATTATTATTTCCGATCTTCTTGTAGTAGCTGAAGATGATGATGGAGAGAGGAGAGAGCCGCCTATGGCTTTCTGCCATTCCAATTATTGACTAAGCATGTTCTTACGATATAGATATCAAAGTTTGTTGATCCCCGATTTGTATTGCATTGTGCATTTGATGAGTCTTAATGGTTTCTAGCTACTTCGGCTTCCTATTAATTCAAGAACTAGAGCGTAAGTTGTTGCTTTTGCGTCTTGCTATGAGAAGTTTTAAGATATTGAACAAACAAAGTGTATTTTTGTTCTCTAAATTGGTGTCATGTCCAATTATATTTTTTAGGATTACTTTCAAATCACGGTGACAATGAGATCGATCAATTTGTTGATAATTTTTTGGGGGATTTTTGGGGGTGATTTTCAAGAACCGTAGGAAATGAGGAGGGGAGTGAGAGCGGTGGGGAAGAAAGACCTAGAAGGTTGTGGTAGGTGAACATTATTTGTTGATTTTAGTTGGTTTTCAAAGATAGGCTAAGGGTAGGAGACCAACAGGGCAAGGGGCAATGATATGGAATAGAAAGATAATATATGAGTTACTATCTTAAACCATCTTATTTACATCAATGTATATCATCATGTTCAACATGATGGTATCATGTGTATAATTATCTAAAGTAATGCAATGGGATAAATATATTTTTTTCTTTACAAAAATCTCTGTATTTTATTAATTTTTAAATGGGGAAGAACAATTTGATATTTTGAAATTTGGCATTAACGAGTTGAACAAGCTATTTCCATTCATGATGTTTATTTGATGTGCATAATGAAGTTTGGAGCACTGGCAAGAATCACTTAGCATATTTTCCATATTGTTTTAGTAGTTTTTGTTGGGGGGTTAAAGTAGAATTAAAAAGCTCAACAAAAAATTACGCTAAAGTGTTGCTTAAACGTTATGTGGTAAGGCAAAGTTTACTTTACGGAAATGCTGTTAGAAAAATGGTAGGAGCTGATTACTGATAGCACATACCAAAAAATATGAAGGACATTAATCAGTCAAATTTTTCATAAGGGTGAAAGGATATTAATCGGTTGAGAATCAGAATGCAAGAGAAACTAGGAAGAAGAAATCATAAAAGGGCTCCAGTGATCAGAATGTGAGACAAATAGATGTAGGGATAGCCAAAGAAAGGCGTGCAATTAGAAGCTTAGACAAATCCGTTGAAATTCAGAATGTACAATTTTGTTGTCTCATACATGGTGTTGCAAAAGTTAGTTACTGCAATAAAAAAAAATGACAAAAATAATAAGATTGCCTACCTCCTCAATTCAGTGTTGTTGCTCAAGTGGATTCACTAGGACATCATTCTTCGAATCCTCAAAAAAAGGGAACACTCCAATTTTTGTATGAACTCCACATTCCTTTCCAATGATGAACCCTGAGAAGGCTATACTCAGGATAATATTCAGGGTATACTTCCCCCTATTTTCCCTCTCATAAGCAACCGAAGATGAACCCTGAGAAGGAAAGTAGAGCACCAACCGTAGATCCATCTCCTCCCTCAATCCAAAATAAAAGATAAATTATTGGTAACTACTCCTCATTTCAACCAGAGGCCTACATATCATATGGTTAAAGTTACTAGGTTTAGACATGTTTTGCCTACTTATCATATGGTTACCGAATGAACAATTTTAGTCGTAGAACAAATGAGACAACTTAATGCATCGACAAACCATGTTTATCTCCCATGATATTTCATCTTCTTATGTTTAATGATATGTAGAACACTTTGAACGACGGAAATCATGTTTTTGTTTTTTAAATTTTTTTATCTCCTTCCTTATTCTACCGCCACCTTATGATGCTACATATGGTGGCACCTCATTCCCATTAATACTATATATATAAAATGTTAGATATAATCCCCAGTCTATCTTCCCACTTTATTAACAGGAAAACGTACCATGAATATTCTATGCCAATTAGCTTTAAAATTAACTTTTTCCTTGCCTTTGGTTTTTTACTTATGACCCTTACACGCCCTCATTATAAACACTTGTCGCTTTAAGCTCCCTTTTTCCCCTGATGTTTTTTTTCCTTACGTTTGTAATCTAAGCACGTAAAGCATGATTGTCCATTAAAGTTCTCCATCTCTAATCGACATTTCCTCCAAGTTAATTTCAACTCCTTTCTCCGTTCCTTCCCTGCTACTGCTTAATAACACTCTTAAAGTGATCTTTGAGTTTGCCTGCTCATTTTCCTACAAACAACCAAATTTAAGTAGAACACACATTTGCATGTTCCTGATTTCATGTCTAAAAAATCATACCTAATAAGACGGGTATTTCCCCCTAAATATCCTAGAATAGGAAAAGAGATGGAAAACGAAGAAAGCGAAAGGGAGTTGAAAAAGGGAATGAAAAAGGAGGAAAGGGGAATGAAGAAAAATGAAGAAGAATGAAGAAGAATGAAAGAGGTTAGGTTATGTGAGCTCACTTTAATGGAAAGGACACACTTTGGGTTTTTTGTGTGGCTGTTAACTATTCCTAGGATTGCCTTAATATGAGATGATGGATTGAGGGTTCTATCACATAGCTTAAAGTTTTATGGGGGTAATATAAAAAAAACAATATCTTGGGTATATCAAAAATTTAGAATCAGGAAGTTCTATAATTGTAAAAAACCTTTTTCTATCTAGAAATGATAGATGTGAAGGAAGAAACAAGTCAAGAGAGGTAAGGAAGTAGCCACATGATAATTACATGAAAAGAGGAATACAAGAAGAGCTGAAAAATAGATTAATGATGGATGGGAAGAATTGGGTGATGAGGAGAAGGGAAACAAGAGAGGTGTGAGCTAGGATTGTTTTGGAAAAACACAAAAGTAGAAGAAATAAACATTTCATTTGAATATTACCTCTCTGGAGTGCCATACTTCACTGTTATTGTTTCTTATCTTCTTGTAATAGCTGAAGATGAAGATGGATAGAGGAGAGAGAGCCGCCTTTTGCCTTTCTATCATTCCAATGACTAAGCATGTCCCCTTGCTATATCAAAATTGGTTGATCCCCAAAACTGCATTGTGCACTTAGTGAGTCTCGATGGTTTCCAGCAGCTTAGGCTGCCCATTAATTCTAGAACGTTGGTGCTTTTGCTTCTTGCTATGAGAAAGGTTTAGGATATCGAACAAACAAATGTTTCTTTATTCTCTTAATTGCCGTCAACTCTAATTTTATTTAGTAGGGTTACTTTAAAATTAGAAAAAAAATATGGCCCATTTTTCATCAATGTGCATGTATGATCTTAAGATAACAATTGCTTTTGAGTAAAGTTATATTTACATTTTTTTTTGCCTACAGGTTGAGTTGCCTGAGCCTCCAATTGGTGAAGGAAATACTTATGAAGCTTTTAGCAAGGATTTGCGACCATCATTGAGCTGGTCTCCAGAAAATGGATGGACTGTACCCATATCGAGGGTGAACTCTTCACTCGATTTATATATATTTCTCCAATTTATAGCATATTTGGTTCATGTCTTCTGTTATTGTGTGTTTTGGAGGAGAAACAAAGGAAAAGTGAAATTCTCTGACAGATTGTACTCACGTTTTGCTAGGCTTTGGTAGTTTAGGTCCTCGACACTTATTTATTTATCTAACAAATAATTTTTTTATGTCCCTTGTAATCTATGTGTTAAACCATAATAAGGCCTTAAGTGTGTATTACTGAATTAATATTAGTTTACAAGTTCATTTTGGAAAATTTTATCTAACCATTTAAATATTCTGTACTGACATAAGCAAATGCACAATATTAATACTTCTCATCTTAAACGTATCCTGAAGTCCCAGGAGAGTTTTCTGAATGTTTTATCCATTTTACAAAAAAATATTGATAGTGGAGTTAGTATGACCAAAAAAATGGAAATATGTAGTGTAGAGTTTTCTGGTTTTGATATTCGGTAGAGAGACTTTTTTGTTGAAAGTCATTCCTTGTGTTTACTTTCAGAACAAACTTTTTAAAAGTTTTTGCAACAACCACTAACATGATGAGATTTTCTTAATTGATGAAACTACAGAGGCAATGCTTTCTGAGTTAAAAACATGGAGACGAGCTTTGAAGTCTTAACCTATTTAGAGTTTGTAGGCCAGAATGAAATTTATGGATGTACAAATTTAGAGGAGTTATGTGATGAAATAAGAGCATTGGTCACATTGATTCAAGTACTTGGGTGCTACCGAGTTACATACTCACTATCTATGATGAGGCATTCATCATGATATTGAGGTGTTTTTCTTTCTTAATAGGATCATATTGGATTGTTACAATTATGTGATCTTGGTGCAGTCTATGATTGTTAAATACCCATGAATTGATGGAAAAGTTTTATCAGACCACTGTATAACAAATCTTGCTTTATGGTTCAAAATTTTGGGCTGTTAAGAAAGATCATGTTTCAAAGTACGAGCCCATTTTAGCTAGCCTAATTTTCTCCACTAGTGAGACCAGATTGCACTTGTTTCCTCATGTTGTTCGAATTACAAATCCTCTATCCTGATTATAGTTCGTGATTCACCCTTTGGTGGGACATTTCTGCTAAACAGAGATTATGCTTGCTTCCTCAAGTTAATTTCCTTATCATAAGTTTATTCTTTATGCCATCCTTACAGGAAGAAGTGGTGCACGTTCTCGTTAGATTTTGTTTTTCATTTTCTCTTTAGTTTTAAGTGCGAGTAATTCCTTACTCTGATACCCTTGACCTTTTGCCAATATGAACTTCTGGAATCTCAAGCACTGGGATTTTGACCAAGGCGACTCTTCTTTATACCATTGTGTTCAATCACATATGCTATTTAAAAATCCGTAGTTGTAAGAGCCATTTATTAGATGGTCGTAGTAAGATAAACCAAAGTTTAACGTATATGACCAGAGTATACTCTATATAAGATATTGGTAGAGTTGCTAGTTTCTTTTTGTTTTTTTTGAAAGTTTGAGAGACATAGAGAAAAAGAATTCTGTGTTATTAAGGGAGACGATCATTGCGCCTCAATATTTATGTACCTTGTAATTATTAATTTTTTTGTTTAAAAATGTATTTGTAAGTAATTTCTTGATTTTGAAAGCTTCTTTCATCTCTCCCTAACCCCCTTTTCGGTAACTGTGTTGGATGTTCGGTTATCTCAAGACAAATTGCTTTCTTATTATCTTCACTAGTTCTACTGTTATTAACTATACTTTTATTGATTGTGGCTGTTTTTACTATTAGTTTAGTGAGATTGATAATTCTATCATATTATCATTATTTGTTATTGTGGGGATTTTGATGGGAATGAAAACTTTATTACTGGAGGCATGGAGTTAATCTCTTACAATCAGTGTAGTAATGAGTAGTTCATTTGTCCCTGTTATGAGTTGCTGACTAATAAGTTTCGGTGTCTAAATTGCATACAAAGAAGACATGTTTACGACCACGTGAAGGACAGTTGTAATAGAAAGATATCAAAAGCCAACAATAAATATTTAATCGTTATATTATCTCAATGGACTAGTGTACCTACAGAACTCTTATTACAGCCATATTAATTTCTAAGAGAGGATATTCAAACTAAAAATTAAATCATCAACTCCATGGTTTTGTATCGCTCGTATAATATTACATAAAATATCCACCAATACAATAAACATTATAAAGACAATGGGCATCCAAAATAATTATAAATTATTCACAGAAGAAACAAATAGATCCACCGTTGGTATCTCAGAAGAGATTATACCCAATTAATTTGAGCTAACTTCAAGTTCTTCTTTGACTTCATCCACCAACAAAACCCATCGAGTTAAGTTCTGTTATTGGTTTCAAAATCCCTGGTCTGAACTGTGCCTCACCTGGACACATATTAGATTTTTCTGGCGTGTTAGACATGTGTCCTTATACAAAATGAATTCTACACTGCCTGCGGCTAATTTTCGCTTATCGGTACATCCTAGGTGGGTATTAGAACGGGTCATGGTGATTGAGGTTTTGAATATAAAATAATATCGAATATCGGTATAGGATCAAGTGACAAATTTTCATATCAGAGGATGTTGGGGATAATCAAACAAAATATGGGCTTGCCATTTCGCATGAAAACATATGTATCCTAATGCGACTTAGATAACCTTTACACGCATTATATTTACCACAAATACAATCAATCTAATGCAAGCAACAATAGTTATATGTCAAGTATATATTTGCGTTGTTTACATGAAATTGCATACAGTATATAATACATAAAAGAAACCTAAACTAATCTCTCATTACTCAAATGTCATAGATACAAACTGTTAACAAGTTTGTTTACAAAAATAAAAAGAAACTTCTTGGAAATAGGCTGTACTCATTCTCATTCTCACCCCCCTTAAGTTTTCTCATCAAGTACTTCTTGCAGTAATGTATGACGTCCATTGAGGTCGCACAGGGAGTGAGTATTCCAATGACATTTGAAATAACAAACCCTTGCAACAGAACAAAATAACTGCCTGAAAGCAATCCCTTAAGTCTTCTAAGTAAAGATGCAAACTTTGGCAACTTGAGCAATAAAACATACATTCATAAAAAAAAATCAAAGTTAGCAACTAAAAGAAATAAAACATTCAGTATATTAAAAACTGAATAGAACAATCAGTATCTTAGTGCTGGTATGTAATCCATGTACATACAACTTAAATGGTCTTTACACACTTTAGATGAACTGTAACTTTATTTAATGTAGTATTTCGTTACTTTCTGTTATATTTGGGCTTAATGAGAAAAGACAACCTTCTTGCTTGCTAGTGTATCATCACTTATTACGATGCTCTACATAGATAGAGGTATAATAATGCAGCTTCATTTGGAGTCTTTCTTCTTTTTAATTTTTTTTCTTCTAATTACTTGCATTTTTTCCTGATGGATGATAGGAGGATGGCTTCTCCATGTATGCTGCTCGATTGGTTCAGCCATTTAAACAAGGTAATGTTGACTTACATCGGAACTGTGCTCCCACCTTTTTGTACTTCATCACTACATATTATTGTATGATAGCATATGCTTTAACAATGGAGTATACAATGAACTTTCATCATCATATTGTTGTTGCGGTTTTAATTTTTTTTCTTTTGTTCTGTTTTGGCCTTTTTTATAGAAGAGCCTGCTATAATTTGTTAACAAGTATTAGAGCATCTGCACCAATGCACTAGCCATTTATGTTGCCATTTTCATTTTTGGCAACCTAAAGGACTACTTTAACAAAAAATGGCAATATGTTCTGCATCAATGGTTGCCATTTGGGTTCCCAAATTTATATAATAGTGTATAATAGTGTGTGTGTGTCTATATATATGTATATATAAATAATAGATATTGTTGTATATTAACAATAGATATTTATGTATATTATATATTTACACACTATTATATATATAATTTTGGAGGGAAAAGAGAAAAAAGTATGGTGATGTGACATGACATTGCCATTTGGTTTGCCAAATTTGGCAAAAAAAGGCCATGCCAAATTTGGCAACCCAAATTAGAGGCTGGTGTGGAGGGTTTTTACCATTTGGGTTGCCAAATATGAAAATAACAACCAAAATGAGAGCTTGGTGTGGATGCTCTTATATAAAGTATGTTAACAATAGATATTTATGTATATTATATATATACACACTATTATATATATAATTTTGGAGGGAAAAGAGAAAAAGTATGGTGATGTGACATGACATTACCATTTGGTTTGCCAAATTTGGCAAAAAAAAGGCCATTGCCAAATTTGGCAACCCAAATTAGAGGTTGGTGTGGAGGGTTTTTGCCATTTGGGTTGCCAAATATGAAAATGACAACCAAAATGAGAGCTTGGTGGGGATGCTCTTATATAAAGTATGTGAAACAGTTGCCAGATCTATAACGTATGTGAAACAGTTGCTATAATTGTTGATTATTATGTCATCCACAGCAGAATAGATGAAGATGGACCTTTCTAAAATAGCCTGCTTATGCAGGAAGAACTAAAGGCATAAGAAATAAAAGGCTGAAGAGAACCAAAGGCGTAGTTTGTGTATAATATGGCATAATTTAAATTTGATTACTTCCAGTATATAGATGTTAGCAAAAGTTCCTAGATTTGTTCACTGCCAATTCTGATCAGTAATAGTTAAAATCTTAATGAACATTGTATTACTGTGCATGGTAGTATCGGAACCTCAGTATTGGATTCTGTATCGAGTATTGACGTCCTACACTATGGTGTCATTGAGATTCTCAGAAATATTCGTTAGATTGTTTTTTAATCATCTGATTAAAGCTTTAACATAATAACTATTATTTTCTTAGAATATTGTCAATTTCATAATTTTAATGTAAATAATTGATTAATTTTATACTAAATTATTTTCGAATTTAGGCTAAATTTTTTAAAAAACAGCCCTTAACTTTGAGCTCCATTTAGAAAACCCCATAAACTTCATTTTCTAAGAGAACACCCCTTAATTTGTTTGTTAACTCTATTTGTCTACTATTCAGGGAATAATAAGTGGAAAAAAGAAAGCTGTTCGGGCTGTATTCTGGCTGCAGTTTTAGCATCCCTTATTCCTTACCTCCCTCCCCCACCCTTTTTTTCTCCTCCTCTCCCCGTTAATGTTCCCTAGGTTATGTAGACTAGTAAACATTGTCCATGCATGGTCTTTGGTGATGCATTTACGTGCACCATATGGAATTTTATTGTGGTTTTAGCTAAGCATAATATTATTTTTGACTAAATGAATACTTTTTGTGCTGTCTAAACCAATGTGTTTCACTCACTATTCTCAATTTTCAGCTGATCTTATAGAAATATCTATTTTCTTTGTTTGTAGATGAAGATAGAGTTGAAGATACTGTTATGGAGACCTCCACAGGTTGATTATAATATGGAAGAGTTTAATCTTGTAAAATTGGTTATATGACATTTTGTACCCTCAAATGGATGTCATATAGGACATTTCTTATTTTGTAAAGTATCTGATGTGCATTCTTAATATCTTTCCAACTGTTTTTGTTTGTGTTAATGCAGAAAGAAATGATCTACCCAAGTCAATGAATCTAGATGGGACTAGAGAAGAAAAACATAGCTGTGAAAGATATAGTTTTCATGATGAAAGAAGATATGTTCCAATAAAAAATGCGTCATTCAGAGGTCAGTGCTGTGGAGATCTCCACAGGTTGATAATAATATGGAAGAGTTTCATCTTGTAAATTGGTCATATGGTTCTTTGGTCCATCAAATGGATGTCATAAAGGAATTTCTTATTTTGTTAAGAAATAGAAGAATCACATGGGCATTCTTAATATTTTTCGGAACTGTTTTTGTTTATCTCAATGCAGGAAGGAATGATCCACCAATAGCACTGAATTTAGATAGGACCGGAGAAGGAAAGCTAAGCTGCAAAAGGTCCAATTTTCGTGATGAAAGAAGAAATATTCCGATAAAAGATGTGTCATCTAGAGGTCAGTGTGAAGCCTTGAGTTTTCAGGAGGTACCAGGCAGGGAAAGTAGATACATTACTTCACTAAGGCATTCGGATACAGTTGAGTCGGCCATTATGGAACTAGAAGAGCTTGCAAATAAGATTAGGTGGCTTAAAGGGCTCTTGCAGTTTGGATTTCGGTGGTCGAATGCAATGCCCTCATGGAAAATTTTGGAGAACTGTGGATAAGTGTAAGTTAATGATTCTTCTTTTATTCTCATTACTGTAGTTATTTTTACCTAACCTGTCAAGCTTTTTGGTGTTTCTTGGTAGCATGCTCTTTTGTTGCATTTATGTGGTCTCTCATGAGAAGAATGCTACTATTGCAGCTAAAATGTATTATATATATGATTAATGATGTGTATAAACAGTGGCGGAGCCATCATGTGCAACATGTACCTCCCTCAATTTCCTCCCTCTTGTTCCCGGCACTAGTTTGTTGATCTTCATTTGCAAAAGGTAATTGTTCAACATCCAACAATACTTCTTCACTAATAGGGGGAACCTCTTCTTCAACGACTAGTGGTACTTCTTTGGCAATTGGAGTAAGGGATGATTCACTACTACTAACGGCTCTTTCTCTTTTTCCGAAAAAGAAATCGAGAGTTTTTTTTTGTTTGCTCATATTATCTTACAATAAGATGTGCGTAATGTAAAAAGAAATTAAGTTACTAACATCACGTCAAATATATGAATGTGATAAACTGATCCCTAATGTAAATATTATTTTACAATAAGATGTGCCTATATAGGACAATAAACTTAACAGCTCAAAATTACTTCAAACACTAGGCATAAAACTAAATCCTTTCAAACTTACAGCGTTGGGCATATAAAAGGTAAGCTCATTTTATCTGATCAATTTCAGGTTGTAGGCATAAAACTAAATCCCGGATCAATTTCAAATTTGCACAGGTTGCAACATAAAATTAAGCCAGTAGGGTAACATAGAACCCAATTAAGCCTTAAATCACTCACTCTCACTCCTCCCCATAAAATTAAACCCTAACTTAAACCTACCAAAATTAAGCCTAAAATTATGCCCCAAATTAAACCTACAAAAAAAATTACCCAAAAATCACCAAAATTCTTACTTGAAACTTCAATAGACTAAACTTTCCACTTATAAATATATCTCTATACCCAAAATTCATACTTCAATAAAAAAATAAGAACTTAGAAATTAGAAAGTTACCTTAATTATGGTTGAGACTTGAGAGAATGGGATAAGATAGAGTGAGATAGCTTCGACTGGTGACTGACTGACTGAGGTCGACTATGACGAGGACGCCGTCGCAGAGTTGCTGGTGGTTGGGATGAATTGAGTGAGGTTTCATATGAGGAGAGAGCCAGCTAAATGGGGCTTGGGATTGGATGGGTATCAAAGCCATAAAGGAATCAGGCAATCAGCTAAATGAGCTTGAACTTTTAATTACTCACTTTCAGTTAGTAGCTAGTAGGGTATTATCAAAGGCTTGGGATTGGATGGCTGGGGTGAGTAATTATTTAGGGGTTTTGTAATTTTTTGGGGGTCCCATTTGTCCCCCTAACTTCCTACTGCCTCCGCCTCTGTGTATAAAGTTGTAGAATAAGATGTATGCTTATTTGACTGTATGTTTCTGTTGAGATTTCAACTTTCTGGCTAGGATAGGGAATAGGCATTAGTCGGTTCGGCTCATAACCCCGATCAGGGCCCATTCACTTCTCCCATTTATATCCTAGGATGCTTGGTTTTTTAGGTAATAGTGACCAATTCTGATGCTTACTAAACAACATAATAATATATAATAAACCAATAAAACTAAATAACCATAATGTATATTGTTAATATATGTACATACTCTCTATTATGCAAAGTAGTTAAAATCCGATAAATCACCCAATTAATTCCCGATTAATCGCTAATCAGAGGCTAAGCGATTAATTTTTTAGCAATTTTTAATATTTTAATAGTTAGCGATTTAATCAGGTATAATCGGCTGATTTTAAGTAGTCGATTAACCGATTAAATTTTCTCCTTTAATTTTGTTAAAATATAAGTGCAATTTTCCTCAACCCTTCTACAACTTTGACGTTTTAGATTAGTGGCAGGGACTTTCACATGATATCAGAGCAACCCAGGTTCGAATCTCATCGGCTACGCAATTTAAATGCAGATTTATAAAAAACCCGCTGCGTATTGTTCAGGTCTTGGCTCACAATTTATTGGGCATTTATCTCGTTTCTTTGGCCATAAAAAAATAGGCTTTCGACCTAAGGGAGCGTATTAAAATATAAGTGCAATTTTTCTCATCCCTTCGACAACTTTGAAGTTTTAGATTAGTGGCAAGGACTTTCACAATTTTTTATTCACATTTGCATTATTTGGGTTCAATCTGGCTCAAACGCAAATCCAAATCCATAATCCAAACCTCTTCTGGTCCTCACGCAAACTCAAACCCAAATCCAAACCAATTCTCTTCTTCTTCCAAGCAAATCCAAACTCGACCCGCCGTTGCTCCCCGTGCGCCATCGCAAACTTGACCCGACCCGCATTTGCTGCACCTCTTCCTTTTACTGCTCGTGCTCCTTCCCAATTGTTTTTGTTTGCTGGAACCGACCAACAAACCTGACCCAACCACATCCAGAATCCAAACTCATCTAAAACCAAGTACTTTCTTCTTTTTCTTTATTTTAACTATTTGTTCCTATTTGATAATCACAAAATAGTTTTATGTTAGGGTTTAGCGTTGCTACATAATGAGGATAAATCCATTTTTTTAATTATATATATATATACACACACACACACACACACACACAATTTTTCCGATTTAATCCCCAATTTTTTTCCGATTAATTGATTAATCACTAATCGCTGCTAGACCGATTAGTTCTAAAAACTGGTTTTAACTGCCTAGCTATTATGTGTATGACACGTGTTTATCCTTTTTTGTATAGACTCATATACAACAACAAAAACAAAGCATTTTTCCCAACTAGTTGGGATTGACATATATATGGTTTGGCTTATGCCCTCATAGATAAGATTTCACTCTCTATCATGGTATCAAAGTCTTACTCTTGATCCTCAAATCTTGTTAGAGAAATCCAATTCCAAATCTTCAAGGTTTCTCATCACTTGTTTGAGAGAAACCTAAATCTTGATTCCAATCCAAATCCCAGATTGCAACTCCAAATCCATCTAATCCATGCATATTGCAAATCCAAATCCATCTACGATCCAATTCCAAATCTAATTTAAATTGATACCGATCCACTCAATCCATTAGCGATCCAAACCCAATCCTTCTCTGCCTCATTGCGTTCCCAGTATCATCGCGGATTTTGGGTTTTTCCAGTGTTCTAAAAGTCGCTATGCGGTAGTTGGGTTGTCGATGGGGCCATAGCGCCTTGACTTTTTAAGCGGGGCCTAAGCAGCTAGGTGCTAGGTGGTTATATATATATTAATATATTTATAAAAAAAAGTATAATATTGCATAAAATACAAGATATAAATGATACTAAAAAAATAACTCAAAAAATCATAAATAGGAATTAGCTCAATAGTAGAGCGCTCGTTTTGCGTATTGCCCTTTATCAAGATTCCAATGAAAGGGGCGATCGATTTGAGATTTTGAGGATTTGGAGAAAGCATGAGCGATTCGGGAGATTTCTGATTTAGGCAAGAGAAGCATGGTGGTTTTGAGAATGTGGGGATTTAAGTGAACCAGTTCACTTAACACAAAAAAACTTCCCCATACCCACCTAGACCCGCTCCAGACCCGCATAGGCAGCCAAACCGATTTTTTGAAAGGCCTAGGCCCTAGGCAAGTCAGCTGGGGACGACCTAGCACCTATGCGGGACCTAGGCGGCCGCCTAGGGAGATTTTTAGAACATTGGGTTTTTCAGATATTCTTACCCAAATCCATGTGCGATCCAAACCCAATTCTTCACATCGTGACCTTCCTACCATTGCGATCTCCTTCTCATTGCATCCAGTCGCCATCTCTTGTTCATTGCATCTTCTCTGATTTGAAATTAGATCCAAATCCAATCGACCGAATGGAGCATGGTTTTCTCCTCTCCCCCGCATATTCACTCCATTCCCACTTCTCTGGAAAAATTATCTCCACATGGTTGTGCTTTACGAGCTCATGGCCTTATTCATCATCTTACGGATGATCCGCCATCGAGAACAACTCCTACTCTTTGGACTCTACCGTTACCTCTTTTGCTGCATCCACTCAAATTCTTAAGGAGTGGAAAGCTCTAGAATCTCGAGTACAATGTATTAATTGTTATTCCACTGAGATCTCCATATGTCGTCAGATTGCTAATTTCACCTCTGCAAAGGCTATTTGGACCCATGTTCGAGATATATATGAACACTCTTTCATACTCGATGAGTATTCCTTGAATCAGGAACTTGCTGCAACCACTCAAGGTGATCACTCTGTATGGAATTTCTTTGTTGCTCTTCAGAACCTTTGGCAACAAATTGATGAGATTGAGGAGCCCTGTAAGGAGAAGTGTGTATAATCACGTAACCAGGAACACCTTTATGAGTTTTTGATGAGGTTTCGCCTAAAGTTCAGCATTGTTCGTAGTCAACTCATGTCCTGGAAGATAGTTTCCACCTTGGACCAGGCCAAATCAGCTGTGTTAGCTGATGTGACGACTTTTCAAATTACTGCTCTTCCGCTTATACCATAGTCTATTCTCTTTATGTTGGTTGTAGCACCGACTGTCCCTCCACCACCGCCTTTGTAGTCTACTTCTCCTTCTGCTATTTTTTGTCCAAGGAAATCAAAGAAACAATGTACCTATTGTCGTCATTATGGGCACACTATAGATGAGTGTCGCAAGCACCTGAATCAGAGACCTCCTGTAGTTACTTCTGTTAAGACCTTTGCCGCTTATCCTCCTCACCAGCTCACTGAACTAATATCTCAGTAGCTTAGTCATGAACTCCATCAGATGGACATCATTGCTCCCAGTGTCTTTTCTTCTTCCGACACTCCAACTCATCTGCCACAAGTCATTACTGCCACCACAAATATCATCCCAAACATCCTCCTTTATATCGGATGGCTTTTCCTTCTTGACAGCTAACTGTAGACGTTCTTGAACTAGGACATCATACATATCTACCTTCCAAAGATTGAAGTTGATCTTTCCATCGAATTGTTTGATCTTCAAAAGACTGTAACCTGTCATCTTAACCAAGGAACTCGACAACCTAAAGCTCTGATACCACTTTGTTGGGATGAGGTGTCTACAAACACCCCGGTGGCGCAGTGAAACTGATTAGAGCAATGAGAAAGTCGAAGTAGATGAGATGAGTCAATCGAATACCCAAATAAATAGATCCACAAATCCAACACAAACACAACGAGGATTTATCCCGATTAGCTTTCGCTTAATCCGGACGGGAAATATAGGAAAATAATATTCAACTAGAAGAGATTACAATGAGTTAATAATTCACTCAATACAAGGAATTAAACTCACTCACCAAGAACTATCTTTCTTAAGC
The DNA here is from genome assembly GCA_017893485.1 of Hemerocallis citrina. Lineage (NCBI taxonomy): Eukaryota > Viridiplantae > Streptophyta > Magnoliopsida > Asparagales > Asphodelaceae > Hemerocallis > Hemerocallis citrina. The sequence continues at coordinate 160,435,050 of CM030367.1, read as the reverse complement.
CTATCTTTGCAATAGAGAAAATATCAATGAAGTACTTCATCTCTCATATTAGAGGTGATTACAATATATAGAAGAAGAATAGAGAGAACCCTAGGTTAATCTTGATTTTCAGTCGTCCGATATATCATGTAGAAGAAGTAATTGAATAGGAGTCGTACGATCTGACTTGGAGTTGAAGATTGGGCTGAAACGACCTAACAAATCGAGGCTCAAAATAACACAGTGCCGCGATCGGTCGACTGTCATCTTCAGGTGCTGCTGCTGTTGCTGTTTCACTTCTACTCTCTTCGACGCTTTGACCTCTGTGCTTCATCGTATCTTTTTCTAATCTTAACCACGAGTATACAAGACAATCCTAACACAGAGTAGATCAATACTTTAGTTGTGATTGGTGGGTTGCCTTCTTGCATTTCCGCTATGAAGATGGTAGTTCGAATCTTGGCCTTGCAATTTTTCTTTCTTTTTATTGTAGCCATGGAAAATTAAAATTAGGCCCTAGTGTTGACCTTAATATTTTTTAGTTCCAACATTTAAAAATAAACTATTTATAGTTATGTAATGAAAGGAAAAATTAATATTAGACCCATGGGTTGACCCTAACTGTCTTTTAAAAAAATATTTATAGTTCTATATATACAACAACAACAACAACAACAACAACGCATTTTTTCCAACTAGTTTGGGTAGGCTACATGAATTTTGGTTTTCCATTGTGCTCGGTTCAACGCAATATCTTTTGTAAGGCCACAAGCAATCATTATAGTTATATATATACTAGTTTTCATATAATCTTTAAACTCTTTTATATTCTCTTCAAAATTAAAATATGATCATCAAGCTTATATAATTTTAATTTTATACCTAAACACCCACATTCTATATTAAATTACAATCATATATAATTTTAATTTTTAACCTAAACTTCTTTTTTCCCTTTGTGATTAATATATCAAGTTAAAATTTTGTCATATTCGATTTACCTTTCGTTTCTTTTTTTTAATATTTATTTTATATAATATTAATTTAATGTCCGAATTCGTATCCGTATTTGATACACCATATCCGAAAATTGCGGATACAGATATGTTTTTTTTTTCCGAGTGATGTTCGTATTCATATCCGGATCCGTTTCTGGAATGCGGATACGCATGTTGGTATAGCCAATATCCGATCCGTATTATGTCCGAAAGCATCCCTACTTTCTAGTTATAATAGTGCATGTGTATATCATTTGTTCTCCTTTTAGATTTATGAATTCCTGTGAGACCCTTTAAAATAGATGGGTTAGCCTGCATCACAATTCAAATCCTAAGAAGAGAGGTAGATGGATTATTTCTAACTGCACTCTGTCCTTATTTTGAGATTTCACAAACTACATTGTTCAGTGACATTGCGATGCATCCTTACAGTATATATGCAGCATTTTTTTTTTCAAACTCGCAGTTAGAAATTACAGGTAAACTTCGAAAAACAGTTGAAGGACCACAGTTCAGTATGACAGATTTTAAAGAGCCCAAGCCTCAACTACAGCTCATACTGAGATGCAGACTTTTGGAAATATTGCCTTAAAAAGTAGACATTATCTGAAAATACTTTGGCGTCGCAAACCCTTCTCTAATTATAAAAGTTGACGTTTATGTTAATTAATTCCTTTTTGAGAAAGAAATTCTTTATATAGCTCTCTTAGACCTCTCTATATATAATATAGATGGGTTAGCCAGTTAGCCTGCATTGCTAGTTTACAATGCAAATCCAAAGAGAAGTAGGTGGATTGTTTTAGCTGTGCTTTGTCCTTAGTTTGATATTTTTGGAAGCTGGACTGTTTGTTGATATTTTCCATGTGTTCCTTACATGAGATATGCTATATTTAATTAAAAGTTGCAGTTACAATTTATAGCTTAACTTTGGAAGAAACTTCAGAATCAAAATTCATTATCTCAGCTTTTCAAGTGTCTAAGCCTGAACTACGACTTGTACAGAGTTTTGTGCACACTTTTGGAAATATTTTCTACAAAGCAAGGGCATACTACTTCAACTAATAAGTAGGCATACACAGCCACCACGACGGCGCCACCTCCTCCCCCCTTCATCGATCCTGTCATCGGTAACGCCACCGCCCTTCGTGGCGCGAGGGGAAGATTGTTGTTGTTTGCTTGGGTTTATGGGTGAGAGTGAGAATCTGTGTGTGAGAGATTGGTGTGTTGTTGGAGTGATGTGTGCGTGTATGTGGGAGGTGAGGACTTGGATGAGTCCGGGGGATTTTTTTTTACTGTTTGTAGTTTGTATCTGGCTCAGTACTCGGGTTTTTTATATATTAATTTCTGATTAATGAAACGGGTGACTATATTCCACCTTTCCCGTCAAAATACTAATAAGTAGGTGTACTAGAAAATACTTCAGCATCTCATATTTCTCATACCCTTCTGTGTGATAATATTCCATGTGTATGTTATTTTGTTCCCATTTTAGACATGAATTCATTTATATATGGCTCTCTAAGACCACTCTATACAGAATGCGGATGGGCTAGGCCTCATTGCAATGCATATCCCATGGGGAGAAGTAGATGAACAAATTCTTAACTGCACTTTGTCCTTAGTTTTGACATTGCACCAACTGCAGAATTGTTTGTTGATATTCAACCTGTAAGCTCTTCTAGCATCTCTTTAAGTTAAAATTTTGACCTTGATTGCCAACATAAGACTCATTTTCCATTGTTTCTTTCAGGCTGAGTCTCAAAGATTGCATAAAAGCCAAAGTGCAGCGTGTACTGAAATTCTTTGGTTGGTCATGACATCCTTCTCGAGGTTGAATACTCTCGGCAACTGTAACTAAAAGAGGAAGTTAATCAGAAATATTACCACTCCTACCACTCCTACTCTTTGCAATGAGGACAGGAATTTTGGTAACTCGAATTTCTATTATGATATTATGTATGAGAAACAAAAGATGAACGTATAAATATGGGTTGGTAATTTTCTTTTGCGAGTTCTCGACCTATCCGGACATTTCTGTTCTATAATGGAAACCCATAATGGAAATCTGTAGTCATATTTTGCTGCATTCATCACGTTGATAAAGTCTATAATGCTTTTGCATGAGTAGGATGAAGATCTGAAGAAACCATGAGCTATATGATCCCTTGTTTTTTGAACTTGATCCGACTTTAGTCATTCTTGACAGTGGCGTGCTTGTTGGATCATTGCATGATTTTTATTTTTATTTTTATTTTTATTTTTTATATTTGGGAAGAAAGATCATTTGCATGAAATTGATATGCTTTGTAGCCACGTGGATGATATCTACAAATCACATGGCATGAGTCGATGATGTAATTTTTAAGGTAGTATGTGCGATGGAGATCAATGGCAATGCATAGTAGAAGTGCTGGAATTTTGGTTACTGGAGAAAAAAATGGAGGTGGACCTAAATGGACTTCTGGGTCGAGTCAGGTAGAGGTAGACATAAAAGTCTTGTACAATTAACTTGAAATTTTTCCAAAATGACCCACTTTTTGAAAGTATTTACCAAATTTACCCACTTTCTAAAGTATTTACCAAAATGATCGACTCACTATTGGAGATAGCGAGTTTGGTGAAAATATCTTCGCTGTTTGAGATAGCGAGTGTAGTTAAGGATTTTTTTTAATCGCACTCTTAACTCAACCTTCATTTTTCTCTCCTCTCTCCACTCTCACTCCTAACTTCGAAACTCAAAACCTGTGCCTCCCAAATTCGAACTCTTCAAGTCACCCACAAAATCTCGATTTTTTTCCAAATTGATCCACTTTTAAAAAGTATTTATCAAACTACACACTTTGAAAAGTATTTTCTAAATGACCCAATGAGTGGTGAAAATACCATCGTTGTTTGAAACAGCGAAGTCACTCAACTCTCACTTCATTTTTCTCCTTCCTCTCTCCACTCTCACTCCTAACTTCGATACCCAAACCCTAGCATTTCAAATTCGACATCTCACTCACAAAATTTCTTCTAAATTTTAAACTCTTCACTTCACCCCTCCTTTCTCCCATCCCACTCAAAACCGTAAACCCACCATCTTCCAAAAGACCATTATATGGTTCATTTCCCCATTCATTATACTACACTTGCTATCTCAGATAGCGACTGTGTGTATAGAGATTTTTGCAGAGACTTTAGAGTCTCTGGAAAAATAAAAAATATACACTTGCTATCTCCGATAGCGAGCATCATTATATTACACTTGCTATCTCAGATATAATGAGTGCAATATATGTAGATAACGACTATGTGTGTAGAGATTTTAGATTTCTGGAAAAATAAAAAATATATACACTCTATCTCAGATAGCGAACGTCATTATACCACAATCGCTATCGGAGATAGCGACTGTGTGTGTAAAGATTTTTACAGATACTTTGAAGTATGGAGAAATTATTAATACTAAACTCGCTATCTGAGATAACGGGTCTCTTAGAACTAAACTCGCTGTCTCAGATAGCGAGTGTAGTTATGACATTTTCAAGTGCAAACTGCAGCAACAAATTTTCCTGTATATATCATATATAGTTCATTTCCAGATTTTCACCACTATTCATTATGAGCAATTCAATATTTGAATGAACATTTATCTGACAACGTAGATTCTACATTAAAAAAAAGTGCATTCAACATTATTAAAAAATTCAAAGTCAGGCTCGATATCTCAAATAGCGAGTGTATGTAGTACAACTACACTCGCTGTTTGAGACATCGAATCTTACTTTGATATTTTTCTTGAACTTTTTCTCCAAGTGGTGGAGAAACACCTAAGACTTCACTCGCTATTCCAAACAGTGAGGGTATTTTCACCAAACTTGCGAGTGAGTCATTTTTGGTAAATACTTTCAAAAGTGGTTCAGTTTGGTAAACATTTTAAAAAAATGGGACAGTTTTGAAAAAAATCATTTAACTTGGATCGTTTGAACTCAAATTGGTAGGTGTCAATTGTAGATGACTTTTAATAAAGGTGAATGGAGCAACAGGTTCATGTGGCCCGGCTCCAAGGCTTTAGGGAAAGGCTTTGTTATTGTTTGGAAAAATATAGGATAGGAAATGATTTGGAGATTGATTTGCAATTTAAAGGCACAAATATCTTTTATTTATATATTTATAAGAACCAAACAAGTTGTTTAATCATTAATGTAGTTGCTGAGAAGAATTATATTACATCTCTAATCTCTAATCTATAATCTGTAACTAGTGTTACCCTATATAAATTGGACAGCTTAAAATAATTTTGAGGAACTCATAAATTTATATGAAACTCTTAAAAATATGAGAGAATTGTGAGAAACTTATGAATATAATTCATATCGTAATTACTGAAATCTTCATTATCATCCTCATATAAGCAGATAGTTTAGAGAATCACTGTCAAACCATAATGTTATACAATTGAATATTACTAAAGCTGCTGGGGGGTGCGGGAGTAAGGATGAGGGTGGGTTTGGGAAGAGTCTGTCAGATTTTGTGTGGTTGGGAAAGTCAGAGAGGAAGAGACTATGTTTGAAGGATTAAAATTTTTATTTTATTTTATTTTTAATAAAAATTATGCATAGTGCATGTGTTAATTAAATATGAATCGCTACTTTTACTCTTCTTTCTGTATTTCAAATTAGAGAAAGGAGAGAGGGGGTAGACTCTATCTTCTATTAGTATAAGGTATAGATATAATAATACTATAATGGGAGAGTTAGGGTTGTCATTTGTAAACAATCTGTAATTTGTAGACATTCAACCATCCAATCTTAATCATTCATTTTTAAGTGAGAGTTATATTAACCATTCATTTATTCAACTGTTGTTAGTTACCATAATATTCTCAAAGTTCAAATTTATTTACAACATAATTATTTACAAAAGTACCAGTCATATAAAATAAAAGTTTGTGCCATTATGGATAATTTGTAAAAAGTATGTATGAGTAAAGAAAGGTCTCAGGTTCGAGGCCAGATTACGTCTTATTATTTACTATATTAAAAAAAGTTTAATTAGAACGTGCATCGCACGTGCAGATTACTAGTCTCTACTATTTTAATAGGAGAGTTGGGGTTTGTAACAAACAAATCCTAACTTTGTAACTATATAAACACGTATAATACACGTCCAAACTATATCCAACAAATATAAATGTGCACCGCACGTGTAGTCCAAATCTAAACATTCAAATATAAACCATTTTTTTCTTATTCAATATATATTCATTTAATTTGATGACTTTACTTTTTTTAGACGTGCATCACACGTACATTAAACTAGTAATAATATTATAATGGGAGAGTTTGGGTTGTCATTTCTAGACAACCTGTAATTTGTAGACATTCAACATCTAATCTCAATTATTTATTTTTTAAGTGAGAGTTATATTAACCATTCATTTACTCAATTGTTGTTAGTTATCATAATACCCTCAAAATTCAAATTTATTTAGAACATAATTATTTACAAAAGTGTTACTCATATAAAATAAAAGTTTGTGCCACTAGGGGTAATTTATAAAGAGTATGTATAAGTAAATGGAGGTCTCACGTTGGAGGCCAGATTACGTTTTATTATTATTTACTATATAATTTTTTTAAAAATTAGAACGTGCAGATTACTAGTTATACTAATAGTAGATAGAGTGTCTACCCCCTCTCTCCTTCCTCTACTTTGAAATAGAGAAAGAAGAGCAAGATGAGGAATTCTCATCTATTAACATGTGCACACATTTCATATATATAAAAATAAAATAACATAAATTAAAAGCCTCAAACCCCTCCAAGCCAGCCAAGATATCTTTCTCTCCCACTTTCAAAATGACGACAGAGGATGCGGGATGGTGGAAGGAATGGCAGCGATTTTGCGAGATTTGAGGGTGCAGAAATTTAAGGAGGAGATAAGGAAGAGCCAGGTGAAGGAGGAGAGGAGATGGCGGTGGTAACGGGAGGAGAGGTGGCGGGTGGGGCGGGGGTTAGGGTTAAGGATTTGGATGGTGGAGTGTTGCTGCTTTGAGATTGGTGACATCATTGAAGAATGGAGGATTAGTTGACGATGGCCGAGAGAGAGACTGAAAGAGAGATTGGAAGGTCTTTGATGATATTCTCCTCTGAAATTTGTGGATGGTGTTTGATGGAATGCCTCAATGAGATGTGGTTACTTGAGTACTTTGATTTGATGGTTTTCAGTTTTAGGCGTGGAGGACTAATGGACGATGCTTGAAGTTTTGTTGAGTTGGTCAAAGTGAAGAGATTGACAGACTATGTAGACCAGAGCGACAACATGGTATTGAGTGGTGGCCGTGATTGCTATTAAGGCCTTCAAATTTTTTAGGTGATAGTGATACAGTTGTTATTCTTTAAATTTGAATTATACTTAATATTTGATAAACTTCATGCAACAAAATTGAGCATGCATGCTCAATTGTTGATATTAGTCATTTTTATATTTACCTCAATATTTTATAGCCAACTCTGTTTATTAGACTACCAAGATAAAAATTGGAACCTAATTTATTAGATATTTTTATTATATATGAGTAAGAAAATATAGAATTCTATATTTATGTTAGTCATACTATAGTTACATTTATAATTAATATTCGAATTTATAATTGATTTAGTCCTTATGAACCGTACATTGAGTGATGCATTTCTTCTATTTAAAGACTGCTATCAGCCAGTCAACTTCATGTTGAACTGATGAGGTAATCCAGTACGTTTATATATTGAGATTATAGGAGGAGATTGTTGGATATATATGTATATTTTCACTATATGAATAATATTATGTGTAATATTATTCTATGGGTAACATGTGTGTTACACGTACTAATTGTATGGATATCGGAATGCAGGTTGAGTGGGCTGAGAACTCAGTACCCAAACCGGTATTTATATATCCTATAAATACTGGCTTGTGATAGTAGTTTAGGTATTCCAATCTTGATACCTAGGATAAATATCTCAAGTATCTTAGTGTAGGATATTAACCCTAATTTCTACTGTTCTAATCTCTCATAATCTCTAACAATATTATCAGCAACTTAAAAATTCCTCTTAGCTTACCAACCAAAATAATGATAGAAGTACCAAAAGAAAGCATTATGTTGAATACAAAACAAATTCTAGCTACAAAAATCCAATTCATTCACTTCCCAAATAGCACAAGTACTAGGTTTTGCAGACCAATATATAATATAGGGTAAAAGCCAAAGTACCCCCCCAAATTTTGGCCCGAGTACAAAATGTCCATACAACGTTTGAAAAAGTACAATAAACCCATTTCTCCGTTAACTTAACCCCATCCGTTAAGTTATAATTATTAAATTACTTTTTTACCCTTACACTTTCATAATCAAACCTCCTTCTTTTTTCTTTTTCTTCATTCCTTTACTAGTAAGGTATTGAACACACCAGCTCCAAAAGCTGAACACACCAGCTCCAAAGATTTCAGAAAACACTGAATTTCAATTTTACTAGTAAGGTATTGAACATCATAAAGTCGAGCCTCAGGCACGATTCAATCTTAAGATTCACAATTTGTGCAGAAATTCCTATTATTTTAAGAGCCACTTGCAACAGTGCCATCAGATCTGAATTGGACACCTCAGTTTGTTGGTTACAGCCAAGTTAAATATATTACTTTTCCCTTTTTCTTCTATGTTTTATATTTGATTGATGTAAACTCACATATTCATCCTAAAGATTGTAGGAGAAAGAATAAAAGGGAAAATAATTACTGCTAATACTAACAGCAACTTTCTTTTTTTCAATGAGGACATCCATTACCAGGATGCACTTTTTCCTTTCATCTTGTACTTTGAAACTCCTAGTATGTAATCAGTTGAACGTCAGATTCTGTAAATGAAGCGAAAAGCAAGGACGAATTGGTTGACTGTCAGATTCTGTCAATGGTCTCACTTCCTACAGATCCAAGTACAAAGTTACTCCTATAGATGAAATCAAGTTACCTTGATAAACAAACAAATACTTCCACCGGTACCAAAATCATGGTGTTGTCTTGGACATTTGGATCAATATCTCTATCAAATTGATGCTGCTTTATGTGATCTGAGTCCATTGATCCTTCAGCTAAACCAGTTCACCGAAACAACTTTAGTAAATTGATGCTGCTTTATGTGATTTGAGTCCATTTGGAAGGAAAAAAAAGGAATGAAGAAAAAGAAAAAAGAAGGAGGTTTGATTATGAAAGTGTAAGGGTAAAAAAGTAATTTAATAATTATAACTTAACGGATGTGGTTAAGTTAACGGAGAAATGGGTTTATTGTACTTTTTCAAACGTTGTATGGACATTTTGTACTCGGGCCAAACGTTAGGGGGGTACTTTGGCTTTTGCCCTATAATATATAAGTTTAACATTATCTAAAACAAAACATAAGATAAAATCAGCTTCATGAATATTCTAACACTGATGGAATAATGTACAACATTTTTAGATCACATGTTTGGCTCTAATGGTAGTACCGCTGCCCGCTGGTAGCCACCATTCAGTAATCCATGAAATGTAAGAAGATTAACTCACAGGATTATACAGATCATACGTATAACCCTCATCCTGAGCAGAGAGATATATATCCTCATGGTTTCCTGAGTAGATATATATCCTCATGGATTTGATTAGTTTTGCATCATTGTCTTCATGATCCACGTAAAACATGGAACAATATTGCTTTGTTTCTCAATTATAGACTTGGTGAGTGAATCATATCTAACCTCTAATATTATAATGAAAGAGTTGGGATTGACATTTGTACACAAAACCTGTAATTTATAGACATGCATTCAACAATTTTTTCCCAAACTGCCCCACTTTTTGAAAGTTTTTCCCAAACTGCCCTACTTTTATTTTTAATTTTCAAACCATTCCACTCGGTCTTTGAAAAACCAAGTTAGTTTTTAACTAAACTCGGTTTTTCAAAGACCGAGTGTTAGTCTTGATTTTTTCGAATTCTAACACTCGGTCTTTGAAAAACTGAGTTATTTTTTAATTGAACTCGGTCTTTCAAAGACCAAGTGTATCATTTTGGTAAATACTTTCGAAAGTGGGTTAGTTTGGTAAATACTTTCAAAAAATGGGTCATTTTGGTAACAAGTTCGTTTTTCTATTCTTTTCGGTTTAAACAACATGCTTCTCTCTCTTTTTTTTAACTGCAAAATGAATTCAAACACTATTACTTATCAATTCGTTCTATCCCTTGCATATCACTGATCAATAGCGTGCATAAAGGTATAATAAGATCAATAGGCAGATGCAGTTGAGAGAGCACCTACATGGTCATGACATGGATTAGAAATATAGCCTAGGCCCAATAACATATAGATTGTTTTCTCTCTTACGGTGAAAGAGTGGTAGGCTTAAGGAGAAAGTTTATCTTGTTTGGATTATAATAGAGAATTCTTTAAAAAATGAAAGCCTAGTGAATCAACTTCACAATGGAGAACAACAGAAAGACACTGAAAGATGAAACAGTTGATACAATTCCAAAAAAGATGATCATACGATCACCTACAGATAGAAACCAAGGACTGACCATTTCAAAAGTTATATTAGAAAGAAGAGAGGAAACCAAATGAGGAACGAAGATAGGACTGGGTTAATTATTATGTCCTACTGTATCAATGATCTGAGAAGCCAAGCGAAGAACTTAGAGAGTTGTTAGCAAAACTATTTCTTGTGAAATGAGATGCCAAACGGTCGGTCTGTGTTTTGTTTTGATGTGTGGACTCGAGACCAAGACCCTATGTGATGCTTGTTGTTTCATTAATACCACAGTAATGGAACGGTGATGGCTTCTTGGCCATCTTTGCATTCACAAAAAGAATGCACTTCCTATCATATCATAGTAATTTTTCACAACATTGTCCGAGTTCAGGTTCCTATAATATGACAGGAATTGGTGTAAGTCATTTGTTTCTTATATTTTCTGTATTCAAAGGCTAGTATAATGAATAGTATGTTTTAAGCCTAACCTAGCTATGAACAAATTCCTAACTACTCCATAATATCTTATATTTACTCACAGGTTGTGTACTTGACTTCAACAAGTATCCCATGAAGTGGAGGGAGAATGCCTTGAGCCTCAGGATGAGAAAGTGATAGTATGGGACCATGTGAATACAACCAGGTGCTGCCGAAATCCCCTTAACACCTTGTCCCAAGCTCTAGCTCTAGCTCTATGGACCAATCTGACTCAAAGCATCTTTTTAAGCCAACAAAGGTAGATGGCAAAACTGCTATTCCTCTTTTCAATCTCAAAACGGTCTATCAAATCGTTCATGCAACTTTGATACCTTGTAACTAGGAGATGGCAAGTGTGTAGGCCTTAGCCTATCTACTTTCAAGAATAACTACATCGGAGTATGTACTGCGGCAACACAGAACTGTAGCCAATTTTTTGCCCCTAACTTTGGCGACCGATGTGGTGCTTGTGTGACTGCGATAACCAATATGACAGATTACATCATTAAGGATCTACAAGTTCAGGAGAATACCACTGAAATGACTATTTGCTCTTGATTTTCACTAAGGAAATGAATACAAAACACCCGATCCCATGGCTTAGCATAGACATAGACGAGGCAAACAGTTTGTCTCACACTTCCAACATCTATGCCATTTTATTTCCCAAGTACATTGTTGTTTGTTATTAAGTAGCTGAAGCTTGTACAAAGAAATATGGTGCACGCTCCTCTCCATGGTATGAATTTTCCATTTTCCTGCTTGTCGTGCTTGCGTTCAATCGTATCACTTTCTGGGCTTCACCAACTAGTCCTTCAGGTATCTGACTGAGACACTCTCCCTTTAAGTTGTACAACATTCAAATGTTAGAAATCTTCATATAAAGTAGTTAGTTTATCACAGAATTAAGAAAAAAAGCTCTCGGGGCTTTTTATGCTAAACTTGCATTCGAGTTATAGGCATGCAGGATACGTTGGAGTTTACCTCCGAGTTTGATATATTATTTCTCTAAAAAAAATTAGGATTTTCTTTTTATTATGTTGGATGCATATCTATTGCAACAAAAAGCAATACCCATTTTTTTTAAAATAACATTTTTGTGTCTTTAGAGAGCTACCGAGATTTTGTCCCTAAGCCTTCGCATGCTTGCTAATTGAACCGTCCGTCTTAATCTGAATCCATTCCTTTCCTGCTGGTCAACACTTTTCTTTCCTATCGGATTGAGACACAAGTCTCATTTATCCGGACTAAAATGGAACTACTTTAAGGCGGCAAGACACAGAGCCATTCCAGCACTGTGACCCCTTGTGATTTTCCATTAATTTAACAATTTGATCAAGAACATTGGCAATCAGAGGGGAGAGTATCTATCCTTGTTCTTTTAGAACTTGTTACCAAAATGATCCACTTTTTGAAAGTATTTACCAAACTAACCCACTTTCGAAAGTATTTACCAAAATAACACACTCGGTCTTTAAAAGACCGAGTTTAGTTAAAAATAACTTGGTTTTTCAAAGACCGAGTGTTAGAATTCGAAAAATTCAAGACTAACACTCGGTCTTTGAAAAACCGAGTTTAGTTAAAACTAACTCGGTCTTTCAAAGACCGAGTGGGATGGTTTGAGAATTAAAAATAAAAATAGGGCAGTTTGGGAAAAACTTTCAAAAAGTGAGGCGGTTTGGGAAAAAATTCTGCATTCAACCATCTAATCTCAAATATTCATTTTTAAGTGGGAGTTATATTAACCATTCATTTACTCAACTGTTCTTAGTTACCATAATACCCTAAAAGTTTAAATTTATTTACAACATAATTATTTACAAAATTGTCACTTATATAAAAAAAAAGTTGGTGCCACTAGGAATAATTTGTAAATAGTATGTGACGAGTAAAGAGAGGTCTCGGGTTCGATGCCAAATTACATATTAGTATTACTTTAAAAATATATTTATTAGGACGTGCAAAGCGTGTAGCTTACTAGTTAGATTTGTGGGTATGGAGTAAATGAACAACTAGGTTGATGAAATCCACTATTTCATCACTTTCATCCCAAAAGAATTTGTGATTCGAAAATTTTCTTTTCATATATGTTCCCTAAAAGTGATAATTTAAAATTTTGCGAAAAAACATATTTCCTCTTTAGATGAAATGTTTTCAAAAAGTTGAGGAATGCCTACAAATCATTCTCTTTCTGTTTCTATATCATACTACACATACAGATCATCCACTCTTTATCATCAGCTTCCAAATGAGATTTCACTTTCCACATTGTCGTCATGTTCTTCCAGTCGTACATCTCTTTTTTGGACCTTATTAATAAAAAAATTATGAAACAAAAACTAATAATATCAATTTTATTACACAAGTTCGGTTTTTAAATCTAAAATTGACAAAAACATTGGTAGGTGACATTAGAAAAAAGTAAAATTGTACCTTTGACAATAGATTCAAAAGGTTTGAGTTTCACATCTATGTCATCATTTCCCGGCCTTTAAAGATTATGTCATCTATGTTCTTCCAGTTGTACATCTCTTTTTTGGACCTTATTAATAAAAAAATTATGAAACAAAAACTAATAATTTCAATTTTATTACACAAGTTCAGTTTTTAAATCTAAAATTGACAAAAACATTGGTAGGTGACATTAGAAAAAAGTAAAATTGTACCTTTGACAATAGATTCAAAAGGTTTGAGTTTCACATCTCTGTCATCATTTCCCGGCCTTTAAAGATTATGTCATCTATGTTCTTCCAGTTATACATCTCTTTTTTGGACCTTATTAATAAAAAAATTATGAAACAAAAACTAATAATATCAATTTTATTACACAAGTTCGGTTTTTAAATCTAAAATTGACAAAAACATTGGTAGGTGACATTAGAAAAAAGTAAAATTGTACCTTTGACAATAGATTCAAAAGGTTTGAGTTTCACATCTCTGTCATCATTTCCCGGCCTTTAAAGATTATGTCATCTATGTTCTTCCAGTTGTACATCTTTTTTTTGGACCTTATTAATAAAAAAATTATGAAACAAAAACTAATAATATCAATTTTATTACACAAGTTCGGTTTTTAAATCTAAAATTGACAAAAACATTGGTAGGTGACATTAGAAAAAAAAATTGTACCTTTGACAATAGATTCAAAAGGTTTGAGTTTCACATCTATGTCATCATTTCCCGGCCTTTAAAGATTAAAAAAAAGGAGGAAAGATCTACTTTACGGAGACAAGTTTCTAATTCATCCACAAAACACAATGCTTCAACTTAATCCCTACAGATATTTTAGTATCTTTCTCTAATATCTCTAATATTATAATGGGAGAGTTAGAGGTGTCATTTGTTGTAACCCCTGTTTCCGATTATACGGATTTCCAGTTCTTTTCTTTTCTCCATGTATTCTTGTATTTCAATTTTCGTATAAATTCTTTCCGGTGCATTTAAATTCTTCCGAATCTCCTATTGAAACCAAATTATATTCCAAACTAGAATCTTGTCTCTTCTTTTTATTTATCTATTTTGAAGCCTAAGTTAATCCATACTATCATTTATTGATTACTAGTAATTTACACGTGCGAAGCACGTTTTAATAATTTCAAAAAATAAAAATAAAAACTCTGACGTAGGATGGTTTTGAATCAGAAACCTCTTTTATATTAGTTATGTGCGTGCGTTGCACATGTTGGTAGAATGACAAAATGACAAATGACACTAAGGCCTTTTCCCATTATAATATTAGAGATATTAATAATTATTAGTAATTTACACATGCGATGCACGTTTTAATAATTTCAAAAAATTAAAATAAAAACTCTGACGTAGGGAGGATTTGAACCGGAAACCTCCTTTATGTTAGTTATGTACGTGTGTTGCACATGTCGCCACATGTCGGTAGGATGACAAAATGACAAATGACACTAAGGCCTTTTCCCATTATAATATTAGAGATTAGAGAAAAATTAAAATAAAAACTCTGACGTAGGGAGGATTTGAAACGGAAACCTCCTTTATGTTAATTATGTACGTGCGTTGCACATGTTGGTAGAATGACAAAATGACAAATGACACTAAGGCCTTTTCCCATTATAATATTAGAGATTATTTTGAATTCATTTGAAGCCCAAAGTGTAGCCATCTCCTATTGGATTTTAACCCAAACCCATATCCATCTCTTATTGAATCCTAGCCTACCCTAAACCCAAACCTGCATCCTATTGGATTCCCTTTTAATACCCAATACCCATAACCCAACTCTCCCCTAAGCTGTTTTCACCAAATCAACTCTACTCGACTTCTCACATTCCCCAAATATCTCCCACTATCTTCACAACTCCCCACTCCCCCTCTATCTCCCTTAAACAGCTAAACAAAAACAAAACTCAGAACAAACTCTTCATCTTCCAAACTCTCTCAAATTCCAAACCCCCATAAGTCACCAATGTTCAAACACCTAACCCTACCCCCTCCTACTGTTGAACCCCTAACCCTACACTGTTCATCGCCCCCCTCATTCCTCTCCCGTGGCTTCTCCTGCTCGACCTCTCTCCCTGCCATCTCCTCGTCGCACCTCCACTCGAATCCCGCTCGAGTGCTCCTCTTTCGCGCGAACCTTCGTTGCCGCCCTTCGACCTCGATGTCCCCCATCTCCTCGCCGCTCCACTTCGCCGCTCGACTAGCCTTCCACCTCGCCGCTCGACTGGCCTTCCACCTCGCCGCTGCCTCCACCTGAACCCATCGCCATCTCCATCCCCGTCGCTCACTGTGAGCTCTCCACTCTTATCCTCGTCGCCTTCCCGAACTCGTCTCCGCCATTACCAGAGCTCGAACCATCACCTCGCCCACCGCCATTGCCATTTCGTCGTTTCTCGTCTTCGCCTCTCCGATCACCCCGCAACCACCAGGGATCCTGCCATTGCATCGCCGTCGCCAACCAAGGCCGAGCACGCCGCCGCTTCATCTCCCCTGTTTTTGAGCGAAAACAGGGCATTCTCTCCTCGACTCCTCGCCGTTGCGTCGCTTCCCGACCAGCTCCGCCGTCGTCGAGAGTCGCATCGCAATTGCCGACTCCTTTCCCGCCATCACACTCTTTCTCTCCCTCTGTCGACGCTATGGAAGAAGAAGATCAGTGAATGGTGGCTTTTGGTGTTTGGTGTTGTGTAGGGGGGATCCGTATTTCGTGTATGCTGTTTTGGCCTTGGATCCAGTGTGGAGTAGAGTTCTGATTGGTCCGTTTGGGTGTTTGGTGTTCTCACTTACTGGGTCTGGACTTGGTGCTTGCTGTTGTGTCAATCCGGTATGGAAGATTCTTTGGCTAGTTGCTGCTGTTTACTTGTTTGATTGGGTTTTCTTTGCACGGTCTTCACACGTGCTTTTGGGATCGCTCCCTGGGATTCTAATCCCGTTATTCCTTATTTTTCGAATCTACAATTTAACAGGCAAGTCCACTTGAACTCAATTAATTATTATAGTTCAAGATTTTTGATCTCTTATGCAAGTAGTTCCACTTCAATTATCTTAAATTTGCCTTGTGTCATTTCCGTTGGGAGTATCGAGGGTTTACACGAGCTAACCCAACGTATTCTTGACATCATATTATTATCCATTGACTCAGACCCAAGCCTATATATACACATGACATGAATAAAATGACTAGAATTTGTATATGAGAAAATACATCGTGATCAAATACATGTGGATTAATTGAGATCTTGTGACTTGAACTTGACATGATAAATTTGACTTGTACACTGGAAAATTCACTCTACTTGCTGTACATTAATCTTGATACATTCATGATGCAATAAATGTTAATTACCCACTTTGATGAACATATATGTGATGACATTTTATAATTCCTGCTGCATTGTCTGTCTTGTACTGAGGTTTCGACCCAGTTATAATAGGAATTAGTTAAAATAATATAAAGATGAATTGTGGCCCTAAGTGTCTAGCTGTCCATAGCATCCTGGAACTTTGAATTCTGAACGGTAGTCTATGAGTTATCGCTGTTTTAGCGTTACTGTGTCGGCTGTTTCAGATTTACTACTTCATGTATATTATTGTGCAATGCATCATGTTGTTGCATTCTTATCATCCCCTTGACATCCTTACACATGTTTGCATGGACATGAATGACTTAATAAAATACTAAACAAGCCGGAGTTTCTAAGGGTTGACCTAGTAGTGGATAGTCTCAGAAAATGTACTCGGTAGGGCCCTCTTGTTACATGGAATTTGACATGAAGGTGGAGAATTACTTGTGAAGACGTGAACTTGTTATCTTGTTATCTTGTTATCTTGTTATCGTGATACATCGAGTACACGTTCTGTAGATCCCACCATGAAGTCTAAAACGTACACTGTTTTGCGTGCACCGAACCTATGGTATGGGACGCAGTAGTACGTGCACTAGATAGGAGAAACAACATGCTAATAGACCTAGTTGACATGTATATACGTGATTATGACCATTGTTATTAGTACCATTATTATCTTTACAATTTGATCTTGATTCATATTCCTTCATGTACCTCATTCCTTACTCTCTGCTTTTCACTACTTGCTGTCCGTACTTGCTCTAAGAACAAATTATTCTTTCTTTTTAGATGAACAAGCACAGGTGCACAAGGAGAATTCCCAGAAGGTATTGGTGAGTAGTTCTTCTACGATTGGAGCAGGAATCTCTCGAGCTATTTGGTAAGTTCTTATATTCCAGATTTGGTTATTGAATTTCATTCTCGTTTACGTGATTATATATTTATGCATGGTTGTGATTACTTTCTTGTCATGTTGTTGAGTTAAGACTGGTACAGCTTATGAATGATATGAGTTGGTGTACTTATATCATTCGCTGGGCCTCAGTTACGTGCCTGTGTTCCTGTATTCTGGGAAGCGGGGCGTGACATTTGTCAACATACAAACCTGTGTGCTGCACGTGCAATTCCAACTCTTACATTAATTACAACAAAAACAAATAAGTAAAAAAAATTCTACCTATTTAAAACATACAACGCACTTGCAAAACAATTTTATAATATTTTTTTAACACTATGTACGACTCAAATTCTATTTATAAAAACGTGCATTGCACGTACAAATTGTAGCTTTTCATTCAAAATATTTTTCCAATTATGTGCAATGCACGTCCAACTCCAAAACTATTTCTTAAAACGTATATCGCATCAGAAAATCCCCCAACTCTTATCAAAATGTGCATTGCATGTGAAAAATACTAGTATAATAAAACACAAAGAAAGCTATATATCAAGTTGCTCTTCTTCAATCCCCTCAAAATTAAAGGCCTAGATCTAACCTCACAAAACACATTTTTTCCCCCCAAATTTTTTCCCCAAAACTCAAATTCAAATCCCCAAACCAACTCCTTTATTTATTTAATTATCTCTCTTTCAATAAATATATATATATACACACACACACACACACACACACACACACACTAATGAAAACATGGACTTTTATTTACAACTAATTATTGTCAAACTATTCAAACTTGAGCTATATAATTGTTAAAATACTGTTTACAAGGCTTTCCGTATGCTATATCATTCTGAAGACGTGCCTATGGCATGTGCCCATGGGCAAATCTAGTATATACAAATGATTGAAAAAATCTTACTTATATACAAAAGTAATTATAATTTTCAACAAAATATGACTTATCACCAACTTACATGATAAAAGTTCTCATCTGAAGTCGATCTACAACCACCTTCCTCTCTAAAGAAAGCAAGTTTATGTTTCATATGTAACCTCCAAATCTTTGTGGACCCTTTCAATTACACAGAGCTCCTCTTCGGGCTAAATATCATACATCAAGATCGTCTTGGAATTCAAGTGTGTGAGGTCAGTGTTTTGGTTTGGGGCCCGTGGGCCTAGGCTAGTTGTTGGTTGGTGTTGGGGGTGAGGGTGTGGGGTTTGGATATGGTTGGTCTGGAGTGTCCTATGATGTCGCCGGTGCAGTCTTCACAGTGCCTACTATCAGGCTGTCGAGCTTCCTCCAGCTTAGGCCACTGGCTCGTGACAGCATCGCCTCTTCCCTCGGATTAGGAGTTTGAGTCGAGATAAGTCTGTGTGGTGAGAAATCGCCGGAGAGAGCTTGAGCATGAGAGAGGTGAACGTATCCTCTCCACGGCTCTCTCCTGAGCGTGGTGTTTGGTGGGGTGAGCGAGATAGCTGTTTGGTGAGAAATCGCCTGAGAAAGCGCTATCGTGTGGGAGGTGAAGGTATCCTCTTCACGACTATCTCTTTGGTAGCGGCTGTGGGAGCGACTGGCACGTTTGTAGGATGAATGGTGGAGATGGTGGGAGGGTGCGATCGTTGTGCTTGTGCCGTGGGGTCAGCTTTCGATCTGCAGGGCTTGGGCCCAAAGATGGGGTCCCCCCAACGAGGTGAAGGCAGGGATTGGCAGGTGATAAAATCCTGCCAGACTTGTTTCAGGTGGGTGTGCATATGTCGTGGAGGCACTGTACGAAGCTAAACTGACGGACTTACAATTTTGCTGGACCGAGCTGGTTTGTCGGCCCACCCTCCAGGGTTGTTGAAGGGATTTGTTGTTTGTACGCGTCATGTTGCTTCATGTATGTTTTATTTTCTGTCCGTAGTTTGTACTTGGGCCCAGTACTCTGAGTTTGTTTCGTTAAGCCATTTTTAATGAAACAGGGTGGCCAGATTCCACCTTTTCTCTCAAAAAAAAAGATCGTCTTGTCATAGTTCTGAAAGTCGCTACCTTTGAACCCATCCAAATCTTTAACTTCTTTTATTAAGGCATTGCGGGTTGTGTGATTTTCTTATTTCCACTTTTCCGTCAATCCCCATCTCAGATGTAGCTTCTCCATCATAATTCATACAAATACGAGATGGTTGATTTTCCCTATAAGAGAATTGGAAGATATAGAGAAATTAGATAATGCAAATTGATTTCTTTGCTAAAAAATAGGAAAAAGTCATGAAACCCCTAAAAATTAAGAAACCCACTAGCTATGAAGCATGGATACGGGTACGCATATTCGATACGATACATATCCGGTACGCGAATACGCTGATTTCTCAAAAACTAAGATACGGGCACGTTAAGATACATTTAAATAAAATAAATAAAAATAATTAATAATATATATTAGATTCATATTCTTCTCAACTTTGAGATTAGATTTATGGACTTGATTTTATCTGCATGTTTACAGGACATCAGTATTCTTATCATTATTCTTATCACTGGTTTACAGGACATCAGTATGTTATGCAGTATGTTATGTAAGTATTTACAGGACATCAGTTTATAGGACATCAGTATGTTATGCAAGTGTTTACATGACATTATCACAAAAAAAAAGAAAAAAAAAAGAAAAAAAAACCCAAAACATATCAAAAACGTATCCCGACGTATCCTCGACGTATCCAAAGCGTATTCGATATTTTTTTTTATTTAATTAAATCATCCGGATACATATCTGATATGTATCTGCCACGTATCCAGCGCGTATCGCACCCGATATGTATTAGATATGTGATAGTGACCTCGGAGAGTATCCGTGCTTTATAGCCCCTAGTCAATCAAATGAGAATTTTTTGTCATAATAGGCCACTTTTTTGAAAGTATTTGCAATTATGGACCAGTTTCGAAACTACTAGCGCTCGTTGGCTACTTTGTGCCACGTCAGCAGCGGCCGCTACTCTCATTAAAAACATCTTCATTTTGAAAGTCGCTATTAGGAATAACGGCTTATATTTTAAAATATTTGATTTTTTTGTTGTTGTCGCTATTTGCACTGGCGACCTTAGTATATATGAGGTCGCTGATGGCATGACCTCAAATGAATGTATTAGGATACTTAACGATTTCTAGAGAATTTTTGCTGTCTTGGGATTTTAAAAAAAAACTGAGGTCGCCATTGTGAACAACGACCTTAATATACTTTGGTCGTTATTCGCAATAGCGACCTCAGTAGAAAACTCAATCTCCTTGTTCTTTGTAAAATTTGCAAAATAGTCACACAACTAAGGTATCTATTCAGAATAACGACCTTTGTACAACTAAGGTTGCTATTCGAATAGCTACCTCAGTTTCAAAAATAAATTGATTGTTATTTTTTCATAGAGCAAAAGCGCTCTAGATTTTACTAAGTGTTAGAATACAGTTCATTAAAAGTCGCTAATCCTGTTAGCGACTTCATATATGCGTTGGTCGGTAATAAGAATAGCGACAACAAACAAAAAATTCCAAATATTTTAAAACATAGACCGATATTCCTATTAGCGACTTTCAAAATGAAGATGGCGCTAATGAGAATAGCGACCGCTGCTGACATGGCACAAAGTAGCCCACATACGCTAATAGTTTCGAAACTGGCCTATATTCACAAATATTTTCAAAAAGTGGCCTATTATGGCAAAAAAATCATCAAATGACCCCTGCACTTAGGGTTGCAAACGAACAAAGCTACTCGCGCGTACCTCGACTTGAGATCGGTCAAAGCTCGGCTCGGATCGAGCTCGAGCCGAATTCAAGCTTGGAAATCGAGCTTGTCAATTAAACGAGCCGAATTCGAGCTTGGCCTAGCTCGGTTCGTTAGGCTCGCGACCTATTCGTTAAGAAGCTCGATAATGGGCTCGCGAATTAGCTCGTATAGGCTCGAGTTAAATAAGTGCATGGATAGTCAGGATAGATATGCAGTGGGCTTTTAATAGTATGAGCCCATAAGAGCATCCACAGTGGTTTCTTATATTTGGAAAATTGCCATTTTATAGCAAATACATCGCTGCAGTGGTTTTCTATTTTGCCATTTTTTTTGGCAAATATGCTATATTCGTTTCTCATATATGAGAAACAGAATAGCGATTCTCAAATTATGAGGGACGGTACAACATATACCGTCCGGTATATGTTATATTGTCCCATTTATTATTATTTTTTTAAAAAGTGGGTCGGACGGTATAACATATACCGTCCGGTATATGTTATACCGTCCCATTTTAAATTTTTTTCCAATCCAACGGTCCAGATTTTGTTTTTTAAAAAAAAAAACCCAAATTCTCGGACGGTACAACATGTACCGTCCTTGAATCTGGGGGCAATTAATGGGTAGGGGCCAAACTGTGGAAGGTTAGGTGTAGTTAAATAGGTTTAGTTAGTTTTTAATTAGGTTTAGTTTTTATTATATTATTTAATTTATTTAATTAATATAGTTTAATAGTTAATAAGTAATTAACTTTTTTTAATTTATTTTTAAACGATGAGACGGTATAACATAT
The DNA here is from genome assembly GCA_017893485.1 of Hemerocallis citrina. Classification (NCBI taxonomy): domain Eukaryota; kingdom Viridiplantae; phylum Streptophyta; class Magnoliopsida; order Asparagales; family Asphodelaceae; genus Hemerocallis; species Hemerocallis citrina. Next base: position 160,412,797 of record CM030367.1, on the reverse strand, counting down.
ACCGTCGCTCGCTTATTTCAAATGAGACGGGAAAATGTTCTACCGTCCCGCGCAATATTTTCTAAAAAATGAGAAACATATAACAAACGACCACTGCAAACATCGCTATTTGCTACTACTGTAGCTGCTATTTTTGAACATATGAGAAACATGACTGTGGATGCTTCTACTCATACACTCTTTCGCCAGTCGCCGCCACTCACTTCTCATTCTTCTCAAATCTCATCCAAATTCCAAAAGACCAAAACCCTAATTTGTTTTTGCAACCGCCACATTCTCATCCTCAATCCTGATCCTTATCGCAACCTCATCCTCAACCCCATCCTCATCCTCAACCGCCATCGGTGTCGCAAAACTCGCAATCTCATCCTTAACCCCATCCTCATCGCCATCGGTGTCGCAAGACTCGCAACCTCATCGCAAGTCCTCACTCCTTAGTTGCCATTCGCGAAGTCCCAACTCCCAAGTCCTCATCCAGCTCTCTTTCTCATCCTCAGAACCCAGTACCAAGTCTCGACCTCTTTCTCATCCTCATCCTCATTCTCATCGCGTTGCAGGCTTGGAGTCGGAAGCTCGTAGGCTCGTAGTCCTCTTTCTCATCCTCATCCTCATCGTATCGCCCTCACACAGTCGCAAGCTCACACTCTTTCTCATCCTCGTTTGTGAGTATTTGTGAGTATACTAATTTCATCCATGATTGTCTTAATTTGTGAGTCTTAAGAGTTTAATTGTGAGTATATGTAAGAGTTTAACTGAGTAAACCCTTAAATGAATTGCCTTGCAGTAGCATATCTGAATGATTTTTGGAAGGAGAGATTCATTGGATTCTAATAATTTTCTGTATGGTCTTAATGTGTGCTTCTTTTAACCTCCAAACAAAAGGGAAAAAAATAAGTATTAACTGTATCCCTATTTTTCTATTGTTTTGTTCACAGTTTGATCAGGAATTGATGTTCAACAGGCTATCTAGTCAAACAAATCATTTTTCTGAGTGGAGGCATTTACATGATAAATTAAAGATGACTTTACTCTTTTGGTTGTTACTATTACTAGGAGAGTATTAGAAGATGGTTTTGGAACCTATAGGAACCTCTTCAGTTCTTTTCTTACACTATCCTTTGTGTCAGATGTTCTACTATGTCCCTACCTTACCTGTTATATTTGTGCATTTTATTCTTATTTTAACTAACTAACATAGACCATAAATCTTAATTAGTCTGTTTCCTATAATTTTAGATAATAAACTACATCCTATTTTTGGGGGGGAAAATCTTAATATAGAAATGTCCTTAATGCACTTGTATCAGAGTCGACGTTCTTTAATTTTTTTCTTCAGTATTGTTACCAACTTTGTTTTTTCTTTTTTGGCAGTGTACATATTCCGTAAATGATTGCCCAATTTCTCATCCAAGCCAATTAGCGAATCCTTTTCTTGGCTTGCCATTAGAAACGGGTAAATGTGAATCTTGTGGGATAGCTGAGGCAGGCCAATGTGAAGGTGAGGTTTTATCTTTAAGTTATGGCAGATTGAGTTGAGTTTAAAGCGTTCCCAATATAATTTTTATCTGTCCTTTTGTTCAATTTCAGGCCATTTTGGTTATATCCAATTACCTGTACCTGTATATCATCCTTCCCACAGTATTGAGCTGAAAGATGTTTTAAGCTTGGTGTGTTTTAAGTGCATGAGGTTAAAGAATGCAAAGGTGTGAAAATATTGTCCATCATTTTGTTCTTCTTTACCTTCTAATCATTTTATGATAGCTTTGTGATGTTGATTACCTTGACTTGTTTTCACTTTTCTGAGCATTACTATATGGTAACATGTAGTTATAATCTAGTTCGTTATGGTAGAAGTCAGAGTTTCTGTGCATTAATACTATCAGTTCTTACTAAATTGTATATCTGGATCATAGATAGTACAATAACAAAAGTCAAAAGGAATTCCACTGTTATATATTAAAATGGATTAGAGTAATTACATCTGATTGGATATGTAATAGTGAACTTATAGATCAAAGAAATATAAAGTTTGAAAAAACATCACTTTTGTTAAGTATGCATGATATGTTAATGAGTTAACAGTGGCAAATTGGGTAAATCAGAAAGGCTTTGTTTAGTTGTCACTGTTACATCTATCCTTTACTGATTATATGTGCAACTTTATTATAAAGGTCTGCTAATTTCCTTCAATGCAATTCCTTGGTTTGTGTGTAATTCAGGTCAAAGACAAGGCTGGGAAATCAAATGTCTCCACAACCACATGCAAGTTTTGTCAGGTAAGTAGCGCATCTCACCTTTTTCTTTTGTTCGTTTCTCATTTTCTTAAAACACATCTAACAGGATATAACACACATGTTTTTCTGAGAGACTAGGTTGGAATTGGAACTAGTGTTTTAGCCTTCACACACACACACACACACATATAAAAGAATAGTGCTAATTTTGTAGACTCATTTTGTACAAAAAAGTGTGGTGCCACAAAAAAGTGTGTTTTTTTACGTGGACTCCGCATTCATGTGTCTTGGAGTCCAAAATGAGTATATAGAGGGGCACACGCACTATTCTTCATACTTTGATGCTCAAATATTTAACTGGCCACTCCCATATGGTTATATTTTGTACTTTGATGCTCAAAATATGCTTTCCACTTGAAAGATCTGAGCTGAAACCCTATGAGTGGAGCATAATCAAACTCACATAAAATATGAGCTGGACTACGAAAAATTCAGTAAAATTATAATTGAATTTAAGACTTTAACCATTAGATGTGCTTTGGGGGTTGTTTACTTAACTTTTCATGCATATAATTCACGTGAAAATAAAGCAAATGCTTTGTAGTTTGAAAAAAAAGCTTATAGTCCAACCCTATATAAAGAGAGAATAAGAGAAGTCGGCCCTGAGGATATAAGTCAGCTTAGTTTTGTTATGGCCTTTGTATCAGTGGACACTAAAGACGTTCATATTCAAATTATCCAACAACTACTACACCATAACTCCAAAGTTGTAGGCAATGTTTTTGTAGGCATTAGGCAAAGCGGGGCGGTCGATGCACCGCCTACTGCCTACCGCCTTTTACCGCCTAGGCTCTTTTCTAAGAAAAAATATATTTAATTTTGTATTTAATTCTAAAAAAAAATAAAAAAAAAGAAGAAAAAACCAGAAAAAATAAGATAACATCGGGAAATCATCTTGAAAATTAAAATAATAAGTTCATACTAGACCACAATTGGAATTTAATAGAATCAGTCACGAAAAATTATTTTATAAGTTGTGAAAGAGCCTTTTGAATGATTGGACAAATCAATACATTTTACAATGTTATAAATTGGGGTCGGATTTAGTGAGTAAGATTCACTTACCCTCAACACTATCCGCCTAAATTCCTGTCTTTATACTGTTTTTTTCTCATAGCTCATATAACCTGCGCGGTTATACGGTTCATGAATGGTTATCGCAGCCAATCACATTTCCTTCTTTTGTTCATTTTTGGACAGAGGCATGGTTTATGCTTATTTATTTGGTTTGATAATTAGATACTTGTCTAGTCTCATTTCATATTTAGATTGGGGTGTTCTGTGGTACTATAGTTAGCCAGACAGAGATATCGATGGATGGACAGAATCGATGGGTGCTTCCACTTATATGATGGATAGATGAATGGATGGATAGCTAGCTAGATCCTTGCAATGGGGATTATTCGTAGATTATATTTCGACTACTTGCAAATGGATGGATTGACAGATCCAGGAAGCTTGCAATCGGGATTATTTTCTAACTAGTCAACTACTTGTGTAATCTCGAATCAGTTTGGTGTTCTTCATTATTATGCTTGCCTACAGAGATCCAAATACTTCTGTAATCTCTTATCATTTGTGGTATCCTGCATTAAAATGATCAGAATGGTGATCTTATTGGCTAAATCATTATACATTGTCCATAGATACATAGAGAGGTAGATGCTTGTAGAGGGGATTATTTACCCTAATTTGTTGTGTAATCTCATTTCATTTCTTTTGATCTGCATTATTACTATATGAACTGCATTAGATGAACATTTAATTGATAATTGTATTTGCAAAACCTATTTCTCTTGGTGAGCTGCTAAATGGAGTAGCAAAGACTGGTTATGTGATTGAATTGCTAGTGTCAAACTTATTTATTGCCTTTAATCTTCTAATTTTCTTTAACTGCAGCAGTTACAAGAGAACCACACAAGCCTGGCCTCCAATATCAACAGCCATGCTAATAGCATTTTCCGAAGCACATACAGGGTAAGCCATAAAATGTACCGCTGCTCATCTCAACGATGTTTCACTGCAGCAGTTACAAGATAACAACTTGATGGCAACTCAGAGATGAGGTTATGAGCTATCGCTTAATCTCCATCCCATGCATGTACGGTTAAAATCTTCAATAACTATGTTGTTTTACAATGGTAGTCATGTCTGCAAATGTTTTTTTAAGGTTGCAGCATTGCATTGCAGGCTCTTCTCTGTTTTTTTGGGTTCTGTTGTGGTTTCCTGCTGAGATATTAAGTTTGATGTAATTAGGATATGAAAATGAAGAGTGAGAATTTGTAAACCTATTTGAGATTTGAGAAGATTGGATTTTGTTTAAGAAATCCAATTCTTCTTTTTGTAAATATATCAGTCAATCACCATGTTTGGTTCTTGTCCATTTGTTTTATGTTTTTGAGTTCTGTATGTTTGGAGTAATTATGTCAGGTTCATATTTTTTCGAGCCAAGTTCGAGCTTGACTCGAGCTCGAGCTCGATTCGAGCTCGATTTGTAAACGAGCTTTAACGAGCCGAGCTCGAGCTTCACTATTAGAGCTCGAAACGAGCTCGAGCTCAATCAACATGAATTGAGCCGAGCTCGAGCCTCAAGATATTCGGCTTGGCTCGGCTCGTTTGCAGCCCTACCTGCACTAACGTCATCTTTTCTTTTAATAATTTTCTGATATAGAAAATTACAAAAATACCCTTAGACCATATTAAAAAGGGGGGGGGGGGGGGCAAAATTCTTCACCCCTATACTATAATTTTCTGATATATAAAATCACCAAAATGCATATACACCATATGGTGGTCATGGGGTGCTTCGCCAGTGGAGAGAGAGACAAAGGGTATGAGTGGGTTATTTGTTTTTTTGCTTTTCTCTTTTGTTTTTGTTTTTTGTTTTTTTGTTTTTTTTTGTTTTAACACTATATATATATATATATATATATATATATATATATATATATATATATATATATATATATATATATATCTCATAGCTTCATCAAGAAGCTTCCCATTTAATGAACTTTTCTAGAGAATTCCTCTAGAGAATTCTTCGGCCAAACTAACCCAACTATAAATACCCCCTAAAGGTTGGCTATTTGGATCAAGCTCCTATGAAGAGGAATAAAGTGAGTAGTAAAAAGAGTAAAGTATGATAGTGATGTAGAGTATAGGTGTTGAAACACCTAAAGAGAGAGAGAGTGCTTACTGGTGTGCGATATATTTGTGAGTCTATATTGTATCATTGTTCTTATATTGATAATATTATAAAATTAAGAAGCCCTCATTTTGCCATTGTTCGGATATAAGTCATCCATTATATTTTTCTACTCCTTCCAACAAAGTGGTATCAGAGCGGCATTTCTTATAGTGGGTTCAATCTAAAAAATAGATTCTGCTCTATGGCGAATATGTTTCAGCCATAAATTTTGAAGTACGAAGACGAACTATGATAATTGGAGCATTCAAATGAAAGTTCTGTTCGAATCGCAAAAGTTCTAGGAGATTGTAGAAAGCAGATACAAACCGGAGTCGCCCGCTGCTAAAGCAGTTTTGACCAATGCGCAGAAGAATGACCTAAGGCAAGCAAGGAAGAAGGATAAGAATGCATTGGTTATCATCCATCAAGGCATCAATGAATTAGCCTAGGGGTGTCAAAGGGACTGGTTCAGCCCGGGACCCGCCCGACCCAACCCGCTCGAGCCTGAGCCTAGCCCGGCCCGGTCCGCCCCTAAACCAGGACCTTAACCACAAAGCCAGCCCGGGCTTGGCCATGCTGCCACTTCGCCTTTGAAAAACCGCGTCGACCCGGCCCGGTTGCGGCTAAGCCCGCTTTGAACTGGGACCGATTTGGGCCGAACCAGCAGGGCTAACCGTTGTGGTCTTCTTTTGAACTATTTTCTGATTTTTTTTTATAAATAATTTATTGAATTACTAAACTACCCTCAATGGATATTTACTAGCTAGTTTTTTTTTTTTTTTTGGGGGGGGGGGGGGGTATTATGGGAAATCCGAAAAAAATATAATCTATATATACAACCCCATTTCATTCATTTCTCTGCACAAAATCAATAATTTACACTCTATTCTCTAGTAGTTTGTGGAATCAACTCATTCAAGTGATCAACTTCAAGTGCTCTCAATCTTTCAACTCTCTCAAGATTCAAGTGCTCTCAAATCTTAATCTTGCATGAACAAGCTCTCAACTCTGCCCTACTTTCATTCTTCAATCTACACTCATTCGGTAACATTGTATTTGTTTAGTTTTTATAGTAGCATTGTTATTTTCTCTTTCCTTTTTTAGATTTTAGTAGTTAATAATTTACTAATTCATAATCAATTGTTTGTGTTTTGTTGAACTCCATATTCTTCTTTTTAGAATTTATTTTGTTAACATACACTAGCTTCTATTTTAATTGTTGTTCTTTTATTAAACTCTCTCTTCTTTTTTTAAAATTTTGTTTATTAACATACAAGTTCATAATTTGTTCTTTGTGCTATTTTAAACACTCTCTACTTGTTTTGTATAACATTTTTAACAACATATACTAGTTATAATTTATTGTAAACATTTTTTAAAAACTTTCTCTTCTTATTTTTAGATTCTTTTTTTAAACATACATACACTAGTTAATTATTAGATGACATCAAATCGATCACGTGGTAGACATAATAGCCAAGAGTCCACCTCATCTCGTCGCATTCCTTCAATCCCACAAGTAGATAGTGAAGAAACATTTAGAAGTTTTGATAGTATTTCCGATTTTCATGATATCTCTCATACACACATAGAAGATGTTATAGTAGAAGACAGAGATTCACAAGACACAGAACAATCCCCTGCTCAATCTCGTAAATCAAGAGGACCCATTTTCAAAGTACACAAATATTTCACTTTTGTCCATTCTCAAAACGATAAAAGTGTAGGACTTAAAATTTGTAATAAGTGAAAAACATCATATAAGTTTAAATTAGGTGTGGAAACGGGTATACTTAAGCATTACTTAGATAAATGCCGACTCGAATTTATTCACACAAAAAATGCCTTTATTCTACTCTATTAACACAAAAACAAAAACAAAAAAAAAACCAAAAAAAAAACCAAAAAAAACCAAAAAAAAAAAACAATTTTTTTTAGAAAAATCCAAACCCGCTAAGGCCCAGCCCGACCCCCAAGCTAGGGGCCTAGGGTAAGGTCGGGGCCTTCCCATACCCCCACTCCAACCCGGCCAGGCTATTTCCCCAGCCCGGCCCACCTAGGCCCAGTGGTTTTTGGCCCGACCCAGCCCAACGAGCCTGAATGCCATGCCTAAATCAGCCTGTGAAAAGATTTCAGATGCAATGTCTTCAAAGAAAGCTTGGGATATTCTGCACAATGCTTAACAAGGAGTAGACAAAGCTAAAAGGTACGCCTTCAAGTTTTACAAGTTGAGTTTGAAAATCTTAAAATGAATGTTGGTGAAACAATTTTGGATTACTTTGATCGAGTACAAGTTATAACCAACCAAATAAAAAGAAATGGAGTACTCTAGATGAAGTTACAATAATGAAAAAAGTATTGAGATATTTGACTCCAAAGTTTGAACATGTAGTAGAAGCCATCGAAGAGTCAAAATATCTCTCTACTATCTCTATAGATGAATTACAAGGACTCTCCATGCTCATGAGCAAATGATAAACAAATTAGAATAATGGAGAAAATTTGGGGCAAGCTCTCCAAAGTAAGTGATAATTCAAGAAGGTGTAAAAAGAGGACGTGGCCGAGGCAACAGAGGCAGAGGCAGTTACAAAGGAGGCACAAATTCTCAAAAAGGACGTGGAAGGCAATCTTACCAACATAAGTATGAAGAAGATGATCGTGAACGATCAACTGGTCGAGGACAAGGACGAGGACGAGAACCAGGTGCACGTGGTCGAGGCCGTGATTGATACTACCAGACTCACAGAGCTCAATACCAGTGCTACAACTGTAAGGGCTATGATTACTTCAACTACGACTGTCCAAGCCAAACAGAAAGCAGAGTAAAAAAGAAGAGCAACTTCATCACAGAAGACGAAAGTGATGAATCGGCAGTACTCCTAGTATGCCAGAATCACGAGTACAAGAATCGAGATATTTTGTATCTGGATTCAGGATCCAACAACTATGTGTGGAATCAATGAGTATTACACCGAGCTAAATGAGTCGGTTGGGGGCAAAGTATCGTTCGAAGATCAATCAAATATCCCAGTCAAAGGCAATGGTGACATCATGATCCAAACCAAAAGCTGGTGACCACAGGTATATCTCTGATGTTTACTATGTTCCCGCATTGCAGAACAATATCCTCAGTCTAGGTCAACTACATAAAATATGATATGATATTCAGCTGAAAGACTTTACTCTCACCATCAAGAATAAAAGAGAAGTAATTTCTAAGGTGAGAATGTACAAAAATAGACTGTTCACTTTAAACATTAAACTACTAGTGTTAAATGTCTAAAATCAATAATCAAAGTTGAATTTTGGCTATGACATCCACACTATGGGCATTTAGCATTTAGTGGACTTAATCTACTATGGAAGGGAAAGATGGTGAAAGGCTTGCCACAGATTTAGCATCCAACTATGCAAAGGTTGTATGAGGGGCAAGAAACACAAAAGAAGCTTTAAAGTGGGAAATTCCATGAGAGCTACAAAGCCATTACAGCTGGTGCGCATAGAAATTGCGGGACCATTTGAAATCGTTTCACTTCGAGGTAACATATACTTTCTCACATTTATTAGTGATTATAGTAGAAAGGCTTGGATCTATTTCTTGAAGGAGAAATCAGAAGCACTGGAGAAATTCAAGGAGTTCAAGGAGATGGTAAAAAAACAAAGTGGGTACTACATCAAAGTACTCAGATCCGACTGTGGAGGAGAATACAACTTGACAAAGTTCAATGAATTTCACAAGAAGCGTGAGATCATCCACCAGCTCACTGCGCATACAGTCCACAGTAAAATGGAGTAGCAGAAAGGAAGAATCGCACGATTCTCAACATGGCAGGGAGCATGATGAAGAGTAAGTACATGTCAAAGACATTCTGAGCCCGAACCTGTAGATTGTGTTGTATACCTTCTAAATAGGTGTCCAACTCAAAGTGTGAGGTTCAAGACACTGCTAGAGAGTTGGAGCAACCTGAAGCCAAGTGTCAACCACTTGGAGATATTTGGATGCATTGGATATGTAACCCCCAATTCTGTTTATACAAAATTTTCTAAATTCTTCTATTTTGTTTGTCTATAAATTATTTTCATTCCCGATTGTACGGATTTTATTTTTCTTTGCTCCGTATTCTTGTATTTCAATTTCCTTATAAACTCTTTTTGTTTGTTTAAATTCATTTTCTTGTACATCTCTTATTTGATTGAACCCAAGCCGCATATAAAATTTTCCTATTCTCTTGAACCCAATTACATTCATTTGAATATTTAATTATTTTGTTTGAGCCCAGATTCCTGACCCATTCTCTGATTGTACTTTCTGATTGTACGGATTGTTATCGGTATTCTTCTCTCTTGAACAATTCTTGTATTCCAACCATTCGATATGTATATTGCCATTCTTTTGAATTCAATTGCTTTTATTCGATTATTTTTGTAGAACCCAGAAATTATAATCCACTCTATTATATTTTATCTCATATTTCTATTGATTTTTCTTTGTTTTGTTATAGCCCAATGTCATCCTATTGTTAATTTCTTAATTAAATTCGAGCCCGTTAGTCCAAGCCCACACTTTGAAATCCTAAACAAATCCTATTGGAGCCTAACCCAACCCGTTAACCCAAATACAACCCTACCCGAATACCCCTGAACTGCACACCCCACTCCTCTACTAACTAATCCCTGATTTATCTCCTTTATCTAATCCTAACTATCCCCCCCCCCCCCCCAATCCCCATTTATATCTCAACTAATCCCCTCATATTCATAATCAGCCCCCTATCCTCTCTCTTTCTTCTTCACAAACTCCTAACCTCCATTCCACTTCCCTCGCTGCAGTCATCGCATCTCTCCTCCTCCGTCTCATATTTGGCATCACCACCATCGAACCCAAAGCCCTTCGCCATTGCAGCCCCTCGCTGCATTCCTCCACCACCGCAGCCAACCTGAAGTCATCGTCTTCCACCATTGCTGCCCTGTCTCTCCTTTCCCCGAGCTCTCCTTGTTGCATCCCTGTACGGCCGACTCCTTGCAGACACCTGACGCCGCTGCAACCACCACCGTGTGCACCTTGAAGCTCCATCGCCTCCCCTCACTGCACCAACCCAACCGTCATCCTCACCACCTCACCCCGCTGCTGCCATCCACCATCGCAGCAGCCGCACCGTCACCCGAACCCCTCATCAACTGCAACAACCCACTCCAATCGCCACCGCCATCTCTTGGCCGCAACCACCTTCTTCCTCGACAGCCCCGAGCTCCACCAATGTTGTCACCCGATCACCCTGTCTTGCTATCGTCACAACTGCCCTGACAGTCGACCCCAACACTCCACCGATAGCCCCTGCCTCCACAACCGACTAACTTCCTCTTCAACTGACGCACCGCACCACACCAACTACAACCACTATCTCCATACCTGTCCCCTTCGCCGCAACCGAATTCTTCGATGTTGCTACCGACATCCCTGCTGTTGTTTGCTGCAGTCGGTCATCGTCGCTGCCGTGGCTTGCTACTGTCTTGCTCGTCACTATCGTACTTGTCATCACTGCCAGTGCTGCCGTCAACTGCAAGTTCCCTTCATACCGACACCTCGATAGCCTCCCCTAACCCACCATTGTTGTTGTGAGTTATTGTCATCGCAATTGCTCGCTATGATCGTTGCTTGTGCTCGCCGATTATTGCCCCGTGTTGCTATTGCTACCTTGTTACCTTTGCTATCTTGCTTGTTGTGTCACTGTGTTCTCGCTGTAGTTTTGGCTCGTTGTGCGCTACCGTCGTCGCTCTTCCTTCCGTCGTAGTTGTCACGAGATAAGGCAAACATCTCTTGTACACATTTTATTGTTCTTGTGCAAGTATTTTTCTTGACATCCGGCAAGTAGTTATTGATTTGAATATCATATCTAATTGAATTCTATTATTGATTTCTTTATCGTATAATGTTATTGATTCATAGTCTTCTTATCGTGTCATTGTTATTGATTTAAATCTTGAGCCGTTAATTTATCGTATTATTGAACATTCAACTTCACTGCCCTCTAAATTTTTTGAACTTGTACAGAGGTTTCGTCCCATTTTCCGACACTAAAATTTAGAACTTTGTACATAAAAATTGGAGCACACTGAGACTCGAATCCGGAACATCTTACGAATTCTCAATCTAATTTATAGATTGTAAGTTATTAGTGTTTTAGGATTGTCATGTTGTAATTTTCAGAACCGAGACTGTGCACGAAACCAGTAAAGAATGAATTTATATGCACACCTACTATAATTATAATGTATCGTGTGAATATGCGTTAGAACCGCCAGAGAGTCTACTTTTTAGAATCTCTTACGGAATCGGATTTGCATTTCCGTAGCAGCGGAAAAGTAAATTTGAGTACCAATAGGTGCTGCTGTTCATAACTACTTTGTTATGTTTTTGCATATAAACCCGTCATTTTTCATATTTAATGAATTGAACTATGTATATTTCATGTATTGCATATCCTTGATATCTTCTTAAAATTGTATTAATACTACCGTTCTCATCGATTGTACCCATTGCATTATTCTTGATACCACCATTCTCATTGATCGTATTGATTACATCTTCATAACTGATTGTTAATAAAATAATAATAAGCTGGGGTAATAAGGGTCAACTTGGTAGTGAGCAATCAGAGGTTGTACTCGGATGAGGGGCCCGTGTTTCCCTATATTATTATTGTTATCGTGTACCGTATCCTGGACAAATTCTCGTTATTGAACATTGATTGTGGATTCTCGTTATGGATTATCGTTGCTGAGTACATGATCTATAGATTTCACCACTATAGTCTAAATGTTCATTTAATTGTATGCACCCAAACCTGTGGTATGGGACGCAGGATTGCGTGCATTAGATAGGTTAAAAAAAGATTGATAGACCTAAAGATTAATACTATTGATTTATTAATTATTGATTATTGTTCATCGACTATTGATTTATTTATTATTGATTATTGTTTATCGACTATTGTTTATTGATTATTGACTGTCGACTATTGGCCTTATCGATTATTGTTTATCGACCATTGTTTATCGATCATTGATTGTCGACCAATGCATTAATAACCATAGAATATCGATCCTATTATTAACTATTGTTTATCGATTATTATTTTATTGATTATTAACTATTATTTATTAACCATTGTACAATTAATTATCGACATTTGACCTTGTTATCGTCTATCATTTATTGACTCTGATATCGTTCCAATTTCTTGTTCTTGTTATGTAGTCCTTTATTTTTTTTACTGCTTGCTACTACTTGCCGCTCGAAGCTTCCTCTAACGGGTACTCACCATCTTTCTTATGAGTTATTTTTTATACAGGTAAAAATGATAAGATACTGAAGGAACTTGACGTACTGCTATTGCATTATGTATTCTCGACATTTTGTAATTTTTTGTATCTCAGATATTGGTTATTGCATTATATTCTTGTTCCTGTGATTATTATTGTATTGTTGAGCTTACGGGTATTGTACAGCTTATTGATGATATGAGTTGGTATACTTATATCATTCGTTGGGCCTCAGTTACGTGTATGTGTTTCCGTATAACGAGAAGTGGGGAGTGACAAGATATGCATATATTCCAGAGCAAAAAAGGAAGAAGCTCGATGACTGAGGAGAGAAATGCATCTTCATCGGCTACAACAAGAGAACCAAGGCGTACAAGCTATATAACCTAGTTATAAAGAAGATGATCATTTCAAGAGATGTGCAGTTCGACGAAGAAGATTACTGGCAGTGGACCAAAGAAGAGAAGAAAGCTAAAGGAATATGGTTCAAAGCAAAAAATAATGATCATGAAGAAGAACAAGAAGGTATAGATCCAAGTCCTCCTATTAGTCTGGCAACATCTACACCAGGATCATCTGCATCAGGATCATCGCTTTTTAGCCCCAATACAAGCAGCTCTGCAAGGGGGAGCATCTAGAAGAGTTTGAAGTCTCAATGACTTGTATGAGAATACAGAGCCTGTGGAATTGATAGAAGACTACAGTCTATTCTGCCTGCTTGCAAAATGCGATCTCATCACCTATCAGGAAGTTGCACAAGAAGCAAAGTGGAGAAAAGCGATGGACTAAGAGATCGAGGCGATCCAAAGGAATGACATATGAGAGCTGCCAATATTGCCTGAAGGCCATAAAGCAATTGGATTAAAATTGGTATATAAAACAAAGACCAACCAAGAAAGCCAGGCTAGTAGCTAAATGCTACAGTAAAAAAGAAAGTGTTGACTACGAAGATATTTTTGCCCCAATTAGCAAGGATGGACATCATCAGACTGCTCATCATACTAGCCACTCAGAACAGATGAAAGATCGATCAGATGGATGTCAAGTTTGCATTCTTGAATGACTACTTGGAGAAAGAAGTATACATTGAACAACCACCAAGCTATGAGAAGAAATGTCAAGAAGATAAAGTCTGCAAGTTGAAGAAGGCATTATATGAATTGAAACAAGCGCCCAGAGCAAGGAACACAAGGATCGATAACTACTTGCAGAAGAATGGCTTCAAGAAAAGTCCTTATGAGCATTCCCACTACATCAAGAAACAAGAAAATGACATCATGATCATATGCATGTATGTCGATGATATAAGCATGAAAGGGAATGTATGTCGATGATATAAGCATGAAAGGGAATAATCCAAAGATGTTCGAGGAGTTTCAAAAAGGTGATGACCAAGGAGTTCGACATGACGGACATAGGAGAGATGTCCTACTTTCTCGGTGTGAAGGTGACTCAATCAGAGAAATGGATATTTATTTTCCAAAAGAAGTATGCAAGTCATATACTTGAAAGGTACATGGTGGACTACAATACAGTCAGTACTCCAGCTAAAACTGGACTCAAGCTCAGGCACGACTTACCAGGAAAACCAATTGATCCTACACTGTTCAAGAGCCTAGTTGGAAGTCTAAGATATCTAACTATTACAAAGCCAGACATCATGTATGCAGTGGAGCTAGTAAGTAAAGACATGGAAAAGCCAAAACAGGGACTCTTCAAGGCCACCAAGAGAATACTAAAGTACGTCAAAGACACTATTGGAAAGGGTTTATTATACACACACTCAGAAGAGTCCAAATTGGTTGGCTACACTGACAGTGACTACGGAGGAGACTTAGATGAAAGGAAAAGCACATTCATGTATGCATTCAACATTGGATCAGTTGTATTTTCATGGACTTTGAACAAGTAGTCAGTCAACATGTGAAGCTGAGTACATAGCAGCTGCAACATGTGCATGCCAGACAATATGGCTCAGAAATTTCATGCAAGAGTTAAATCATTAACAACAGGAACCTACAGTATTGTACGTAGATAATCAGTCTGCGATCAAACTGACTAAAAAGTCAGTTGCACATGGGAAGAGCAAGCACCTCGAGATAAGGTTCCACTTTCTTCGCAACCAATCTAAGTTGAAGAGAGTAAAGCTCAATAACTGCATGATAAAAGAACAAGTTGCTGACATCTTTACTAAGTCATTAAAAACTGAAGCATTTGAGAACTTGAAGATCGTGCTCGGGATGATCAAATTTGATGATGAGGGGGAGTGTTGAGAATCGTCACCAATTTTTTTTAAACTACACTCTAGTTCAACATCATTTCTAGACTACACTCTAGAAAGTTCAACATTTAGACTTATCTCATGGCTTCATTAAGAAGCTTCCCATTTAATGAACTTTTCTAGAGAATTCCTCTAGAGAATTCTCCCCCCAACCTAACCCAGCTATAAATACCCCTTAGAGGTTGGTTATTTGGATCAAGCTCCTACGAATAGGAATAAAGTGAGTAGTAAAGAGAGTAGAGTGTGATAATGGGGTATAGTATAGGTGTTGAAACACCTAAAGAGGGAAAGAGTGCATACTGGTATGCGATAAATTTGTGAGTTTATTATATCATTGTTCTTATATTGATAATATTATAAAATCAAGAAGTCCTCATTTTGTCATTGTTCGCATATAAGTCATCCATTATATTCTTCTACTCTTTTCAACAATACTGTGTGAAGAAAATGGTGCTACCGAAAAGCTGGAGTTTTGAGTTTTTTATTTTGGGTGGGGGCAACAATTTTCATTAGTTTTGTTAAGATATTATATAGTGTTAAGATAAATCAGAGAGATAAAAACAATATTGATTATTGAATTGAGAAATAACTGAGTACAATATCTCCTATATATAGGAGTGAACCAAATACAAAATTAGCCCAATACCTAATGTGGGACTATAATATCTAACACCCCCTTTCAAACTCACGGTGAGTCAAACAGTGTGAGTTTGCCCACTAAATATCGAAATCACTGAACAGTATGAGATTTTGTGAAGAAATCTGCTATCTGCTGTGATGAGATATTAGAATGGAGTGAAATGGTCCCTGCTTCAAAGGGATCACGAACATAATGACAATCAATCTTTATATGTTTTGTTCGCTCATGAAAGACCGGGTTGCTTGCAATATGTAGTGCACTCCGGTTATCACAATGAAGAGGAGTAGGTCCTAAAAGAGTGACACCCATATCTGATAAAAACCAACGAACATGAATAATCTCTCTAGTAGTAGCTGCCATTGCTCTGTACTCAGCTTCAGTCGAAGAACATGCAATAACTGTATGTTTCTTACTTCGCCATGAGATCATCAAATCACCAAGAAATAGACAGAAACCGATGGTAGACCGTCTAGTAGTAGGATCACCTGTCCAATCTGAATCAGAATATGCACTCAACTCAAGTTTGGATGTAGCAGGCATGAATAATGAGTGGGTAATAGTACCCCAAAGATATCTGAGAATCCGAAGAAGAGCACCGTAGTGAACTAGGAACAGAAACAAACTGACTGAAAACACTACTGCGTGAGCAATATCAGGTCTGGTCATGCATAAGTAGACAAGCTGTCCAATAATCTGTCTGTATCTAGTGGGATCAGGAAGGAGTTCACCATTAGTGGGATGAAGTTTCACATGAAGCTCTAAGGGTGTATCGGCTGATTGACTGTCAGAGAGGCATGCAGCGGAGATAATGTCTGATGTGTATTTCTGTTGAGAAATGAGTATCTCCCAAGATCCATAAGCAATCTCTAGACCCAGAAAATAACGTAGTCTACCAAGGTCTTTCATATGAAACTGCTGGTGAAGGTATTTCTGGATGGATGTAATGCATGTAGAGTCATCCCCAGTAATAATCATATCATCAACATAGAGTAGTAGAAGTACCCTCCCTTGCGGTGATGACCGCATAAACATAGAATGGTCCTGAGAACTCTGACCAAAAACAGCCTTGGTGATGACAAGGCAAAAACACTCAAACCAGGCTCCAGGGGCCTGCTTCAAACCATATATAGCCTGACACAGCCGACAAACATGACGAGGAGTAGGGAGTCCAGGAGGAGGATCCATATAAACAACCTCAAATAAGGTACCATGAAGAAAAGTATTCTTCACGTCCATCTGGTATAACGACCACGACAGATGACTGCAACAGCAAGAAGAGTGCGAATAGTAGTCATCTGTGCAATGGGAGCAAATGTCTTATCATAATCAATGCCATGCTCTTGAGTAAATCCTCGGGATATTAGATGAGCCTTGTGCCGCTCAATAGATCCATCAGGTTGATATTTGATCTTGAAGATCCACATGCAGCTAATAGGCTGAATGCCCTCTAGCAGAGGAACGATAGGTTCTCGGCTCACGTGTAGAGTGTATAGCAGTGAGATATGCATGAAACTGTGGTGAGTAGGAAGCTAGGGTGGCAAAACCAAACTGGTTAGAAGGACCAGCGGCATCAGGTGCATAACGTGCCGGAGGAATACCAGAAGTGGAACGTGTAGACTGATGAAGCGGTGGTGGACTGACAGGGTGTGGGGGTGAGACGGTGGAGTTGGTGCATGTGTCGGCGAGGAAGTAGGTGGGGTGGGTGCCAGTAGCTGTGGGGATGCAGGTGGTGTTTCAGTAGGAGAACAATAGGTGTAAGGACTGCAGGAGATGTGAATGGAGCCAGAGGAGTGGGATCAAAAGGAATGTGGGAAGATGAAGTCGAGGAGCTAGCAACAACTGGGGAATCGAGAAATCTAGCATCCTCGGGGGGAGTCAGGTAGTAAGGAGAGTCATCCACAAAGGATACGTGTCGAGAAATGCGGACACAACCTGCCTGATGGATCAAAACAACGATAACCTTTGTGGTCGGGACTAAGACCTAGGTGACCGCACTTAGGGATGGCAAGTGGGCCGGGTCAACCACCGAACCGCTCGCGACCCGCCCGTATAACCCGGCCCACGAAACTGCGGTTCGGGTTCGGGTCGAGCGCGTGAACAGTAACAGGTCGACCCGGGTCGCCAAAATACCAAATTGAACCCGCTGAACCTGGCCCGCACTCCTGCTAAAATCACCCCAATCCGCCCGCCAACCCGCAGGTCGACCCGCAGCTTGAGAACCGTTTGACCCGAACGGGTCAAACGTTCGACCCGCCACGGGCCGACCGTTGACCCGCGGGTCAGCGTGCCGTTGGGTTGGGCACTGTACACCAGAGACGGCAGCAATGGCTCTTAGAGCCGTTTTGCTGTTTTTTTTTGGTTTCTTTTAATTTTTTTTAACCCTATAAATATCCCCCCAAAATCCCATAAAAAAATTACACCTTACTCTCTTACTCTCTACTATTATTAGTCATTTCTAAGCAATTTGTGAATAATTGAAGTATTAAACAAACAAGTGTTCAAGGCATATACACGATCAAATTCCGATCGTATCAAAATCAAAATTCAACAACGTCTTCAACTCTTCAACTCTTGTCCAACTCCAAGTGATCAAGTCTTCAACTCTCCTACAAGCTCTCCTCAACTCTTCAATCCGGATTTGAGGATTTTTACTTCTACTTCTATTCTTATTTTCACGGATTTTTTTTATATATGCGTATCCACGGTGAACGGTATCAAAATTTCATACATCTCTTCTTCTTATTTTATTTTTGTTGTAGTTATAATTTTTCGTATCTTAACTGTTTGTTGGTTTTTTGATCTTCTCTATCTCAACCCTCTTATTTTCTAGATTTTTTTTGTAACTCATCGCTCCTACATTGTGTAGTTTTTTTATATATACATTACTACATTATGTCTAGATCATGCGATAGCGGTCGTAGCCAAAGTGGGCAAGATTCCACCGGCACTTTCCGTAGGCCACCAATTGTCCCAATTAGTCAGCACGCCGAAGAGTTCCATGATCCTCCTACCCAACAATGGGGTACACACAATGAGTTTGTAGGAGACATACAATTAGAAGAAGAAGAACAACAACAACCAACCGAAATAACACAACTCCGTAGTGGTAGGAAAAGTAGAGGGGAAAGTAGTGATTGGCATAAATTTTATGATTTTATCCCGGACGAAAAAACTCCGGGTATAGGTTTGAAAGTTTGTAAAACATGTTCTATGGCATATAAATTCAAGAGGGGTGATGGCACTGGTACAATTAGTTGACACATCCAAAATAACCATAAAGACCTTCTTGTTGACCTACCCGGCCAACAAAAAATCAATCCTAGGACCGGTCTAGTTGATAGCCACCCTTATGATTCTGATCTTGTTCGTCGGGAAATGACCCGATTAGTAATAAAGGAAGAGTTACCATTTTCCTATCCCGAGAATAGGGACTTGGAAAACTTTAATCAAACGGCCTTAAACCCTCATTTTAGAAGAATCCTGAGAAATACTTGCAAATCGGATTGTTTTAAAGTGTACAATGAAATGAAGGACACTTTGATTGCAATTTTATGGAGTTTAACTTATAGAGTTAGTTTAACTTCGGATTGTTGGACGGGTGTCAACAATATTCCAATGATGGGAATAACCTGTCGTTGGATCGACAATGATTGGATTCTTCAAAAAAGAATCATATCACTTGCAGCGTTGCCCTATCCCCATAGTGGCGCTAAAATAGCAAATCGTATTTTAAAAATTTGTGATGTTTTTCATATTCGCGATAAAATTATATGTATTAATTTTGATAATGCATCTAACAACAATGCATCAATTAGTACTTTAAATCTGCATTAAATCCTCAATCTGACAATATTTTTCATATTAGATGTGCATGTCATATTTTTTTATGTGTTCAAGATGCATTAAAAATAGCCGATCCATACATACTTAAAATTAGAAATTGTGTACATTTTATTGCATTAAGTCCCAGCGTATTTCAAGAATGGAAAATTTGGTGTAGGATTTCAAATGTACCTTTTAAAAGATTTCCAAAGGATGTTAAATACCGATGGAAACTCTACTTTTGATTTACTACATGTTGTTACCGAATATAAAGCAGTTGTAAATGATTTTTGTATCGCAAAAAATATGCCAAATTTTGAAATGACTCCCACCGATTGGTTTTATGCCGAATCTTTGTTGAAATTTTTAGAACCTTTTAAAACCGCAACTTTAAAATTTTTAAAATCATATGAATCTACTTCTAGTAACATTTTTATTTCAATAGTTACTATGATGCAAACATTTAACGAAATGTTAAATGATGCTTATGTTGGTGATATTGTAAAACCTGCATACAAATTTTTTTTGAAGTATTTTAATCCTCCTCCTATATTTTTTTGTGTTGCTACCGTTATGGATCCTCGTATCAAATTAGAAGGTACGAAGAGTTTGATTGAAATGTTTTTTGCATTACTTTGGGAAAATGTAGAAATAGAAATTGATTGCGCTACTTTTTTAGTTAAATTTGAATCTACATTAAATAACTTGTATGATTATTACGATAGATCTTTTGCTTCTAGTAGTACAACTTTTGTAGTTAGTTCTTCTTCTGCTACTTCCAAAGGTAAGGATAAGAGTAAATTTTATGATAGAACATTTAATTTACTTGCACAAATTCAATCAAAAAAACCTATGACTAATCAACCAAATAAATTACATTGGTATAATCAACAAGATTTTGAGTCTTTTACTTCTTCACTAGATATTTTACAATGGTGGAAAGACCATGAACACACTTATAGTATTCTTAAATATATGGCTAAAGATCTACTAACTCCTCCTGTCTCTACAGTTGCTTCTGAAAGTGCATTTTCTTCAAGTGGCGTGGTTCTAACTGATTACAGGAATCGCTTGAAGCCCGACTCGTTAGAGATACTCGTTTGCACAGAAGACTGGCTGAAGGTTGAAGATAAGACATAAGGAAAAGCATTATCTACGTCCACAAGTGGGAGCAACTCGCCGGAAGAACAACAACAACAATAACAACAATAGCAACCAAAATGAAGAATTCAAGACCAACAACAACATGTCAACAACAACAAATTGAAGGCCATCAACTTGAAGACAATTGTAAATAGATAAAAAAAAATTGTCTTAAATCTTTGCTTGTTATTTCAAATTAGAAAAATTGAAGTAAATTGAAATTGTATATAAGAAATATGTTAGTGTATAAAATAAATTTGTGAATTCTTTATTTCTTATTAGAAATTGTGAAACTTGAATAACACTACAACTTGAAATCATATGAATAATATTTCAATTTTTTTTGGCAATTTCACTCTTTCAATCTTATTATTATTATTCCGATTTCTAATGTTGTTATTATTATTATTATTATTATTTTAAGTTTAAAAAAAAACTATCTAACCGGGCCAACCCGCGATCCGACCCGAACCAACCTGGGTTGGACCTAAAAGGGTTCACGGGTTGGGCAGGGTCGCCATTTTCACTTTTTGACCCGGCCCGGCCTGGCCCGGTTAAGCCACCAACCCGCCCCGAACCCGCCCAAGTCAACATCCAACCCGGACAGGTCCGGCCCGACCCGTTCGACCCGAATGCCATCCCTAACCGCACTTAGTAGCACGAGCGGAGAGCTTTGTGCGCTCAGTAGGAGGGAGAAGGACGTAACAGGTGCACCCAAAGGTACGAAGCATACTGTAGTCGGGAAGTGAGTGATAAAAAGCCGCATAAGACGTCGTACCAGCTAGGACAGACGAGGGAGTAATGTTAATGAGACTAACAGAGGTCATGACAGCTTCAGCCTAGATTGTACGAGGGGCAGAAGAGGAGAGTAGAAGTGCGCGAGCCGTCTCAAGGATGTGACGATGCTTGCGTTCAGCTACACCATTCTACTTATGTGTGAGGGCATGATTACTGAAAAAGGGTGCCGTGAGACTGAATGATCGATCTCATAGTGGTGGAAGTGTACTCACGAGCACCGTCCGATCGAAAATTCTTAATGCGCACACCGAACTGAGTGTGAATCATAGTCGTAAAGAACCGATAAATATTAGGTATCTCAGATCGCTGACGCATACGAAAAATCCATGTATGTCTAGTAAGTCATCGATGAAGGCAACATAATAGAGATAGCCTTTCACGAAGATACATGAGAGGGTCCCCATATGTCAGAATGAACAAGTTGAAAAGGATGAATGGTTTGAGAAGTGCTTTTGTGACTAAAGGATAGTGCGATATGTTTGGCCAAATGACAATCCTGACAATCAGATAAATGTTTGAAAGTAAGAGAACCAAGGGCACCACTACGAGCTAAAGTCTGGAGACGAGACGCACTAATATGACCTAAATGTTTGTGCCACAGATCAGTATCAGAGGAAACAATACCGGCAAAACTAGAAGTAGATTGATGTGCACGAAGAAAATCTAGATGATATAGACGACCCTGACGAGTAGCACGTCCAAACTCCTCACCAGTGTATGAATCAGTAATCGAACAACCGAAAAAATCAAAAGTAACAACAAGACCACTATCGCACAACACACTAATAGAAATAAGGTTTATGGATAAATGAGGAGCATAAAGAATATATAGTAATGTGAGAGTGAGAGAGTTAATTACCCCTAAGTGTGTAACGAGAAGTGGTGAGCCATCAGCTGTGTGCAGAGATGGAGAGTGAGAGGAAAGTACAGTGCAGGTGGTGAACAGTGTCTGATTATTAGTGAGATGATGTGATGCACCAGAATCTAAAATCCAGAACGAATTCATACCGGAAGTGACAGAGAATGCAGGAGCAGAGGAGCCAGCATTGATAGACTGACCCATGAGCTGTAGTTCCAGCTGAGTGAGGTGTTGCTAAAGATTAGCCTAATCAGCAAGAGACGGCAAGGCTGAAGTGACAGGCATGGCCGAGGATGTAAAGGAAGAAGCACTGCGAGGAGGAATAAGACTAGTGCTGTTGTGACTGAGAGCACAATAAGGAGGGAGATGCTGTTGGTGTCTGGATTGGAAAAGGGGCAAGACGGTGCTACCGGTGTCAGAAGTAGAGGTGGGGTAGGGTGAGGATTGATGTTAAGAGAAGGTAGGAGGTCGGAGGCAGACTGAAGGTGGCGCTGCTACTGTTTAAATCTGGAGGAGGAACGAAAGGCGGTTACATTGAGGAAGTCAGTGGAGGCGAAAATATGTGGAAGAGATTGAGATTCCATCAAGTAGTAGTACCTGTAAAATTTTTTTTGTTTATTTGTTTATTTATTTATTTATTTATTTTTTTGGGGGGGGGGCAGTAGTGGCTTGGGTTTCGGGTACAAAAAATGGGTTTCGGGTTATGGGTATTAGAAGGAAAATAGAAAAAAAATTTAGGGTTCAGAAATGGGGGTGGGGATGTGGGGGAGGTTGAGCGGGATTTGGGTTTCGGGTATGTAGGGGCTGACAAGGACGGGGTGGTGGAAGTTGAGAACGGGGATCAGAGGAGAGGGAGAGAGGTGGTGGAAGCTTCACAGAGGATGGGAGGGAGAGGCTGAGGAGAGGGGATTTCGGTATTGGGGTCTAGGAGAGGCGTGGGGTAGGGTATTGGATTTCAACGAGGAGGAGGTGGGTGCGGGGATGCCGGAGATGAGAAGGCGGTCTGAAATTGGGTTTCAACTGTTTCTTCTTCTTCGATTTTATTTTATTTTATTTTATTTTTATTGATTTTTTATTTATTTTTTTTGAATGGAGAAATTTAAGAGAAGAAAATATGTATAATTGACTCTGATACCATGTTAAGATAAATCAGAGAGATGAAAACAATACTGATTATTGAATTGAGAAATAACTGAGTACAATATCTCCAATATATATATAAGAGTGAACCAAATACAAAATTAGCCCATTACCCAATGTGGGACTATAATATCTAACATATAGATATTATATTATGAGAGAGATTAGTTTAGTCTCATATTAAATAATGTATTGTACTCAGTTTATTCAATCAATAATCAATAATAAAGTTTCTTTTTCTATCCCTAATTCTAACCAGTTCCTAAGAAATGTATCTGTGTGCACTTAAAATCATTTAATCAAGAGGTATTATAGAAACGAAAGCTTTTGGAAATTTCATCATAATATTATCATTTAATGGAGATTAATGTAACCTTGACTAATGTATGTCTTACTCTCTGCTGAACATTCTCTTGGATGGAAATAATAATGTGGGTTGGCAAGTATATACAAAATGCTTCACAATCATGCATGGAAATCACACTATTGAAGTCCTTTGAGTTAATCAATGTGCGCAAGTTTGGAAAGAACCAGTGATGTCCAACGTGAAGGTTATATTGAAAGCATGGAAACAACTGCAGTTTACATACATGGAACCTTTCCAACGTGAGGAAAGCCTAAAAAAAGGTATAACTGTTACATTTATGGAAGGTTACGTTATGCTTCATACTAATAACGTGATTAGTCTGCTAATCCCTTTATGTTCTTGTTATGATTGGCTTGTGTTCCTCTTAATTATAAATAAACATTTTGTGTTTCAGTTGAAGCTATCTTTTCTCCTTCTAGCTATCTCAATGAAACAATTTCAGCATTCTTCACTAATATGGTTTCTTTATCTGCTAACCTTGTTTCTTCTTCCATTGATGATAGCAGTTATGGGGACTGAAGGCGAGAAAGGCATATACCTTGTGTTGATGGAAGGTGAAGCAATCACATTTTGGCGACGAGCTGCATCATCTAAAGGATACTCCGACTTGGAAAGGTGAATAGAAGTCGTTATCTAAGTTTATTATAGAGTGCCAATTTTTTATGAGTAATGCTACATCCACTACCAATTTCACTATCATTTTGTTCACTATCTTAGGTGGCACACTCCAATAGGTAGCGAAGGATAGAATAGGTGGGAGAACTCTCCAATAGGAGTATGCCACCTAAGATAGTGAACAAAATGAAAAATTTTGCCGTACTGCCCCACTTTTTGAAAATATTTGGCGCTCTGCCCCACTTCCGAAAACAATTAGCGATCTGCCCCTGTTTAGGACACGTCAGCATAAACCGTTATTGGAAATAACGGCATAGGTTATTTACGTGCCGTTATTTCCAATAACGGCATCTATTTTAATTTTTTTTTCATGCCGTTATTTGGAATAACTGCATCAGTATATTTCTCTTACAAGTGTGAATCTTCTAACTTTAAAAAATTCTAAGCGTGAAAAAAACTTATAAATAATGCCGTTATCCTGAATGTATTCGAATGACTAATGCCGTTATTGGAGATAACGGCATCAGTTACATATAAATGAACTCTTGCCGTTGTTTGGAAACAGAGAGAATGAATAATAAAATTTTAAAAAAAAAAAATTATAACTGATGCCGTTATTTGGAATAACGGCATCAGTTATAATTTTTTTTTTTTTAAACTTATTCGTCAGAGATGATGAATAATAAGTTACTTTTTTATAATAAAAAAATTTATAACTGATGCCGTTATTCCAAATAACGGCATCAGTATTGAGAATACTGTTATTTGAAATAACGGTATCTGTTATAAGATTTTCACACTTGCAATTTTTTCTCTAAATGAAGACTACAAACTGTCGAAAAACAAAATAACCTATGCCGTTACTCCAAATAACGGCATGACACATTTTTTAAATATAGATGCCGTTATTGAAAATAACGACATGTAAATAACCTATGCCGTTATTTCCAATAACGATTTATGCTGACGTGTCCTAAATAGGGGCTAGATTGCTAATTGTTTTCGGAAGTGGGGCAGAGCCCCAAATATTTTTGAAAAGTGGAGCAGTACGGCAAAATTTTCAACAAAATGACAGTGAAATTTGTAATGGATGAAGCATTACTAATTTTTTATTGCAGAATTGGTAGAATTAGTATATGATTTCTGGCCAAGAAAATACAATGGACATGATATATAGACTTCTGTCATGATTCTTAAGGACAATAAATCCAAGAAAAAAAGATTAGACTTCTATCGGTATTGGGTGGGGTGGTTATCATTTCATACGAAGAAGAAAATTTTGTTCCACTAAAGATTTCTTTTTTGAATGAAAACAATTTCAAATGAAATGAATATACCACTTTAATCGATTAATATATTTTGGGTCAATACATAATGTTTACTGAAATAAGCACACATTGTTTTTTTATATTAAATTACTAGATTTTCCCGTGGTCACGTGCCTACGGCACGTCTTCAGAATGATACAATATACGAAAAGTCTTATAGACAGTAAAATAACAATTATGTAGCTCAAGTTTGAATAGTACGACAATAATTAGCTGTAAATAAAAGTCCATTTTTCATTAGTATATGTTGAAAAATATTTATAGATGGGAGTGTAAAATCCAACTTTTTAGAACTTTGAGGGTGGAAAATGATGAAATTTAACTGTTGAGCAGATTTTTGATATTTTCAATGTAACATGAGCAACAAAAAAAGCATAAAAAATCTGAAATTTTAAACCTGAAATCTGAAAATCTAAATTTCTAAGTAAATAGAGCGAGAATAAGAGAGAGAGAAAGAGATAAATATGAAAAAGTAAAGAAAGAAGAGAGAAATAGTAATAAAGTAATGAGTTTTTTTAGTTTTGGGGAGAAAAAATTTGGTTTTTGGGTGAAAAACTTTTTGGAAGAAATATATGTTTTTGGAGGGTGAATCTGAGCCGTTGATTTGGTTTCAGTTGAAGGGAGCCGCTTGATAACTATTCTTTGTGTTTTATTAAATAGATACCAATTTTCTTATTGGAACATCCTACTTTTGATATAAGGTTTTTCTTTCTTAAAAAAACTCATTTTAACCCGAGACTCTTCAAATTATTTTGGGATTTCCAAATAATCCTGATGTTGAAGGAAATATAGTAAACATATAGGAAAATGTTTCAAGGTAAAATATGTGGCTAAATTCGAATAACAATCTCAACTGCATGCATTTCTGAAAAACACTTCTCAAGAAACAGTGTTTTTTTAACGAGAAATCTTCAGCTCGATCCAGGATCTCTAGATTCGAGCCTACACTCATTACCCACCCTATCCAATACCAATCAGGATATTGCCTGTTGATCTCAAAATACATAAATCTAATAGGTATTTTACCCATATATTAATGATAGTTCATGGGTGTTTTTTCCATTACAAATTAAAGTTAAGGGGTGTATTTTATATCATTAACGAAATTTGCTGGACCAAACTGAGAAAATAGTTAGGGAGTTTGTTTTAAAAAAGTAAAAGTTAAGGGTTAATTTTCCAGAAACGCATATACTTAAGAGGTTTTTTTTCTTTCTTCAAATTTAGCCCAAATATGAGGTATAAAACAAATCATCCGTGTAGTGTGCACATTATTATTGAAATTGTCCAACTGTTATTCTGAAACCATGCAGAGAATCAGAGAAAGCTCACGTAGACATGCAAGCGCAGCTGCATGACCAGCTCCTCCAAACCACTCTAGATCCCGGCACCTACACCAAGCTGACCAGCTTCCACCATATCGCCACCGGCTTCTCCCTCCACACAACTCCATCACAAGCCCGTAAACTCGCCTCTTCTCCTGGTGTGGTCCACGTGGAGAGAGACCCTGGGGTCCGCCTTATGACAACCTACACCCCCCAACTACTCAACTTACCTAGTGGAGTATGGAAAGATAAGAAACATAGAAAGAAGGGGGACAATGAAGGGGAAGGGATTGTGATTGGAGTGATTGATACTGGGATCGATCCCGGGCATCCGAGTTTCAGTTATGATCCTTCTTTGGTGGGTGGTGGCGGCGGTGGTGCTGGTGGTGGTCGAGAGGTTGAATGTGTGGTGGGTCCAAGGTTCCCGGTGGGGTCATGTAATGGGAAGATAGTCTCAGCAAAGTATTTCTCTGAAGGGGCTTCTATGATATATCCATTAGATGTTTCCGACTTGTCTCCTTTTGATGTGGATGGGCATGGAAGGTAAGGTAGTTTATTATTTCTATCAATTATTTTTTGGTGATATGGTTTTTTTTTTTCCTTTTCTTTTCTTTTTATGGTGTTTTTAAATATATTTATGCTACAACAATCGTCAATTTTTCAAAGCATAGGATTTTTTTACCCTCATCTCTAATCTCTAATATTATAAACGGATAAGGCCATAGTGTCATTTGTCAATCTAGCAACACGTGCATCGCACGTGCATAACTAATATGGAGGAGATCTCAGGTTCGAGTCTCACTATGTCAATTTTTTTTTACTTTATTTTTTTCTATATATTAAACATGCATCGCATGTGTAAATTACTATCCATCTATATATCTATCTATAATATAATATATTTACTTACTATTTAATGGAAGAGTTTGTCACAAATAAATAAATTTTAATATTTTTTTGTTACAAAAGAAACACTACTTTTGTCACCAAACAAACATGTGCAGTGTGTTGAAATATAGTAAGTGCTAATGTGTATATTATGTTTCCTAATCTATAGGAAACAGATTTTCCAAATCTCTCACCCCTCAATCTTCTCTCAATCTTCTTTCTTCTCCTCCAAAAATGTAATCCTTATATATAGACGTATACAGTAAAGAATAAGAGATATGAATAACTATATTTTATCCAAATCTGTTTGCAACATGGTATCAGAGCTTAACCAGATCTAGGCTAACTGAAGAAGAAGAGGAGGTGATCCGATCTTACACCTCCATCTTCATTCGATCCCGATCAAAACCTGATCCCGACCAAAACCCGATCCCCAAACCTCGTCCTCGTCATCCACAGATCCCGTCGCTGATCCCGTCACTCATCTTCGTCACCAATCATGTGCTCCCTCTCCCGTCCATCCCCTTCGTCCACCCCATCTCCGGCGACCCTCGGCCGCGCCGCCCACCTCCAGTCACCTAACCCCTACTCCGCCCTCCATCACACTCCTCCGGTGACACCCAGACAGCCACCGCCACACCTGACCCCGCAACTCCTTCTACTCTGCCGTCGATATCAGCAGCAGACCCACGACCCCTCTGTCTGCTCCTCTTCCTGATCGACGGTGTGCCACCCAATCGCTGCTTCCCCTGAGCGCCGTCGCGACCTCGTTGCCGTTCGTCCCGTCGCCGTCGAGCCACAATGCCAGTCCCGAGGTCCCCTTTGCTGTAGCTGCTGCCGTGTTGTCTCTTGAGTTGCTGCTGCCCCTTTATTTGCTGTTGCTATTGTGATCTCTTGATCAAATTTATTTAGATCTGATTTGCTGTTGTACTGTACTGGTGTTTTCTGCTCACTGCTTGACAGACAACTTGTTCTCCTTGTTGTGTTGCTATGAGATAATATCTGTACGAGTCAAGGAAGTGTATTCATTGTGGCAAGATCGACCACACGAAAGCCCGTTGTTATAAGATTGTCGGCTATCCGGAGAACTGGGATCCTAGCAGGGATATTTGGAAGAAGACTTGCAATCAACCCCGTGTCGTAGTTGGAGTTGCTGATCGTGCTGCTGCAGGTAATGATGGTAAGGTTTTTTTCTGCCTCTGTTATGAATAATGCATGGATAATTGATTCGGGTGCTACCGACCATATAACTTTTGATTCTAGACAATTCCAAAATTTTCAACCATTCACCAAATAAACTGTATCCACTGCCAATGGTGATCCTGCCACTGTTACTAGCGAGGGTTCCATACCTCTCACAAACAACCTAACCTTAGATACTGTCCTAGTTGTGTCATCCTTAAATTTTAATCTGTTGTTTGTTTCTCAAATAACTACTGCCTTACATTGTATTGTAGTTTTTTGGCCTTCACATTGTGTGTTTAAGGATATTCGGACTCGCAAGACAATTGGTTATGGGGTTAGACACGGAAAGCTCTATTACCTGGATTTAGAATCTGAAAGTTCAAGCAAGTTGACTCAAGATTTAAGTGTGGAAGGATCTGAATGTGAGAAGAAGAAATCAGATATTTGGCTATGGCATCGACGTCTAGGGCATGCTTCTTTTGGTTATTTGAAGAAATTATTTTTAAGTTTATTTTTGAAGATGAGTATTTCTGTTTTTCGGTGTGATGTGTGTGAACTCGCAATGGGTCACCGTGTCTCGTTTCCCCCAAATTCAAGTAGAAGCTCTCTTCCATTTATGATTATTCATTCTGATATTTGGGATCCATCTAAAAACACTACATTTGGAGGAGCCAAATGGTTTGTGATATTTATTGATGACTGTACTCGTATGACCTGGATTTGTTAGATGAAGTCGAAAAGTGGAGTTAGTGGCTTATTTCTGAAATTTCACAAGTATGTTATGATTCAGTATAAATCACAGATTCAAGTTCTTAGGAGTGATAATGGCGGAGAATACCTGAGTTTGAATCTGCAAAAATATTTGGTGGAACACGGAATTGTTCACCAGACTACTATACACCTCAACAGAATGGAGTTACAGAAAGAAAAAATAGATACTTGCTCAAGGTGGTCTGTGCTTCTCTTATCCATGGAAATATGCCACTCATTTATTGAGGGGAAGCACTTGCTTCTGCTGCATACTTAATCAATTGAGTTTCTGCTAATATCCTAAAATTCCTTACGCCATTTCAAGCATTAACTGAAGCTGTGAATGCACCAAAAGTCATCAACTTGCCACCTCGTGTGTTTGGGTGTGTTGCATTTGTTCATCTTCATCAATATGAACGTAATAAGTTAGCTCATCGAACTGTCTGATGCATGTGTTGCCGCTAAATTCGGTGTGGGGGCAAACAGATGAATTTGTGAGTTCTTGGGGAAACTGAATAGGAGAACCTATATACCTGTTCCGTCGAACTCTGATCGTTGCTCCCGCCGTAGACCTGCAAAAAGTGCGAGACACCGGGGTTGTTCCCGGCGACGCACCCTCCGACGCTCAAGTCAGTAACCAGAATTGATTATGAAAGAGCGCTTAACTAGAGAAAGATTGATTACCTCTTAATGGAGATGGGTGGGGGGTATTTATAGGCGTCTTAGGGAACGGATTAGGAACGTAATCCTCGTGATCTGATATGGAATATTCACCCCGTAAACAGATTAGGAATGTAATCTGATAAGGTATATTCCATGTAATCAGATAAGGAATTTAATCCCCAAATCCCGGTGAAAGGATAGACATGAATCAGGGCCGTTGATTAATATTAATCAGAAACCCTAATTCTATCCCTTCTGGACCGGGTTTGCTGCGGGTTGAAACCCGCACCCGGTTGAGGTGGATCCGTTTGCGGGTAAGTGGATCTTCGGGGAAGACAACCATTACCCGCTTCAGACCCGTCGGTAGGTGAAACTACCGTTTTACCCCTGAGCTTCAAGATTCGTGCCCCATCTGGACGGTTCCGATTTAACCCCATTTTTAGCCATATCACGAGCCCCCCACTCCTAAAGACTGGGTTTGATCAGCCTTTGAGGAGTAGTTTAATTGTTTTCACTGGCTATCAGGGTTCTATCGGGAACTAAACGGAGTACTGCTGAATCGCGAAGGAGGTGGTATGGTGATCTTTCCGGCAGACGGCACTCTTGAACCGTCATCGTGCTCTTCTTAGTTAGCGGTTTTGGCCGTTTCCGCTTGTTGGGCGTTGGTGCGAAGGGAGCCGAAGTTCCGCTCGTGACGCACCCGATGCTGCGGACATCTGGTGATTGACGCCGAACTCACTTGGTGCCGAACTCTCCCCCGTAAGAGGGTCGGGGACACGAGCGGTCGGAGGAAGGTGCCGAACTGACTAAGTGCCGAACTCTCCCTCGTAAGAGGGTCGGTGGCACAAGAGCTCGGAGAACGGTGCCGAGCTGAATTAGTGCCGAACTCTCCCCCGTAAGAGGGTCGGTGGCACAAGAGCTCGGAGAACGGTGCCGAGCTGACTAAGTGCCGAACTCTCACCCGTAAGAGGGTCGGTGGCACAAGAGCTCGGAGAACGGTGCCGAGCTGAATTAGTGCCGAACTCTCCCCCGTAAGAGGGTCGGTGGCACAAGAGCTCGGAGAACGGTGCCGAGCTGAATTAGTGCCGAACACACGCCTATAAAACGATCGGTGGCACGAGCGTTCGGCGAATGGCACCGAGCTGAAAACGTGCCGAACTCACGCCTATAAAATGATCGGTGGCACGAGCGTGTTCGGCGAATGGCGCCGGGCTGAAAACGCGCCGAACTCACGCCTATAAAACGATCGGTGGCACGAGCGTGTTCGGCGAATGGCGCTGGGCTGAAAACGTGCCGAACTCACGCCTATAAAACGATCGGTGGCACGAGCGTGTTCGGCGAATGGCGCCGGGCTGAAAACGCGCCGAACTCACGCCTATAAAACGATCGGTGGCACGAGCGTGTTCGGCGAATGGCGCTGGGCTGAAAACGCGCCGAACTCACGCCTATAAAACGATCGGTGGCACGAGTGTGTTCGGCGACCTGTAGCGAGCTGAAAACGCGCCGAACTCACGCCTACAAAACGATCGGTGGCACGAGTGTGTTCGGCGAATGGCGCCAGGCTGAAAACGCGCCGAACTCACGCCTATAAAACGATCGGTGGCACGAGCGTGTTCGGCGAATGGCGCTGGGCTGAAAACGCGCCGAACTCACGCCTATAAAATGATCGGTGGCACGAGTGTGTTCGGCGACCTGTAGCGAGCTGAAAACGCGCCGAACTCACGCCTACAAAACGATCGGTGGCACGAGTGTGTTCGGCGACCTGCAGCGAGCTGAAAACGCGCCGAACTCACGCCTACAAAACGATCGGTGGCACGAGCGTGTTCGGCGAATGGCGCCGGGCTGAAAACGCGCCGAACTCACGCCTATAAAACAATCGGTGGCACGAGGGCTCGGCAGCTTGCGCCGAAGTTTCGGACTTGTGTTTCTCTTAGGGTTAAGTTTTGGCGGTTCTGGCGGATGTGACCCTCTGAGCTTCTGACAGATGTGACATCGTCTGTGTTTTCTGACAGATGTGACGTCCATTAATGCTGCCCCCTGGGCTTCTGCCAGACGTGATGGTCATTAATGCGCCGTCTGGATCAGTGCGGAGAACAAGGTGATGTTTGGGGTCTCTTTTTGTCATTTTTTGGAGGTGGGCCTGCGTTAGAGGCCCATTTACCTCGATTGAAGCGCTGGCTCCTCTATAAAAACCCTCACCCCCTCCTTATTTTTTACTTTCCAAGTTTTTGTTCGCGTCTGAGTCTGCTGTGAGAGAGCTTCAGGTGATCACCGACTGTTTTCCGGCGAAATTTCCGACGAGTTCCCCTTTCAAGGTAACCTTTATATTTATCTTCTAAACATGTCTGTTTCCCACACCTCTTCTTCGTCCGAGCCCTCCCTCGGAGCCGACGGAGCTCCAACTTTGAGCCGAGCTGCCAAGGGCCAGAAGGTGTTCGGCAAGGACTCCATTGTTCAGGATCCGAAGCGCATGGGGGCGTTCGGACAGCTTCCGGGACCGTTGACGGGGCTCCACAGGGTTCGGGAAATCCCAGAGGATAAGGCGGAACGGATAGTGTACGGGAGGGCGAGGTCGTTCGAGGAGAACGCGGCGAGGGAGACCACGGAGGCCGACGAGACGGTGTCGATCCTCTCCGAAGACGACCTGGATTCGATTCGGGACTGCTTCCAGATCCCGCGGGAGTACGAGCTTATGCTGCCGGGCCCCGGGGTTAGGGCCAATTCGCCGTTGCCGGTGACTATATGTTGCTGGCCGGTCGATGCCTTTATCGCCGGAGCTCGGCTACCTCTCCATCCGTTCGCGGTAACGGTCTTAAATTGGTTCGGGGTCAGCCCAATCCAACTTATGCCGAACGCCTGGAGAGTCATAAACGGCTTCGTACTCCACTGCCAGGCGGAGGGGATTCAGCCGGAGTTGAATGTGCTCCGGACTATCTATCAGCTGCACCAAGGGAATAGGTCGGCCTACCGGTACTATCTGACTCCGAGGCATGGGGGGAGGTTGGTCCTCTGTCCGGACTCTATCAAGTTTTGGCGCGAGAAGTACCTTCTGGTGCGCAGCGTGGAGGCCTGGCCTATTCCCGTTGGTTGGGTGGAAGGTGTTCCGAAGAAGTTGAAGGCGCCGCCGGCACTCCGACCCGAAGACGAAGACGCCGTACGTTTGCTTCTCGATCAGCCGAAGTACGACTGGAGGGAGTTGACCGAGGACGTCTTGTATGAGGGAGGGCTCGCACATGTTAACCCCAGTACGCGGCTTTTATTTATTGTCTTCGTTTCCTTTTTGCTTTCTTTCCCTTGTCTTGTTCCGAGCTAACCAACTTAACTTTTGGTGCAGAGCAAATGGACTACCAAGCAGTGCTCACGTTGAGGACGAGCCTCGCCAACAAGGCTCCGAGGAAGAGGAAGAGGGTGGCGTCGAAGCAGCCAGCGCCCAAGGCCCCGAAGGTTACGGAGGTGGCCGAAGAGGTAGAAATCTTGGATTCCCCCGTGGTCGAGGTCGGGGCCGCTTCGTCGTCGGCTAAGGTCGGCGAGTTGCCCATCACCGAGGTCTTGACCATGGTGACGCCGCCGTTGACAAAGGCGGCCGAGGAGCTTCTGACCGAGGCTCATAAGAGGATCCACGTCCCGGACTGGCAGGTTCGGAAGCACGACGGGTTCCTGGGTAATTCCTTGGCGAGCATGGAGGCCGTCAAGCATCTCGCCACGCCGAAGGATCGCGCGGCGATGGAGGCCGGACGAGAAGGAGACGACATCATCGAGATAGCGCGCTCGGCGGTGTCGGTAAGTGCTGAGCCGAGCTCCCTCCTCTTCACGCCGATCTTCTTAAGTTGTAATTTTTGTGACTTTTTGCATTTTATTCGCAGATCGTTGTTCACTTCGGGCACCTCACCGAGAGGTTGTCGGCTCAGGAGAAGGAGATGAAGAAGGAGAACGATCAGGCCCGGAAGGAGAGGGACAAGATCCGGGGCGAGCTCGACAAGCTCGAGCTGAATTTTGAGGCGAAGTCGGCGAGGGCGACCTACCTCGAGGACCGGGTCAAGACGCTGGAGGACCAGCTTCGGCAGCAGAAGGAGGAGGCGACGAAGCAGATGGCGGATGCGACCGAGGCCCAAGCGGCGGCAGTGAAAAAGGTGGAGGAGGCGACTTTGGAGAATGCGCAGGGCTACCTCGCCGTGAACATGGCCAAAGCTTTCGCCGACGCCCTCGCCCGGGTCACGGCGGCCTACCCCTCTGTTGACGTCTCGGGTTGGCAGCTTTTCCCGGGGTACGTCGAAGGCTTTGACCCCGAATCGGAGGGGGAAGATGAAGAGGAGGAAAGAGGCGACGACGAGCCATTGGTCGATCCGGCCGTCGGAGGTCAGGGGTCGGTGGTCACCCCCTTGGCGACGGTTGCCCCTTCGGAGGCGTCGCCCTCGACCCCTTCTCGCCGCCCCGGGAAAGAGGTCGAGCACTGATCCCGTCTGTTTTTTTTTTGTTTCTTTTTGTGTAACGCCTAATAGCGGACTGGCCACCGCTACTTTTTGTAATGAATGAAAAACTTCAACTTTTTGGGCTCGGCGTCTTGCACTTGTTTGTTGTATGTTAAGTGTTCGAGAGTTTGTTCACTAGAACCCCCGAAGTCTAGGACTTGGGCCATGTCTGAACTTTTGTTGCTCGTCTGTATTTCTTTTCAGCTCGCCCTGGTAGACCAAGAGATCAAGCGCGCAGGGTCGGATGCCAAGGTTCGAGCCGAGGCCGGGCTCGGGGCGACAAGGTTGAGTCTGGCGAGGTGCAGAGAGCGACTTTACGAGGTCGAGCTAGGACTGTGCCGAGCCGAAGCAGAGCGAGGACAGCTTCAACTTATCTTAGGGCAGCGGGACAGCGATATCCGGCGTCTGGAGGGCAGGATTGCCGAGATGACTGCCCCGGGCGAGGGCGATGCCTCGCCATCTGCCTTCACTAGTAGCCTTCGGACCAAGTGCTTTCGCCACACGCTGACAAAGGTAACGGCGGAGAGGGACGACCTGCTTTCGAAGATTCAGCATTTGCAATCCACGGAGACTAAGCTTCGGACGGAGGGAGAGGAGCTGACAACTAAGGTGGCTGATCTCACGGCTGAACGAGATGAATTGGCGGCCGAAGTCGATGTTTTGAAGAGAGCCACCGTCGATAGGAGCATCGAAGTCACCCATCTTCGTCATCTCATCGCGAGCCATGCTGGAGTTCCGACCTCGGCCATACCGGCGTCATTTGAGGCCGACGCGCAAGATGGTTCATTGAGGGGTCGGATTTCCAAGCTGGAAGCGGAGGTGGCTCGCCTGAGGCCGCGTTCGGGGCCGATTAATGTGAGGAGCACGTCATGCACCCGAGCGGAGAGCGAGCGGGGCATCACCTTTTACGAGATGGCGACCCGCGAGTGCCTCGGCCATCCGAGCCCGGGGGACGCGCAGAGCTCAGTGGCCATTTCGTCGAGCGGCGCATCCGTCGGCGTGACGGCCAGAAGCAGTGCCGAGGACACGTCTCAACTTGCCGGCCTGGGATCGGGTTCCGGAGGCAAACGTCGCCGACCTCAAGTGTCCTTGAAGAGGAGCATCCCTGTACCTCGGAAGCGTTGATGGGTCCGGGTTCGGTGTCTTGTAATATTCGCTTTTCAGCTTCTTGTAATCGTTTAGTGTCTTGTAATATTGATGTTTGTAAGGGTTGTTTCTAATAAAGTGGGAATCGTTTTAACTGTCGTCATACCATAGTTGCTCAATGTTTGCTCTGATTGTGGAGTTGTGGAACCGAGGTCTGAGACTTGGTGTTTTTGATTGGCGTTGGCCGCCGAACTTAAGTGCGTAATACGGTCAGTGGCACGAACGTTCGGTGAACGATGCCGAGCTGAAAAGTGCCGAACTCAGGCCCGTAAAACGGTCGGTGGCACGAGCGTGTTCGGCGATCTGCAGCGAGCTGAAAACGTGCCGAACTCACGCCCGTAAAATGATCGGTGGCACGAGTGCGTTCGGCTAGCTGCAGCGAGCTGCAAACGTGCCGAACTCACGCCCGTAAAACGGTCTTGGCAACAAAGTGTTGGAGTCCGAACCTTTGTAAGATTGAGGGCGTGGGAGCAATTCCGAATGGCGAGCTGCCTCTGGTTCGCTCGGAAGCGAACTTGCGAAGCAGAATCGAGCCAAGTTTTGGACTCCGATCCATTCAACGGCTGCAGGAGCAATTTCGAACGGCGATCTACCCCCGGCCCGTCTGAAGACGAGCCGAGGAGGAAGAGTCGAGCCGAGTGCTGGACTCCGAACCCTTGTGTGATTAGTTTAAGAGATGCAGGAGCAGTTTCGAATGGCGAGCTACTTCTAGTCCGCTTAGGAGCGAACTTGCGAAGCAAAATCGAGCCAAGTGTTGGACTCCGATCCATTCAACGGCTGCAGGAGCAATTTCGAACGGCGATCTACCCCCGGCCCGTTTGAAGACGAACCGAGGAGGAAGAGTCGAGCCGAGTGCTGGACTCCGAACCATTGTGTGATTAGTTTAAGAGATGCAGGAGCAGTTTCGAATGGCGAGCTACTTCTAGTCCGCTTAGGAGCGAACTTGCGAAGCAAAATCGAGCCAAGTGTTGGACTCCGATCCATTCAACGGCTGCAGGAGCAATTTCGAACGGCGATCTACCCCCGGCCCGTTTGAAGACGAGCCGAGGAGGAAGAGTCGAGCCGAGTGCTGGACTCCGAACCATTGTGTGATTAGTTTAAGAGATGCAGGAGCAGTTTCGAATGGCGAGCTACTTCTAGTCCGCTTAGGAGCGAACTTGCGAAGCAAAATCGAGCCAAGTGTTGGACTCCGATCCATTCAACGGCTGCAGGAGCAATTTCGAACGGCGATCTACCCCCGGCCCGTTTGAAGACGAGCCGAGGAGGAAGAGTCGAGCCGAGTGCTGGACTCCGAACCATTGTGTGATTAGTTTAAGAGATGCAGGAGCAGTTTCGAATGGCGAGCTACTTCTAGTCCGCTTAGGAGCAAACTTGCGAAGCAAAATCGAGCCAAGTGTTGGACTCCGATCCATTCAACGGCTGCAGGAGCAATTTCGAACGGCGATCTACCCCCGGCCCGTTTGAAGACGAGCCGAGGAGGAAGAGTCGAGCCGAGTGCTGGACTCCGAACCATTGTGTGGTAAGGGAATTAGAGGCGGAAGTACGCGATAATGTAAAAAACTTTATTTATTAATATCTAATGTTCGGCTGCTTCTAAAGTTGCTAGCCGTTATTACAATGAAAAAAGAACAAAGGAAAAATTACTAGTAGCAGGAGTGGTGGACCGACATCTCGAGTTACTTAGATAGGCGGGGTTGCCTTCTCTTGGTATTTCAAAAGATGGTCGGCGTTCCAAGTCCTGGGAATTTCTCTACCCTCAAGGTCTTCTAGCTTGTATGCACCGGGGCGGATCACTTTGGATACTTTGTACGGTCCCTCCCAGTTTGGGGCCAGTTTGCTCTTCTGTCCGGGGAACGAAATGGCCAGTTTTCGGAGGACCAGATCCCCTTCTTTCAGGTCGGTTGGGCGGACCCGTTTGTTGTAGGCGAGTTCGATTCTTCTTCGATAACTTTGCTGCCGTATGGCTGCCCTTTCCCGGATTTCGTCTATCAAGTCCAGGCTCGTTCTGAGCTCCCTGGCATTCTGTTCTTCTTCAAAGGCTACCAGGCGAGGAGAGGGTATCCCAACTTCTAGTGGGATGAGGGCCTCAGACCCATAGGTGAGATTGAACGGACTCTCGCCTGTCGGGGTCCGCTTCGTGGTTCGGTAGTTCCACAACACATTGGGCAGTTGATCGACCCACAATCCCTTGGAGCACTTGTCGAGTCTCTTCTTGATGCCGGAGAGGATCTGTCGGTTGGCATTCTCGGCTTGGCCATTTGACTGGGGATGAGAGACGGAGGAGAAGCGGTGCTGTATGGCTAGGTCTTCACATAAGGCTCGGAAGGCAGCTCCAGCGAACTGCGTACCGTTATCTGTAACTACGACTCGGGGAACACCGAACCGGCAGATTACATTTTTCCAGAAGAATTGGACGACTCTATGCTCGGTAATTGTAGCCAGGGGCTCGGCCTCTATCCATTTCGAGAAATAGTCGACTGCCACGACTAGGAACTTCAATTGTCCGGGGGCCGGTGGAAATGGCCCAAGTAAATCCATCCCCCACATTGCAAAGGGGATCGGACTCGATAGGGAGGAGAGTGGTGCTTGTGGAAGGCGTCGGATGTCGGAATACTTCTGGCAGGAGGTGCATTGCCGAACGTGTCGTTCGGCGTCCCGTAGGAGAGTGGGCCAGTAATACCCGTAGTTTAACACTTTGCGTACCAAGGCTCTGGAGCCGGAGTGGGCTCCGCCGATGCCCTCATGGAGCTCTTGCAGGGCGTAATCGGCTTGTCCGGGGGAGAGGCATCTTAGGTAGGGTCGACCATCCACCTGTGTGAAGGAGCGCTTATACAGAATGCCTTCGACCAGTATGTAACGCTCGGCTCGGGTCCTTATCTTTCGGGCTTCCTTCAGATCCCTTGGGAGGAGTCCGTCTCTTAAAAACTCGACGAGGAGCTTCATCCAATTATCTTCGAGGGGGAATGGCAGTGTTCCAACGGAGTTGAAAACCTCGTCGTCTATGCTTGGCTTGAGGAGGACTTCTATCAGAACAGTTTGTTCGAGGCCTTGCAGGGATGAGGAAGCTAATTTGGACAGGGCGTCGGCCTGGGCATTTTCCTCTCTGGGGATTCTTCGGATGAGGGCCTCCTCGAAGAGCGCCATGAGGCTTTTCACTTTAGCCAAGTACTTTACCATTCTGTCATCGCGGGCTTCATATTCGCCGAGGACCTGGTTGACGACCAACTGAGAGTCGCTGAAGATCTGCAGGCGTCGCGCCCCTGCGTTTCGGGCCATCCCGAGGCCGGCTATGAGCGCCTCGTATTCAGCTTCATTATTCGAGGCTTTAAAGTTTATCCGGAGGGAATATTGAAGGACAAAGTCGTCTGGGCCCGCAAGGATAACTCCAGCCCCGCTCCCCTCGTTGCAAGAGGATCCATCGACATATACCGACCAGATAGGCGGTCCCTTCGTTGTCTGCTCACAGTCGGGGATAGTTGTTTCTACTATGAATTCGGCCAGCGCCTGCGCCTTGATTGCGGATCGAGGCTGATAAGTAATATCATGTTGGCTCAGCTCGATCGACCACTTCATGAGGCGGCCGGAAGTCTCTGGCTTGTGAAGGATCTGTTTCAACGGCTGGTCGGTAAGAACGACCATCGAATGAGACTGGAAGTATGGCCGAAGCTTTCTGGCAGCCATTATCAGGGCGTAGGCTATCTTCTCAATTTTTGGGTACCGGAGCTCGGCGTCCCGGAGCACTTTGCTGACGTAGTAAATGGGCTTCTGAGTTCTTTCTTCTTCCCTGACTAAGACCGCACTTAGCGTCTGTTCCGAGGCTGCCAAGTAGAGGTAGAGTGGTTCGCCTGGTATGGGCTTGCTGAGGAGAGGTGGATTGACGAGGTAAGCCTTTAACTGGTCGAAGGAATCTTGTTGTTGCTGCCCCCACTCGAACCCCTTTGCCCCCCTGAGGGCTTTGAAGAACGGGAGGCACTTCTCCCCGGACTTCGACAGAAAGCGCCCTATGGCGGCTAGGCGACCAGTCAACCTTTGAACTTCTTTGATGTTTCTAGGCGGGGCCATGTCCAGTATGGCCCTGATCTTCTCCGGATTCGCCTCTATTCCTCGTTGGCTAACCATAAAGCCGAGGAACTTGCCTGATGAGACGCCGAACGCACACTTGTTCGGGTTGAGTCTCATATTGTGCTTTCTCAAAACATCGAATGCTTCTTGGAGGTCGGCCACGTGATCAATGCCTCGGATGCTTTTCACAAGCATGTCATCCACATACACTTCCATGTTTCGGCCAATCTGGGCCTGGAATACCTTGTTGACGAGGCGCTGGTATGTTGCCCCTGCATTCTTTAGGCCGAACGGCATGACTCTGTAGCAGTAGAGCCCTTGGTCGGTCACAAAAGATGTCTTCGGAATATCCGAGGGGAACATCCTTATCTGATTGTAACCCGAGAAAGCGTCCATGAAGCTGAGGAGCTCATGTCCCGAGGTTGCGTCAATCAGAGTGTCGATGCTCGGCAGAGGGAAGGGGTCTTTAGGGCAGGCCTTGTTGAGGTCAGTGAAATCAATACAGATTCTCCATGTGCCGTTGGACTTTTTCACCATCACTACGTTTGACAACCACTCAGGATAATTTACTTCCTGTATGAACCGGGCCTTCAGCAATTTGTCCACTTCTTCTTTGATAGCGAGCTGACGCTCGGGAGCGAACTTGCGCCTCTTCTGCTGGACCGGTTTGGACCCCGGATCAACACTGAGGCGGTGGACCAAGAGTTCTTCGGAGATACCGGGCATGTCTGCAGCTGTCCATGCGAAGAGATCTTGGTTGGCTCGGATGCATATCACAATATCCGCGTATAGTGCGGATGGAAGGGTCTTGCTGACAAAGAACTTGCGGGTCGGCTCCTGCTCCGAGAAGAGTGCCTCCTCCAGCTCATCTACAGGCTCGGAAGTTGGCCGAGCAGCATCTTGTGGGATCTCGAGTGTTTCTAAGGAGAGGACGGGTCCGAGGGTGGAAGTCATATAACACTTGCGGGCCTGTTCCTGGTTGCCCCTGACTTCTCCCACTCCAGCCCGAGTGGGGAATTTCATTTTGAGATGATAAGCAGAAGGGACGGCCTCAAGAGCAGCCAGGCCGGGCCGACCCAAAATGACGTTGTAGGCCGCTGGGACATCTACGACCATGAAATCCATTGACTCCGTGTGGGTAGTAGGAGTTTTGCCTGCTGTGACATCGAGGGTAATCACCCCTTCGATTGTCACCGGCACTCCCGTGAACCCATGGAGCGTGTACCCGGCGGGCTTGAGTCTGTCTCGGGAGAGCTTCAGCCCCTTAAAAGCATCGAGGAATAGGATGTTTACGGAGGAACCGTTATCTACTAAGATCCTTTCGACTTTGAAATTGGCCATGTGAAGGTTGATGACGAGTGTGTCACAATGAGGGGTGCGGACGCCCTCGAGATCTTCGTCAGAGAAGGTGACGGGCACCCCGAGGCCTTTGGGAGGAGGGGTGGCTCGGACAGAGTTCACTTCTCTAATAAAAGCTTTCCGAGAAGAGTTCGAGGAGCCCCCCATTGGGCCCCCG
Source organism: Hemerocallis citrina (assembly GCA_017893485.1). Lineage (NCBI taxonomy): Eukaryota > Viridiplantae > Streptophyta > Magnoliopsida > Asparagales > Asphodelaceae > Hemerocallis > Hemerocallis citrina. Next base: position 160,370,996 of record CM030367.1, on the reverse strand, counting down.
TGGATGAGGTGGAGAACTCGTTCTTCCTCAAACTCTGGCGTCTCTTCTCGCTCTGGACGTTTGTTAGCCCCCCGAGGCTGGGGGGGAAGCTCGCCTTGGTCCTTTCTCACGAATTTTGCCAACTGCCTCCTCTGGATAAGGGCCTCGATCTCGTTTCTTAACGCTCGGCAGTCGTTGGTGTCGTGCCCATGGTCCCGGTGATAGCGGCACCATTTTTCCCTATCTCTTCTCTTAGCAGGGGTGTTCATCTTCGGAGCAGGAGGTAAGACCCCTTCTTTTTCGACTTCCATGAAAATGGTAGAGATGTTCGTGGTGAGGGGAGTGAACTTCTCAAATCTAGGAGGTCGGCGCTGGCCAGTATTATCCTTCTGGAATTTCTTCGCGCCTTCTTCTTCCGTCCCCTTCCTCTTAGACCCGGAGGCAGTTGCTTCCCAGTTGGGTGGTTCCTCGGCCTCTTCAGCTCGGATGTACTTTTCAGTGCGGAGGAGGAGGTCAGAAAAGTCATGTGGCGGTTTCTTGGCGAGGGAGGAGCGGAGGTTGGAATTAAGGATATTGGATTGGAACGCCGCGGTAGCGACGGATTGGTCGAGGGATGCGATGGTTCTGGCCTCGGCTGTGAACCTCTTCACGTAGTCCCTCAATTTCTCCCCCTTCTGCTGACGGAGGTGCAATAGGGAGATGCTGGTCTTCTCGGCCCTTCGGCTGCTGACGAAATGGGTGATGAACAGGGTTTCGAACTGTTCGAAGGAGAATATCGACGCCGGGGCAAGACGAGAGTACCATTCTCGAGCTGGGCCTTTCAGAGTTGCAGGGAATGTTTTGCAGAGGAGGGCGTCGGAAGCTTGATGGAGGAGCATCAAAGTCTTAAAGCTTTCGATGTGGTCAACTGGATCGGTCTCCCCAGTGTAGTTCTCGAACTGGGGAGGTTTGAAACCGAAGGGAACAGGGGCATCCACTATGGTCCGGGAGAACGGGGGTCGGCTAGGACGGAGGGTCCTCCCCCTGAGTTCTTCTTCTCGGTTTATCTGTCCCAAGAGTTTTTCCACCTCGTTCAGACGGCGGTTCATGGTGTCATCTCTCCGATGGTGACCTGCCGAACCCCGGGACTCGTCTTCGTAAGAGGGGGAGCGAGGGCTGCGGCGATGGTAGCTCCGAGAGCGACGAGGACTTGGGGTGCGTCTGGAATTGGTAGGAGCGGGTCGAGGAGAAGGGGACCGTTGGCGAGGGCTCCGGACCGGAGGAGGGGATGGGACCCTCTGCTCATTGGGGTTCTGACAGAGGTTGAGGGCCTGTTGTACCATCGCTTGGAATTGTTGGAACTCGGCCCGGGTAATGGGTGCCTCATTGTTCCTAGGCTGCTGCCTGCCTGCTGGAGAGTGCCTCCTTCGGTAGTGATCGGGGGAGTCCTTTCTCCCCCTTCGGACGGGGGACCTCCTGCGCTCTCGGTGTCGGGGGGATTGCTCTCGCTGGCGGGAGGCTTCCCCCCGAGCCCGCTTTTCATCCAGATGGCGACGAAGGTCGTCATCTTCCGGGCGTTTGGGAGGGGTATTGCGGCGACCAGAGGCTCGGGGATGATGGGAGGCCATGGAGGCACTGGAGGCGGTGTGGATGGGGATGTTCTCTTGATGAAGAGGCTGTTTCTGGGGGTTAGGCCCCTTCGGATCAGGATGTGGGGGGTTCCGTTGGAGCGGCTCTTCCACGGTAGGAGGGAGTTGCCCTTGTTGCTGAGCGGGATCAGGAAGGACTTCTTGCTGGTCAGGGTTGGGCGCTCGGTTGGAGCCCCTAGATCTAACTTTGCGAGGCGGCATGGCAGGAGAAAACCTGTTCACCGGAAGGAGGAAAGGTCGCTATTCGTTAGTTTCCCACAGACGGCGCCAATCTGTTGCCGCTAAATTCGGTGTGGGGGCAAACAGATGAATTTGTGAGTTCTTGGGAAAACTGAAAAGGAGAACCTGTATACCTGTTCCGTCGAACTCTGATCGTTGCTCCCGCCGTAGACCTGCAAAAAGTGCGAGACACCGGGGTTGTTCCCGGCGACGCACCCTCCGACGCTCAAGTCAGTAACCAGAATTGATTATGAAAGAGCGCTTAACTAGAGAAAGATTGATTACCTCTTAATGGAGATGGGTGGGGGGTATTTATAGGCGTCTTAGGGAACGGATTAGGAACGTAATCCTCGTGATCTGATATGGAATATTCACCCCGTAAACAGATTAGGAATGTAATCTGATAAGGTATATTCCATGTAATCAGATAAGGAATTTAATCCCCAAATCCCGGTGAAAGGATAGACATGAATCAGGGCCGTTGATTAATATTAATCAGAAACCCTAATTCTATCCCTTCTGGACCGGGTTTGCTGCGGGTTGAAACCCGCACCCGGTTGAGGTGGATCCGTTTGCGGGTAAGTGGATCTTCGGGGAAGACAACCATTACCCGCTTCAGACCCGTCGGTAGGTGAAACTACCGTTTTACCCCTGAGCTTCAAGATTCGTGCCCCATCTGGACGGTTCCGATTTAACCCCATTTTTAGCCATATCAGCATGTTTGTGAGATATGCACAGGATAAGAAATGGTATCGGTGCTATCACCCACCAACTCAAAAGATGTTTGTGACTATGAATGTTGTGTTCCATGAAGATGAGATGAATTTTTCCTCTAAGATTGAACTTCAAGGGGAGTACCAAAGTAAAGTTCAAACTCTTGCTTATAATGAAGTGGTTACCATTCAGACTGAACAATAGGATATAAGGGGAGAAAATTGGGATGTAAGTAATGACGATCACTCGAATGAAGTTTTGGTTGAGGAAGAAGATTTCCACGAAGAACTAAAATCATTGCTGAACCTCCATGAAGATGAGCCATCTCTACCACCAGCACCATTAGAACCATCTCCACCACCAGTACCATCAGATCTATCTCCATTCCCAGCAGAACCCCAAAACCAATCGTCATCGATGTCCGAAGCTCCAAGAAGAGAACTCCCAAACCGTACTACTAGAGGTATCCCAAAAGCCACTTATGAGCCTGATCCCACTAGTAAAGTCAAGTATCCCATGAGTCATTATGTGTCCACTCACCAATTGTCTGAATCAAATAAGTCATTTGTGAATCAATTGTCTGTTGTATCTATTCCTAACAGTGTGCAGGAAGCCTTAGCCGATCCAAGGTGGAAAGCAGCTATGAATGAGGTGATGAAGTCCTTGAAGAAGAATGAGAGTTGGGAGATAGTCGAACTGCTGCCAGCAGGAAAAGAAGTCGGTTGGATGCAGATGGATTTATACGGTGAAATATTAGTCGGATGGTTCGATAGAGCGGTACATGGTAAGGCTGGTTGCCAAATGGTACACTCAAACTTATGGAATTGATTATGACGAAATATTTGCACCTGTGACAAAGTTCAACACTGTTCGAGTTCTATTGTCACTTGCTGCAAATCTTGACTGGTCGTTGGAGCAATTTAATGTGAAGAATACCTTTCTGCATGAGAAATTGACAGAAGAGATTTATATGGATCTACCGCCAGGATCAAATAAACCAGTCCAACACAGTAATAAAGTGTGTCGGTTGAGGAAGGCGCTATATGGTCTCAAACAGTCCCTAAGAGCTTGGTTTGGGAGGTTTACAAAATCAATGAGGACATCAGATATTGTCAGAGTAATTCAGATCATACCTCATTCCTGAAAAGGAAAGAAGGTAAGATTACTGCTCTCATTATATATGTGTATGACATGATAGTAACTGAGAATGATCCTGAGGAGAGAATGTCATTGAAGAGCCACTTGTCACAAGAGTTCGAAATGAAGGATCTTGGCTCTTTGAGATATTTTCTTGGTATGAAGTTTCTCGCTCGAGAAATGGTATATTTCTGTCTCAAAGAAAGTATGCTCTCGATTTATTGAAGAAAATTGGAATGTCTGCTTGTCAACCGATTGGTACACCATTAGAAGAAGGACTGAAACTTTGCAACGAATCTGATCATGTGCCTTATGATAAGGAAAGATATCAGAGATTGGTTGAACGATTGATGTATCTTGCATATACATGGCCAGATTTATCATATGCTTTAAGTGTGATAAGTCAGTTTATGCATGCACCTCAGGAACATCACATGGATACAGTGATGAGAATTCTGAAATATATTAAATCTGCTCCAGGAAAAGGGTACCTATTTGTGAAACATGGTCACTTGAAGGTTAGGCATATACTGATGCTGATTGGGCAGAATCTATAATTGATAGGCGCTCCACTTCAGGTTACTTCACCTTTGTTGGAGGAAATCTAGTTACATGGAGAAGCAAGAAGCAAAATGTTGTTGCACGCTCTAGTGCAGAGGCTGAGTATCGCGGAGTAGCTCTAAGTATAGCGGAAGTTTTATGGCCGAAACTCTTGTTGCAGGACTTAGACTGTGGTCCGAATGAACCTATGAAGGTGTATTGTGATAGTCAAGCAGCATGTGATATTGCCGTCAATCCAGTTCAACATGATAGGACGAAACATATAGAGGTGGATAGATTCTTTATCAAGGAGAAATTGGATGAAAAAGTCATTGATATATCTAAAGTGAAGTCAGAAGATTAGCTTGCAGATATCCTGACCAAGGCAGTTTCGAGTCGGCTCTTCTTGAAATTTGTTGACAAGTTGGGCATGTTCAATATCTATGCACCAACTTGAGGGGGAGTGTTGAAATATAGAAATTGCAAATGTGTATATTCTGTTTCCTAATCTATAGGAAACAGATTTCCAAAATTTCTCACCTCTCAATCTTCTCTCAATCTTCTTTCTTCTCCTCCATGAATGTAATCCTTATATATGGATGTATACAGTAAAGAATAAGAGATATGAATAACTATTATTTTCCGCAAATCTGTTGCACCCCAAATATGTTTGCAACACATCACACGTGCAACTCCAATTCTATTTTCAACACGTGCATTGCACGTACACATTTAAACTTTTCCTTCTTAATTTTTAAAAAATACGTGTATCGCCCATTCTGCTCCTTTTTTTTAAATTGAGGCATTCATCGCACGTGCTAATTATTGTTGACTTACGTGTATCACACGTTTAACTCTAACTCTTTATCAAAACGTGCATCGCACGTGAAAAATACTAGTATATAATTAGTGAAAGTGGGAATTTTGGGTACTTAAAAGAGTATAAACTCTTTCTATCTTTCACTAATCGTGCAGCGAATTTTGTTTTATGCCTCTTATTTGTACTTTTCTTTTAGCAAATTGAGAAATGAGAAATCTTCTTGAATATAATATACATTAAATTCTTTGCAGTATCGAATAACAACTACATAAATTATGTTATTAGTTATATTGCTTTTAACCCATGAGGATAAATATGCAGTAAGGCTTTTTAAATTATTCTTTAGATGTATTTAATATAACCTAAAATTGAAGGAACTTTATAAAAATATATAATGTACATTAGAAATTACCTGAAAATAAGAAAGTTTATCTTCTCTTTTTCCGAGTGATAGAAATTCTTTTTGTTATCGACTTTCAGTCATGTGGCAGCTATTGCAGCTGGAAACGGGGGAGTGCCGGTAGTGGTGGATGGCTTCAACTACGGGCGAGCTAGTGGAATGGCTCCTAGAGCTAGGTAAGAAAAGTCTATTTAAGTAACCATTTTATGCATTTATTATATGGTTTTTCAGAATAGCTTACATGGTTAATTGTTTAAGTGTATATATACATGTAAATCAAAAGTATATATAGTCTTAGAGTAATGTTTTTAAAATCTTTTGCTATGTGACACTTGTAATTTCTGTTTACCTTTCTTCCAAAAAAAAATTCTGTTTACCTTTATATGTGTCTTCGGCAAAGCAGGCTTGCTATTTACAAAGCTATTTACCCTCAAGGAGGGACCATGTCAGATGTGATTTCTGCAATTGACCAGGTTATTAATAAATTTCATTAGTTATTCACACAGTATATACTATTTAGCTAGATACCTTCACCACATATGTTAATATTGTCAGACCTCTAATTAGTTTCAAATCAAACAGGCAAGTAAAGAAGGAGTAGATGTATTAGTACTGTCAATAGGGCCAGATGAAACCCCAAAGGACACAGTGACATTCATAAATGTGTTTGATATCTTCTTATTGTTTGCAAGAAGAGCTGGCATCTTTGTGGCCCAAGCTGCAGGGAATAATGGGCCTGGTGAGTCTACAGTGGTCTCTTACAGCCCATGGGCCATGGCAGTTGCTTCCAGCACCACAGGAAGAAGGTACACTAGTACCCTTGTGTTGGGTGATGGTCATCAATTACATGGAGTTGGCTTATCAGGTATACCATGTGTATAGATTTATTTTATTAACCAAATGAATATGCTTAATTACACAGATAAGTTCATTCTTATCTATATTTGTTGCAATTAGTAAATGAAGCTAAGTCTATGGTAGTTTTCTCACGAACTGATCAAAGTTTTTGATAGTTTTTTTTTATACAATTTAGCCACTGACTTGTGTTATATTTTACAGATTTAAAGTGTTTGATCAATCACAGATACTGTTATTGTATTTAAGTTTGAAAAAATTTCGACTGTTAACTGTATATAGAAAAATCTCTCAAATTCAAGATCATCCACTAGCTAGGTGTAGGGAATCAGTCATGTTAATTCTGATAATAAAACAAGTGAAGATGATTTTGAGATGAATACAATAATAGTACAGTAGTGGTTGGAACATGTATTTTACTTATTTTGTTTTGTATTTCTGTTCTTGTTTCTCATTTAAAAAGCACCTACAGTAAGCAATAAGCAAATCAGACTGAGGCTAGTATCAGCCAGAGACGCTTCAATCTTTAATGGGAGCAGCGTTGCCGAGGAATGCCAACATCCAGAGTCACTTCAACCAGCAGCAGTTGCAGGCAGCATTGTCATCTGCTCCTTTGCCGAGGGTTTTCTTTCAGGAACTTCAACCCTCACTGCACTCATTAACACTGCAATGCTTCGACGATTCGCAGGCTTTATTCTCGTTGCAAATCCTTCCTATGGTGACCTTGTTGCCCAGCCGATTCCATTCTCCATTCCTGGCATTCTCATCCCTCGCATCTCTGATGTCAAGGCTAGTCTATTCTCTATGCTAAATAAAATTTGACCACTTACTATAAAGCACTCCTTAATTAGTTAGTGATCTAATAATTGTTGCATCTATTAGGCACTTTTTTATAATAAAGGGCTATGCTGTAGCATGGTCGAGACCTCCCATTACTCCTCCCCCGTTACAGTCTGAGCACCGTGGTCTACTGGATCCCTTATTTACCAAAATTAGTCAAAATATGCCCTCTGGATTAGCTTTGGCATGAGATTAATCCCCTTGCAGCCAAAAACTTAAGCATGAGATTCTTTGTTCTTTTTAGTTATTTCGCCAAATCTTGTAATGTAAGTAAAATTTTGTCCGATTTAATCATTGGAGAGACCTACAATTGATTGAATTGAAATACGGTAAATTAGATTTGAGAATGACCCAATACTCATTAGGTACCGGAATTTTCAAGAGCAACACCAAACATAGTCTAGTGCTAAAAGATCCAACATATAGTTCAGGTTGAAAACCACATTTTTGTTCATTGTTTCACTATACTATGATTATGATTATGATTATGATTATGATGACAGATCATTTGGGACTACTATAAGAAGCACACACTCCCAACTCCGAAAGGCTGGGTACTAAAGTACAAAGGAACTGCATCCATCAAAGAAGGAAGAGTTGCAACATTTCATGAATCAGCACCAGTGGTTGCAAGAACATCGTCAAGAGGGCCCGACATCATCGACAACCAAATGAATCCAGCCGATGTTCTTAAGCCTGACATTTTGGCTCCAGGCAATCAAATTTGGTCGGCGTGGAGCCCAATAAGCACAAAGGAGCCCTTATTATCAGGCAGATCCTTCGCACTGTTGTCAGGCACAAGTATGGCGACTCCCCATGTGGCTGGCATTGCAGCATTGATCAAGCAGGCTCACCCATCGTGGACCCCGTCAATGATTGCTTCTGCATTGTCAACAACTGCAACAAAGCACGATGATCGGGGGCTTCCTATAAAAGCGCAGGGAGCTGGGCTTTATAGCTTGTATAACTCGACACCTTTTGATCATGGAGCTGGGTTTATTAATCCTGTTGGTGCACTTGACCCCGGCTTGGTCCTATCTTCAGGTAATGTGTACCTAGTTTTCTGGATTTAAAAAATTTCACATCCTTGTAAAAATTCACACGTACCTTAACACATGCACACACCCAGCCACCACCTCCACTCAATTTTCTGCCCTCCGATCGTCCAGATGCGTGAAGACGTGCGTAATCGAGACTCCCGATTGTGTCATGTCGCCACCCAATCACGCATGTCCAATTCACGCGGGTGAGCTCATCACACGATCAACGTCTCAGGACGCGCCACGTCACCACATCATCCTGACACCTTTATTCCACTCAGCGGGCGAGCACATGCTTGATGGACTATCCAGATCGCTCCAAAAACCGTGCCAGCTCGATGAATCAATAAAAAATAACAGATTATAATTTAAAATTGGAAAATTAAATTAAAAATCCAAAAATTGTTATTAAATACGGAAATTTAATTAGAAATTCTGAAAAATAATTTAAAAATTGGATTCTATACAATATATTATGCTAAACCACTTTTGTCTAGAATTTTTCTCCTTTTTCCTTTTTAAAATAAAAAAATGAGGACAAATGTAGGAGATAACTCCCCATTCTTACTCCATCCAAATTGGAATTGAAACCTTCATTATTATATAGGTGTTATTAGATAAATTTTTCAAAAAGAATTATTTTCTCATTTTTAAAAAAAAATTATGTGCAGTATTACACGGATTATAGTACATATTATATTATATTATATAAGTTTGTGCAATATTACACACAGTACACTAGTATTACTTAATGTAATTTCTTTGCCCCTTAAATTGCTCTGCAAAGTGGCCAGGTATAAAAAAATGTTCCTGAAAGATGGTTATAGAAAGAAAAAGGAGTATTTATACCAATACCAGACACACCCTCGAACAGTTTCCCCCAACATCTTTTAACTTGATGCTAGTAGACTTCTTATATTGCTTCTCAATATCTTTGATGCATATATAGAATTCAAGGACTACATAAGCTTCCTCTGCTCGCTTCCTGCCCTTGATCCGGACAGAGTGAAAAACACAACTGGCGTGGCATGCAACGTATCCAGATCAGTACCATCTCCAGCCGATCTCAACCTTCCGTCGGTTACAATCTCTGCATTGGTGGGACATCGACAGGTTCACCGTACCGTGGAGAACGTGGCAAGAAAGCCCGAAAAGTACACTTGCTCTGTTGTGTCACCAGAGGGAGTGGCTGTTGATGTTCAACCATCTTCGTTTTTTATAATTCCGAAAAGAAAACAAGATTTAGTGATCAGTCTGAATGTGACTCGCCCATCAGATGGTTTTGTTTTTGGGGAGATCGTCTTCACAGGGAGCTTGAATCACATACTCAGTTTGCCTCTGTCAGTTCTTCCTAAAGCAGTTACTTAAAGGTTGTCAATTTGTTCTACAATTGGTAGAAGAAAGCTCAACTGAGTAGAGCAAGTGATTAGTTCAAGCCATTGAACACTAAAAAAAATTATTCGAAATGTATTTCCAACTCGCATGTGCTTTATTCTTTTTCTAAGTGATGTAGCATGCAGTAATGCAAAAAATATATCTCTGCTATTTTAATGGGAGAGTTGGGGTTCGTAACAAACAAACTCTAGCTTTATAACTATATAAAAATACACGTTCAAACAATATCCAACAAATAAAAATGCGCACCGCACGTGTAGTTCAAATCAAAACATTCAAATATAAACTATTTTTTTTTCTTATTTGATATATATTCATTTAATTTGATAACTTTACTTTTTTAGACATGCATCGCACGTATATTATACTAATAAAATATTGGGTAAAAGTGATGAAACCCACCAATGATTTGCTCTGAAAATTAAGAAACCCCATAATTGATCAAATAACCAAAATACCCCTAGATTATATTGAAAAGGAGGGAAAAAATTTCAAACCTACTTTATAATTTTATCATATATGAAATGACCACACTATGAGCCTATTTGTTTAGCTACAAAAAAAATTAAATCTTCACCCCTGTACTATTTCTAATATATAAAATGGCCAAAATAATCCTACATTATATTAAAAAGACATATAAATATAAATCTATACTATTATTAAGCAAAACCTTATTTTGGCAGTTTTTTACTATCATGTCCCCATATACATAAAAAGCTAAAAAAATATATAAGGTTAATTCTGTAATTTTCACTTCACATTTAAAGTCTCCATAAAATTTTGTTCCCTCAAAAATCGAAACCGTCTCTTCCTCTCCCTCCATCGAATCCGTACATTGCACGTGCATATTCCCAGTGCAAATTGCACGTGCTAACCCATAAAACGTGCATTACACGTGCGGATTACTAGTGAAAGAGAAGGAGAAGGTGATGAGTTGTTTTTTTAGTAAATATTGTGTAGGCATATTGTGATCATTTCATATATTAGAAAAATTATAAAAAATAAAAGATGACATCAGACGGGGTCATTTCATTTGATCAAAGATAAAACAATAGAAGAGTTTCTTTAATTTTCAGAGCAAACATTGAAAGTTGCAGGACAATCAAATCCATATGTTCGTAAAAATACAAAAAGCAAATGCTGTTATTACAGGTGCAAATAAATTTAATCAGAATATTCCTTTTTGTGATTAAATATGTCAGTAATGTACACAAAATCATAGACAAGTGAGATGAATATCTTAAGCCCAAACATACAAGTTACCATATGGTCTCGTACTTCCAGGTATTCTGAGATTCATTGTTGCTCATGCGAAATACATTAGTCAGTTTTAACCATCATTAATCAGTTCTTGAGAAGCAATGCAAGTGAATGCTCAAAATACATTCAATTGCGAAGATTAACATGCAATCCCAATACCTTTGCATAACAAATGTCCTCCTCACAATTATATCCAAGTTCAACTTGTAGCTTTTAAGCTTAACAGAGAGATTGAAAAATATTATTGAATTATTAGATTGAGAATAACTGAGTACAATATCTCTTATATATATGATGTAACCAAATACTAAAACTAGTACATAATCCGATATGAGACTAAAAATATATAGATGATAATATCTAACACCCCTCTCAAACTCACGGTGGATCGAACAGTATGAGTTCGCCCACCAAGTAATGAAATCTCTGAACAGTGTGGGATTTGGTGAAGAAGTCTGTTGTTTACTGTGAGGAGGTAACAGAATGAAGTGAAATGGTCTATGCTTTAAAGCACTCACGAACATAGTGGCAATCTATCTCTATGTGCTTTGTTCGCTCATGAAAGACCAGGTTACTTGTAATGTGAAATGCACTCCGGTTATCACAATGAAGAGAAGTGTAGCTCTTATAAGAGTGACACCCATATCTGATAACATCCAATGAACATGAACGATCTCTCTAGTAGTAGCTGTCATCGCTATGTGCTCAGCTTTTGTGGAAGAATATGCAACAACTACATGTTTCTTACTTTGCCATGAGATCAGCGAATCACCAAGAAATAGACAAAAATTTGTAGTAGACCGTCTATTAGTAGAATCATCCGCCTAATCTGAATCAGAATATGCACTAAGCTCCAGTTTAGATGTAGAGTGCACGAATAATAAGCGAGTGATAGTGCCTCGAAGATATCTGAGGATCCGAAGAAGAGCACTGTAGTGAACTGATGTAGGAGCGGAACCAAACTGATTGAATATACTGACTGCATGAGTAATATCGGGTCTGGTCGTGCATAAGTAGACAACCTGTCCAATAATCTGTATTTGTCGGTATTTAGTGGGATCGAGAAAGAGCTCACCATCCGTGGGACGAAGCTTCATGTGAAGCTCTAAGGGAGTATCAGTTGATTGACTTTTAGAGAGACATGTAGTGGAGATAATGGCTAGTGTGTATTTCTGTTGAGAAATGAGTATCCCCCGAGATCCATGGACAATCTCTAGACCCAGAAAGTAACGTAGTCTGACAAGTTCTTTCATATGGAACTACTAGTGAATGTATTTTTGGGTGGATACAATGCCTGCGGAGTCATCCCTAGTAATAATCATATCATCAATATATAATAGTAGAAGTACCCTTCCCTGCAGTGTCGACTGGATAAACATAGAGTGGTCCTGTGAACTCTGACTGAACCCGGTTTGTGTGATGACATGGTGAAAACACTCAAACCAGGCTCGAGGGACCTATTTCAGACCATATATAGCACAACGTAGACAACAAACATGACGAGGATGTGTGATAAGGCTAGGAGAAGGATGCATGTAAACAGCCTCAGATAAGGTACCATGAATAAAGACATTCTTCACGTCCATCTGGTATAACGACTACTGATGAATGGCGGCAACGACAAGGAGAGTGTGAACTGTAGACATTTGTGCAACTGGACTAAAAGTCTCATCATAATTAATGTCGTGCTCCTGAGTAAATCATCGGACAATTGGACGGGCATTGTGCCGATCAATGGAGCCATCAGGTCGATATTTGATCATGAAGATCAACTTGCAACTAACAAGCTGGATGCCCACTGGAAGTGGAACAACATCTCATGTGCCAGTCGAATCAAATGCACTGAACTCCTCTGCATAGCTTCCCACCACTCGGGATATTGAATTGCCTCATGATAAATTTTGGGCTCACGTGTGGAGTGTATGGCAGTGAGATATGCATAAAACTATGGTGAGTAGAAAGCTAGGGTGGCAAAGCCAAGCTGGTCAGGACCAGTGGCATCAAGTGTATAACGTGCCGGTGGGGTACCCGAAGTGGAACAGGTAGACTGACGGAGCAGTGGAGGATTGGCAAGGTGTGGGGGTGAGATCGGTGGTGTGAGTGCATGCAGCTGTGGGGATGCAGGTGGTGTGGGTGCATGATGCTGCGGTGATGCAAGTGGTGTCTCTGTAGATGAACAATAAGTATAACATCTGTATGAGGTGGGAAAGGAGCCAAAGGAGTGAGATCGGAGGGAATGCGTGAAGATGTGGCCAGGGAGATAGGCCCAACAACTAGGAAATCGAGAAATCTAGTATCCTCAGGAGAGGTCAAGTAGTAAGGAGAGTCTTCCACAAAGGAGACATGTTGAGAAATATTGGTGTATGTCCTAGAGGCCAGTTGTGTATTGACATTACTAGTTTACATTGTATCATAATATTTATTTCATATATGAGGCATTTCGCTTATTGTGTTATTTATTGTTATTAAATGAACATAATAAAGTCCTTAGAATAGTATGTTCAATACCATGGGATATCAAGTGCATGACTTGATTGTGAGATCCTTTGTTGTAATCAGAACACTATTTTTAAATGTCTCTAGTCAAGTATTATTGTGAATTAGAACAACAATAATACTTAGAGACTAGTATGTGCGTAGACTGATGACCATATCTCATGGGTCGTGGAAATGAGATATCAAGTTTTCACATAGTACATATTAGAGTAATAATGTATGGACTGACCCACCATGAGAACGCTGCATAGATCGTTACATCAGTATTATAAGCGGTTGTCATAGTGACCATGGTGTATGTAGTCTTTTGACTTGAAGTCACTACAGTTCCCTACATGAGAAGTTATATGTTTTAATGTCGGCAAATGTTGGATGTGATAAGGTGATTATAAAGTTGACTACTGGATATACTACAAATCATGCGGAGGGATGTTAGTGACTTAGATAGGATTTGTCCCTCTTACATAACATGAGCAATATCTAAGGGTCCCCCTTGATTGAGTGATACCACAAAATGCATGGTCATGCTCAAATGAGTCAATATAAGATATTGGGCTCGTTTGTTTTAGTAAGTCTACTCGGATATCAAGAAATCAAAGATTGAACTATACAAGGGTGACACGCTCTATGCCTTGTGGTCAATTAAGATATTTGGACAAAGGAACTAGACTACATGCTAACATTGGTCACGAATAGGGTATGTCTAATCACTGACATTCCCGTTACTTGAGTAGCAGTAATGTATTACTAGATACCGCTCACTGTTTGTAATACTAGAATATGATTTTAGTATTACTGTCAACGTAACGAGAACCTACAGGGTCACACACCTAGAATGGATTGAAATTGGAATTTAAATTCATAAGATGAATTTAATTGGAGATCTAAGTAAGACTTGGACTCTTGACATTGGTTGGACATTTAATTTGATTAAATGGGCTGACTAAAGTTCAAAGGCCCACACACAAATCTGAACCAGGTCAGATTGTGAGTCCAACAACCTCATTACTTTCTTAGGGTTGATTTTCTGCAGCTATACATATGATACGTATCTGTGGAAAAGAGTTACATGAGAATACCCTAACCGTCACAGAAATTGTGAGAGAAAGAGAGATCGTGAGGAACATCCCCTTCCCGCAGCTAGCACCGCGGCATGAGGAAAAACTTGATTTGATCCATTCGTGTGGATATCATAGAGGCACAAAAATATTGCAGTGTTGTGATCGACATTAATTGGAGACAATAGATCCATCTTTAAGGTATAACTCCTAAATACGATTTATGGTTTTCGCATGGATCTATGGTTAGGTTTCGATATTTCTTTGTAATTTTTCTGCTGTGTATTTGATCTGAGACTATCATCGAAACCTAACAAGAAATACGGACACGACCCGTCGATGGATCAAAACAACGATATCCTTTGTGCTCTGAACTAATACCTAGGTGAACGCACTTTGAAGAGCAAGAAATGAGTTTCGTGCGCTTAGTAGGAGGAAGAATGACATAACAGGTACACCAAAAATATGGTACATACTGTAGCCTGGCAGTGAGTGATGAAGAGTATCATAAGGTGTCGTACCAGATATGGTAGATAAGGGAATTATGTTAATGAGACTAACATAAGTCATGACAGCTTCAGCCCATAATGGACGAGGAACAGAAGAGGAGAGTAAAAGAGCATGAGTCGTCTCAAGAATGTGACGATATTTGCGTTCAACTACATCATTCTGCTCATATGTGTTAAGGCATGATTGGTGAAAAAGTGTGTCATGAGGCTGAATGATTGATCTCATAGTAGTTTGAAGTGTACTCACGATCACCGTCGGAGCGAAAAGTCTTGATGCGCACACTGAATTGAGTGTGAATCATGGTCGTAAAGAACTGGTAAATATTAGGAATCTCATATTGTTGACGCATAAGAGAAACTCATGTACATCGGGTGAAATCATCGATAAAGGCAATATAATAGAGATAGCCTTTGCACGAAGGAATAAGAGAGGATCCTCATATGTCAGAATGAACAAGTTGAAAAAGATGGGTTGTTTGAGAAGTGATTTTGTTATTAAAAGGGAGTGATATGTGTTTGGTCAAATAACAACTTTGACAAGCAGACAAATGTATAAATGAAAGAGGACCAAGGGCATCACTATGGGCTAAAGTCTTGAGTCGAGACTCATCAACATTACATAAACGTCTGTGACACAAATCAGCATTAGAGAACACAACACCAGAAAAGTTAGGATGAGATGTATGTGCATGTAGAAAATTTAGGTGATATAGACGACTATGTCGACTAGCACGCCCAAATTCCTGATCAGTATGTGAATCTGTAATAGAACAACCTAAAGAATCAAATGTAACGATAAGACCACTATCACACGGCGCACTAAGGTTCATGTATAAATGGGGAGCATAAAGAATATAAGACATTGTGAGAGTGGAAGAGCTAATAGACCCTGAGTGTGTAGTGAGAAGTTGTGAGCCATCGGCTGTATAAAGGGATGGAGAGTGGGAGAGAAGTACAGTGCTGTTGGTGAGCAGTGTATGATTACTAGTAAGATGATGTGATGCACCAGAATCTAAAATCCAGGAAGAATTCAGACCATGAGTAACAGAGAATGCAAGAGCAGATGGATCAGCAGTGACAGACTGACCCAAGAGCTGGAGTTCAAGTTGAGCGAGCCAATGGTGAAGATTGGCCCAATCAGGCGGCGGAGGATGCGGCGCCGGTGAAGATCAGTGGCGACAGCAAAAGACCAGCAATAATAGGGAGAGGAAGGGTTAGGGTTAGGAGTTATTTTGGGTTAGGGTTTTTTTCTTTTTGGTAAGTGGGCTGAGTTGGGTCGGGTAGGGGCTGGCTTTAGGGTTGATGGGTAAGGGTAGGATTAGAATTTGGCTTTTTGGGTTTGTGGGTATTTGGAAAGAGATGAGGATACAAGATCAGAAAGGGGGGTGGGGTGATGACAACTAGGGTTTCGGAGAAGTTGGGCTTCGGAGGAGTTTGGGGATGAAGAAGTTCAGGGTCTGGGATTTGCTGTTGATTTCAGAGGAGGAAGAAGTTGATTTTGGAGGAGGAAGAAGATCAGGGGAGTAGGGATTGACTATGGAGTTCTTCGGGATTGATGATGGGGTTCTTCGGCATTGCAGTGTGTCAAGATTGAGAGTTGATTCACCGCTGGAGTGTTGTGGGTTGATGTTGTGTTGTTGAAAATGATGAGTTGATGGTAAAGTAATTAGGGTTTTGGAGATTAGTGAGGGAGAGACCTTTAGGATTTGTGCTCTGATACCATATTAAGATTAATAGAGATATTGAAAAAAATTATTGAATTACTGGATTGATGATAACTATGTACAATATCTCCTATATATATGAGAACCAAATACTAAAACTAGTACATAATCCGATATACTAAAACTAGTACATAATCCGATATGAGACTAAATATATTATCAATAGCATTTCAAGCATTAGCACATGAACCTTATGAGCTTCCCAAGACTAGCTATTGAAAACAGATTTGGGGAAAATTGATTATTATTCTTATTCATTATTTCTCTACTGTATACATCTATATATAAGAATTATATTCTTGGAGAAGAAGAAAGGAGATAGAGAGAAGATTGGGGAGATGAGAGATTTGGAGAGTCTGCATCCTATAGATTAGGAAACAGAATATACAATTACTATATTTCAACACTCCCCCTCAAGTTGGTGCATAGATATTGAACATGCCTAACTTGTTAACGAATTTCAAGAAGATCCGAGTCGAAACTGCCTTGGTCAGGATATCTACGAGCTGATCTTCTGACTTCACTTTAGATATTATCACGCCTCGCTTTCTAAAAATATGGAATACGAGTGCGTCACGAAGCCAAGCGAATGACTTTAACATCATCCATAAGCTGTAGGATCGACTCAGCATCATAACAAGAATATAACAAGATATATATATAACCAAGCATGCATGAAATATTTATTAAACAATACCAACAATTGCAACAAATACTAGTGTCTCAAATAATTCTCAAATCTGGATCAAATGTAAAACTCGGGAACATAATCCCGTTACAAGGTTCAAGTAGCAATAAAAAGAAATAAACTCAAATACAAGATAATTAGCAAGTTTTCCTAAGCGAAGCCTAGAACGTCTGCTCACCAATTCCAGCAGGCAACTCGTCTCCAAAGTCTGCTTGATAATTATAAAAAGGGAAAAATAGAGAAAACAAGAGAAAATGCCCTTAGTGCAAGTTAGGGCCACAAATAGTAAAAACGAGTACAAGAAACATGGAACAAAATTTGGAATCAAGAATATAATAGGGATGCAACAAGTAGTGGGAACTCAAGAACTAACTAGCAAGAAGGAAAACTCAATAGATCAGGTTGGGTAACAAATACTAATAGTAGATCAAGTGACTAGTGACATATAAGAGTATCCAACATCAAGTGACCAGTATCAAGTAAAAGTGTCAAGTAACAAGTCTCAAGTCTAGTGTCAAATTGCAAATACAAGTATCAAGTAACAAGTGTCAAGTATTATGCTCAAGTATCAAATCTCATGTAACATGTCATCAAGTATCAAGTTTAAGTTTCATATATCAAGTCTTGTGGTTATTACTAGGGTTGTTCATCGGTGCGAAACCGAACCGAACCGAAAATAACCGAAATTTTTGGTTTGGTATATTTGAAACTGAAATCCGAACCGAAACTGATAAAATTTGGTTTGAACCGAACCGAATTTTATCGGTTCGGTTCGGTTAATAACCGAACAAACCGAAATTTTTAGTACATACTAATTTTCTTACATTATCTAACCAAATTATTGCATTTATCGTATGATAAGTAGATACTGTCACACATATGTTCGAGCAGAGTAATACCACGTACCTCAGTTTTCAAAATGTATTTGGTATCAATAGGTGAACTGATCACAACTGAAATTAACCACATTCACTTAATTAGGGCACCAAGAATAACAATAGTACTATTTATTGGGCATTTTGATTAGGTGTAAGGTTGATTATAAAAAAGTCTTAACAGTAAAATAGTTTATGTAGAAATGTCAGAATTCTATTATTTTTCAGAATAATTACCTTGTTGAATAGGTAGCTTAACTGAAGCAGATACTCCTTTAAATGGATGACATATATATAACATGCACTATATCAAATTTCTAATAATCAGATTGCAAGGTATCTAGGGGGAGGATAAATCTGTTCCAGCAGGCATGCTACTATTAGCTGGAAGTGCACTTGCATAGCAGCTTAGTTTGAGATGGATCATAGGGGTCTAATTTATTTTGGTCCAAAAAAAGTTCGGTTTCTTGTTCGGTTCGGTTTATTTAGAAGCCAACCAAAAACCGAACCGAACTCTCTAAAAAAACTTTGGTTTGGATCAAAACCGAACCGAAAACCGCAAAACTGAACCAAATTGGTAAATTTCGGTGCGGTTCGGTTCGGTAATCGGTTTTAACCCAAGTATGAACAACCCTAGTTATTACTATCCAGGTAGCACTTCATGCATCCATCTTTTTACTACATGGTTGTTACATACAAATCAGTTACGTTTAGGCCTAGTGGTGGAGTCTATAGGACGGCGCACTCAGGTATCAAGTGTCAAGCAAGCATGGTTCATGAATCGGAAAATAAATAACAAGTTCGCTGTTGCCGCTAAATTTGGTGTGGGGGCAAACAGATGAATTTGTGGATTCTCAGGGAAACTGAATAGTAAACCTGTATACCTGTTCCGTCGGTCTTCGACCGTCGATCCCGCCGTGGACCTGCAAAAAGTGCGAGACACCGGGGTTGTTCCCGGCGACGCACCCTCCGACGCTCAAGTCAGTAATCTGAAAAGACTATGAAAGAGCGCAAAAACTGGTGAAAGATTGATTACCTCTTAATGGAGATGGGTGGGGGGTATTTATAGGCGTCTTAGGGAACGGATTAGGAATGTAATCCTCGTGATCTGATATGGAATATTCCCCCCGTAAACAGATTAGGAATGTAATCTGATGAGGTATATTCCCTGTAATCAGATAAGGAATTTAATCCCCAAATCCCAGTGAAGAGATAGACGTACATCAGGGCCGTTGATCAAGATTAATCAGGGACCCTAATCTTGTCTTGTTGGGTCGGGTGTGCAGTGGTTAAGGACCTGCACCCTCTTGTTGGCGGATCCATTCGCGGGTTATTGGGTCCTTGGGGAAAAGATCCAATACCCATTTTGGACCCTTTTGTAGGAGAAATTACCGTTTTACCCCTGGGTTTCAAGATTCGTATCTGATTTGGATGGTTCCGATTAAACCCCGTTTTTAGCCATATCACGAGCCCCCCACTCCTAAAGGCTAAATTTGATCGGCCTTGAGGAGTAGTTTAACTGTTTTTGATGGCTAGCGGAGTTGTATCGGAGTTCAAATGAAGGGTTTGCGAATCTTGAGGGAGGTAGTGTGGTGATTCCTTATGATCGGGCGGTGTTCTTGTGTGAATATCTTCTTAGCTTCATAATCTCTCGGTGAACAGTTTTGTCGTTTCCCTCTGTCGAGAGTTACGTTTACCGGCGCCACAACTCCGACCCTTCCCAGAGCTCGACGACCAGGATGCCGAGGTCAGAGATCGGTTCGGCGATTCTTTCCGATGGGGAGAGGGACCTCGGCGTGGTCGTGAGCCTGGAGAGGGGGCTCGTCGAAGTCCGAAGGCCAGATTTCCCATGTACAGGGGGTCGGAACCAAGGGCGTTTGGCGGTCAATGTCGACCTTAGGCTTATAATACGGTCGGTGGCAAGAATGCTCGGCGGCTGGTGCCGAGGCTCAAGACGACATTTTTGGAGATTTTGACTGCCGAACTCAAGCCCGTAATACGGTCGGTGGCAAGAACGCTCGGAGCGGGTGCCGAACTCAAGCCCGTAATACGGTCGGTGTCAAGAACGCTCGGCAGCTGGTGCCGAGGCGTGAGACTTAGAAATTTTTTGGAGATCTTGACTGCCGAACTCAAGCCCATAATACGATCGGTGGCAAAAACGCTCGGAGCGGGCGCCGAGGCTTGAGACTTAGAAATTTTTTGGAGATCTTGACTGCCGAACTCAAGCCCGTAATACGGTCGGTGGCAAGAACGCTCGGAGCGGGTGCCGAACTCAAGCCCGTAATACGGTCGGTGTCAAGAACGCTCGGCAGCTGGTGCCGAGGCTTGAGACTTAGAAATTTTTTGGAGATCTTGACTGCCGAACTCAAGCCCGTAATACGGTCGGTGGCAAGAACGCTCGGAGCGGGTGCCGAGGCTTGAGACTTAGAAATTTTTTAGAGATCTTGACTGCCGAACTCAAGCCTGTAATACGGTCGGTGGCAAGAACGCTCGGAGTGGGTGCCGAGGCTTAAGACTTAGAAATTTTTTGGAGATCTTGACTGCCGAACTCAAGCCCGTAATACGGTTGGTGGCAAGAACGCTCGGAGCGGGTGCCGAACTCAAGCCCGTAATACGGTCGGTGTCAAGAACGCTCGGCAGCTGGTGCCGAGGCTTGAGACTTAGAAATTTTTTGGAGATCTTGACTGCCGAACTCAAGCCCGTAATACGGTCGGTGGCAAGAACGCTCGGAGCGGGTGCCGAACTCAAGCCCGTAATATGGTTGGTGTCAAGAACGCTCGGCAGCTGGTGCCGAGGCTTGAGACTTGTCGATTCCGACAACGCAGAGGAAGTTGAAAGAGTTTTTGCTCTCTTCGAAAAAGTTTTGGGAGTCTGGCGAATCCACGCCCGTAAGACGGTCGGTGTCAAGAACGCTCGGCAGCTGGTGCCGAGGCTTGAGATTCGACGGTTCTGACGGATGTAACGGCCCCTGGGTTTCTGACAGATGTGACGTCCATTAATGCTGCGTCCCCTGGGCTTCTGCTGACGTGACTGTCATTAATGAGCCGTTTGGCCAGGCGTGGCAAACAAGGCGACGGTTGGGTTTGCCTTTTGTCGCTTTGTGGAGGTGGGCCTGTGGTAAAAGCCCATTAGCCTCGATTGACGCGCTGGCTCTATATAAAACCCCCACCCCCTCTTCATTTTTCACTTTTCAACTTTTCGCTCTGTTGTTTTCGTTTGAAATTGCTAGAGCTCCAGGTGATCGCTGACCTTTTTCCAGCGAGCTTTCCGACGACATCTCCGTTCAAGGTAACTTATATTTTAGTTTCTAAACATGTCTGTCTCCGTCTCCTCTTCTTCGTCCGAGCCCTCCCTTGAAGTCGCCGAAGCTCCGACTTCTAGCCGACCTCACAAAAGCAAGAAGGTGTTCGGCAAAGATTCTGTCGTGGTGGAACCGAAGCGCATGCCGGAGTTCGGAAAATTACCGGGGCCGCTGACTAGGCTTCACAGGGTTCGGGAACTTCCGGAGGAGGACGCCGAACGCATTGTGTATGGGAGGGCCCGGTCGTTCGAGGAGAATGCGGCGAGGGAGACGACAGAGGCCGACGAGACGGTGTCGATCCTCAGCGAAGATGACTTGGGAGTGACCCGGGGTTGCTTTCAGATCCCGGAGGAGTACGAGCTTATGTTGCCGGGTCCCGGGGTTAGGGCCAACTCGCCGATGCCGGTGACCGTGTGTTGCTGGCCGGTCGACGCCTTTATCGCCGGGGCTCGGCTGCCCCTCCATCCGTTCGCGGTTGCTGTATTAAGCTGGCTCGGGGTCAGCCCCATCCAGCTTATGTCGAACGCATGGAGGGTGATAAACAGCTTCGTACTACACTGCCAAGCCGCTGGGATTCAGCCAGAGCTGAACGTGCTTCGGACCATCTACCAGCTACATCAAGGGAATAGGTCGGCATACCGGTACTATTTGACTCCGAGGCACGGAGGCAGGCTCGTTGTGTGCCCTGATTCCATCAAGTACTGGAGCGAGAAGTACCTTCTGGTACGTAGTCCGGAGGCCTGGCCCATTCCCGTTAGTTGGGTGGAGGGTGTGCCGAAGAAGGTGAAGGCGCTGCCGACACTTCGGCCCGAAGAGGAGGAGGCTGTACGGGTACTCCTGGGTCGGCCGAAGCTTGACTGGAAGGATCTGACCGAGGACGTCCTGTTTAAGGGAGGGCTCGTTCATGCCGATCCCAGTACGCAGCTTCCTTTATTTATTATTGTTGTTTTACTTCTCGTGCTTCATTTTTCATGACTTGTTCCGAACTAATCTACTTGTCTTATGGTGCAGAGTCTATGGATTATCAGGCGGTGTTGGCGCTGAGGGCAGGCCTTGCCAACAAGGCACCGAAGAAGAGGAAGAGGGTGGTCTCCAAGCTGCCGACGTCAAAGGCTCCGAAGGTTACCGAGGTGACCGAGGAGGTGGAGATCCTGGAGAGCCCGGCCCCTGATGGCGTGGTCGCTTCGACGTCGACCAGGGTCGGCGAATTTCCCATCGCCGCAGCCCTCAATATGCCGACGCCGCCGCTGACGAGGGTGGCGGAGGAGCTCCTCACCGAGGCTCACAAAAGGATTCACGTCCCGGACTGGCAAGTTCGGAAGCATGACGGGTTCCTCGGCAATTCTTTGGTGAGCATGGAGGCCATCAAGCACCTCGCCACGCCGAAGGATCGGGTGGCCATGGAGGCCGGACGGGAGGGAGACGACGTTATCGAGATAGCGCGCTCGGCGGTGTCGGTGAGTGTTGGATCTATTCCCCCCCTTTTTATGCCGAACTTCTTAAGTTATAATTTTTATGAATTCCTTGCCTTCTAATCGCAGATCGTCGTTCATTTTGGGCACCTTACCGAGAGGCTGGCAGCCCAGGAGAAGGAGATGAAGAAGGAGAACGACCAAGCTCGGAAGGAGAAGGCCCAGATAAGGAACGAGCTCGACAAGCTCGAATTGAATTTCGAGGCGAAGTCGGCGAGGGTTGCCTACCTCGAGGACAGGGTTGCGACGCTGGAGGACAACCTTCGTCAGCAAAAGGAGGAGGAGGCCAGGCAGTTGGCGGAGGCTGCCGAGGCCAAAGCGGCGGCGGTGAAGCAGGCGGAGGATGCGACCTTGGAGAAGGCGCAAGGCTTCCTCGCCCAGAACATGGCCAAGGCCTTCGCCGATGCTATCGCCCGGGTGACGGAGGCCTACCCCAACGTGGACTGCTCGGGTTGGAGGCTGTTCCCAGGGCACGTTGAAGGCTTCGACCCCGAATCGGAGGGAGAGGAAGAAGAAGAAGAGTAGAGGGGCGACGACGATCCTGTGGCGGATCCCCCCGTCGGAGTTCAGGGGTCGGTGGTTACCCCATTGGCGACGGTGGCCCCTTCGGAAGTGTCGTCCCCGACCCCCGCTCGCCGCCCCGGGAAAGCGGTCGAGCCCTGACTCCGTTTGTTGTTTCTTTTTTTTTTTTTTTGACGTGTAATGCCTAATAGCGGACTGGCCACCGCTACCCCTTTTTTCTTTTGAAATGAATGAAAAACACAACTTTTTGGGCTCGATCTCGTGTCTTTGTCTGTTGACTATCGAACGCTCGAGCATTTGTTCAAAAGAACTCCCGAGGTCTGGAACTTAGACGACGTCTGAATTTTTGTTGCTTGTTTGCGTTTCTTTTCAGCTCGCGGTGGTAACTCGGGACGTCGAGCGCCCTCGCTCGGATGGTAAGGTCGGGACCGAGGTTGGTTTGAAGGCGACGAGGCTGTGCTTGGCGAAGTGTCGAGAGCGGCTTTTCGAAGTCGAGCTCGGATTGCGCCGAGCCGAGGAAGAGCGGAACCAGCTTCAGCTCATACTTGGTCAGCGAGATCTCGACATCCAGCGCTTGGAGGGCAGGATCGCCGAGATGACCACCTCAAGAGGGGAAGATGGTTTGCCGGTTGCCTTTACCAAAGGGCTTCGGACCAAGTGTTTTCGCCATACTTTATCGAAGGTGACGGCGGAGAGGGATGGCTTGCTCTCGGAGATCCATCATCTACGAACCGTGGAGGCGGGGCTTCGGACTGAGGGGGAAGCGTTAGCCTCGACGGTGGCCAAGTTGACTACCGAGCGGGATGAGCTTACTGCCGAGGTCGATGTGTTGAAGAGGGCCACGGTGGACAGGGGCATCGAGGTTACCCACCTTCGGCGCCTCGTGGCGAATCGCTCCGATGCCCGGAGTTCCGCAACGCCGCCTCGCTTCGAGGTCGACGTCGGGGACGGCTCGTTGCGAGGCCGGATCTCAGAACTAGAGGCGGAGGTAGCCCGGCTCAAACCACGTTCGGGGCCAATCAATGTCAGGAGCACTTCATGTACTCGTGCGGAGAGCGACCGCGGCATTTCATTTTACGAGATGGCGACCCGTCCGCCCCTCGGCCATCCAAGCCCGGGAGATGCGCAAAGTTCCGTGGCCATTTCGTCGAGCGGCGCATCCGTCGGCGTGGCTGCCAGAAGCAGTGCCGAGGACACGTCCCAACTTGCTGGCCTGGGATCGGGTTCCGGAGGCAAACGTCGCCGACCTCAAGTGTCCTTGAAGAGGAGCATCCCTGCGCCTCGGAGGCGTTGGTGGCTCCGAGTTCAGTGTCTCGTAATCTTCGCTTTTCAGCTCCTTGTAATCTTTAGTACCTTGTAATATTAATGTATGTAAGGGTTGCTTTTAATAAAATTGGAATTGATTTAATCGTCGCCGTATCGTAGTTGCCCAATTTTTGCTCTAGTCGTGGAGTTGTGGAACCGAGGTTTGAGACTTGGCATTTTTTGACTGGTCTTGACTGCCGAACTTAGGCCCGTAATACGGTCGGTGACAAGAACGCTCGGCGCGGGTGCCGAACTCACGCCCGTAATACGGTCGGTGTCAAGAATGCTCGGTAGCTAGTGCCGAGGCTTGAGACTTGTTGATTTCTCGATTGATCTTGACTGCCGAACTCAAGCGCGTAATATGGTCGGTGGCAAGAATGTTCGGCGCGGGTGCCGAACTCACGCCCGTGATGCGGTCGGTGTCAAGAATGTTCGGCAACCAAGTGTTGGAGTCCGAACCATTCAACGGCTGTGGGAGCAATCCCGAATGGCGAACTACTTCTAGTTCGCTTAGGAGCGAACTTGCAAAGTAGAATCGAGCCAAGTGTTGGACTCCGTACCATTCAACGGCTGTGGGAGCAATTCTGAATGGCGAACTACTTCTAGTTCGCTTAGGAGCGAACTTGCAAAGTAGAATCGAACCAAGTGTTGGACTCCGGAACCATTGTTAATTCAGGAGGCGTAGGAGTAATTCCGAATGGCGAATCACTTCTAGCTCGCTTAGTTGCAAACTTGCGAAGTGGAATCGAACCAAGTGTTGGACTCCGTACCATTCAACGGCTGTGGGAGCAATTCCGAATGGCGAACTACTTCTAGTTCGCTTAGGAGCGAACTTGCAAAGTAGAATCGAACCAAGTGTTGGACTCCGGAACCATTGTTAATTCAGGAGGCGTAGGAGCAATTCCGAATGGCGAATCACTTCTAGCTTGCTTAGTAGCGAACTTGCGAAGTGGAATCGAACCAAGTGATGGACTCCGTACCATTCAACGGTTGTGGGAGCAATTCCGAATGGCGAACTACTTCTAGTTCGCTTAGGAGCGAACTTGCAAAGTAGAACCGAACCAAGTGTTGGACTCCGGAACCATTGTTAATTCAGGAGGCGTAGGAGCAATTCCGAATGGGGAATCACTTCTAGCTCGCTTAGTAGCGAACTTGCGAAGTGGAATCGAACCAAGTGTTGGACTCCGTACCATTCAACGGCTGTGGGAGCAATTCCGAATGGCGAACTACTTCTAGTTCACTTAGGAGCGAACTTGCAAAGTAGAATCGAGCCAAGTGTTGGACTCCGGAACCATTGTTAGATTAAAGAGTTAAAAGCAGAGAGATGTAATAGCAGTAAAAATATGAAAAAACTTTACTTATTAATATCTAATGCTCGGCCGCTTCTAAAGTTGCTAGCCGTTATTACAATGGAAAAAATAAACGAAGAAATCACTACTAGCAAAAGGAAGGGAATGGTTCGACATCTCGAGTTACTTAGGGAGGCGTATGTGCCTTCTCTTGGTATTTCAAAAGATGGTCGGCATTCCAGGTCCTGGGAATTTCTCTGCCTTCGAGATCTTCTAGCTTGTATGCACCGGGACGGATTACTTTTGAGATTTTGTACGGTCCCTCCCAATTCGGGGCCAGTTTACTTTTCTGTCCGGGGAACGAGATGGCCAATTTTCGGAGGACTAGATTCCCTTCTTTGAGGTCCGTTGGGCGGACCCTTTTGTTGTATGCTAGCTCGATCCTCCTTCGGTAAGCTTGCTGGCGTATGGCCGCTCTCTCTCGGATTTCATCTATCAGATCTAAGCTTGCTCTGAGCTCTCTGGCGTTCTGTTCTTCTTCATAAGCTATCAGACGAGGAGAGGGTATCCCGACTTCTAGGGGGATGATGGCCTCGGCCCTATAGGTGAGATTAAATGGGCTCTCGCCTGTTGGGGTCTGCTTGGTGGTGCGGTGATTCCAGAGCACATTTGGCAGCTGATCGACCCACAGTCCTTTGGAACACTTGTCTAATCTCTTCTTGATGCCCGAAAGAATTTGTCGGTTGGCATTCTCGGCCTGGCCATTCGACTGAGGATGGGAGACTGAGGAGAATCGGTGTTGTATGGAGAGGTCCTCACATAAAGCTCGGAAGGCGGCTCCAGTAAACTGTGTTCCATTATCCGTGACTATGACTCGGGGAACGCCGAACCGGCAAATCACATTTTTCGAGAAGAATTGAACGACCATATGCTCGGTGATTGTAGCCAGGGGCTCGGCTTCTATCCATTTAGAGAAGTAGTCGACCGCCACGACTAGGAACTTTAGCTGTCCGGGGGCTGGTGGAAACGGCCCTAGTAAATCCATCCCCCACATAGCGAAGGGGATCGGACTTGATAGGGAGGCGAGCGGTGTTTATGGGAGGCGTCGGATGTCGGTATACTTTTGACAGGAGCTGCATTGTCGAACGTGTCGTTCGGCGTCCCGTAGGAGAGTGGGCCAGTAATACCCGTAGTTCAACTCTTTGCGCGCCAGGGCTCTGGAGCCAGAATGGGCCCCGCCGATGCCCTCGTGGAGCTCTTGCAGGGCATAGTCGGCTTGTCCGGGGGAAAGACACTTTAGGTAAGGGCGACCGTCCACCTGTGTGAAGGAGCGTTTATATAGGATAACTTCGATTAATGTATAACGCTCGGCTCGGGTCCTGATCCTTCTTGCTTCCCTCGGATCTTGGGGGAGGAGTCCGTCCTTTAAGAACTTGACGAGGGGTTTCATCCAGTTGTCTTCGAGGAGGACGGGCAATGTTTCGACGGAGTCAGGCGACTCGTCCTCTATGCTCGGCTTCAGGAGGACTTCTATCAATACGGTCTGCTCCAGACCTTGAAGGGAAGAGGAGGCTAACTTGGATAAGGCGTCGGCCTGGGCATTTTCTTCTCGGGGGATCCTTTGGATGAGGGTCTCTTCGAACAATGCCATGAGGCTCTTTACTTTGGCCAAGTATTTAACCATTCTATCATCGCGGGCTTCATACTCGCCGAGGACTTGATTGACGATCAACTGAGAGTCACTGAAGATCTGTAGCCGTTGTGCCCCTGCATTTCGGGCCATTCGAAGTTCGGCTATTAGTGCCTCGTATTCGGCTTCGTTGTTCGAGGCTTCGAAGTTTATACGGAGGGAGTATTGGAGTAAGAAGTCATCTGGGCCTGTCAGGATGACCCCTGCCCCGCTTCCCTCGTTGCAGGAGGACCCGTCGACATAGACCGACCAGACGGGTGGTCCCTTCACTGTTCGGCTGGACTCGGGGATTGTAGTTTCAACTATGAATTCGGCCAGTGCCTGAGCCTTGATCGCGGTCCGAGGCTGATAAGTTATATCATGTTGGCTCAGCTCGATCGACCACTTCATGAGGCGGCCGGAAGTCTCAGGCATGTGAAGGACTTGTTTCAGCGGCTGGTCGGTAAGGACGACCACCGAATGGGACTGAAAGTAGGGTCGAAGCTTTCTCGCGGCCATTACCAGGGCATAGGCTATTTTCTCAATCTTCGGGTACCGGAGCTCGGCGTCCCGGAGCACTTTGCTGACATAGTAAATGGGCCTCTGAGCCCTTTCTTCTTCTCTGACTAAGACCGCACTGAGCGTCTGTTCGGAAGCTGCCAAGGAGAGGTGGATTGACGAGGTAAGCTTTAAGCTGGTCGAAGGAGTCTTGTTGCTGCTGCCCCAACTCGAATCCTTTAGCCCCCCTGAGGGCTTTGAAGAATGGGAGGCACTTCTCCCCGGACTTCGACAGAAAGCGCCCTATGGCGGCTATGTGACCAGTCAATCTCTGAACTTCTTTAACATTTCTGGGAGGGGCCATGTCCAATATGGCCTTGATCTTCTCCGGATTTGCTTCAATTCCTCGTTGGCTAACCATGAAGCCAAGGAATTTCCCTGATGAGACGCCGAACGCACACTTGTTCGGGTTGAGTCTCATATTGTGCTTTCTTAGGACGTCGAAGGCCTCCTGAAGGTCGGCCACATGGTCAACACCTCGGACGCTCTTTACAAGCATATCGTCGACGTACACTTCCATGTTCCGGCCGATCTGGGCCTGGAAAACCTTGTTGACGAGGCGTTGGTATGTTGCCCCTGCGTTCTTTAGGCCGAATGGCATGACTCTGTAGCAATAAAGGCCTTGGTCGGTCACAAAAGATGTCTTCGGGATATCCGGGGGGAACATTCTTATCTGATTGTAATCCGAGAAAGCATCCATGAAGCTGAGGAGCTCATGTCCCGAGGTTGCGTCAATCAGAGTGTCAATGCTCGGTAGAGGGAAAGGATCTTTGGGACAGGCCTTGTTGAGGTCGGTGAAATTAATGCAAATTCTCCAAGTCCCATTGGACTTCTTCACCATTACTACGTTTGACAACCATTCAGGGTAGTTTACTTCCTGTATGAATCGGGCCTTTAACAACTTGTCTACCTCTTCTTTGATAGCGAGCTGACGCTCGGGGGCAAACTTGCGCCTCTTCTGCTGAACCGGTTTGGAATCTGGATCGACGCTCAGGCGGTGGACTAAGAGTTCTTCGGAGATACCAGGCATATCTGCTGCGGACCACGCGAAGAGGTCTTGATTGGTTCGGATACATCTCACGATATCTGAGTATAGGGCGGACGGGAGGGTCTTGCTTACGAAGAATTTGCGGGTCGGCTCTTGTTCGGAGAAGAGCACCTCCTCCAGCTCATCTACTGGCTCGGAGGTCGGTCTTGCAGTGTCTAGGGGAATTTCCAGAGTCTCCAAGGAGAGGACGGGCCCAATGGTCGAGGTCATGTAGCACTTTCGGGCCTGCTCCTGATTGCCCCTTACTTCTCCGACCCCCGACCGGGTGGGAAACTTCATCTTAAGATGGTATGCTGAGGGGACAGCTTCCAGAGCTGCGAGGCCAGGTCGACCCAAAATGACGTTGTAGGCGGCTGGAACGTCCACCACCATGAAGTCCATCGGCTCTGTCCGGGTGGTAGGAGTTTGTCCGGCAGTTACGTCGAGGGTGATCACCCCTTCAATAGTTACCGGAACCCCCGTGAACCCATGGAGAGTGTAGCCGGTGGGCTTGAGTCTGTCTCTGGAGAGCTTTAGGCCTTTAAAAGCAGAGAGGAAGAGGATGTTGACGGAGCTGCCGTTGTCTACTAAGATCCTTTCCACCTTGAAATTCGCCATGTGGAGGCTAATGACGAGTGCGTCACAATGTGGGGTGCGGACCCCTTCTAGATCTTCGTCTGAGAACGTGACAGGCACCCCGAGGCCTTTGGGAGGAGGTGTGGCTCGGACTGAATTGACTTCCCTGATAAATGCTTTCCGAGAGGAGTTCGAGGAGCCCCCCATTGGACCCCCATGGATGAGGTGGAGGACTCGCTCTTCCTCAAAGTCTGGCGTCTCTTCTCGTTCCGGACGCTTGTTAGCCCCCCGAGGTGGGGGAGGAAGTTCGGCTCGGTCCTTTCTTACAAACTTCGCCAGTTGCCCCCTCTGGATAAGGGCTTCGATCTCGTTTTTCAGAGCACGGCAATCGTTGGTGTCATGCCCATGGTCCCGGTGATAGCGGCACCATTTCTCTCTGTCTCTTCTCTTGGCGGGGATGTTCATCCTCGGAGCTGGAGGCAAGACCCCTTCTTTTTCGACTTCCATGAAAATGGCTGAGACGTTAGTGTTGAGGGGAGTGAACTTCTCAAATCTAGGGAGAGGTCGGCATTGGCCGGCATTATCCTTCTGGAGCTTCTTAGCTCCTTCTTCTTCCGTTCCCTTCCTCTTAAACCCGGAGGTAGACCCCTCCCAGTTGGGTTGTTGTTCGGCCTCTTCTGCCCGGATATACTTTTCACTGCGAAGGAGTAGGTCGGAAAAGTCATGTGGTGGCTTCTTGGCGAGGGAGGAGCGGAGGTTGGAATTGAGGACATTGGATTGAAATGCTACTGTGGCGACCGATTGGTCGAGGGATGCTATGGATCTGGCCTCAGCCGTGAACCTTTTCACGTAGTCTCTCAACTTTTCCCCCTTCTTCTGGTGGAGGTGCAATAGGGAGATGCTCGTCTTCTCGGCCCTTCGGCTGCTTACGAAATGTGTGACGAAGAGAGTTTCGAACTGTTCGAAGGAGAATATCGAGGAGGGGGCGAGACGAGAATACCACTCTCGGGCTGGTCCTTTGAGAGTTGCGGGAAAGGTTTTGCAGAGGAGGGCATCGGAAGCTTGATGTAGGAGCATCAGAGTCTTAAAGCTTTCGATGTGGTCAACTGGATCGGTCTCCCCGGTGTAAGTCTCAAATTGGGGAGGTTTGAAGCCGAACGGGACGGGTGTATCCACTATGGTTCGGGAGAAAGGGGGTCGGCCAGGACGTAGGGTCCTTCCTCTAAACTCTTCCTCTCGGTTTATCCGACCCAAGAGCCTTTCTACTTCATTAAGACGGCGGTTCATGGTGTCATCTCTCCGACGGTAATCTGCCGAGCCTCGAGACTCGTCTTCATATGAGGGGGAGCGAGGGCTACGGCGATGATAGCTCCGGGAGCGACGAGGACTTGGGGTACGCCGGGAGTTGGTAGGAGCAGGACGAGGAGAGGGAGACCGTCGTCGAGGGCTTCGGACCGGAAGAGGGGACGGGACCTTCGGCTCATTAGGATTTTGACGGAGGTTGAGAGCCTGCAGGACGGTCGCTTGGAACTGCTGGAACTCGGCACGGGTGATTGGTGCCTCATTGTTCCTGGGCTGTTGTCGTCCTGCGGGAGAGTACCTCCTTCGGTAATGATCGGGGGACTCTTTTCTTCCCCTGCGGACGGGGGACCTGTGGTACCGATGGCGAGGAGACCGCTCGCCCGGATAGTTCTGGCGGGAGGCTCCCTCCTGGGCCCGTTTTTCTTCCAGATGGCGGCGGAGATCATCCTCCTTTTGGCGGTTAGGGGCTATGTTGTGGCGACCAGAGGCTCGGGGGTGATGGGAGGCCATAGAGTCCGTAGAGGCGTTGTGGGCGGAGACTTGTTGGTGAAGAGGCTGTTTCTGAGGGTTAGGACCCTTTGGATGCTGATCCGGAGAGGGAAGGTTCTGTTGGAGCGGGTCTTCCGCTGTAGGGGGAAGCTGCTCTTGTTGTTGAGCAGGATTGTTGGGAACTTCTTGTTGGTCAGGGTTGGACGCTCGGTTAGACCCCCTTGATCTGACTTTGCGAGGCGGCATGGCTGAAGAAGACCTGTTCACCAGGAAGAGGAGAGGTTCCTATTCGTTAGTTTCCCACAGACGACGCCAATCTGTTGCCGCTAAATTTGGTGTGGGGGCAAACAGATGAATTTGTAGATTCTCAGGAAAACTGAATAGTAAACCTGTATACCTGTTCTGTCGGTCTTCGACCGTCGATCCCGCCGCGGACCTGCAAAAAGTGCGAGACACCGGGGTTGTTCCTGGCGACGCACCTTCCGACGCTCAAGTCAGTAATCTGAAAAGACTATGAAAGAGCGCAAAAACTGGTGAAAGATTGATTACCTCTTAATGGAGATGGGTGGGGGGTATTTATAGGCGTCTTAGGGAACGGATTAGGAATGTAATCCTCGTAATCTGATATGGAATATTCCCCCCGTAAACAGATTAGGAATGTAATCTGATGAGGTATATTCCCTGTAATCAGATAAGGAATTTAATCCCCAAATCCCAGTGAAGAGATAGACGTACATCAGGACCGTTGATCAAGATTAATCAGGGACCCTAATCTTGTCTTGTTGGGTCGGGTGTGCAGCGGTTAAGGACCCGCACCCTCTTGTTGGCGGATCCATTCGCGGGTTATTGGGTCCTTGGGGAAAAGATCCAATACCCATTTTGGACCCTTTTGTAGGGGAAATTACCGTTTTACCCCTGGGTTTCAAGATTCGTATCTGATTTGGACGGTTCCGATTAAACCCCGTTTTTAGCCATATCATTCGCGAATCCACTAACAAGTTCAAGAACCACACAATGGGTTCATGAGTCAAACAAGTTCATGAGCCAAGTAATGGCTCCATGAATCAATCAAGATACAACAAGTTCATGAACCAAGTAATGGGAAACACGGACCCCCTTCCGAATACACTTACCTATATTGTCCACCACTATGGTCTTTTCCTTAAACCCCGGCTTGTTACTTTTATTATTATTATTAACCAAGCATGAAAGTGTGTGAAATAAGTCAAGTAGGCATAAACAAGAACATGGGACAAGTCTAGGCTAGTTAGGATACAAGTTCGAGGGTCTAAACAAATTAAAATATCAAGAACAACGAAAATCTCAAATCTGGACACCATGAGGTTGCTGCACCAAAACTGTGATTCCCGTTGCTACAAAATAGAAAATATGGATCCGTCAGAAGATCTAGAAACTAGACTCCTGCCTGGTTCCAACGCATATAATTAAGGTCCAAGAAAGTTGTGGTAACATGTGTCAAAACAGTAAACTACACAGCTATTGTGTTCAGGCAGAATTTGTGAATCTAAGTTTATACATGTGAAACAGGGTTGAAATATTACTAATTAATTCTAAGATAATTTGGAGATGTTCTCTAAGCTGTCCAGCAACAGCATGTACAATTTCAAGTCCATTACTTACAGGTAACATAGTTAAAATAATTTGCAAACTAAAGAGGTGTAGCAGTTTTGTGAATCTATGACTACCGATACAGCAGCAGTAAAACTGCGATATCTCCTAGACCGTAATTCGGAATTAGAAAATTCTGGAGGCTATCGACATCTAGACATTTAGATCTACATTTCATGTTCAGGGCTCAAGTTCAAATTTTGACTTTAAAGGGGTCGAAACAGCAAGTAAAGTTCAGGAAAGTAACAAGTGTGACTGTTTTTCCTATATAAGTTGCATGATAATTGGTTATTATGAGTCTAGATTAATGTGTGATACAAATACAGATGTAGTGGTTATCAAATCAGCAAGCAACATCTATTTCTCAACTCAAGGAATGCAAGATCACCATATACATGATACAACACACATCTACAAGTCTAGGGTTTCTTAGTTTCATGTGCTCAAGTGACTAGGAGATAAATGAGTCCAACTAGTTTGTAAATATAACAACGAAAGGGTTGTGACTCTTAAGATTATGGAATCGACGATGAATAAATCAAGATCAACAAATGATGAGTCAAGAAGGAGTCACAACTACAACCTATTTGCGGTATTTTCAATTAAATGTTTGTGCTAGGACAATAAATTGTACAAGGAGAATACTTGCCTTTAGAACGACGATTAGATCCGATAATTTGAGAATAACGGGATCGGAATCCCGGCGACACGGTGACAACCAATGATCACGATGATCGCGATCGGACACGGATCTCGATGATCAAGATGGTGATCAAGATGAAGATCAAGCGAATCCAACGGCCGAGATCGAACATACATAAAACATATAAGAATTAGAGAGTACCAAAAGAGTAAATGTACCATGATTGACAATTGATGAATGAGAACAAAAAGTGGATCAAATATTTAACTCACCAAGTAGAAGATGAACGAGACGATCAAGGGCCGAGATCAAGTGTGATCGGTCAATCGAACGGCTGAGATCGAAGATCAAGATCAAAATCAAAATCAAGATGATGATCATGATCGCGATGATCAAAAGAGATCCGACGGTCGAGATTAAGATCTTGATGATGATGATGGTGATGGTGATGGTGATCCATGCAAATCCAACGGTCAAGATCAACGGGCCAAGAAGTGATCAACAAGATCGCGATGATCAAGAGGAAATCGACGGCCACGGTCTAACATGATCAAGATATGATCAAGATCAAACGGATGGCCTACATTCATCGACGATGATGGAGTGATGCTGCACAAGAGGAAGCCGACGGCAGCGCTCAGGGGAGGCAACGGCGGCCAAGGGGGCGCACAGCATGGGCGGTGGCTGGCGACAATGAGGCGACAGTCACGGTGGCACTGCGGGAGGCCGTTGTCGAAGTGGGGTCACGGCATTGTGATGCTGCAGTGGGGTGCTCCGCTGGCATTGCTGGGCGGCGCAGGAAGGAGGGTTGTCAGCTGAGGTGGAGGTCGTCGCGACAGCTAGAGCGCACGGGGGAGGGTGCAGCGATGAGGGGTCGTGTTGTCGTCGTCGGGGTGCTGCCTGCGTCACGATAGGAGGAAGAGAGGCGGCAGGTGCTGCACTGGGTGCAGGCACTGCGCTTCCGGGCTGCTGTTGCGAGAGCGGTTGAGGTGGTCACGGCGCAACGCATGCGGAGGGGGAGAGAGCAGGAGGAGGCTGCCGATGTGGGTGAGAGGATCGGGAGAGGGATCCAACTAGAGACTTAGTCAAAACTCAATAAAATTGGGGAAATAAAATAGATGGAATGAATAGCCCATTTCTACATGAAGAACGACACAAAAGAGCAAAACGAACAATACAATTAAATTAAATATTGGCACCAAAATGGAGTTGAAACAAGTGAAATGATTTGATTTGAACTAGAACAAAAATATAGGATCTCAATTAGATAAAAAGAGTACAATGGAATAAAATACGGCAGAAAAAAATACAGATACGGAAAATAGGAGTTACAGATATCTCAATGACTTTCTTATCTAATTTCTCCTTGATGAAGAATCTATCCACCTCTACATGTTTCGTCCTATCATGTTGAACTGGATTAGCGGCAATATCATATGCTGCTTGACTGTCACAATACACCTTCATAGGTTCATTCAGACCACAGCCTAAGTCCTGCAACAAGAGTTTCAGCCATAAAGCTTCCGCTATACTTAGAGCTACTCCGCGATACTCAGACTCAGCCTCTGCACTAGAGCGTGCAACAACATTTTGCTTCTTTCTTCTCCATGTAACTATATTTCCTCCAACGAATGTGAAGTATCCTGAAGTGGAGCGTCTATCAATTAAAGATCCTGCCCAATCAGCATCAGTATATGCCTCAATCTTTAAATGACCATGTTTCACAAATATGACCCCTTTTCCTGGAGCAGACTTAATATATCTCAGAATTCTCATCACTATATCCATGTGATGTTCCTGAGGTGCATGCATAAAATGACTTACCACACTTAAAGCATATAATAAATCTGTCCGTGTATGCGCAAGATATATCAGTCGTCCAACCAATCTCTGATATCTTTCCTTATCACAAGGCGCATGATCAGATTTGTTGCAAAGTTTCAGTCCTTCTTCTAACGGTGTACCAATTGGCTGACAAGCAGACATTCCAGTTTTCTTCAATAAATCGAGAACATACTGTAGAACCCCATATTTTCAAATATTATTTTAATTATTTGAAAATGAATTTAAATGATTTTTGGAGATTTAATTAATATTTTCTAAGAAATTTATCTTTTGTACACGTGCAAAACACGTGCAAATGACTTTTTAGAAGTTTGAAAATTTTAGATTTCTTTATGAAAAATCATTATTTATTATTTGGAATTTATGTAGTATTTTTTCAGATTTTTCTGAAATTAATTGATGCTATTTGCAATTTTTGAGAAAAGGACTTATTTGCAAAATTGACATTTTCAAGGGTTGAAATGCAAAATTGGCATTCTGGACGTTTTGAGCAGTATTGGCTGAAGTTTAGAAGTATATTTTCTATTAGATCCTAATTTAAAGGAGTTTTATTGAATTTACAAGACTAATGTATATATATGTAAGTTGTATTTTTGGGAAGGATTGTTTTGCAAAATGTGAGTAAAACCCTAATATTAATCCGGCATATATAAGGGATTTCTTTCCCAGCCGTCATTTACAAAATATTCAGATTTTTGAGAATTGTTTGAGGAGCAAGAAGAGGCTTTTTGGATCTAGCAAGGAGAAGAGCTTTTTCGTGGATTTTCTTCAAACAAGGTGAGTGGTTTGTTTTTTTTTTTGCTTGATTTGTTTCGTTTGTTTTGATTGATGAATGACGTAAGGTCTTTTGTTACACTTTTTGGGATCGGTATGATATTGTTTGTTTGTCTCATTGTATGCATGATATGGATCTTTTATTTGATATGGATGATGAGAACACTTATTGATATTTGGACCATGTATGAGAAATCATCAAGATTTATTGAGAAAATATTGATCTATGGAATCGTATTGTTGGAAAGCATGTTAAGAATTGATTATATTGTGATCGGATGATAGACATCTAGATCTTATGATTTTATATCAGGATTTGTTTATGAGTTGAGGAAGAAATTTGGTTGAGAAACCCTAATGGAAGATTAGTGATTTAGATCTTGAGAAGTTGAGATTTGAGGAATTGATTGATGGGTAATGTAATCTTATTGGAGATTATTTGAGAGTTATCATTGGCTTGTGTATGAACTATTGCTTGATAAACAATGAACCATGATTCTTTAGAAATCTTCAGTTTAATTCTGTATCCAGATCTATTTTTGAAAACTGTAGGCCGACAGTCGACTGGCCTACCGTGCAGTCGACTGGTACGACTCTACTGATTATCTTCAGTCTTTTGAAAATTGTTCGGGACAGTCGACCTAGGCTATTGTCAGTCGACTGGTCTGCTGATTGTAAAATTAGTTCAGTCCTTTCGGGACAGTCGACCTATGAACCTTTCAGTCGACTTAAATACTTAGAATATTTTCTTGAGAATTATTGAAATTTGTCTCGGGGCAGTCGACTGATGACTTCCCAAGTCGACTGATATGCCTTAGATTGTTTTGTGAAATTCTGGAGAATTGTCCTCTGGACAGTCGACTTACCTCAGCATAAGTCGACTGGCACTGAGGGATCTGTGTGTTTGATTTGAGATATTTTGTTCAGTAATTGATTTTGAGATATTTGTTCAGTATTTGATTTTGAGATATTTGTTCAATATTTGATTTTGAGATGTTCAGTTAAGAACATGATTTTGAGATATTCAATTGAGCCACTTGTTTAGTGGGAATTTGTTTAGATATTTGATTTTGAGTCTCTAGAGGTACGTGACCCTAGTATACCGGTGTTGAGTTATTTGTTGAGGCCCATTGAGGCGAATTTTCAGTTATTCATATTTTTAGTCCGGTGGGGTACACTACTCTAGGAGATTTGTTCAGTATCCAAAAAATAATAAGGACTTGCACTAGTAGTGTCATGACGAAGGGGACATGAGTTATGCACCTCAGTAAGGCTTTAGATGTGGGATTTAATCTCCTGAATTATCCAAGTGGTTAACTTGAGATGTGGGATTTATCTCCTGAATTATCCAGGTAGACAACCTGAGATGTGAGATATATCTCCTGAATTATCCAAGTAATTATCTTGAGATGCGGGGTTGACCTACGGAATGATCAGAGTCGAGGCGACGCTCTTGGGATATTATTGTGATGATGAGTCTATGTTTAGATGTGGGTTGATCTCCTGAATTATCCAGGGAAAACACCTGAGATGTGGGATCTATTCCCGGAATTATCAAGCATGGGCAAATTCTCATAGTTTATCTTCATCTCTTAGTAGTCATCGTTGTCAGCATATAGCATTTGTGTTTTATTGACTCATCTTTATGCATTCGAATTTCCTGTTTCCACATTTGACACTTGGTTTTGGTATCTCATGTTGTTCTATTTGGTATTTTGGATATTACTTGTTGGACATTACGATTTAAGTTCATTTATGTTGTTGTTTGATTTTTATACCACTCACACCATTTATGGCTGACCCCTTTAGTTTGGGGGTTAGGGTTCAACTCTAGCCTCACATGTTGCAGGTTATTGCTTAGAGTCGGAGATTGGATGCTTGAGTTAGCTTTTGGGATAAATGGACTGTTTAGTGTTCAGTGTTAATTTGTAAAGACCTGTTGAGTTAATTTGAGTTGTTTAGTCTTCCGCTGTGATATGTAAAAGTTTTGTTGTAATAAACATTGAAAATTTTAGTGGTGTTTGGTTGTGTTTATTGTTATATTGAAGTGGATCACTGGGAATGTGCCACGTATTTTCTAAGCTCTCATATTAGAAATTCGGGGCGCTACACATACTTTCTTTGAGACATAAATATACCATTTCTCGAGCGAAAAACTTCAATTCCAAGGAAATATCTCAAAGAGTCAAGATCCTTCATTTCGAACTCTTGTGACAAGTAGCTCTTCAATGCCATTCTCTCCCCAGGATCATTTCCAGTTACTATCATGTCATCCACATATATAATGAGAGCAGTAATCTTACCTTCCTTTCTTTTCAGGAATAGGGTATGATCTGAATTACTCTGACAATATTTGAATGTCCTCATTGATTTTGTAACCTCCCAAACCAAGCTCTTGATGACTGTTTGAGACCATATAGCGCCTTCCTCAACCGACACACTTTATTACTGTGTTGAACTGGTCTATTTGATCCTGGAGGTAGATCCATATAAATCTCTTTTGTCAATTCCCCATGTAGAAATGCATTCTTCACATCAAATTGCTCCAACGACCAGTCAAGATTTGTAGCAAGTGACAGTAGAACTCGAACAGTATTGAACTTTGCCACAGGTGCAAATGTTTCGTCATAATCATTTTTATAAGTTTAAGTGTACCCTTTGGCAACCAGCGTTGCCTTGTACAGCTCTATCGAACCATCCGACTTATATTTCACTATATAAATCCATCTGCATCTTACCGGCTTCTTCCCTGCTGGCAGCTCGACTATCTCCTAAGTCTCATTCTTTTTCAAGGACTTCATCTCCTCATCCATAGCTTCTTTCCACCTTGGATGGGCTAAGGCTTCTTGCACACTGTTAGGAATAGATACAACAGATAATTGATTCACAAATGACTTATTTGATTCAGACAATCGGTGAGTGGACACATAATGACTCATAGGATACTTGACTTTACTAGTGGGATTAGGCTCATAAGTGGGTTTTGGAATACCTTTATTAATACGTTGCGGGAGTTCTCTTCTAGGAGCTTCGAACAACGATGACGATTGATTTTGGGGTTCTGACGGTTCACTCTCACTGAAATTTGGTACTAGGGCTTCTTCAAAAGGGTCTTCTTCCCTTGGTTGCACTTCTTCATGAGGGTCTTCCACCCTTGCTAGGTCTTCATTCAAGTATTTGCCATTATTTGTATCCAGTTGTTCGTTCTGACTGGTAATTACTTCATCATACGCAAGAGTCTGAACTTCACTAATCCCTTCATCATACCCAAGAGTCTGAACTTCACTTCGGTACTCCCCCTGAAGTTTAGTCGTAGAAGAAAAATATATCTCATCTTCATGGAACACAACATCTATAGCCACAAACATCCTTTGAGTTGGTGGGTAATAGCACCGATACCCTTTCTTATCATGTGCATATCCCACAAAAACACAATGGACAGCTTAAGGAATTAACTTATTGCGTTCATGTTGATGAAGATGAACAAATGCAACACACCCAAATATACGAGGTGGCAAGTTGATGACTTTTGGTGCATTCACAGCTTCAGTTAATGCTTGAAATGGTGTGAGGAAGTTTAGGATACTAGAGGGAACTCGGTTGATTAAGTATGCAGCAGAAGCAAGGGCTTCCCCCCAATAAATGAGTGGCATATTTCTATGGATAAGAGAAGCACGGACCACCTCGTGAAGGTGTCTATTTTTTTCTTTCTGCAATCCCATTCTGTTAAGGTGTATATGAGCATGTAGTCTGGTGAACAATATCGTGTTCCACCAAATATTGTTGCAGATTCGAACTCATGTACTCTCCGTCATTATCACTCCTAAGAACTTGAATCTGTAATTTATACCGAATCATAACATGCTTGTGAAATTTCTGAAACAAGCCACTAACTTCACTTTTCGACTTCATCAAACAAATCATATGAGTACAATCATCAATAAATGTCACAAACCATTTGACTCGTCCAAATGTAATGGTTTTAGATGGACC
Source organism: Hemerocallis citrina (assembly GCA_017893485.1). Classification (NCBI taxonomy): domain Eukaryota; kingdom Viridiplantae; phylum Streptophyta; class Magnoliopsida; order Asparagales; family Asphodelaceae; genus Hemerocallis; species Hemerocallis citrina. The sequence continues at coordinate 160,330,422 of CM030367.1, read as the reverse complement.
CCAAACATCAGTATGAATAATCATAAATGAAAGATAGTAACTACTTGAACTTGGAGGAAAAGAGGCACGGTGACCTTCTGCGAGCACATCACACCGAAAGGCAGAAATATCCAACTTCAAAAATAAACTTGGAAATAATTTCTTCAAATAACCAAAAGAAGCATACCCTAGACGTCGATGCCATAGCCAAATATCTGATTTTTTCTTTTCATCTTCGGATCCTTTCACACTTAGAGCTTGAGTCAACTTGCTTGAACTTTTAGATTTTAAATCCAGGTAATAAAGCTTTCCGTGTCTAACTTCATAACCAATCGTCTTGCAAGTTCGAATATCCTTAAACACACAATGTGAAGGCTAAAAGACTGCAATACAATGTAAGGCAGCAGTTATTTGAGCAACAGATAATAGGTTAAAATTCATGGATGGCACAACTAGGGAAGTATCTAAGGTTAGGTTGTTTGTGAGAGGTATGGTATTCTCGCTAGTAATAGTGGCAGGATCACCATTGGCAGAGGACACAGTTGATTTGGTGGATGATTGAAAATTTTGAACTTGTCTAGAATCAAAAGTCATATGGTCGGTACAGGGATGGCAAGTGGGCTGGGTCAACTGCCGACCCGCCCGCGACCCGGACGTATAACTCGGCCCGCGAAACGGCAGTTCGGGTTCGAGTCGAACCCGTGAACAGTAACAGATCGACCCGGGTCACCGAAATAGCGGATCCAACCCGCCCAACCCGGCCCGCGAACTCGGTTTAAAAACCCAACCCGCCCGCTGGTCGCGAACCGTTAGACCCGAACGGGTCAAACGTTCGACCTGCCATGGGTCAACCGTTGACCTGCAGGTCCAACGGGTCGCAAAACGTCCCCAACAACACTGTTGAACAGAGAGCCGTTCTGAACGGCTCTAATGGCCATTTTTTTGGTTTTTTGGGGTTTTTTTGGTTTTTTTAGTTTTTTTTAACCCTATAAATACCCCCCCAAAATCCCATCAAAAAATTCAAAAAAATTTCTCTTACTCTCTCTGCTATTATAACTCATTTCTAAGAAATTTGTGAACAATTGAAGTATTGAACATGCAAGTCTTGAAGACATATACACGATCTAATTCCGATCGTATCGAAATCAAAATTCAACAACATCTTCAACTCTTCAACTCTCTTCTAACTCCAAGTGATCAAGTCTTCAACTCTCCTTCAAGCTATCTTCAACTCTTCAATTCCGGAATCGCTTATTTCTACTTCTACTTCTATTCTTATTTTCACGGATTTTTTTATATACGCGTATCCACGGTGAACGGTATCAAAATTTCATACCTCTCTTCTTATTTAATTTTTGTTGTAGTTATAATTTTTGTTGGTTTTTTGATCTTCTCTATCTCAACCCTCTTATTTTCTAGATTTTTTTTATAACTCATCGCTCCTACATTGTGTAGTTTTTTTTCACATACATTACTACATTATGTCTAGATCACGCAGTAGCGGTCGTAGCCAAAGTGGGCAAGATTTCACCGGCACTTTCCGTAGGCCACCAATTGTCTCCATTAGTGAGCCTGCCGAAGAGTATCATGATCCTCCTACCCAACAATGGGGTACAAACGATGAGGTTGTAGGAGACAAACAATTAGAAGAAAAACAACAACAACAACAATCAACTGAAACAACACAACCCCGTAGTGGTAGGAAAAGTAGTAATTGGCATAAATTTTACGATTTTATCCCGGACGAAGAAAATCCGGGTATAGGTTTGAAAGTTTGTAAAACATGTTTTAAGACATACAAATTCAAGAGGGGTGATGGCACCGGTACTATTAGTAGACACATCCAACATAGCCATAAAGACCTTCTTGTTGACCTACCCGGCCAACAAAAAATCAACCCTATGACCGGTCTAGTTGATAGCCACCCTTATGATCCCGATCTTGTTCGTCGGGAAATGGTCAGATTAGTAATAAAGGAAGAGTTACCATTTTCCTATCCCGAGAGTAGGGACTTGGAAAATTTTAATCAAACGGCCTTAAACCTTTATTTTAGAAGAATCTCGAGAAATACTTGCAAATCGGATTGTTTAAAGTGTATAGTGAAATGAAGGACGCTTTGATTGCAATTTTATGGAGTTTAACTTGTAGAGTTAGTTTAACTTCGGATTGTTGGACGGGTGTCAACAATATTCCAATAATGGGAATAACTTGTCATTGGATCGACAATGATTGGATTCTTCAAAAAAGAATCATATCACTTGCCGCGTTGGCATATTCCCATTGTGGCGCTGAAATAGCAAACCGTATTTTAAAAATTTGTGATGTTTTTCATATTCGCGATAAAATTATATGTATTAGTTTTGATAATGCATCTAACAATAATGCAGCAATTACTACTTTAAAATCTGCATTAAACCCTCCATCTGACAATATTTTTCATGTTAGATGTGCATGTCATATTTTAAATTTATGTGTTCAAGATGTATTAAAAATAGCCGATCCATATATACTTAAAATTAGAAATTGTGTACATTTTATTGCATTAAGTCCCAGCGTATTTCAAGAATGGAAAAATTAGTGTAGGATTTCAAATATACCTTTTAGAAGATTTCCAAAGGATGTTAAACACCGATGGAACTCTACTTTTGATTTACTACATGTTGTTACCGAATATAAAGCAGTTGTAAATAATTTTTATATCGCAAAAATATGCCAAATTTTGAAATGACTCCCACCGATTGGTTTTATGCCGAATCTTTGTTGAAATTTTTAGAACCTTTTAAACCACAACTTTAAAATTTTCAAAATCATATGAATCTACTTCTAGTAGCATTTTTATTTCAATATTTACTATGATGCAAACATTTAACGAAATGTTAAATGATGCTTTTGTTGGTGATATTGTAAAACCTGCATACACAAAATTTTTGAAGTATTTTTATCCTCCTCCTATGTTGATTTATGTTGCTACCGTTATGGATCCTCGTATCAAATTAGAAGGTACGAAAAGTTTGATTGAAATATTTTTTGCATTACTTGGGGAAAATATAGAAATAGAAATAGAAATAGAAATTGATTGCATTTTTTTTTAGTTAAATTTGAATCTACATTAAATAACTTGTATGATTATTATGATAGATCTTTTGCTTCTAGTAGTACAACTTTTGTAGTTAGTTCTTCTTCTGGTAGTTCCAAAGGTAAAGGTAAGAGTAAATTTGATGATAGAACATTTAATTTACTTGCACAAATTCAATCCAAAAAACCTAGGATTAATCAACCAAATGAATTAAATTGGTATAACCAACAAAATTCTGAGTCTTCTTGTACTCCACTAGATATTTTACAATGGTGGAAAGACCATGAACACACTTATAGTATTCTTAAATATATGGCTAAAGATTTACTAACTCCTCATGTCTCTACAGTTGCTTCTGAAAGTGTATTTTCTTCAAGTGGCAAGGTTCTAATTGATTACAGGAATCGCTTGAAGCCCGACTCGTTAGAGATGCTCGTTTGCACAGAAGACTGGCTGAAAGCTAAAGATAGGACACAAGGGAAAGCATTATCTACGTTCACAAGTGGGAGCAACTCACCGAAAGAACAACACGACAGCAACCAAAATGAAGAATTCAATACGGCAATACCAACATCTGAACAACAACAAGTCAACAACAATAAATTGAAGGCCACCAACTTGAAGACAATTGTAAATAGATAAAAAAATTGTATTAGATCTTTGCTTGTTATTTCAAATTATAAATATTGAAGTAAATTGAAATTGTATATAAGAAATATGTTTATAAAACAAATTTGTGAATTCTTTATTTCTTATTAGAAATTGTGAAACTTGTATAACTTGATATCATATGAATAATATTTCAAAATTTTTTGGTAATTTCACTCTTACAATCTTATTATTATTATTATTACGATTTTTAGTGTTTATTATTTTTCTTATTTTTTTTTAAGGTTTAAAAAAAAAACTATCTAAACGGGCCAGCCCCCGACCCGACCCGAACCGACCCAGGTTGGACCCGAAAGGGTTCACGGGTTGGGCGGCTCGCCTTTTCTACTTTTCGACCCGGCCCGGTCCGGCCCGGTTAAGCAACCAACCCGGCCCGAACCCGCCCAAGTCAGCATCGAACCCGGGCGAGTCCGTCCCGGCCTGGCCTGTTCGACCCGAATGCCAACCCTAGGTCGGTAGCACCTGAATTAATTATCCATGTATTATTCATAACAGAGACAGAAATTTTAAATATCTTACCATCATTACCTGCAGTTGTAACTAATGTAGAGGCGAGTCCAATACTCTTCTCAGCTCCATCAGTTTGTCCCATGGTAGCGGTACAAAAAAACAATAGATCTAGATAGAATACCAAACAACCCGATCTGATCAGATCTGGCGGAGACTCAGATCTGACTTCGAAACAATCTGAGATGAAGTCGATGGGTTCGACATCGGAGAGGGGCGGTTGGGCAACAAGCGATGACGGCTACGGTGGCTTGCAGTGGTCAAGTTGTGGCGAGGCAGCGACTGCGAGGTCGAGGTAGGGCTTCGGGTTGCAGGCACGGAGGCAGTCGCGGATGGAGGGCAGGGACAGGAGTCGTGGCAAAGGCGGCGGCGAGTACTGGCAAAGGCGGCGACGAGTACTGCAGAAGGCGACGACGAGTACTGGTGAAGACGATGATGAGGTCAAGATCTCGGTGGAGTCTTGATTTCGAATTAGAAGCTTGGATCGGTCGATGGAGGAGATCGGTGGAGATGTAGGTGGTTGTAAGAGATCGGTGAGATGTAGGAGTTCGGAGGTGGTTGTAGACGATCGGAGGAGATCGGTGGAGAAGGTTGACTCAGATCGGGGTTGGAGTTGTAGTTGATCGGGCTTGGAGATGAAGTTGGGGATGTTGGGGATCAGGATCGGGTGGGTCTGAGTTGATCAGGGTTGGAGATGAAGTCGGTCGGGATCGGGATGAAGGCTTCAGATCCCATCACCTCCATCTCTTCTTCTTCTACTAGCCTAGATCTTGGCTCTGATACCATTAAAAACAGATTTGGAGAAAATTGATTATTCATTATTTCTCTGCTATATACATCTATATATAAGAATTATTTTCTTGGAGTAGAAGATGGGACATTAAAAGAAGATTGAGGAGATGTCGGGGATTAGGATCGGGTGGGTCTGAGTTGATCAGGGTTGGAGATGAAGTCGGTCGGGATCGGGATGAAGGCTTCAGATCCCATCACCTCCATCTCTTCTTCTACTAGCCTAGATCTTGGCTCTGATACCATTAAAAACAGATTTGGAGAAAATTGATTATTCATTATTTCTCTGCAATATACATCTATATATAAGAATTATTTTCTTGGAGTAGAAGATGGGACATTAAAAGAAGATTGAGGAGATGAGAAATTTGGAAAGTCTGTTTCCTATAAATTAGAAAACAGAATATACAATTACTATATTTCAACACTAGCACCATGCACTAGCTTAAAAAAATAGGCCCCCAAATACACAAATAAACCAAACAAAAAGCAAGGAATCCATTCAGTTCAAAACAAGGGCAAGAAGTACAGTACACCTGCGTAGAATATGATGCTACAACATTTTAACTCACTGCAACTAGTACATAGGAGAATAATTCTCGCACCAAAATCACAAATTAAAACCATTAAAGAAAAAAGGGCACAATTCAGAGTAGGGCCGGAGCACAGTCCAAAGGGAAAGGGTTTGCGAAGCCATTTTCGAGGAAATAATGGGGGTGAGGTGCATCGCCCATCACCACGTACTCCAGCTCATCTGCAGGCTTCCAGTGGCGCTTCCGCTGGTTGATGAACCAGTTGTTTATCTGCTTCTGGTCTAGTCCGGTCGATTCAGCAAGTGCCAGCTTTTGAGATTCCTGTATCAAATTGCCACGTATATACATCATACCTATTATATCTCGAAATTGATTTGACTTTATTGATGCTACTGTGTAAGAATTACTGTGAACAGTGAAACATATTTGCTGACAACAGTTGTTTGCAAGGTTGGAAGTTTCATGAGCAGTGCAATTGAATGCAAACACTTGTGCCAATTTTAGTCAAACGTTTGTAACAGAGTTGCTAAACCCTTTTATTTGCAACCAATCGAACAACTGCCACCACGGTGCCACTTCAAGGATTTGCGTTGCAAATAGGCCCAGCTGCAACAAAACACATACGCAGACCTATTTGTACGAGAATCTAGCACGAGATTTGAGGACACTGAAAATTATCAGTTCAATTTTCCAACTCAATAACTAAAACTTTCCAGCTATCCTCAAATAGAATAGTAAAGTAATGGAAATGCAGTTTGTTAGATTGCTCACCTCTTTCCCTTGCAGTCATTTATCTTTTACTGAATGAATAAGACAACTTATTTTATCTCTTGATATCAATGAAAATCAGAACTTGAATTTGTGGGCCATCCCTTCTTCTAACAAATCACAAATGTCATGCATAGTTCATTCATAACCTCAATATTTATCAATCTACATTGAGGAAGTATGTTACCCGAGTGTACAGTATGTAACAAAAGTTCAGTTACACTCAATGTTGAGAATGGGAGTGGCAGCAAAAATTAGAGGAATTCACATTCAGAACATATTAGAAAGCTACTACGTAAAGTTCCAAAACAAAAGAAAAATATACGTGGAAAGCGAACTACATATATTATAGTGGAAATTTTACTCACTGAAGGGTAAGGCCATTTATAGTGACGATTCCACCACTCGAGCAGCTGCTGCCTGGCCTCCTTAGGAAGCTTCCCTTTCTTCCTCTTTTTAAGGAATTCCTGCTTCAGGTTGCCAAGATACCCACTGTATTTGCGGAGTAACTGACCTTTGAGTTCCCTGTCCTCGGCTTGCGGATCAATATAATTCTCACATGCAGCATCAACATCTTCCTCTGATGATCCGTTTCTCTCCAACTCACCGCAAGCCCCTGCAGAAAAAGAGCTAAGTCGTTAAATTAAAAAGAAATTAACTAGATTTCATATTGCCTAGAAAAAGAACAAAATATATTGCACGTGCAATACATGATCATAACTATCCACCCATAGTAACCCTGTATTTCTCAAAAATAATAAAATAAATAAATTCCACTGTACTCATAATTTCTTTACAGCAACTGAAAAAAATATGCGAAGCACCTAGTTACAACACCAAACACAACTTACAGATCAGCGAAGTGGATATATTCCACTTGCTACATAACAAAAAGGCTTTTTGTAATATGTTACAGGTCATATTGTGTATGTAATTCACTATTGTTTTCTGCTTTTTCTGACCTTAATTACTATATGTGAAGCACTCATATCTAACCATGCAAGATGCCCTAGGTACCTAAATTGCAATAATCTGACTCTCCACATCTCTACTCAATTTTTTCTTTGAATCCGAACATTATAATATTAAGGTGTGTTTGTTTTTGTAATGTTTTAAGCTACAGGAAATTCTAATTGTAACATACAATTTTATTTTGTTTTTTTGGTTGAGGAATTATAACATACAATGTTCTTTCTATATGGTTTGCTACTTGTTGGATACATTCCAACTGTCGATTTGCTCTAAAGATTCGTCGCTAAAGATTCGTCGAATGTTATTGCAATTTCCAAACACAATAAAATAGGTAAATATATAAACTAGGTCTAATTTAATCTATTATGATTTCATTTAATGTCTCTCCTGTATCATTCCTCTTCAACTACACATGTAAAATAAACTAAAATAAACCATAAAAATTTATTTCCAGTATTTGCAACAACATTAATGCAATTAACCCACTGCACCGTATCAAGTTTTTATCTAACTGAATATACTTGCTTATGAGAATAGATCCAGATTAATGCAATTAACCCACTGCACCGTAACAACAACGATTCAATCTGACTCTCCACATCTCTACTCAATTTTTTCTTTGAATCCGAACATTATAATATTAAGGTGTGTTTGTTTTTGTAATGTTTTAAGCTACAGGAAATTCTAATTGTAACATACAATTTTATTTTGTTTTTTTGGTTGAGGAATTATAACATACAATGTTCTTTCTATATGGTTTGCTACTTGTTGGATACATTCCAACTGTCGATTTGCTCTAAAGATTCGTCGAATGTTATTGCAATTTCCAAACACAATAAAATAGGTAAATATATAAACTAGGTCTAATTTAATCTATTATGATTTCATTTAATGTCTCTCCTGTATCATTCCTCTTCAACTACACATGTAAAATAAACTAAAATAAACCATAAAAATTTATTTCCAGTATTTGCAACAACATTAATGCAATTAACCCACTGCACCGTATCAAGTTTTTATCTAACTGAATATACTTGCTTATGAGAATAGATCCAGATTAATGCAATTAACCCACTGCACCGTAACAACAACGATTCAATCCAGATTCAGAAGGAGATCTATTCTCATAAGCAAGTATATTCGGAACCCTAGCATTGAGTATTGTGGCTGGCCACCATCGCTTAAATTTATAGTCACTGGTACAACTTACCAAGTTTCCATTTTAGGACCAGTTGGTTGATATACAATCAAATTCCGAACATTTCTACTTCTGCACTTCATCAATCAATCTTAAGATCAAAAGGCTACTAAAAACTGATAATGTTGAGCCCTACTTCGGTAACAGAGTGAGATGGTAACCTTGGCCAAGACTTGTTGAGTTCTGCACACATATACTACTGGTTTTTTTAATAGAAGCCATGAAAATTTATTAATCTAAGGTTTTGCCTAGACAAAGCAATATATATATGTTATATATAATCGAAGGCCGAGTGCACACAGAGGTTAGTGCGCGCGCGAGCACGCACACACACACACACACACACACACACACACACACACACACACACACACATACATACATGTGTATATATATATATATAGTGGTTGCACCAATTTCTACTTTACTTGAAAGATCTACAGCATGTAGAATGCACAAGCATCATGTCCGCTCATAGTATCCACCATTTACAAAGCAATATATATATATGTTATATATAATCGAAGGCCGGGTGCACACAGAGGTTAGTGCGCGAGCGAGCACACAGATATATATATATAAATATATATATATAGTGGTTGCACCAATTTCTACTTTATTTGAAAGATCAAGCATCATGTCCGCTCATAGTATCTAAGGTTTTGCCTAGACAAAGCAATATATATATATGTTATATATAATCGAAGGCCGGGTGCACACAGAGGTTAGTGCGCGCGCGAACACACACACACACACACACACACACACACACACACACACACACACACACACACACACACACACACACACACACATATATATATATATATATATATATATATATATATATATATATATATATATATATATAAATATATATATATAGTGGTTGCACCAATTTCTACTTTATTTGAAAGATCAAGCATCATGTCCGCTCATAGTATCCACCATTTCTCATCATTACTAGCTAGGAATGCAACTCATTCAATAAAATTGGCATCAGTTGGAAATCTAGATGACCATACAAACACAATTTCTGTAGTTATAATATTTACCATGCCTCAGGTGAAAATCAAGTTAATTTGAATTTTAACTATATATAATGAATTACACATCAAAGCTTTTGCAATGTTATTATTAGGTAAGAAAGTTAAAAAAAAGAACCTGTCAATAAAATAGCTCAATATTACTTTGGTATACCAATTATTAATATAATAAAATAGGCATCACAATCCAAACTAATATGCACGCCAAAAGTTTATTCCCTCCTATAAGTGCAATTGTAGTCGTTCCCTATATTTCCAAATTTTGGAATATATAGGGAACGAGACGCTGTAGTCGTTCCCTTTATTTCCAAATTTTGGAAAAAAGAGAACAGCAGCCATCTATATTTGAATGAAGATATAGGAAATTCTCAAATATAGGAATCGAAAGATCACCTTGCATCCGATCGAAATAAATTGTCTCGGACGCAAGATGATCTTGTGTTTGAAGAATAAAAATAAACAATAAAAACAGGTCGGACGCATCCGATCAATTTTTTTTTAAAATAATGTGTCGGACGCAAAATCATTTTACGTCTGACTAAAAAAAAAACGCTGAATCAATCAAACGCAAGATGATCTTGCGTCCGATCGAAATTAAAATATATAAAAAATCACGGACGCAACATCATGTTGCGTCCTCCCAAAACTTTTCCCTCCATTTTGACATTTTAATTTCTACGGAATAGAGCCTATAGGATTATTTATGCATATAAAATTAATTTGAGATTGGTTTGATTATTTGATCAAGGGATGAGATGGAATGAGCCTATAGGAATTATTCTGTGTTCGCATGCGTACAATTTTTTTTATAACTTTTTTGGACTAGTTTTTTTTAATCAACGGCTGAGATACGAAATTAAAATGATCATCCACCATTGGATCAAATTTTGGGTTTCAACGAATACAAGCCCCCAACTCAAAATTCCTATTTCTAAAAGCCAAATATAGGAAATTTTGAGTCTAACGACCATAGATGCTCTAAGAGTACAAGATTGAATGAAAACAATTTTTGACCTCTTAGGAAGTCAAGAGTGACTCATTATTAAGAAAAATAAGGAAAACTATTTATTTTTATAAATAAAACCAAAGGTACGTAAATATTAACAGTATATTACTCAAGATGTTCGGTGATGAACATAACAAAGGCATTGAGTCTCAGGACGATCAACGAAATATGATATGATTGAGAGATGCTAGAGAAGGGATTAGTCTAACTGCGAGGCAGAGTTAAGGCATGATAGAGATGCATGAAATATGACCTCTGAACCAGGTTCATAAAGGGGGCTACATGCATGTTAAAGAGTTTTTATTCAAATTCTCCCTTAAAGAGTAATTAATATTGGTCTGCAAGTCCATGAGATAGTTTACTTCCAGCTTTATCATCTTTTTGCAAAATCTGAAGTTTTCTTAGATGTTGTGATGAACTCTTTTGTGTTGTTTCATTATTAACCCTTTAACAAAATGTGCTGGTAATTTTTTCCACTTCTACTGAAGAAGAATGGATTAATTTCCTGCAAATTAATTATATGTTAGAACCTAACATTCAAGAGATAACAAAAAACATTGGACGATATTTGTTAGATGGCATCCCAAGATCAACATTTAACAATTAAGAAAAAAGTCAAAATGGCTACATAAGATATGTGGGATACTTAATACTTTTCCTGGTATCAATCAAGTAGGAGAATTTATAAACATTGTTCGATGCATATTAGATGTACAGTTGAGATTATACTTGAACGCTACATATATTGTTCTTCAGTGCCTAATAATAGAAATCGTCTTATTCTCTAAATCTCTCTCTTAACCAAAATAGAGCAAACCGTAATCCCTAATCCCAAATCAAATCTCCCGAACTCCCGTTGACATCCCGCTCCCAACAAATCTCCCTCGTCGCTGTCGACGCTCCCACTCCCGACAACAAATCCCAATCCTCACCCGAATCCAAATCCCTAAATCTCCAAATCCTAATTCGTTCCTCCTCTACCCTCCCGCTCCAAACCCTAACCCTAACCACTTCCAAATCAAAAGCAAACCCGACCCACATCCAAACCTGACCCAAATACCCACCTTCTCTCTTAACCAAAATAGAGCAAACCGTAATCCCTAATCCCAAATCAAATCTCCCGAACTCCCGTTGACATCCCGCTCCCAACAAATCTCCCTCGTCGCTGTCGACGCTCCCACTCCCGACAACAAATCCCAATCCTCACCCGAATCCAAATCCCTAAATCTCCAAATCCTAATTCGTTCCTCCTCTACCCTCCCGCTCCAAACCCTAACCCTAACCACTTCCAAATCAAAAGCAAACCCGACCCACATCCAAACCTGACCCAAATACCCACCTGATTCCAAATTCAAAACCAATTCCCAAATCCCTATCCCAATCAGATTCAAATCCCCTTAATCCCAAATCCAAATCTCCATCACAACCCGAAAACCATCTTCACATCCCAAACCGGACCCGACTCCGCATCGGACTCCCAAAAAAATCCCAAAAAAATCCACAAAAATAACTTTATTTTGTAATCAGGTTCTACTGCTTCTACATCACCATAACCTCAATTCGTCAGTATCCTTTAGTCTCCATGGACTTCCGCTTGTCTCCCGCGAGCTCCACACCAGTCTCATGTCGCCTCCTAACCATCCTAACATCGCTTTCCCTGACTACCTCAATCATCTTTGCACTATTTGCAAACAGATTAGCCACTTGGAGTGCATTTGCCGTCTTCTCTTTTATAACAATTGTTAGAATACTGGTCATTCTGATAGTGATTGTTTTATCTAACATGCATTGCTTTTAGTTCAGACCCAACAGTGGAGGAAGCAACAAGGTTTACCTCCCCTCCGTACTCATTCCCGTACACCTCATGTCATGACCATTACTCCAGCTTTGTCATCTCCTGTTGACTGGGCCAGCCTTCAGCATCACCTCGTTCACCTTGAACTCCATACCTCGGGTCAGTCCCTCAGGTCAGTATGCCACTACTAGCTCATCTGCCATTACTTTCTCTCTCCATACCTCGGGTCAGTCTGCCACTACTAGCTCATTTGCCATTACTTTCTGTTACTTCTGGCATGAATTCTTCACATCATCTCACCAGTGATTATACACTGCTCACCACCAGCACTGCACTTCTCTCTCACTCTCCATCAATACACAGACGATTGTTCACTACTTCTCACTACACACTCGGGATCTTTTAACCTCTACACTTGACATTATATTTTTTTTTATTTATGCTCCCCAGTTATTCATAAACCTTATTTTCATTAGTGCTCTGTGCGATAGTGGCTTACCGTTACCTTCGATACTTTAGGCTGTTCTATAGAGTTCTTATAGCTACAATATCGTCATCCGTCTCCAACAACGTCTCAATCTCCCTCTACTGGAAATCTCCATGACCTGACCACTAATTCTTCTTCAAGGTAATTTCATAGTTTATATATATTTTTTGATGTAGTTATATACCGTATATGATTGTTGAGTTTGCACTGCCATTACCTATATATTTATTTGGAGTTTTTCTCATGTTGTAGGTTGTCTATGTGGTGCATTGGAATAAAATTACTTGGTTAGGAAGCAAAAGGAAGAAATGAAGACCGTGCAATTTGTAATTTGAGCCGATGAGAATTATCATACTGTTCAAATGTTTTCAAGTGTCATTTTGGAGCCATGCTAAATTGTTAATAAACGAACAAATTCATCAATTTGAAGAACTAAATGGAGTAGCAGACGGATAGAATATTGTCTTCTGCTCTTGTTGGAATTCACATTAATGTTCTACATCATACAGAATTTTTTTTATGGGAATGCAATGTTCATTTTGTTTTTGAAGCAGAAGAAAGTGTACCTTGTAAGTTTTCTTTAAAGAAAATATCTTGTATGTTTCTACCTTGAATGTAAATGTACTCTTTATTCATAAAGAAATTATTCTTCAAGCCAATTGTTTGACAAGTGGTCTTCAGAATTGCCTCCCTCTAATTTGTTGTTAGTTGAAAATATTTGTTGATGGAATTATCTATTTTTAATATTAATTAACTGAGAAAGTTTGCACCGATGGGTTTTGAACCTCTGGTGCTAGATAATTAATTTAAAATGAATCTATTAGAAAATAATTAGCACAGAGGGTCTAAAAATCGTCGGTGCTTAAAGAAATCCGTCGGTGCATTTTAGGATCGAAGGTTTTAGTACCTGTTTGTGCTATGTCTAGCGATGATTAAAAATGTCGGTGCAGTAGTTTGCACCGACAATTTCAATCGTCGGTGCATAGAGGTTTTGTAGTAGTGATTTTTGACATCCTAATAGATGCAACATGGTATATTTTTAAACAAGATAGATATAAAAAATATGCATGCCTTACTTTTTAGGTCACTTGAATAAGAAATTAGTTGTAACATAAATGCAAACCACTACTTGAAGGAACTTCAGAAAGCAAAGAAATTGTTATTAATTGAGCATAGGTGGCCAGTTGTACGCTTGGAAGGAATTGAATTGATGCAGTTATATATATATATATATATATATACTAGCTTTGCCCGTTGACACGTGCCTACGGGCACGTCTTCGGAACGGTGCACCTTGTTTGATCATATAAAATAATTTTGGAGGTCCATCAAATTAATTGAAGTAGCAAACATAGAGCAAAAAACATATTATATGAATTTTTTTTTTGAATTATTTTTAAAGTTTTAAATTTTTTTAAAATTTTTATTTTCTTAATTTTTTGAATAGAAAAGGGAGGGAGAGAGAGAAAAAAAAACAAATAATTAAATAAATATAGGAGTTGTTTTGGGCGGGGAATTTGAATTTGAGTTTTGGGGGAAAAATATGTTTTGTGAGGTTAGATCTAGGCCTTCGATTTTTGGGAGATTGAAGGAGAGCCACTTCATAGCTTTTTTTGTGTTTTATTTTATATATATATATATATATATATATATATATATTGTTGCCGCTAAATTCGGTGTGGGGGCAAACAGATAGAATTTGTGGAGTCTTGGGAAACTTTGAATAGGAAACCTGTTTACCTGTTCCGCCGAAGTTTGACACTTGCTCCCGCCGTACACCTGCAAAAAGTGCGAGACACCGGGGTTGTTCCCGGCGACGCACCCTCCGACGCTCAAGTCAGTAATCAGGGATGATTAAGAAAGAACGTGAACTGGCAAAAGATTGATTACCTCTTAATGGAGATGGATGGGGGGTATTTATAGGCGTCTTAGGGATCAGATTATGAATGTAATCCCCGTGATCTGATAAGAAATATACTCCTTGTAAACAGATTAGGAATGTATAATCCCTAATTCCCAGTGGAAGGATAGGCATGAATCAGGGCCGTTGATTAGGACTTAATCAGAAACCCTAATTCTATCCCTCTGGATCGGGCTTTCTGCTGGTTGAAACCCGCACCCGATTGAGGCGGATCCATTCAAGGGTTATTAGATCTTTGACGAAGAGATCCAGTACCCATCTCAGACCCATTGGTAGGTGAAATTACCGTTTTGCCCCTGGGCTTCAAGATTCGTCCTCGATTTGGACGGTTCCGATTTAACCCCATTTTTAGCCATATCACGAGCCCCCCACTCCTAAAGACTGAGTTTGATCAGCCTTTGAGGAGTAGTTTAACTATTTTAATGGCTGGTGGAGTTATATCGGAGTCCAATATGGGAGGCTTTGAATTTTGAAGGAGGTAGTGTGGTGATTTTTCAAGTGGATTGTACTTTGAGTAGTTCCTGAGTTCTCCGGATCATGTGGTGTTCTCGTTCACCTTTGCAACGTGTCAATTCGTTGTTCGGGGGTCTTAGAAGATTGTTCTTGGTAATAATTGCTTGTTTCGGGGACTAGAAAATGCTTCCCCAACTTTACAATTGCTTTCCAGGAGTTCTTCCTTAACCTCCAGAATCTTTAATTGTTTTTTCGCGATCTCTTGGTGGATGGCTCGGCCGTTTTCCTTCGTTGTGTGGCCTACATGCTTGTTTCATACTTCCGAACCCTTCCAGCGCTCGCTGCCCAAGGGGCCGAGGTCCGTAGGTGGTTCAGCACTTTTTTCTGAAGAGCGGAGGCACCTCGGCGAGGTTGAAAGTGCAGAAAGAAAGTTCGGCGAGGTTCGGGGTGGCTTTTTCCCTGTAACAGGGTCGGTGTCGAGAGCGCTCGGCAGCTGGTGCCGAACCCCAATTTTCCCCTGTAGCAGGGTCGGTGTCAAGAGCGCTCGACAGCGGGTGCCGAACCCCAATTTTTTCCCCTATAATAGGGTCGGTGTCAAGAGCGCTCGGCAGTTGGTGCCGAGGTCCAATTTTTCCCTATAACAGGGTCGGTGTCAAGAATGCTCGGCAGCTGGTGCCGAGGTCCAATTTTCCCCTGTAACAGGGTCGGTGTCAAGAACGCTCGGCAACTGGTGCCGAGGTCCAATTTTTCCCTGTAACAAGGTCGGTGTCAAGAACGCTCGGCAGCCGGTGCCGAGGCCCAAGACTTGTCGTTTTTGGCATAGGATGCACTGCGGAGTTGGTGGCTTCTACACAGCTGGCAGACGTGGCAGTTATTAAATGTGATGGCTTCTGAACTTCTGACAGCTCTGACTGATGAGATACTCATTTAATGTTGTGACCACTGAGCTTCTGCCAGATGGGACAGTAATTAATGCGGTGTACGGCTTGGCGTGGTAAACAAGGCGACGATTGAGGTCGCTTTTGTCGTTTTGTGTGAATGGGCCGACAGTACAGGCCCATTAACCTCGTTTTGCTCGCCTCGCTCTATAAAACCCCACCCCCTCTCTCATTTTTCACTTCTCTTCTCTTTTGCTCAGGCAATCTTTTGTGCTAAGAGAGTATTTCCGGTGATCGTCGTTCGTTTTTTGGTGGAGTTTCCGGCAGCTAATCTTTTAAGGTAATTTATACTTAGTTTATTTCATAAACTATGTCTCTTGCTTCTGTCTCCGAGTCGACCTCTTGGTCCGAGCCCTCCCTTGAAGTGGTCGAAGCCCACACTCCGAGTCGGCCAGACAAGGGCAAGAAGGTGTTCGGCAAAGATTCCATCGTGGAGGATCCGAAGCGTATGGGAGAGTTCGGCAGATTGCCGGAGCAACTAACGGGACTCCACAGGGTTCGGGAGCTTCCGGAGGAGCATGCCGAGCGCATAGTTCATGGGAGGGGGAGGTCCTTCGAGGAGAATGCGGCGAGGGAGACGACGGAGGCGGGCGAGACGGTGTCGATCCTTCGCGAAGAGGACTTGGGAGTGATCCGGGACTGTTTCCAGATCCCGGAGGAGTACAAGCTTATGCTGTCGGGTCCCGGGGTTAGGGCCAACTCGCCGTTGCCAGTGACCATGTGTTGCTGGCCGGTTGACGCCTTTATCGCCGGGGCTCGGCTACCTCTCCATCCGTTCGCTATCCTCGTCCTGAGTTGGTTCGGGGTCAGCCCCATCCAACTCATGCCGAACGCATGGAGTCATAAACGGATTCGTATTTCACTGCCAAGCTGTTGGGATCGAGCCGGAGCTGAACGTGCTTCAGACAATCTATCGGCTACACCAAGGGAACAGGTCGGAGTACCGATACTATTTGGCTCCGAGGCATGGCGGCAGGCTCGTCATATGACCCGACTCCATCAAGCACTGGCGTGAAAAGTTCTTGATAATGCGGAATCCAAGGGCCTGGCCGATCCCCTCCAGTTGGGTGGAGGAGGTGCCGAAGAGGTTGAAGGCGTTGCCCAAGCATCGTCATAAAGAGGAAGAGGCGGTTCGGACACTTCTCGATCAGCCGAAGTATGATTGGAAGGAGCTGACCGAGGATGTGTTATTCAGGGGAGGGCTCTGCCGCGTAGATCCCTGTACGCGGCTTCTTTTTGTGCTTTTTTCTTCATACTTTATTTTGCATGAGTTGTATTGTGCTAACGAACTTTGTTTTTAATGCAGAGGCGATGGACTACGACGTTGTGCTAGATTTGAGAGCAGGCCTCGCCAGTAAGGCGCCGAAGAAGCGCAAGAGGGTGGCCACCAAGTTGCCGACCCCGAAGACTCCGCGGGTGACGGAGGCGGTCGAGGAGGTGGAGACCCTCAGTAGCCCGGTCGTTGCCGGTGCAGGTGCTTCGGCATCAACTGGGATCGGCGAGTTCCCCATTGCCGCGGCCCTGGGGATGACGCCGCCACCGCTGTCAGTGGCGGCCGAAAAGCTCCTGACCGAGGAGCACAAGAGGATCCATATTCCGGACTGGCAAGTTTGGAAACACGATGGGTTCCTCGGCAACTCCTTGGCGAGCAAGCAGGTCGTCAAGCATCTGGCGACGCCGAAGGATCGCGCCGCCATGGAGGCCGGGCAAGAAGTTGACGACGTCATCTAGATTGCTCGCTCGGCCGTCTCGGTAAGTATTAGTTTTTTGCCGTCGTTGAATTTCTTTAGCTATAATTTTTCTAACTCTTTTAATTCTTCTTTCCTTGTCGCAGATCATTGTCCATTTTGGACACCTCACCGAGAGGTTGGCAGCTCTGGAGAAGGAGCTGAAGCAGGAATCCGACCAGGCTCGGAAAGAGAAGGCTCGGATAGGGAACGAGCTCGACAAGATCAGGATCGAGTTCGAAGGGAAGGCGACGAGGATCGAGTTCTTCGAAGCTCAGGTCGCACAGCTGGAGGGCGATCTTCTTCGTCAGAAGGAGGAGGCGGCCAAGCAATTGGCCGAAGCCGAAGAGGCAAAGGCCGCGGCGGTGAAGGGGGCCGAGGACGCGACCCTGGCGAAGGCGCAAGGTTTCCTTGCCCAAAACATGGCCAAAGCTTACGCCGAAGCCATTGCCCGAGTGACGAAGACGTACCCTGACGTGGACTGCTCGAGATGGAGACTGTTCCCGGGCCACGTCGAGGGCTTTGACCCCGAATCAGAGGGGGAAGAAGAAGAAGGGGAGGACGAAGCCGAGACTGAAGTCGAAGTCGCCGGCGAGGTCCCGAACTCTGTGGTTACCCCACTGGCGGTGATAACCCCCTCAGAAACGTCGACCCCCACCCCTCCTCGTCGCCCCGGCAAAGAGGTCGCGCCCTGACTCCGCATGATTTTATTTTTGTTCTTTTTTTTCTTTCTTTTTTGTGACGCCTAATCGCGGACTGGCCACCGCTTTTTGTTATGAATGAATGAAAAAGTCTTTTGGACTTGACTGTGTCTCTATTTTTTTCTATAGTTTTTTGAAATTTGGCTAAGTGTAAAAGTTCGGCAATGTATTTGAGAACTTGTTGTTTACTTCGGCTTCTTTTCAGCTTGCGGTGGTGACTCAAGCCGTCGAGCCCATTGGCTCGGGGGACAACACTCGTCCGGAGGTCGGCTTAGGAGCGACAAGGCTCTGCTTGGCGAGGTGCCGGGAGCGGCTCTACGAAGTCGAGCTGGGATTGCGCAGAGCCGAAAGCGAGCGGAACCATCTTCAACTCGTCCTAGGTTGGCGAAACATCGAGATCCGGCGACTGGAAAGTAGGATCGCCGAGATGACCCCTCTAGCAGAGGACGAGGGTTCGTCTATCGCATTCAGCTATGGCCTTCGGATCAAGTGCATCCGCCACACCTTATCCAAAATAACAGCGGAGAGGGACGATCTGCTTTCTGAGATCCGCCACCTGCAAACTGTGGAGACGGAGCTTCGGACAGAAGGAGAAGGACTGACGGCCGAGGTGGCCAAACCGAACGGGACGAACTGACGGCCGAGGTCGATGCACTAAAAAGAGCCACGGTAGACAAGAGCATCGAAGTCACTCATCTTCGCCGTCTTATCGCGAGTCGCTTCGGCGTCCCGAGCTCCGTGATACCTCCTCGCTTCGAGGTCGATGTCAAAGATGACTCCCTGAGGGAGCGGATCTCAGAGCTAGAGGCGGAGGTGGCTCGCCTCAAACCGCACTCGGGGACAATCAACGTCAGGAGCACTTCGTGTACTCGCGCGGAGAACGATCGGGGCATCACGTTTTACGAGATGGCGACCCGTCCACCTATCGGCCATCCTAGTCCGGGGATGCGCAAAGTGTCGTGGCCATTTCATCGAGCGGAGCATCCGTCGGAGCGGCCGCTAGGAGCGGCGCCGAGGACACGTCCCAATTCGCTGGTTTGGGGTCGAGCTCCGGAGGCAAACGTCGTCGACCTCGAGTGTCCTTGAAAAGGAGCATCCCTGCGCCACGGAGGCATTGATGATCATTTTTGAAGCCTTTGTATTTAGTCTAAGTGTAGTGAGTCAGCATTGTGATTTTTGCTCTTTAAAGCCTTGTGATCTTGTTGTATGGAAGAGTCGCTTTGTACTGCGTCCCAATTCTTAATAATATTTCTTTCTCAGGCTTGCATGCTCTTTGTAGCTTTGTGTAGTTGTTTTGTTTGTGACTGTGTTCGTCGTGCCGAGGTCCCTGAGCTGGTCTTTTGCTCGTGTGGGGGTCGGCGACATGAGTGTTCGGCCAGTGGTGCCGAGCTTATGCTTCTCGCGAACTTCGCGAGACGTGTCGAGTTTGCCTGATAGTAAGCTCGCGGAGTGGGATAGAGCCAAGTGTTTGCGATCGAACCATCGTTAGAATAGTTCAACGGTTGTGGGAGCAAATCCGAATGGCGAACTACTTCTAGCTCGCTTAGAAGCGAACTTGCGGAGTAGAATCGAGCCAAGTGTTGGACTCCGAACCATCGTTAGATTAGTTCAACGGTTGTGGGAGCAATTCCGAGTGGCGAACTACTTCCAGCTCGCTTAGAAGCGAACTTGCGAAGTAGAATCGAGCCAAGTGTTGGACTCCGGACCATCGTTAGAGTAGTTCAACGGTTGTGGGAGCAATTCCGAATGGCAAACTACTTCCAGCTCGCTTAGGAGCGAACTTGCGAAGTAGAATCGAGCCAAGTGTTGGACTCCGGACCATCGTTAGATTAGTTCAACGGTGGTGGGAGCAATTCCGAATAGCGAACTACTTCTAGCTCGCTTAGGAGCAAACTTGCGAAGTAGAATCGAGCCAAGTGTTAGTTCAACGGTAGTGGGAGCATTTCCGAATAGCGAACTGCTTCTAGCTCGCTTAGGAGCGAACTTGCGAAGTAGAATCGAGCCAAATGTTAGACTCCGAACCGTCGGTAGAGTAGTTCAACGGTTGTGGGAGCAATTCCGAATGGCGAACTACCTCTAGCTCGCTTAGGAGCGAACTTGCGAAGTAGAATCGAGCCAAGCGTTAAACTCCGAACCATCGTTAGATTAGTTCAACGGTTGTGGGAGCAATTCCGAATGGCGAACTACATCTAGCTCGCTTAGGAGCGAACTTGCGAAGTAGAATCGAGCCAAGTGTTGGACTCCGAACCATCGGTAGAGTAGTTCAACGGTTGTGGGAGCAATTCCGAATGGCGAACTACTTCTAGCTCGCTTAGGAGCGTACTTGCGAAGTAGAATCGAGCCAAGTGTTGGACTCCGAACCATTGTTAGAGGGAAGAGTGAAAGCAGAGAGATGTAAACAATAGTAAAGTATGAAAAAGCTTTCTTTATTAATGATTAATAGTTGGCTGCTTCTAAAGTTGCTAGCCGTTATTACAAGAGAAAAAATAAAAGAAAATTATTACAAGTAATAGGAGAGGAACGGTTCGACATCTCGAAATACTTAGAGAGGCATTGGTGCTCTCTCTTGGTATTTTAAGAGTCCCTCCCAATTTGTAGCGAGTTTACTCTTTTGACCAGGAAAGGAGATGGCCAACTTTCTGAGGACCAGGTCCCCTTCTTTGAGGTCCGTGGGGCGGACTCTCTTATTGTATGCCAACTCGATTCTTCTTCGGTAGCTTTGTTGACGAATGGCAGCTCTTTCTCGGATCTCATCTATCAGGTCTAGGTTTGCGAAGCTCTCTGGCATTTTTCTCTTCTTCATAAGCTATTAGACGAGGAGAGGGTATTCCGACTTCTATGGGGATGATGGCCTCGGACCCATAGGTGAGATTAAATGGGCTCTCCTGTGGGGGTCCGTTTTGTGGTGCGGTAGTTCCACAGCACGTTGGGAAGCTAATCGACCCATAAGCCTTTGGAACATTTATCCAATCTCTTCTTAATGCTGGAGAGGATCTGTCGGTTAGCATTTTCGGCTTGGCCATTCGACTGGGGATGAGAAAAGGAGAACCTGTGTTGGATGGCAAGGTCTTCGCATAGAGCTCGGAAGGTAGCCCCGGTGAACTGGGTTCCGTTGTCTGTTATCAGGACCCGAGGGATGCCGAATCGGCAGATCACGCTCTTCCAAAAGAACTGAACAACCTTGTTCTCGGTGATCGTGGCCAAAGGCTCGGCTTCTATCCATTTTGAGAAGTAGTCGATCGCCACGACTAGGAATTTGAACTGGCCGGGAGCTGGCGGAAATGGCCCTAGTAAATCCATCCCCCACATTGCAAAAGGGATTGGACTTGATAGAGAAGCGAGTGGAGCTTGTGGGAGGCGTCGGATGTCTGAGTACTTCTGGCAGGAGCTGCATTGCCGAACGTGCCGTTCGGCGTCTCGTAGGAGAGTGGGCCAGAAATATCCGTAATTCAACACTTTGCGGGCTAGAGCTCTGGACCCCGAATGTGCCCCGCCGATGCCCTCATGAAGTTCTTGGAAGGCGTAGTCGGCTTGCCCGGGGGGAGAGACATCTCAGGTATGGCTTGCCGTCTACCTGTGTAAAAGAGCGTTTATATAGGATGCCTCCGATTAATGTGTAACGCTCGGCTCGGGTACTCACTCTTCGAGCTTCCTTCGGATCTTCGGGGAGGAGCCCGTCCCTCAAGAACTCAACGAGGGGTTTCATCCAGTTATCTTCAAGCAGGACAGGCAGCGACTCCATAGAGTCGAAAATTTCGTCCTCTATGCTTGGCTTCAGAAGGACCTCTATCAAGACGGTCTGCTCAAGACCTTGAAGGGAGGAAGAGGCTAGTTGGAGAGGGCGTCGGCTTGAGCATTTTCTTCTCAGGGTATGCGTTGGATGAAGACTTCTTCAAACAGTGCCATGAGGCTCCTGACTTTGGCTAAGTATTTAACCATCCTGTCATCATGTGCTTCATATTCGCCGAGAACCTGATTCACGACTAGCTGAGAGTCGCTAAAGATCCTGAGGCGTTGCGCCCCTGCGTTGCGAGCCATTCCAAGGCCGGCTATGAGTGCCTCGTATTCTGCTTCGATGTTAGAGGCCTTGAAATTGATACGGAGGGAGTATTGGAGGATGAAATCATCTGGGCCTGCCAGAATGACCCATGCCCCGCTTTCCTCATTGTATGAGGATCCGTCCACATAAACCGACCAGACGGGTGGTCCCTTCACTGTTTGGCTGGACTCGGGGATGGTACTTTCAACAATGAATTCTGCTAAGGCCTGAGCCTTGATCGCAGTCCGAGGCTGATAAGTTATATCGTGCTGGCTCAGCTCGATAGACCACTTCATAAGACGACCGGAGGTCTCCGGCTTGTGGAGCACTTGCTTCAGCGGTTGGTCGGTAAGAACGACCACCGAATGGGATTGAAAGTACGGGCGAAGCTTTCTCGCGGCCATCACCAGGGCATAAGCCATCTTTTCTATCTTCGGGTAGCGGAGCTCGGCATCCCGAAGTACTTTGCTCACATAGTAGATGGGCTTTTGAGCCCGGTCTTCTTCCCTTACTAAAATGGCACTGAGAGTCTGTTCGGAGGCTGTCAGGTAGAGGTAGAGGAGTTCGGGGGGTGCCATTTCTAATATGGCCTTGATTTTCTCCGGGTTAGCTTCGATTCCTCGTTGGTTGACCATGAAGCCGAGGAACTTTCCTGACGAGACTCCGAACGCACACTTGTTCGGGTTGAGTCTCATGTTGTGCTTTCTCAGAACATCAAAGGCTTCTTGGAGGTCGGTCACATGATCGGCACCTCGGATGCTTTTTACAATCATGTCGTCAACATACACCTCCATGTTTCGGCCGATTTGAACTTGGAAAACCTTGTTGACAAGACATTGATATGTTGCACCTGCATTCTTCAAACCGAAGGGCATAACCCTGTAGCAATAGAGGCCCTGGTCGGTCACGAATGAGGTCTTCGGGATATCCGGAGGGAACATCCGAATCTGGTTGTAGCCTGAGAAGGCGTCCATGAAGCTGAGGAGCACATGTCCCGAGGTGGCATCGATCAGAGTGTCAATACTTGGAAGAGGAAAGGGATCCTTGGGGCAAGCCTTGTTGAGATCGGTAAAATCAATACAAATCCTCCAAGTCCCATTGGACTTCTTTACCATTACTACATTCGACAACCACTCGGGATATTTACCTCTTGTATGGACCGGGCCTGCAAGAGCTTGTCCACCTCCTCTTTTATGGCTAGCTGGCGCTCGGGGGCAAACTTGCGCCTCTTCTGTTGAACCGGTTTGGACCCCGGAACAACGCTGAGGTGGTGGACTAAGAGCTCTTCGGAAATTCCAGGCATGTCTGCAGCTGACCAAGCGAAGAGGTCTCAGTTCCTTCGGATGCACTATACAATGTCCGAGCATAGGACGGACGGGAGGGTCTTGCTAACAAAGAACTTGTGAGTTGGATCCTGCTCAGAGAAGAGCACTTCCTCCAATTCATCCACCGGCTCGGACGTCGGTCGGGCAGCATCTTGGGGGATTTCCAGAGTTTCTAAGGAGAGGATGGGACCGAGGGTAGAGGTCATGTAGCACTTGCGGGCCGTTTCCTGATTGCCTTTTACTTTCCCTACTCCGGCCCGAGTGGAAAACTTCATTTTGAGGTGATAGGCGGAAGGGACGGCTTCAAGGGCGGCCAGGCCGGGCCGACCCAGAATGACATTGTAGGCTGCGGGGACATCTACGACCATGAAGTCCATCGACTCCGTTCGGGTAGTAGGAGTTTTGCCAGCGGTTACGTCGAGGGTGATCACCCCTTCAATAGTCACTGGCACTCCCGTGAACCCATGGAGCGTGTAGCCGGCGGGCTTGAGTCTGTCTCGAGAGAGCTTTAGGCCTTTAAAAGCGGCGAGGAAGAGGATGTTAACGGAGCTACCATTGTCCACTAGGATCCTCCCCACTTTGAAGTTCGCCATGTGGAGGCTAATGACGAGTGCGTCACAATGAGGGGTGCGGACACCTTCAAGATCTTCGTCTGAGAATGTGACGGGCACTCCGAGGCCTTTGGGAGGGGTGGCGCGAACCGGATTGTTCTCTTATAGATGCCTTTCGAGAGGAGTTTGAGAAGCCCCCCATTGGGCCCCCATGAATGAGGTGTAGGGCACGCTCCTCTTCGAAGTCGGGCGTTTCATCCCGTGAACCCATGGAGCGTGTAGCCGGCGGGCTTGAGTCTGTCTCGAGAGAGCTTTAGGCCTTTAAAAGCGGCGAGGAAGAGGATGTTAACAGAGCTACCATTGTCCACTAGGATCCTCTCCACTTTGAAGTTCACCATGTGGAGGCTAATGACGAGTGTGTCACAATGAGGGGTGCGGACACCTTCAAGATCTTCGTCTGAGAATGTGACGGGCACTCCGAGGCCTTTGGGATGAGGGGTGGCGCGAACCAGATTGTTCTCTTATAGATGCCTTTCGAGAGGAGTTTGAGGAGCCCCCCATTGGGCCCCCATGAATGAGGTGTAGGGCACGCTCCTCTTCGAAGTCGGGCGTTTCATCGCGTTCCAGACGCTTATTAGCCCCCCGAGGCGGGGGAGGAAGGTCGGCTCGGTCCTTTCTCACGAATCTGGTCAGCTGCCGCGTCTGGATGAGGGCTTCTATCTCATTCTTCAAGGCCCGACAATCATTGGTGTCGTGGCCATGGTCCTGGTGATAACGGCACCACTTCTCTTTATCCCATTTCTTGGCAGGGGTGTTCATCCTCGGAGCAGGAGGTATGATCCCTTCCTTTTCAACTTCCATCAGAATGGTAGAGACATTGGTGGTGAGAGGAGTAAATTTCTCGAATCTGGGGGAAGGTCGGCGCTGGCCGGCATTATCCTTCTGGAGCTTCTTGGCTCCTTCCTTTTCTGTTCCCTCCAAGTTGGAAAGTTTTTATTGCTTGTGTGTTTCTGTTATTAGCACTACAAGTTGTTGGTAGACTATGCAACAAATATATATATATAGATATATATATATATGAGTGATCTTCCGTTGCAAACGGGTCGGAACGGGTCTGTTCGCACAGACCCGTGCGAACTTCGATCTGGACCGTTGGATCTTTTATCCAACGGTTCAGAATTTTTTGATCAAATCTTGCCTTAACCCGTTGTTGGGAAGGACGGGTTAGGGCAAAAGTTTATTAAAAAAATAGCCTTAACCGTTCTTCCCAAGAACGGGTTAAGGCTATCGATATTCAATTTTATTAACATACAGTTCGTCTTCTTCCGCGCTCTTCTTCTTTCTTCGACGAACCAAAACCCAACGGGAAAAAAAACCCTAGCTCTGACATCTCCGTTCGCTCTCCCTCTTCTCTCCCAACTCCGTAGATTGAAACCCTACTCTTTGTGGAAGTCGAACTCCGACGATCGAAACCCTAGCTTCTCTTCCCCTCTTCCATACGAAATCGAAACCTTAGTTCACTTCCAGATCGATTGCTTGGCTTGATTTGGACCTATCTTGTAAGGTATACACTATTTCTTTACCCCAATAATCTACATTTGTATTATTTTTTTGAATTTGTGTGTAGTAATTTATTTAGAAATTGGGAAAAAATTTATATGCATTAGTAGATTTTAGATGTAGAATCGGGTTGACCTCAAGTATATTCAATTGCCGAATTATGTTGCTTGCATTAGTAACTTGTAGAATTAGAATTGTATATACGAAATTAGTTAGAAACTTTCCAGTGCGGTTATGGTTGAAAACCCTACGAACGACCGTAAAAAAATACGAAACTTTCCGAGTAGGTTCGTCTCACGTAGTACAAGCCACACCAACTTGTAGAAGCGAGTTTCGACTCACGGTTCGAGAGATACGGCCGCGTATCGCTTTCGGTTAAAAAAACCAATTATAGCGGTGCACGCCGAATATCGCAAACCGTGACTTGAAACTCGCTTCTACAAGTTCGGGTGGCATGCCCTACGTGAATTCGACCAAGTTTGAAAGTTTTATAATTTTCGGATGCCGTTTGTGCGGTTTTGCTCAACTTCTTCGCATGATAGTTTTTTGACATAGAATTTTGTAAGTGCGGTTAGATTAGATTAGAAAACCCTTCAAACGACCACCAAAAAATACGAAACCGTGCGAGTTGGTTTGTGTCACCTACGAGAAGCCAAACCAACTTGTAGAAGTGAGTTTCGACTAACGGTTCGAGAGATACGGCCGCGTGTCACCTACGAGAAGCCAAACCAACTTGTAGAAGTGAGTTTCGACTCACAGTTCGAGAGATACGGCCGCGTATCGCTTACGGTTGGAAAAAAACCAAGTAAAGCGGTAGACGGCCGTATCTCGCAAACCGTGATTCGAAACTCGCTTCTACAAGTTTGGGTGGCTTGCCCTACGTGAATCCGACCAAGTCGGGAAGTTTCAAAATTTTCGGATGCCGTTTGTGCGGTTTTGCTCAACTTCCTCGCACTACAAGTTTTAGACTTAGAATTTTCTCGTTTCGGGTAGAATAGAAAACCCTTCAAACGACCTCCAAAAAATACGAAACCTTGGCAGTTGGTTGGTATCACCTAGGAGAAGCCAAACAAACTTGTAGAAGTGAGTTTCGACTCACGGGTCGAGAGATACGGCCACGTAACGCTTACGGTTGGAAAAAAACCAAATAAAGCGGTAGACAGCCGTATTTCGCAAACCGTGAGTCGAAACTCGCTTCAACAAGTTCGGGTGGCTTGCCCTACGTGAATCCGACCAAGTCGGAAAGTTTTAAAATTTTCGGATGCCGTTTGTGCTGTTTTCTTAACTTCCTCGCATTAGAAGTTTTAGACTTAGAATTTTCTAAGTGCGGGCCGATTAGAAAACACTTCAAACGACCTGCCAAAAATACGAAACTTTGCGAGTTGGTTGGTGTCCCCTAGGAGAAGCCAAACCAACTTGTAGAAGTGAGTTTCGACTCACGGTTCGAGAGATACGGCCGTTTATTGCTTTTGGTCGGAAAAAATCATTATAAGGCGGTATACGGTCGTATCTCGCAAACCGGGAGTTCGGGTGGCTTGCCCTGCGTGAATTCGACCAAGTCGGAAAGTTTTAAAATTTTCTGATGCCGTTTGTGCGGTTTTCTCAACTTCCTCGCATTATAAGTTTTAGACTTAGAATTTTCTAAGTGCGGGTAGATTAGAAAACCCTTCAAACGACCTCCAAAAAATACGAAACTTTGCGAGTTGGTTGGTGTCCCCTATGAGAAGCCACCCGAACTTGTAGAAGTGAGTTTCGACTCACGATTCGAGAGATACGGCCGCGTATCGCTTTCGGTTGAAAAAAACTATTATAAAGCGGTATATGGTCTTATCTCGCAAACCGTGAGTCGAAACTCACTTCTACAAGTTAGGGTGGCTTGCCCTACGTGAATTCCACCTAGACGGAAAGTTTTATAATTTTCGGATGCCGTTTGTGCGGTTTTGCTTCAATTCCTCAAATGAGAAGTTTTTGACTTAGAATTTTTAAAAAACGAGCCGATTAGAAAACAGTTCGAACCACCTCCAAAAAATACGAAACTTTGCGAGTTGGTTGGTATCCCCTATGATTAGCCAACCCAAGTTGTAGAAGCGAGTTTCGATTCACGGCTCGAGAGATACGGCCGCGTATCACTTTCGGTTGAAAAAAAACCTAATAAAGTGGTATACGGTCGTATCTCGCAAACCGTGAGTCGAAACTCACTTGTACAAGTTTCGGTGGTTTGCGCTACGTGAATTCGACCAATTGGGAAAGTTTTATAGATTTTTTTGTTTTCATTCGTGCGTTTTTCAGTATAATCTCGGTATGTTTGTTTTGTTGTCATCTTTTATCAACCACATTTTAAATTTTTTGTCAGATAGCTAAATGGCTAGAACAAGGCAACCGAGAAGCCCGTCCGGTAACACTAGTGGCGCACCAACTACTGAGGTAAGATTGATTACTATTATTGGTTTTAAATACGAACATGTAACATTATCTCAATAATAACATTTGTTATATTTATTCGTGTTGGTGGGTGGCCGTTAATCCACACCGGCTGAGGCAGGTCCGTCGTCCTCGGTTACATCACCCGGACCCGTGGACGCAAGCGTACTCACCCTGCAACCCAAACACCGATCGGAAGCCGTGTAGAATGGGTCCGATAAAAAATGTAATTTCCGGAAGCACACAGTTCTTCCTTTTGATGAGCGTATCACGCCGTATGTGGTGGAGGCCGGTTTCTACGGAGCAAGATTCATTCACTCTGTGAAGCTAGATCGGCCGCTCCTTACAGCTCTAGTCGAGCGATGGAGGCCGGAGACCCACACATACCCACACATTCCACCTACCAGTGGGTGAGATGACTGTGACCCTACAGGATGTGGCAATGATAACAAGACTACCAATCGATGGGGTTGCCGTGACGGGGAACATGGACTTCGATCGAGTTGAAGTTGTTCGGCAGTTGGTAGTTCTCCAAAGGAAAGAGGCTGTCGAAAAAGATATCCGCGAAAATGCCCCCGCAGATTCTGATGAAGATGTATTGAATGAACAAATAGAAGCTGCGAAAGATAAAGCGGAGGAAGAAGTGATGGCTGACGCTTTCGATGGTAAATCACTGTACATCAGCTGGTTAAAATTTCAGTTCGAGGAGGAATATTTGGACGCCAATTCGGACGAGAAAACCCTGACGTACTATGCACGTGCATACATTTTTAGTTTGATAGGGGCACTTATCTTTCCGAACTCATCCGGATCAACCGTGCCGCTAATGTACCTACGGTTGTTGGAGGATTTCCAGTATGCGGGTCGTTTTAGTTGGGGGAGTGCGGCACTGGCGCAACTATACAGAAATTTGTGCACATGTTCTTTAGGTGGCGTACAGATGGGTGACCCAATGGTGCTACTGCAGATATGGAGTTGGGAACGCATTCACATCGGACGTTCCCGTATTGTTGAGCTTACACTGGAATGGTTGGCCGACCCGGGGCAGCGGAGTTGTTACCTCCTCTAGGAGCATATTGGGCCGGCCGGCACACGTGGGCCGATAACCTACGCCAATCTCTAACCTACTACAGAGATGAGTTGGACAACCTGCGGGACGAGTTCGTCAATTGGGAAACGTACTTGTCCAACAGGTTGCAACGGGTTCCTCCAGTCTGCCTAGACAGATTCCTTTGGTTGACGGCTGCACCTCTTGTGAACTTTGGAGTTGTGGAGTTCCAGTATCCTGACAGGGTCTTGCGGCAATTCGGATATCAACAGAAGATTCCCGAGGTCAGGTCTTATGATAAAAAGTTGCACGAGGTCAGGGGAACGGGACGGGTGCCGAACTTCGATTGGGCTGATTACCATCGTTACCATGTAGCCAACTGGAACACCATGCGGCGGCAAATGACACCGAATATGATGTACGTCGCGATACCATACGATGGCTCCCTCCAGCAGACATACATGATGTGGTACAAGCGAATAACCCGGTTGTATGTTTCTCCAACGGCCGCCGTACCAGGTGGTGTGCCACTTCCGATTCCCCCTACCGAAGTAGAACCACCTTCAGTATATTCCTCCTCCCAGCCGATGTACCAACCAAGGACTGAGACATCGAAAAACGGTCAGTCAAATTTCATATAGTTTGTACGCATGTACTGTATTTAATTGATGCCGCTAATTATGAATGATGTTTAAATTGAAATTTTTCACCAACTGTAGATTGAAAACGCATGGGAGGTTATTCGAACAGCTGCTCGCGTCCTGAAGACTAGGATACCTGACAGCTTCAAGGCGGTAATCCGAGAGATGTTAGCCCCGTGCCGTCGTACTCTGGAGGACTTGGGTGAAGGTCCACAGGTTGATGCCTATTTGAGAGCCAACTTGCCGCCAACAAGTTTAAGGCGAAAACAAACTGTGAGTAAGGGAATTCGAATCGCCGAGCCACAACAAGTACAAGAAGAGCCAAATCCCGAAGATGTTGATGAGGAACAGTCGTCGGATGATACTGATTCTCCCCAGACATATGGCGCACGGCGAAATTCTCAAAGGAAGCGGCAACCTCCCAATCAATTCACACCAAGCGGTGGCAAGCGGCGTGGTCGTAGACTGTAATCTCTAATACTCTGTAATAGCGTATCTTTTGGTTGGTGATTTTGTTATTGCAGTAACTAACGTATTGTTTGTTTCTACGTTGATAAACTGTTGTAGGTGAATTTGTGGACTTGGTGTGCAAGCCAAAGTCGAGAACGCCTTCATTTGTAATTAGTTGTCTTTTGGCCATGTGCAACCTGATATGTATAATTTTGGTGTAAATTTTTGAATATTGAATTTATTTCAAGTAATTAAGTGGTTTGGTTGACATTGTACATTTGTACGCCTTCAACTTTCTTGTGAAGATATCTGTTGTATTATTTACTTTGATGTACCTTCATTTGTGAATTTGTGAACATTTGATGAAGTCGTTTCTGTATCAGGAAAAATGTACACAGTCCAAAAAATACAAAAGTGCTGCACAAATATCTATACTTAACCCGTTATTGAAGATAACGGGTTAATTAGCTTAACCCGTTATCAGTAAGGACGGGTTAGGTAGAGAGTTATTGACATCCTTTGGAAGCCTACAGACCATGTCTTCGTAAAGTTCTGCTAATATGGATCTTCTTAACCCGTCACTGTGAACAACGGATGAAGTGAACTTAACCCGTTCTTCACGACAACGTATTAGGTAGAGCGATATTGGCAGTCATTTAATTCCTACAGACCAAAGTACTGCCAATATCGCTGTCTTTAAACCGTTCTTGGGAATAACGGGTTAAGTTTCTTAACCCGTTATTTACAAGAACGGGTTAGGTAGAGAGTTCCTTAACCCAAAATCTACTTACTTAACCCGTTCTTATAAATAACGGGTTAAAGAACTTAACCCGTTATTCCCAAGAACGGTTTAAAGACAGCGATATTGGCAGTACTTTGGTCTGTAGGAATTAAATGACTGCCAATATCGCTCTACCTAACACGTTGTCATGAATAACGGGTTAAGTTCACTTAACCCGTTGTTCACAGTGACGGGTTAAGAAGATCCATATTAGCAGAACTTTACGAAGACATGATCTGTAGACTTCCAAAGGACTGTCAATAACTCTCTACCTAACCCGTCCTTACTAATAACGGGTTAAGCTAATTAACCCGTTATCGTCGATAACGGGTTAAGTATAGATATTTGTGCAGCACTTTTGTATTTTTTGGGCTGTGTACATTTTTTCTGATACAGAAACAACTTCATCAAATGTTGTTCACAAATTCACAAATGAAGGCACATCAAAGTAAATAATACAACAGATATCTTCACAAGAAAGTTGAAGGCGTACAAATGTACAATGTCAACCAAACCACTTAATTACTTGAAATAAATTCAATTTTCAAAAATTTACACCAAAATTATACATATCAGGGGGTTGAACATGGCCAAAAGACAATTAATTACAAATGAAGGCGTTCTCGACTTTGGCTTGCGCACCATCCCCACAAATTCACCTACAACAGTTTATCAACGTAAAAACAAACAATACGTTAGTTACTGCAATAACAAAATCACCAACCAAAAGATACGCTATTACAGAGTATTAGAGATTACCGTCTACGACCACGCCGCTTCCCACCGCTTGGTGTGAATTGATTGGGAGGTTGCCGCTTCCTTTGAGGATTTTGCCGTACGCCATGTGTCTGGGGAGAATCAGGATCATCCGACGACTGTTCCTCATCAACATCTTCGGAATTTGGCTCTTATTGTACTTGTGGCTCGGCGATTCGAATTTCCCCTACTCACAGTTTGTTTTCGCCTTAAACTTGTTGGCGGCAAGTTGGCTCTCAAATAGGCCTCAACCTGTGGACCTTCACCCAAGTCCTCCAGAGTACGACGGCACGGGGCTAACATCTCCCGAATTACCGCCTTGAAGTTGTCGGGTATCCTAGTCTTCAGGACCCGAGCAGCTGTTCGAACAACCTCCCATGCGTTTTCAATCTACAGTTGGTGAAAAATTCCAATTTAAACATCATTCATAATTAGCGGCATCAATTAAATACAGTTCATGCGTACAAACTATATGAAATTTGACTGACCGTTTTTCGATATGTCTCAGCCCTTGGTTGGTACATCGGCTGGGAGGAGGAATATACTGGAGGTGGTTCTACCTGGGTAGGGGGAATCAGAAGTGGCACACCACCTGATACGGCGGCCGTTGGCGAAACATACAACCGGGTTATTCGCTTGTACCACATCATGTATGCCTGCTGAAGGGAGCCATCGTATGGTATCGCGACGTACATCATATTCGGTGTCATTTGCCGCCGCATGGTGTTCCAGTTGGCTACATGGTAACAATGGTAATCAGCCCAATCGAAGTTCGGCACCCGTCCCGTTCTCCTGACCTCGTGCAACTTTTTATTATAAGACCTGACCTCGGGAATCTTCTGTTGATATCCGAATTGCCGCAAGACCCTGTCAGGATACTGGAACTCCACAACTCCAAAGTTCACAAGAGGTGCAGCCGTCAACCAAAGGGATCTGTCTAGGCAGACTGGAGAAACCCGTTGCAACCTGTCTGCCGAGTACGGTTCCCAATTGACGAACTCGTCCCGCAGGTTGTCCAACTCATCTATGTAGTAGGTTAGAGATTGGCGTGGGTTATCGGCCCATGTGTGCCGGCCGGCCCAATATGCTCCTAGAGGAGGTAACAACTCCGCTGCCCCCGGGTCGGCCAACCATTCCGGTGTAAGCTCAACAATACGGGAACGTCCGATGTGGATGCGTTCCCAACTCTATATCTGCAGTAGCACCATTGGGCCACCCATCTGTACGCCACCTAAAGAACATGTGCACAAATTCCTGTATAGTAGCGTCAGTGCCACACTCCCCCAACTAAAACGACCCGCATACCTCGAAATCCTCCAACAACCGTAGGTACATTAGCAGCACGGTTGATCCGGATGAGTTCGGGAAGATAAGTCCCCCTATCAAACTAAAAATGTATGCACGTGCATAGTACGTCAGGGTTACCTCGTCCGAATCGGCGTCCAAATATTCCTCCTCGAACTGAAATTTTAACCAGCTGATGTACAGTGATTTACCATCGAAAGCGTCAGCCATCACTTCTTCCTCCGCTTTATCTTTCGCAGCTTCTATTTGTTCATTCAATACATCTTCATCAGAATCTGCGGGGGCATTTTTGCGGATATCTTTTTCGGCGGCCTCTTTCCTTTGGAGAACTACCAACTGCAGGTCGATACCGAGTAAGTCCCGAACAACTTCAACTCGATCGAAGTCCATGTTCCCCGTCACGGCAACCCCGTCGATGGTAGTCTTGTTATCATTGCCACATCCTGTAGGGTCACAGTCATCTCACCCACTGGTAGGTGGAATGTGTGGGTCTCCGGCCTCCATCGCTCGACTAGAGCTGTAAGGAGTGGCCGATCTAGCTTCACAGAGTGAATGAATCTTGCTCCGTAGAAACCGGCCTCTACCACATACGGCGTGATACGCTCATCAAAAGGAAGAACTGTGTGCTTCCGGAAATTACATTTTTTATCGGACCCATTCTACACGGCTTCCGATCGGTGTTTGGGTTGCAGGGTGAGTACGCTTGTGTCCACGGGTCCGGGTGATGTAACCGAGGACGACGGACCTGCCTCAGCCGATGTGGATTGACGGCCACCCACCAACACGAATAAATATAACAAATGTTATTATTGAGATAATGTTACATGTTCGTATTTAAAACCAATAATAGTAATCAATCTTACCTCAGTAGTTGGTGCGCCACTAGTGTTACCGGACGGGCTTCTCGGTTGCCTTGTTCTAGCCATTTAGCTATCTGACAAAAAATTTAAAATGTGGTTGATAAAGATGACAACAAAACAAACATACCGAGATTATACTGAAAAACGCACGAATGAAAACAAAAAAATCTATAAAACTTTCCCAATTGGTCGAATTCACGTAGCGCAAACCACCGAAACTTGTACAATTGAATTTCGACTCACGGTTTGCGAGATACGACCGTATACCGCTTTATTAGGTTTTTTTTCAACCGAAAGTGATACGCGGCCGTATCTCTCGAGCCGTGAATCGAAACTCGCTTCTACAACTTGGATTGGCTAATCATAGGGGATACCAACCAACTCGCAAAGTTTCGTATTTTTTGGAGGTGGTTCGAACTGTTTTCTAATCGGCCCGTTTTTTAAAAATTCTAAGTCAAAAACTTCTCATTTGAGGAATTGAAGCAAAACCGCACAAACGGCATCCAAAAATTATAAAACTTTCCGTCTAGGTGGAATTCACGTAGGGCAAGCCACCCTAACTTGTAGAAGTGAGTTTCGACTCACGGTTTGCGAGATAAGACCGTATACCGCTTTATAATAGTTTTTTTCAACCGAAAGCGATACGCGGCCGTATCTCTCGAATCGTGAGTCGAAACTCACTTCTACAAGTTCGGGTGGCTTCTCATAGGGGACACCAACCAACTCGCAAAGGTTCGTATTTTTTAGAGGTCGTTTGAAGGGTTTTCTAATCTACCCGCACTTAGAAAATTCTAAGTCTAAAACTTATAATGCGAGGAAGTTGAGAAAACCGCACAAACGGCATCAGAAAATTTTAAAACTTTCCGACTTGGTCGAATTCACGCAGGGCAAGCCACCCGAACTCCCGGTTTGCGAGATACGACCGTATACCGCCTTATAATGATTTTTTCCGACCAAAAGCAATAAACGGCCGTATCTCTCGAACCGTGAGTCGAAACTCACTTCTACAAGTTGGTTTGGCTTCTCCTAGGGGACACCAACCAACTCGCAAAGTTTCGTATTTTTGGCAGGTCGTTTGAAGTGTTTTCTAATCGGCCCGCACTTAGAAAATTCTAAGTCTAAAACTTCTAATGCGAGGAAGTTAAGAAAACCGCACAAACGGCATCCGAAAATTTTAAAACTTTCCGACTTGGTCGGATTCACGTAGGACAAGCCACCCGAACTTGTAGAAGCGAGTTTCGACTCACGGTTTGCGAGATACGGCCGTCTACCGCTTTACTTGGCTTTTTCCAACCGTAAGCGATACGCAGCCGTATCTCTCGACCCGTGAGTCGAAACTCACTTCTACAAGTTGGTTTGGCTTCTCGTAGGTGACACCAACCAACTGCCAAGATTTCATATTTTTTGGAGGTCGTTTGAAGGGTTTTCTAATCTACCCGCAACGAAAAAATTCGAAATCTAAAACTTGTAGTGCGAGGAAGTTGAGCAAAACCGCACAAATGGCATCCGAAAATTTTAAAACATTCCGACTTGGTCGGATTCACGTAGGGCAAGCCACCTGTCGAACTTGTAGAAGCGAGTTTCGACTCACGGTTTGCAAGATACGGCCGTCTACCGCTTTACTTGGTTTTTTTCCAACCGTAAGCGATACGCGGCCGTATCTCTCGAACCGTGAGTCGAAACTCACTTCTACAAGTAGGATTTCAATCTACGGAGTAGGGTTTCGATCGTCGGAGTTCTACTTCCACAAAGAGTAGGGTTTCAATCTACGGAGTTGGGAGAGAAGAGGGAGAGCGAACGGAGATGTCGGAGCTAGGGTTTTTTTCCCGTTGGGTTTGGGTTCGTCGAAGAAAGAAGAAGAGCGCGGAAGAAGACGAACTGTATGTCAATAAAATTGAATATCGATAGCCTTAACCCGTTCTTGGGAAGAACGGGTTAAGGCTATTTTTTTTAATAAAATTTTGCCCTAAGCCGTCCTTCCCAACGACGGGTTAAAGCAAGATTTGATCAAAAAAATCTGAACCGTTGGATCTTTGATCCAACGGTCCAGATCGAAGTTCGCACGGGTCTGTGCGAACAGACCCGTTCCGGCCCGTTTGCAAAGGAAGATCACTCATATATATATATATATATGTGTGTGTGTGTGTGTGTGTGTGTGTGTGTGTGTGTGTGTGTGTGTTGCATAGTCTACCAACAACTTGTAGTGCTAATAGCAGAAACACACAAGCAATAAAAACTTTCCAAGAACTAGATGAACCAAGAACAAGCCACCACGATATATGTAAGATCTCACAAGAACACAATCAATATGCAGAGATAACCAATACTTCCTATTCCCCAAGAAATACAACGATGACAGAGAGATTACAACTCTCAATCTCTCTCCCACCTCTTCAAGTTGAACAACGATAACGGCACAATCCCCTCTTGAAGTTGAACAATGACAACGGCACAATCCCCTCTCGATCTCATCAATACAAACCCTAGAGTTTACAGCCACATATATAGCCCTCAAGTAAACCCTAAAAGATAAACACAAATACAGCTTATTGGGCATGAATCCTGCCAACCTAAGTAACACACCGCGCCGCTAACGGTCGACGGCACACCCGGTCGGTCGACCGCAATGTGTCGAGTCTACTCCTGAAGTCCTGGTCGGTCGACTGTACTGCTCTCTGTTGAACCATTACACTCAAAAATACCTAGTAGCCTAGTTGTGCTCGGGTGGTCGGTCGGGCGGTCAGTCAACCGAACCCCAGGACAATCAACCGAAAGTCCTCCAGCTGCACTTCTTCTAGCTACTGTTGCCTTCGCTTGTTGTCTTCATCTTCTCATCTTATTCTCCAACTTCAAGTACTCCATGCCCAAGTGTATTTGAGGTCATAATCCTAACTATATATATGTGTGCGCGTGCGTGTGTGTGTGAGAGAGAGAAAGGCTAAGCACATGTACACACAACAGTGTTTCTTGCATTCAAGGCGTCACCTACACAGTTAAAATCTATTTTTGAACTAATCAGTGTAGGAGCAATTAGTGATTATTCGGTTAATCAGGGACTAAATTGAAAAAATCATGTGTGACACCAACTACAACTCCGACGAACCCACATCTCCGTCATATCTCCGGCGACACCAACTCCAACTCCAACTCCGACGAACCCCTCACAAATCACCAACTTCTAACTTCTTCTCTTCCTTGTGGCCTACAACAACAGCAGCAACTACAACCTCACTTCTTCCACCATCAATCCCAGACAGCAACTTAATCCCCGACATCAACTCTGACACCTCATTCTCCTGTCTTCTTCATCCAAATCTCAAATCCCTGAACACCCAAATCCCACCTATCTTCTTCATCGACATCTTCATCAATTGCAAGAACCCACAGCAAGAACAACACCCGAACCCATCTCGTCCGAACCCTACCACCGCTGCTAACCCAAATCCTCCTGAAACCTTAGCCTTCACCTCGTCCGCTGCACCTCCTTCTAGCCAATCTCTAGCTGCCACCCAAAACACCCTTAACCCAAAACCCTAATTTCTACACAAGGCAAAGACCGACTGCTTGAAACCCTAAACCCAAACCACATTCAAACCCGAAACCCTGCCCGTTTTCCCAAAAAAAAACCTAAATCCAAACCCTATTCCCTTTTACCTGAAACCCTTTTAACCCCCAAACCCTATACCCCCCCACCCAAAAATTTATGGGGAAAAAATCTTTCTTTCAGGTTCTTCAGCTTCTACGCATCCAAACTCAGTTTTTCAACTTCTGCCATCCCTACACTGTCCCTGCTATATGAACATCATTAGTATTTCAAACTCATGTTGCTTGAACCAACTTGAGAGGGGTTGTAAAATATTATGTTAGATATTAGATGATATAGTAGTTTAATCCCATATCAAATAATGTATTGGTTCAGATAAGGTTGGCAATCGGGTCGACCGGAACGGATCGAACTCGCCCGAGTTGGAACCGAAATAAGGCGGGTTCGGATCGGGTTCGAGTCGGCTTGTTAACCGGGTCGGGCCAGGTTGGATTAGCGAAATCTCGACTGGCCAACCCGGGAACCCATTAGGGTCCAACCCGGGTCGGGTCGTGGGTTGGCCCGTCGATTTCAACTATTTTTTTTAAACTTAAAAAATGTAATAATAATAATAATAAGAATCAAAGAGTGAAATTGCTATAAAAAATGTAAGTATTATTAATATGATTTCAACGTATACAAATTTTCAACTTTTTATAAGCAACAAAGATTTATTACAAATTTGTTCTATACAATTACAATTTTCTTCAATTTTCCAACTTTTTTTTAATAAGAAACAAAGATTTTTTACACTTTTTAATACATTTCCAATTTCCTTCAATTTGTTGGTCTTCAATTCTTCAGGCGAGTTGCTTCCACTTGTAGACATGTCGAACCCTTTCTTTGAGTCCTATCTTCGGCCTTCATCCAGTCTTCCGAGCAGACGAGCATCTCCAATGATTGGGGCTTCAAACGATGCCTGTAATCAGTTAGAACCCTGCCACTTATAGAAAATGCACTTTTTGAAGCAACTGTAAAGATAGAAAACGTTAGTAGATCTTTGGCCATATATTTAAGAATACTATTAGTATGTTCATGGTCTTTCCACCATTATAAAATATCAAGTGTAGCAATAAAACTTTCAGAATCTTGTTGATTATACTATTAGTATGTTCATGGACTAATCATTTGGTTGATTAGTCCTGGATTTTTTTGATTGAATTTGTGCAAGTAAATTAAATGTGACATCATCTAATTTACTCTTACCCTTACCTCTAGAAGTAGCAGAAGAAAAACTAACTAAACTAGTTGTACTACTAGATGCAAAACTTCTATCATAAAAATTATTTATTATCGATTCAAAGCTAGCTAAAAATGTTTCGCAATCAATTTCAGATTCATCTCCAAGTAAAAAATATTTCAATCAAACTCGTCGTACCTTCTAATTTGATATGAGGATCCATCACAGTACCAATACAATACATAGAAGGATGACTAAAATACTTCAAAAATTCGGTGTATGCAGGTTTCACAATATGATCAATATAAACATAATCGATCATTTCTTTGAAAGTTTGTATCATAGTAACTATTGAAATAAAAATGCTAATAGAAGTAGATTCATAAGATTTTGAAAATTTTCAAGTTGCGGTTTTAAAAGGTTCTAAAAATTTTAACAAAGATTCGACATAATACCAAGCTTCGTTAGTCATTTGAAAATTGGGCATATTTTTTGCAAGACAAAAATTATTTATACATGCTTTATATTGAGTAACAACATGTAGCAAATCAAAAGTAGAGTTCCATCGATATTCAACATCTTTTGAAGTTTTTCTAAAATGTACATTTCAAAGCTTTGCACCATTTTTTCCATTCTTGAAATATGGTCACTTAATGCAATAAAATGTACACAACTTCTAATGTACATTTCAAAGCTTTGGACCATTTTTCCATTCTTGAAATATGGTGCCAACTTAATGCAATAAAATGTACACAACTTCTAATGTTAACTATATATGGGTCGACTATTTTTAATGCATCTTGAACACATAAATTTAAAATATGATGTGCACATCTAATATGAAAAATTTCGCCACATAGAGGAGCTAATTGTGTTTGTAATATACTAATTGATGCATTGTTGTTAAATGCATTATACTACGGTGGGGACAAGGCAACGCGGCAAGTGATATGATCTTTTTTTGAAGAACCTAATCATTGTCGATCCAATGACAAGTTATTCCCATTATTGGAATATTATTGCAACCCTTGCAACAATCGGAATTTAAAGAAACTCTACAAGTTAAACTCCATAAAATAGCAATCAAACCATCTCTCATTTCGGTGTACACTTTAAAACAATCCGACTTCAAAGTATTTCTAGGGATTCTTTTAAAATGTGGGTTTAATGCGGTTTGATTAAAAGACTCTAAGTTCATACTCTCGAAATAGGAACATGGTAACTCTTCCTTAATTACTAGTCGGGTCATTTACCGACGAACAAGTTCGGGATCATAAGAGTGGTTAACAACTAGACCGGTCCTAGGGTGAATTTTTGTTGGCAGGGTAGGTCTACAAGAAGTTTCTTGTATACATTTTGAATGTGTCGTTTTATTGTACCCGTCCCCTCACCCTTAATCCATTTGTATGGCTTGGAACAAGTTTTACAAATTTTTAGACCTACACCTGGATTTTATTCGTCCGGAATAATCATAAAATTTGAGTCAATCACTTGCTTCCCCTCTAGTTTTTCGACTACTACCCGATTGTGTTGTTTTGGTTTCTTGTGTTTGTGTTTCCTCCTCTATTTTTGTCTTCTGGGTACACATCGTGTATACCAATGTGTGGTCATAGGTACTCTTCGGCGGGTAGGACAATAGGAGGCCTCCGGGAAGTGCTGGTGGAATCTTGTCCACTTTGGCTACGGTCACTACGTCGTGATCTAGTCATGTTGATATAGTAGTATATGTGAAAAAATTAAATACCATCTAGGCGGTATATGTTTTAAAAAAATCTAGAAAACAATAGGAGGGTTGTGAAAGAGAAATCCAGAAAACCAACAAACAAATATGATACAAACAAAAAATACTACAACAAAATAATGTGAGGACAGAGTCGTAGAATTTTGATACCGTACTCCGGAAATAGTCGAATATGTAAATGAAAGAAAATAATAGTGAAGAGAGTTGTAGAATACATAGTCGTAGTGTAAGACCCCGGCCCGAAAAAGCAATTTTTCTAAACAATTGCCCACCACAGGCTTGCCTCATAAAAGGTATTATAGCTGATTGGTGACCTCTAATCCCATGCATATATATATATATATATATATATATACTAGATTTGCCCGTGGGCACGTGCCTACGGCACGTTTTCGGAACGATACAATACACGAAAAGCCCTGTAAACAGTAAAACAACAAGTATGTAGTTCAAGTTTGAATAGTATGATAATAATTAGTTGTAAATAAAAGTCCATGTTTCTATTAGTATATGTTGGAAAATAATTGTAAATGAGGGTGTAAAATCCAACTTCTTAGAACTTTAAGTGTGGAAAATAATGAAATTTAACTGTTGAAGAGATATTTGCTATTTTCAATATAGCATGTGCAATAAAAAAAGCATAAAAATTCTGAAAATTTTATAAACCTGAAATCTTAAAATCTAAATTTCGAAGTAAATAAAGAAAGAATGGGAGAGAGGGAGAGAGAGAGAGAAAAATATGAAAAAGTGAAGAGAAAATAGAGATAGTAATAAAATAATGTGTTTTTTAGTTTTAGGGGGGAAATTTTAATTTTGGGGTTTGAAATTTTGAGCGGAAAAATATGTTTTGTCAGAATCAATCTAGGCCATTGATTTTATGGGAGATTGAATGAGAGCCACTTGATAGCTTTCTTTGTAATTTATTATATATATATATATATATATAGAGAGAGAGAGAGAGAGAGAGAGAGAGAGAGAGAGAGAAATCTTCGGTTGCACACTACTTTGGTGCGCACTCCGTGAGCACTCACGAACTAGAGACCCTATGAAAAATCTGAACCGCTCATATCGTTCTATATGCCTTAAATAGCCTAACAATAAAAAATCAAGTAATTTGAAGTTCATTTGCCCATGATTTACATCATCACAAAATTGTATGACTGAAAATTCTAACAGCTTGATGGATGGGTAAATGAACTTCAAATTACTTGATTTTTTATTGTTAGGCTATCTAAGGCATATAGAACAATATGAGCGGTTCGGATTTTTCATAGGGTCTCTAGTTTGTGAGTGCTCACGGAGTGCTCACCAAAAGTAGTGTGCAACCGAAGGGGACTCTCTCTCTCTCTCTCTCTATATATATATATATAACCTCAAATACTCCCGATATGGAATTATTAAATCCCACATTCGGCTCATTCTCTCGCGCTCGCGTGCTGACGTGTACATAGCAAGACCCCCTCCTGGGCCCCACTGCCAATACCCGCACACAACAGCACCTGCAAGCTACTCAAAGTGGGCAAGATTCCACCAGAACTTCTCGTAGGCCCCCTATTGTCCCACAAACTGAGCCCGCCGAAGAGTACTCTATGACCGCACACATTGGTACACACAATGTGTACCCACAAGACAGAGACAGAGAAGAAAAACCAAAACAACACAATCGGATAGTAGTAGAAAAACTAAAAGGAAAACATGTGATTGACACAAATTTTATGACCATATTCCGAAACAAAAAAATCCGGGTGTAGGTCTAAAAATTTGAAAACTTGTTCCAAGCCATACAAATGGAAGAAGGGTGAGGGGACGAGTACAATAAAACGACACATCCAAAATGTACACAAGAAACTTCTTATAGACCTACCCGGCCAACAAAAACTTCACCCTAGGACCGGTCTAGTTGATAACCACTCCTATGATCCCAAACTTATTCATCGAAAAATGACCCGACTAATAATTAAGGAAGAGTTACCATTTTCCTTCCGAGAGTAGGAACTTAAGAGTCTTTCAATCAAACCGCATTAAACCCGCATTTTAAAAGAATCCCTAGATATACTTTGAAGTCGAATTCTTTTAAAATATACACCGAAATGAGAGATGATTTGATTGCTATTTTATGGAGTTTAACTTGCAGAGTTTCTTTAACTTCCGATTGTTGGAAGGATTGCAACAATATTCCAAGGATGAGAATAACTTGTCATTGGACTTACAGTGATTGGACTCGTCAAAAAAGGATCATATCACTTGCCGTGTTGTCCTATCCCCATAGTGTTATTGTAATTGCAAATTGTATTTTAAAAATTTGTGATCATTTTCATAATCGTGACAAAATTATGTGTATTAGTTTTGTTAATGCATTTAACAACAATGCATCAATTAGTATATTCCAAATACAATTAGCTCCTCCATATGACGAAATTTTTCATATTAGATGTGCATGTCATATTTTAAATCTATGTGTTCAACATGCATTAAAAATAACCGATCCATATATAGTTAACATTAAAAATTGTGTACATTTTATTGCATTAAGTGGC
This sequence comes from Hemerocallis citrina, assembly GCA_017893485.1. Lineage (NCBI taxonomy): Eukaryota > Viridiplantae > Streptophyta > Magnoliopsida > Asparagales > Asphodelaceae > Hemerocallis > Hemerocallis citrina. Next base: position 160,287,079 of record CM030367.1, on the reverse strand, counting down.
ACGATATTTAAGAATAAAAAGAATGGTGTAAGCTTTAAAATGTGCATTTTAGAAATTTTCCAAAAGATGTTAAACACCGATGGAACTCTACTTTTGATTTGCGACATGTTGTTACTCAATATAAAGCATGTATAAATGGTTTGTCTTGCAAAAAATATGCCAAAATTTCAAGAGACTAACGAAGCTTGGTATTATGCTGAATCTTTGTTAAAATTTTTAGAACCTTTTAAAACCGCAACTTTAAAATTTTCAAAATCTTATGAATCTACTTCTAGTAGCATTTTTATTTCAATAGTTACTGATATGGCTAAAAATGGGATTAAATCGGAACCGTCCAAATTAAATCAGAACCATCCAAATCGGGCGCGAATCTTGAAGCCTAAGGGCAAAATGGTAATTTCACTCCACAAACGGGTCTGAAGTGGGTCCTAGGTCTTCTCCCCAAAGACCCAATAACTCACGAACGGATCCATCTCGACTGGGTGCGGGTTCCAACCCGCAGCAAGCCCAGTCCAGCAGGATAGAATTAGGGTTTCTGATTAATCCTAATCAACGGCCCTGATTCGTATCTATCCTTTCACTGGGAATTAGGGATTACATTCCTAATCTGTTCCTAGGGATTACATTCCTAATTTGATCCCAAAGGCGGCTATTAATACCCCCCATCCACCACCATTAAGAAGTAATCAATACTTTTCCAGTTTAAGTTCTTGCTTAATCATTCAGATTACTGACAAGAGCGTCAGAGGGTGCGTCGCCGAGATCCATCCCGGTGTCTCGCATTTTTTGCAGGTTCGCAGCAGCGGCAAGAGACCAAGTCAACACATTGGTGAAGGTCAACAGGTCAACAAGTTAGCTTTATCGTTTTCTCCAAGAATCCACAAATTCTATCTGTTTGCTCCCACACCAAAATTAGCAGCAACAGATTGGTGTTGTCTGTGGGAATCGAAAAAGCAACCTGACCTAACTTCATCAACGATACTAGTTTCAAGCCATGCATCCGAAACAGAAGGGAAAGGCAGCAGTCTCCAACCGAAGAACCACTTCTCTTCCTCCTCTCCCTCCTTCGGTTCAAGGTGCTCCTACTCAACAGGCCCCTCCAGGGTCTCGGGGGGCTGCCCAGGGGGGGCTCCCGTCAGAGTCGTCCGAAGCAATATCCTCCTCAAGACCATGTCGCGGGTCCCAATCCTTCAGTTGAATCTATGGCTTCTCAAAGTCCTCCCGAGCGGGATCTTCATCAAGTAATTGCCGACCGCCAAAAGGGGGTCGACCTTAAAACTCGCCTGAATGGATGGAAAGCCCTTGGTCGAGTCCATCAACCCGAGAACTCAGGGGATTCAAGAATCTGAACCCCCCGACGACCGAGGACTAGAAGATCCCCTCCCTCGAGGAGGCGAAGAGAGTCCCCTCAGCGTCATCGGCGGAGAACTCATTTTCCAGTAAGCCGAGCCACACATAGGGACCGCCAAACTGGAGAGGCACCAGTCACAAGGGCAGATCTTCAAGACTTCCAAGCGACAGTCTTACGGGCCCTCAATATCGCCCTAAAGAACGACCAGAGGCCACCTACTCATGAGCAAGCTAGGAGCCACCGCCTCCACACTCTCAGTCATCGTCCTTCTCCAAGCTACCATCGCCGCAGCCCTAGTCCATCCTCGTACGAAGATGAGTCCCGGGGCTCGGCAAGATATGATCAAAGAGAAGACTAGTCTACCGCCGTCTCCACGAAATGGAGAGGCGCCTCGGCCGAATTAACAAGGAAGAAGAGCAACGAGCGATAAAACCTCCGCCCGAGCAGACCTCCATTCTCCCGCACCATCATGGAGGCCCCCATCCCAGAAAACTTCAAGCCGCCTCACTTCGAGACGTATACCAGAGAGTCGGACCCCGCAGATCACAGAAAGAGTTTCAAAACTTTCATGATGATCCACCATGCTTCAGACGCCCTCCTCTGCAAGATCTTCCCTGCCACGCTGAAGGGGTCTGCGCGAGAATGGTACTCTTAACTCGCCCCGGCCTCCATCTTCTCATTCGATCAGTTCGAAGGGCTCTTCCTTACTCATTTCGTGAGTAGCCGCCGAGCTGAGAAAACAAGTGTATCACTGGTGACCCTCAACCAAGAAAAGGGTGAATGCCTAAGGAATTACGTTCGACGCTTCACCGCCGAAGCCCGGTCCATTCCCTCCCTCAACCAGTCAGTAGCCTTTGCCGCATTCGAGCGCAACGTCACTAATTCCAACCTCAGGGCATCCCTTGCCAAGAAGCCTCCTCGAGACTTCACAGAGCTCCTACTTAGGGTGGAAAAGTACATACGGGCGGAAGAGGCTCTCAACCCCCTTGCTCTTGAGGAGACATCTTCCGGGAACAAACGGAAGAACACAGGTGAAGAGGGGTCCCAAAAATCCTAGAAGGACAGTAATGGCCAGCGCCGCTCGACTCCACGTTTTAAGAAGTTCACCCCCCTCATTTGCTAATATATCAGAAGTTCTTATGGAGGTGGACAAGGAAGGATTACTCCGCGCTCCCCCTAGAATGAATACCCCTAGTAAGAAGAGGAACAAAGATAAGTGGTGCCGCTTTCACAGGAACCACGGCCACGACACAGATAATTGTCGGGCTCTCAAGGAGGAGATCGAAGAACTCATACAGCGGGGGCACCTGACCAAGTTCGTCCAAAAAGAGGGGGTCGAGCTTCCCCCCTGAGAAGCCAACAAACGAACAGAAAGGCCTGCCGAGCTTCAAGACTCGGCTCCTCCCAAGAGGTCTTCACCTTATTGTAAAAGTAGGATCTTGATTTTCAATAAGGCCGATGCTTGTAACACGGCCAATAACATGTAATAATGACTCGCCCTATTGAAGCGGCCACTTAGTTTATCTCAATAAAACTTTACATTTTTCATTGAAAATTATTGCTCTTGTCTCTTCTCTATCTCTTCGAATCACATCTACGACTCGTTAAATGGTGAGTTCGGAGTCCAGCTTCTTCTACATAACTGCTCCCGCAACTCACTAAGCTCTAACAACGAGTTCGGAGTCCAACACTTGGCTCGATTCCGCTTCAAATAACTTGCTCTTCAGCGAGCTAGAAGTGGTCCCACAACCGTTGAAACAAACTCTAACGACGAGTTCGGAGTCCAACACTTGGCTCGACTCCGCTTCGTAGGCTCACTCTAAAGCGAGCTAGGAGTGGTTCGCCATTCGGAATTGCTCCCTCAATCGTTGAAACAAACTCTAACGATGAGTTCGGAGTCCAACACTTGGCTCGACTCCGCTTCGTAGGCTCACTCTAAAGCGAGCTAGAAGTGGTTCGCTATTCGGAATTGCTCCCACAACCGTTGAAACAAACTCTAACGACGAGTTCGGAGTCCAACACTTGGCTCGACTCCGCTTCGTAGGCTCACTCTAAAGCGAGCTAGGAGCGGTTCTCCATTCGAAATTGCTCCCACAACCGTTGAAACAAACTCTAACGACGAGTTCGGAGTCCAACACTTGGCTCGACTCCGCTTCGTAGGTTCGCTCTAAAGCGAGCTAGAAGTGGTCGCCATTCGAAATTACTCCCACAACCGTTGAAACAAACTCTAACACACGAGCGCCCAAAAAAAAAACGAACTTTTATTAAGGAGTACAACGGACAAAAACATTCAAGTTACAAGGCCAAGCTATTACAACGAGGTGCTACAAATATTCCAAAGTATAATACAACTCTTTCAATGCCTCTTCGGGACAGGGATGTTCCGGTTTAGAGAAATGCGAGGGCGGCGCTGCTTCACCTCCGAGCTCGTCTCTACACCAACGAACCGAGACGCCTCCTCAGTGCTGCTGCCTCTGACAGTGGCTCCAACCGAGGCTCCGCTAGACGAGATGGCCACGCCACTCTGAGCATCGGCCGGGCTCCGACGAACGATAGGTGGACGAGTCGCGAGCTCGTAGAAGGAGATCTCTCTCTCACTCTCCTTGCAGGTGCACGAAGTGCTTAGGACGTTAATCCTCACGGGCTGAGGTTTAAGGCGAGCGACTTCCTCTTCAAGTTCGACGATCCTATCCTTCAAAGTATCGTCTTTCACTGACATCTTGAACCGAGGAAGTTTTGCCGAGCTTGCGTCCCCGGCACAGTCAGTTATGATTCGGCGAAGGTTGGTCACTTCGATGCTTTTGTCGACCGTAACCCTATTTAGCTGCTCAACCTTCGAAGCTAGCTCGTCGCGCTCGGCCAGCACAGAGGTTAACTCATCCTCCTTCGCCGAGAGTTCTCCTTCGACTATCTGCAAGTGACGAATCTCAGCCAATAACTCGCTGTTCGTCTTCTCCACGTTGAATAACACCCTCCTGATTAACTCAATCTCGCCCTCGAGACGAGCTTCGCATGATCGCTTAAATAATTCTGTTCGCCGCCGAGCCGCTGCGACGACCGAACCGAGTCCGACGATCTGAAAAACCAAAGCATTTCATCGGAAGACGAGTTCCGAGCCAAACACTTGGACAAATTCGAAAAAAAAATCTTTCATTCATATCAAAAAGAAGCGGTGGCCAGTCCGCTATAAGGCTTTACAAAAAAAAAAAGAGAGAAGAAGATTTATGCAAAAGACGGGGAGATCAAGGATCCACCTGGGGCGGTGGCTCGGTCACAGGCGCCTCGCCAGATGGTCCCTTGCCCCCATCGCCCCGGCTTAGGGGTCGACCGCCACAGTTTCGGGGACGGTAAGCGCCTTCCCGTCCCGCTGGTCACCCTCCTCCTCTTCTCCTTCCTGCTCTCCGGCCTCCTCTTCGCCGGGCCACAGACAATATCCCACTCTTTCGAAGCCAGGGACATGAGCCTCGATGTGGTTAAGCGCTCTCGCATAGGACAGCTCCATGTTCCTAGCAATGTGCTTCTTTGCCTCAGCTTCAACCTCCTTCCTGGCCACCTCCGCCGCGGTGTCCCTCTCCGCCTTCGCCGCCTCCAGGGCCTTCACCGATGCGGCCAGCTCTTCCGCAGCCTTAGCAACCTTGGCAACCTCTGCGGCGAGCTGCTCATTCGCTCGCTCCAGGAATCCATCTCTGTGTTGCACACTTTTTGCAGGTTCGCAGTAGCGGCAAGAACCAAGTCAACACATTGGTGAAGGTCAACAGGTTTGTTTTATTATTTTCTCCAAGAATCCACAAATTCTATCTGTTTACTCTCACACCAAAATTAGCAGCAACAGTTACTATGATGCAAACTTTCAAAACAATGATTGATGATGTTTATATTGGTCATATTGTAAAACCTGCGTACACCAAAATTTTGAAGTATTTTAGTCATCCTCCGATGTTGTATTGTATTACTACTGTGATGGATCCTCGTATCAAATTAGAAGGTACGAAGAGTTTGATTAAAATATTTTTTACTTTACTTGGAGATGAATCTCCAATTGATTGCAACATATTTTTAGCTAACTTTGAATCGACATTAAATAACTTGTATGATTTTTATGATAAAAATTTTTGCATCTAGTAATACAACTAGTTTAGTTCTTCTTCTTCTGTTACTTCTAGAGGTAAGGGTAAGAGTAAATTAGATGATGCCACACTTAGTTTACTTGCACAAATTCAATCAAAAAAACCTAGGACTAATCAACCAAATAAATTATATTGGTATAATTAACAAAATTCCGAAAATTTTAGTTCTATACTTGATATTTTACAATGGTGGAAGGACCATGAACATAATTATAGTATTCTTAAATATTCTCTACAGTTGCTTCAGAAAGTGCATTTTCTACAAGTGGCAGGGTTCTAACCGATTACAGAAATTGCTTGAAGCCCCAATCATTGGAGATGCTCGTTTGCACGGAAGACCGGATGAAGGCCGAAAAGAGGACTCAAGAAAAATGATTTGACACGTCTGCAAGTGAAAGCAACTCGCCGGAACAACAACAACAACAATAACAACCAACATGAAGAATTGAAGACTAACAACAAGAACACATTGAAGATCAACAAATTGAAGGAAATTGGAAATGTATAAAAAAATTGTAAAAAATCTTTGTTTCTTAATAAAAAGTTGGGAAAAGAAGAAAATTGTAATTGTATAGAAGAAAATTGTAATTGTATAGAACAAATTTGTAATAAATCTTTGTATCTTATAAAAAAAGTTGAAAATTTGTATAAGTTAAAATCATATGAATAATATTTACATTTTTTATAGCAATTTCACTTATTACATTTTTTTAAAGTTAAAAAAAATTAGTTGAAATCGACGGGCAAACCCGCGACCCGACCCGGGTTGGACCCGAATGGGTTCGTGGGTTGGCCAGATCGAGATTTCGCTAATCCAACCCAGCCCGGCCCGGTTAACAAGCCAACCCGACCCAAACCTGCCCTATTTTGGTTCCAACCCGACCCGGTCGACCCGATTACCAACTCTGTCTTTCTAGGAGTTGGATTATTTCATCAGTGGAGTGATTATTTCATCATTGCACCAAAGTCGGTAAAGAATGCTAATCATCTAGTCAAGTAAGATCGGTAAACTTTTGAAACACATTATGCTGGTCGTTAAACCTGTTAGTCATTACTCAATGGATTCAAGCCTTTTTATGAACTAATTAATCACTTATGTATTTTGTTTTTACCTCCATACAGGTCTAAGTATTATTGATGACGACAAGGGAAACCATGTATAAATTAGTTCACCTTCGATTGTAAATAAAAGGGTCAAGGATAATGTGTTTTCAAGAATTACTTCTAAACAAACTTTAATGATGTTTATAAACTAATTGTTTTCTCTTTGTTGTAGAGTTTCTGATATGTTGTAGAATATTTTGTGATGTAGTTGCAAATCGTTGAATAAACGTGTTGAGCTAGTTCAATCTTATTAATATACTCCCTCCGTTTCACTTTAAGTGATATTTAGGAGTTTTGCACACAGATTAAGGAAGGGTGAGATAAACATTTTTTTCCCTCTATATCCTTATTAATTAGTCTCTATGATTTAATTACTAGTAATTCTTTTTTCAATACAGATTCTGATTTCAAGAAATATAATTAATGTTTTCAAACCCAGATATGAGTACTAATTCTTGTTCCTAATATACACCAGATATGAGTACTTAGATCAGTGGAGGTATCCACTGAGTATATTACGACACTGCAGAATACTCCCTGAGTATCAAACCCATGATTTAATAGACTCAGGGAGTATGTTGTTTGTACATCATGGGAGTATGTTGTTTGTACATCATTTAAGGAGGGAGTATATTACGACACTGAGTATATGCAGTCAGTGGAGGCATCTACAGGAGGGAGTCTTCTTCTTCGAACCATGGTATGGAATTACAAATTGGTATTCTTGAGCCATGGACACTAAAGTACCTTCTCTCGGTTGATTGTAATTTTTGTCTAAGCCGTTAGACATAATGAAGTTTTAAAAGCAGCAGTAGTGTTTTTTTTAAAGAGAAAGTAGCAGTACTGTTGTGGACGTAGTAGTAGTAGTAGTATGTGAAGAGTGTAGGAGTAGTACTTTTGATTTGGAGAATATATAGAGTTGTAGTAGGTGAGGGGGAGTTGGCATTAAATTTTTGGAGAAAATAAAATCTAGAAACTTGAAACTACAATTTTCTAAGAATATTTTGTAGGATTAAGATGAGTAATTAAGATAAAACTTCAACATAAATAAGGGTGTTCATGGAAAAAAATGGAAAAAAATTAGATAATATCACTTAAAGTGAAACAAGGAAAAAACCCCTAAATATCACTTAAAGTGGAACGGAGGGAGTATATTTTTTTTAAAGTCTACCACGTTCTTAAAAAAATGCCGTGGTATACGAAAAATAAAAAACGGTCTACCCTGGCATTTCTTTGAAAACGCAGGATAGATATAAAAAAATTGAAAAAATTATCCCGGTGTTTTGTGATTCTATCCCCGACAGTTCTGGAAATGCCAGGATAGACCGTATATTTTTTCCGGAACGGGATACACCGGTGTTTCTAGCAGCATTTTTAAAAACAACGGGATAGATAATTAAAAAAAAAGCCAGGAAAGCCCTGCGTTTTGTAGTGTTGCTGCACTTGCTAATACATTATACACCAAAATGAAAATTTTCATTAGGTAAATAATCTTGCTTAATGATCAAATAGTATGTGAACTAAACAACTGGATCCTGTTCATGAAAGAAGAAGCGAAACAACGTATAGTTTCCCCCAGTACTAATCAGCGGCTCAGGTAAAAACTTATTATATCAACCACTAAACCATTTGTTTGTACCAATGAATAAGTGAATATGGAAATCCACCTAGAAACTATGATTCTTGTACATGGAAGTCTTCACGGTTAACTGAACTGTTGCAGAAAATAATCGTTAATTGCCTAACCAGTTGTAAACATCTCAAAATTAAGAATGAAATACAATAGGAAGCTTCTAAAAGGTCCTTGGATTGAAAGTTGCAAAATAGAAGATCTTGATCAATAATATATAGACAGGGGAGTCAATTATATAAATTAATTGTGCAGGTAAAAACAGGCACATGCATGAGGCACCATGCATATTATTGCTTTTCTCGTTTAAACCTAGTCCAAGATCATTCGATTCAGTTTCATAATTTATCTTTTGTTTCTCATACAAGACATAATTTGATGACATGAGTCAAAAAATTAATAATGAAACTCGTCTGGAGCAGCTTATATGTTGATATTCTTACTTATTAGGAGTTCTAATATTTCTTGTTAATTATATAGGCATGAAAGGATAGCACTCCACTAATTAGTTAAAGGAAGCACAAGCACAATGAATCCCACTCTTGTGAGAAACCAAAGTTTCACAATTCCTACAGATGCATCTGAGATGGATTATGGCTGAAAGCCAAAACGCTAACCAATAAATTTCTACATAGATGCAAAGTACCATATTTTCATGAAACAAAAGAATCTTAGTATTTATTGATCTCGTAACAACAGAAAGACAACGATAGAACATTAATGTTTTTGTTAACTACACTCAGTAACAAATGAAACAAATCCACAAGATGTACATCTTAATATGGAAGTATTATCCCTAAAAAATATTGAAGAATCACACTATTACTTGTGCCATGGATTCGTAGTCATGAAGAAAATCTAAATTTTGATATGTAGAAACCCCGAGATTTGAAGTGTATATATTCATTCAAAACATAACAAATGGAAACCCTCTTCGAGTAAAATTTGACATGTATATAACTAACTTTGACCATTCAAGAAGAAACAATAACAGTGTAAATATATAGCCACAAAAGTCACTTTCTTCAGTAAAGAAGATGCACGTATCATTCATAAAATTTCCATTTTTATTTTTTTATTTTTTGTCAAAAACCCAATTGAACTTTAAAATGGACATTTAATTAATATCTTTGGAACCCAACAATGCATAGAAACCAAAAAGAAAGTCATGTACACAACAAACAATGCTTAAAAAGACATCTCAGGTATCTTGGAATTGTAACCACATAGCAGAGAGAACAAACTATTATAAAAGCTCAAATCATCACATTGTGAGCTTGTAATTTGCTTTAAGGAGTTGATTAGGCTAAAACTATTAAAACAGACTAATATTTTTAAAACCATATTTAAAGTACTCTGAATGTACTTATCAACAACAAACAAAACCAATTAATTAAGTAGAACACTTGGGGTTATAAAAGTATCAAAACTAACAAATCCGTTATAAAGGGACAAGTAATCAAGATTAGATTATAACTTTAGACCCAACAGCATCCATATTAACTTAAAGAAAATGTACTCTCCAACCAAAATTATTTAAAAATATTAAAGCAAATGAGTTAATATAGAAGTCATATATGTATGCATCAATAATTCATATTTAAACTAGACTTAGTGTACTTTCCAACTACAAGTAACATGCATTAATTAAAATAAGAGCAAAAGAAGTTAGGGTTTGTGCATATATAAGTAGGTATAATAAACCTGGGTTAAGAGAGGGAGTGGAGAGGGAAAGAGACTTGAACTGGGCATCAATTTTGGAGAGGAAAAGCATGGCCTCTTTATACGGTTTTGAGAGCTCCTCCTCATACTTTGTTAGCATCTCACAGTAAGCCTCCATGAACTGATCAAGAGATGGATCCCCTCCAAGCACAGATGGAGATAGAGAAGAAGATGAAGATGAAGAAGTTGATGACAGTGAGGATCTCCCTATCATCAGTGATGATGAGCATGCCTCCTCCAGCCTTGCCACCACCTCTGGTGGGGCACCCACCTACAAAAGAAGAAGAAAACCAGGTCAGGGTTACATTTTATTTTAATTTTTCAAAGTAGGGGTTTGCTTACCTTTTGGCAGTTGATGTAGGCAGAGAGGAGTTTGGGGTAGTGAGGGTGAGACAAGATCTTGGCCTTGATGATGCTGGTTTCAAAGTCTTCATTGTTTTGAGGTGGGAAGAGAAGATTGCTGTTGTTGTTACTGTGGTTGTTTTGATTGTTGTTGTTGTTTAAAGGCATGATCATGAGAGGGGAGAGACCAGGGTTTGGGCCTTCTCCAAACCCTAAAAGCCATGAAGGGTTTCTGGAGCTCTCCATTTTTACCTCCTTTTCCTCTCTTTTTTTAATGATGAAGAAGGATGAAGCTTGAGGAGAGGAAGGGAGAGAGAGAGAGAGAGAGAGAGAGGGTGAGATGGGACGGAGACTGAGGAGAGGTAGAGGATAAATAGGACAAGATGGTAATTACAATTAGTAGGCTTGCTAATTTTAGTTTATGATATTTGCTTTTTCCCTGTTAATTTTCTCTTCCTCCTCTTTTTTTTTTTTTTTAAAATAAGCTTTCTCTAGCAGCTAATTGCACCCGGGATTTCTGCTGACTGAAACTGTAGAAGTGATTTTTTGTGGCAGTAGCTGTTTTTCCAGCCGTTTACAGGAAAATCCTATGTTGCAGTGCCCAATTATTAATGGGTGAGAGAGAGAGAAGGTGATTTTTAGAGCAACAAGAAGGCAGATTGAAAGGCAGGAGTAATAAATTTGGGAGTACATTATTTAGGTTTTTGAGGCAAAGTTTGTTTCCTTCCCAACGTAACTACAACCAAATGGAAGTAAACTGAGAGTGAGCTAAAAGCGACAGAAAGTGTGGGAGCTTTTACATATAAACCCTACAAGATGCAAGTATTGCCAACTAGCTCATCAAATCTCTGATTTTGGTCAAGGTGGTGAAATTCTGAGTTGAGGTATTTGCCTGAAATTTAGTCCAGAAACAGGTACTTCCCCTTTTAGTCTTTTAGCTCCTATTGATTTTTTATTTTTATTTTTCCCTAACCATATTGCATATAAATAATGGCTAAATTACAAAAAAAAATATTCTCTGTTCACTCTTTTTTAAAAAACTATTCTAACGATACTGCAACCATATATAATTTTTTAAAAGAAAACTATTCCACCGCATCTATATTATTGATCAGATTTTTACATGCACTTCAGGTGATTATATTGAACCAAAACATCCATGTGCCTATTTCCCTCTCAATTTCCAATCTCTTATCTCATTTATTAGAAAATTTACTAAATTATTAAGTTTGCTTAATTCCTTTCAACTATTCATCTTTTTTCTCAAATTTAATTAGGAAAACTAGATAGTTCTGTGAAGTTTTTTAAGAAATAGGGTAAAAGTTAGAAATTGAGAGGAAAATGAGTGCGGAATATTTTAGTATAATATAATCACGTGCAATACATGTTAAAAATATGGTTAACGAGGTAGATATGGCAAGGTAATTTCATTATGGGTAATGCTACACCTACTACCAAATCTACTACCTTACCCTTTACAATCTTAGGTGGCACACTATTAGTGGAGGTTATTGTAGAGTAGTTGGTACAAACATCTAATAATAGTGTGCCACCTAAGATTGTAAAGAAAAATGTAGTAGATTTGGTAGTAGGTGTAGCATTACCCTTTCATTATAAAAAAAAAATTGAGATTACATACATTAAAGCTTACCACAGTTATTCTTCTTTCTCTCTCTTATTTTCCATAGCATAAACAATACTAAATTTATGAGAACTTGCAATATAGGGGAAAAGGGGTATGAGCAATTTGCTCATTTAGTAAATGAGCAATTGATGATGTGACATACATGTGATTGAAAAATCTTTAAAATGTATGACACATAATCAATTGCTCATTTACTAAATGAGCAAGTTGCTCATATCCCTTTTACCCGCAATATATACATCAACTATTGGTCAGTAAATAATAAATATAGTACTCTGATAAAAAGAAAAAAATAATATAAATGTATTATATGCTACCGATAGCTTCATGTATATGATACCCTGTTTAAACCTATTTACATTTTAGTAGAAGTTCATTCTAAATTTAACTACGTCTAAAGATGGGCTTGCTAAATTCAAGTGACAAATAATTATTTCAAAATGACTATTAGCAATTTTAAGCAAGTACATTCAAAATACTAAATAATCAACGTCTATACTCTTCGAATTTGCTTGAATATGAAAATTAGGGTTTATCCTGACGATCTTCGTTCAAGTTACTAAAGTCCTTATACTTGTTAACCAACGTGACCTGGAAACAACAAAATTGGAGATAAAGTAACAACAAAAGAGAACTACATAGAGTTTAAGGATCAATTAATTCAAAAGACTTGCAACCTATGCAGTTATACAGTGCTAGTTAATGGGATTCTTAAAATTTGCCTTATTAGAGCATCCAATATCGTTATTTCTAAGTTTTCTATAGTTAGCAATTAGGATTTAACATTTAAAAAGGAGCGTTGCTATCGTTTCGTTAAAATTCCACAAATAAATTAATAGGACGGGTCTTGTTCCTCCGTTTAATACTAAATTTATTATTTTATTTATTAGAAAACGATTGGACGGAGCTTCATCCTCCGTTTGTGAAATTAAAATTTTTTAATCAGAATTACATCGGACGGAGGATGTTCATCCATCTGAGGATTTTTTTTTCTTTTTTTGTCGGTACAATTTTATAAAAAAAAACAGACCATACAGCCATCTGGGCTGTTTTTATTTTTTATTTTTAAGGAAGTAATAATTTACATAAATGCTCCCCCTTCACCTACACCTACAGCGCCAAAGAAAAAAAAAACAAAAACAGTTTCCCACCATCAATTTCGGGGTAAATAAGTAATTTAATTTAAAAAAATCTAAACAAAAGGTGAGAGACGGATGATCTTCATACGTCTCTCACCATCATATTAACTTAATTTTTATATAGCCAAAAATTTAAAAATATGGGAGGCGGAGGAACTTCATTCGTCTCTCAATTTTTTTTCCAGATCTTACGACGGACAGAGCTTCATATGCCGTCCGTCCAAATTAATTTCTCAAATGGATGATCTACATCCGTCTTCTACATTTAGCATTTATCCAAAGCCGCTCCTAAGTTTAGCGAAGCACAGTTCACTCCTATTCTTATAATTGAGTTTTTAGCAAACGACAGTGAGAGTATTTTCTAACTCGATTGCCATATTTTGGGTTTTTAGAAAACGACAGTGGATACTCTTAAAGCATCCACAATGGTTTTCTATATTTGCCATTTTGCCATTTTTTAAGAAAAAATCATCTACAACGATTTGCTATTTTGCCATATTTTGAGAAACCAGCTACAGTCACTTCTCATATTTGAGAAACGAAATGAGGATTCTCAAATTGTAGGGGTCCCTATTTTTTTTTATATTTTAGTAGGATTGGACGAACAAGTTTTTCGTCCGTAATTATTTTTTATAAAGTATCAGACGGAATAATATGTTCCGTCCTATAAAAAAATAAAATTAAAATTAAAATTAAAAACGCATCGGACGGAACATGTTGTCCCGTCCGATCTCCAAAAAAACAAAGACGGGACAACATGTCCCATCCAAAATCCCTCCAGCCAAAACACATTTAATTAACACGCTAATGTTATATTTTAATCCTTTAATCATAGTTTAGGTATAATATAATAACTAATTAAATAACTAATAACTAATTAATTACTAAAATATCATTTAAATTAATAATTTTGATAAGCGACGGGTGTTGTCCCATCTGCTCAAATTTTTTTTTATAATTGTTATATTATAGCAAACAACCAGTGTAGCGAATGGCTCTTTTACTATTTGCTATTTGCCATTTTACCATATATTATAGCAAACAAGGCAAAATTTAAAAAAACGTCACAAAAGTTTGGCCCAGTTTAAAAAAACGTCACAAAACCTTTTTTTTTTAAAACCACGCAAAGTTTAACTTTCAACTCACAGAGTTAGAAACCGTTAACTTACTAATACGTGCACTGCACGTACTCAAAATAAGTGACAAAAATATCCCGTATTAAAGCTGCAGCAGCAGCAGCATCAATTTATTTATTTATTTATTTATTTTTCTCTCTCGCCTCTGTTTTTTTATTTCCTTCTTCCTTTCTTTCTCTTTTCTCTGTTCTTTCCCGCACTCTACCATTCTTTCTTCTCCTGCTCTCCCTCGTCTCCCTCCCTCGTCTCCTTCTCCAACCTCTTCTCCATAAGCCGTGTAGCTCATGCAGGGTCGAGGTGAGCTCCGGAGTCGACGAGGAGCTCGTGCGTTCTCGATGAGGGGAGAGAGCTCGGTGAGGATGGCACCGTGGAGCTCGACGCTTCGGAGGGAGAGCTCGGAGACAGAGGGTTCGGAGCTCGAGGCTTTGGAGCTCGCGAGCTTAGACGGAGGCGGAGCTCGAAGTGGTTCGTGACGGTGGAGCTCAACGTCGGAGAATGGGAGCTAAGTGAAGAAGAAGGGGATGAGCTGGAGGCGACGGTGAGCTTGAGCTCGGTGATGCTCCGAGCTTGGCAACGAAGAACCTTGGCGAGAGAGAGAGGGTCTCAGAGCTTCGGTTTGAAGTTGGCGAAGGTGACGATGAGGCGAAATGAGCTATTCGGTGAGTTCATGAAGGGGGAGAGCTTCGATTGGAGCTCGGTGAGAGTGGTCGGCAGAGCTCGAGAGCTCGAGCTGGGCGTCGATGAAGAGGTGGTAGGTAGGCGAGGAGAGAGGCTTGGCGACGGGGAGAGCTCGCAAACGAGGAGCTTCGGCATGGAGGCGAGCTCAGGGACGAAGCTTTCGGAGTTGGTGATGCTGCTGGTTGATGCTGTTGTTGATGCTGCTGCTGCTGCAGCTTTTCTCTGGCGCTACCTTCGCCACAAACTAGATGCTGACGAGATTAATCTTCTCCTAGACGAGATCAAACAAGATGTACACACGGGAAAGAAGATGACCACTAAACGATTCTAACCCTATTTAATACGAGAGTATTTTAGTCACTTATTTTGAGTACGTGCAGTGCACGTATAAGCAAGTTAACGTTTTCTAACTCTGTGAGTTGAAAGTTAAGCTCTATGTGGTTTTTTTTTTTAAAAAAAGTTTTGTGACATTTTTTGAAACTGGACCAAACTTTTGTGACGGTTTTTTTTAATTTTGCCTAGCAAACAATTGTGGATGCTCTTATGGAAGACACTATAGAAATTAGTACTCCCTCCATCATAAAATATGTCGTTTTAGGTTTTCTAGGAAATTGTCTCAACCCTAAAGGATGTATTAATGTTTTTTCTCTGTGAGACTTTTAATTTTGTCATTGTGTTCTTATTTAGTAATTCCTTATTACAAATTTATTAGCTCATTTAAGTAGAATATAAGATTGACATGTTTCAATAATTAATTTATTTAAGCGCTTCAATAATTAAAAATATTTATGACTTTTATACTAGCTTAGGGTGTACCTTGTTATCCCGTTTATGATCTACTAGTAGTTTACACGTACGATGCACGTTTTAATAAATATAGTTTTTAAAAATAAAAATTTAGATGTAGTCTTGATTTGAACCTAGGACCTCCTTTATAATAGTTATGCACGTGTGTTACACGGATTGGTAGAATGACGAAATATTTACAAATGACACTAAGGCCTTCTCCCATTATAATATTAGAGATGTCTGTTTTATAGGAGGTTTAGTTAGGGGCAGCTCATCGGATGGTACAAGGGGATGAAATCATATTTCTGAATCTAATAGAGATGTACGATAACAGTCTGCTGCCCTCTCTACGATTCAATACTATACTATCTCGATCTTGAGCATCATCTAGTCTAGCTTCATCTTAGTTCCCCACCATTAGTAGATTGTAATAGACTTTAACTTATTACTAATATATAGTATTAATGTGAGGTAGGTTTTTTCCTCATACCTTCTGTTAGTAAAAAGAAAAAAAATAGTGTACCTTAATATAAATGTAGAAAAATTTAGATTGACTTACATGTAAATCAACCGGCGGGGGGGGGGGGGGGGGGGGGAATAGGGTGATCGTGCGGAATTAAAAAAATTAAAATTGAGTTCCAAAGTAAATGAGAAAAGATAGAAAAAGCAAACATAGCAAGTACAAGTGACGCAGCGATATAACGTGGTTCAACCCCCAGGTCTACGTCCACAACACTTGTAACAATTCTCCACCACAAGCGTTCCACTATACTCAAACCCTTCTACAGTGATTCTCGGATTCAGGCCAAGAGACATATTACACCCACAGGACTTCTAAAACAAACCCCGTCAATCTCACCGAAGTGGAAGAAAAGAAAAACTCAAGATCTTTAATGATCCTGACTGAAGAAAACAAATAAGTATCACACACACTCGGATTGATTGTTGAATTGATTAGTTCAGAAGATTTTTCTCAAAGTAATAGGTGAAGAATACACAGTGGGTTCGTCCAAATATATAGATTAGGAAGTGTATCTCTCAAAAATAGAAAAGTTACATTCCAAAAAACAAAAAAATCTGCACGAGGTACGGTCGACCGCAAAAGGTGACAGTCGACCATTCATCTTTTAATCGAAAAGTCGAAAGATGAATGGTCGACTGCTTCATCATTTTAACTATGATGGGCGGTCGACTGTGGTGCGGTCAACCGACACTATAGTACGGTCGACCGCAATCGTGCTGATTCTGACGAAACCACTTTATATTCTTACCATATACTAATCAATCAATAATCAATCAATTACATATAAAATCTCACATATTTGGAATTACAGAACTTGATCTTGCTAGCTTTCTTGAGCTTTAATCAATATGTGCTCTTTTTGGATAATTTTTTCTGTTTCTTGAATTTGTAATCCTTCTTTACTGCTTTCCTTCTTTTGCTTCTTTTGAATCTTTTTGATTTTCTTATTGATTTATTTATTCCTGAAAATCTGAAAATCTCAGTGAAAACTTATTAGTATTTGTAAGCACGTTCTGTACGCACCAAACTAGGAGTCAACAATCTCTCCCTTTTGGTGTGAAAACATACATTTGAATGTTGAAAATAAAGAATAAAGCATATAAATACTCCCCCTTAATCCAATACTTCCTGTATCACAGATTTTCATAGATGAAGAATATTTAAGAGAGATTTTCATTTATTTTTAGTAAAAATATTCAAAAAGATTATCCCCCTTATTGGAACACACCAAGAGGGAACGAAAAAAATAGCATAAAAAAAATGTATAACATACTCCCCCTAAATTCATGCATGGAAAAAAATAGATGAACATACATTAAGCACAACAAGAGAATATTTCGGGAAATATTATATTTTTGGAAACATAAGGAAAATCTACTTACATGATACCGTTGATCGCAACTCTTTGATATACAGTGAGAGCTCTTCATGGTATCATAGATTTGATATTTTCCCAATACAAACGCTTGACACAGAGCAAAAGATGAAGAAGGATGAATTTCAAGAAATTAGAAACCATAGAAGCACTGTAAATAGATTTTTCTTTATAAAAAATAAGCAAAAAAAAACTGAATAGAAGGTGAGAGAACCGGTCGACCGAAAACTAAGTGAAATCACAGTTATACAAAAAACAACCTGAGAGTGAACCGGTCAACCGAACGGTCGACCGCAAATCCTGTAAACCCAATATTTATGATAAAAAAAATTTGTCTTACACATTAAGAAAAAATAGTCAGATCCTAAAGGACCAGAGGCGTGACCGGTCGACCGAAATACTGATACAAAAAAATGAATAGCTAGATATGTAAGTATTTTGCAAGCATGTTTTTAAAAGTGATTCTTGAGTAGCATATTAACAGCGATTACATAGCAACAAGGAGCATACATGAGACTATTGGTTCATATTACAGTTATCCATTACAATCTAAGCACCAAGGATCTATTCTTCATCATCACCATCATCGTCATCATCTACATTGTCTTCATCATCTTCATCACCATTTTCCTCATCATTAGGAGGAGGAAGAAGTTCCCAATTGTCTTTACCTTGCAAGTATTTGATAGTGTTGACATAATAACCATATACTTGCATTTGATGAGCAGCAAATTGTTTATGAGTTACAAACGAAGATGAGGAAGAGGGAGTAGCATACTTACGATGAAAGGAGGAAGGGGCTTGTGAAGGCTGTTCGGCTTGGCGCTCTTGTTGAGCTTGACGACGACGAGCCCGTTGAGTAAACAGAATATCGATGCCCATTTTTTGAGGAAGGATGGGCATATGATTTTTGCTCATAAGGAAATTTCCAACATCAATATGGGAGTCAATAGCAAGATTGTAAATGAGAGAACTGTAGGGAAGGCCACGATTTCTAGAAGTTGCATAATTCATTGTACGAATGATGAATGTGGCTAGATCAAATTTATATTCGCCAAGGATAAGAGAGATGATGAACGATTGATCAACCCGAATTTCAAACTTGTCATTCTTTTTGGGCCAAATATTTGCATTTACGATTTTGTTCAAAACACGGGCAGAATCAGTAAAATTTGTGGAAGTGGGATGAGGAAGATGAGAAAATTTAGGTTGAACAATCATGGATTTGACAATATTTTTATCA
The DNA here is from genome assembly GCA_017893485.1 of Hemerocallis citrina. Taxonomy (NCBI): domain Eukaryota; kingdom Viridiplantae; phylum Streptophyta; class Magnoliopsida; order Asparagales; family Asphodelaceae; genus Hemerocallis; species Hemerocallis citrina. The sequence goes on along the minus strand of CM030367.1, from coordinate 160,268,275 downwards.
TGGTCGGGTTTATATTCAAGCATTTTGATATCAAGATGATAAGCATCTAATTCTCCTTCGGAAAATTCATATCTCCTACGAAAATATTTGGGAGTAATTTTGACTCTTTTTCCAAGAATAATAGAAGGGAGAGTGAGATCATTGTCTTGCAAGCCTTCAAGATTAGCATAAAATTGACGAGTCAATGACTCGAAGTGGGTACTAGGTGTAGCAAGATAATTCTCTCACCCAAAATCTCCAAGAATCCTAACCATAACAGAGAATTGTCCACCTAAGGGTGCTAAGTTTATCTCACGATTGGCAACAACCGGAGCATTCCAAAGTGCAGAAAAATAGAGATTAGCGCAATTAGAATTTCTAAATGTAATACCATCTCTAGTAACAGATTTCGAAGCAATAGCTTTCTTACCCTTTGATTTGTGAGAGGAGGAAGCCATGGATTAAGGAAGAACAAAGCACTCAAAATTTTGAAGAAAATAGCAAGAGATATGAAGTTTATTTGATGGGTTGGAGTAGGGAGGCTAGGGTTTACCGTGAGGATTGAGAGAAAGAAGATAGAGGACTACTTATACTAGATGAGTGGGACCCGACTGTCATAGAAAGAAAGAGACAAATGCAGCTGATCGAGTCGGTCGACCGATTCAAGGATATGACCGATCGCACCACAATAGAAAAGGAGTTTTGATTAAATAAGTTTTGGCAGAGAGGTGGACGATCGACCGGTCCACGTTCGACTGATATCAAGATCCTACGTATAACACGGTCGACCGGAACATGCAACAAATCGTTTTTCTTCGAATCAACATATTAATTTTAGATCAGGTTATAACATATTTGGGAAAGTTGTTATATGTTGTAAAATTCACACAGTACATGTATTTCTTAGATAAATAACTGATGTTTTAGACATTTTATTTTGTAAATAAGTCATCTTGATATAAATCAATGCTAATGGAGTTTACCCGGTATTGTACTTATATGAAAAGCTAAGGTCCTTCTCCTTTTTCCTTGATAGAGATGTAGATTTTGTTAGTATAGCTCGTTGTGACTACGAGCATCTTCTATCAAGGTGCCTGCAATCTTGTAGGTTGGAGACATCGAACCACCTACATGAAATTTTGTAGATGTCCAAGTAGGCTTTGTTCCCGCATTCGTATTCTTTCTTACCCAAACAAGATTAGCATTCTTTTTTAAATAGCAATTATAAGAAATATGTCCTAATTTATAGCAATAGTGACATGTGATACGACTATGCTTTGGGTCATGCACACTTGCATAGTTTTGTTTTGGTTTGTGATCATGTTGGTGACTGTGCATGTGTGTATGACATGGTAATTTAGATTTTTGATGGTGTATTGGCTCTTCGTAACCAAGCCCTCGATTATCATGATAATATCTTGAATTCTTTGTAAGAGCATCCACAATGGTATTTCTCATATTTGAGAAAATGGCACAAATAGAAATAGGAAATAGGCGTGATCGCTGCAGTGGTCGTTTGCTAAAAAATTCTCAAAAAATAAGAAAGACGAAACAACATGTTCCGTCTATCACGTTGAGTAAAAAAAATATTTAAAAATGTTAAGTTAATAATGTTTAAGTTAATTAACTATTGACTAGATATTAAAATAGTTAAATTAAATAAATTAAATATTAAAATATATACTAATTAACACCTAAACTACCTAATTAACACCTAAACTACCTAATAAAGGTCGGGGTTGTGTTGGACGGGACAACATGTCCCGTCCAAGCCAAAATGCCTTCAAACGGGACATGACGTCGTTTTTTTTCTTCGCATGGTACATGTTGTACAGTCTGATCATTAAAAAAAAAAGAAAAAAAAAAGGGTTAGACGAAACAACATGTGTCGTCCAATCTGACTAAAAAAAAATTGGGACGTATTCCGTCCCCTATATTATGAGAATCGCCATTTCGTTTCTCAAATATGAGAACGTACTGTAGCACGTTTGCCATAAAATGGCAAAATAAGAAACGACTGCAGCGCCAACTTTCTCAAAATATGAGAAAATGGCAAATATAGCAAACGGCTGTGGATGCTCTTATAAGGTAACTGGGTCCTTCATATTTTTTAACAATTTTCTCGAGCTTAATTACTCATTTACAAAGTCTTTTTTCTAATCATCTCATCGCCTTTTGTGTTCTAACAAAGAGTGTCTAGTGTAGCATCAAGTATTCTATTTTCTTCACGAGCTCCACTACAACTTTCCACTACCTCATCAAATTTTCTTTTACATTCTTTTAAATCATTAGTGAGTTTAGCAATATAAACAGATTTCTCATGAAATTATGTGTTGCTAAGGATTCTTGAATTTGTTGTTTTAAATGCTCATTTTCCTCTATTAACACATCATGGTCTTTTCTAAATGACTCGAATTTTTCCATAATCAAAGAATTTTTATTTTTCAGTTTTTGATTTTTAGCGATGCAAGAGTTATGTGATTCATTTGAAATTTGTTTATATTGCCTTAATTCATGACTTAATTTTTTTAGCATAATCTTTTAACCATTACAAATGTCTACTAAATCATCGTAAATGAGTTCTTCGATTACCTCTTCTTGAGATATGATTGTGTAGCATTCCGAATTTTCAATATAATATTTCAGAAATACGTGGCACAATTCCAGAATCAAACTTCAATGTAATCATAAAGATAGCAACCAAATACAGGAAAATTTAAAACTTTTTATTACATCAATTGTTTATAAAGCACAACGGAAAATAAAACACTTTGAATTACATTTTCTTTCTTTTACAACACATTCTTTTACAATTTGTCTAAGCCATATTATCATTCTACCACATGCATCCAAATTCCAAGTTAATGGTACCTACCTATAAAACATGAGGCTAGAGATAACTCTAACCTCCAAAACTGCAGGGGTCAACCATAACGGTGTGAGTGACATAAAATAAATGCAACATAAATAAAACATAAGGTATAGAGTCATAAACAACATGCATCAACAGTAAGAATAAATGAAATAAGAAATAATAGTAAGTAAAATTTGAAAACATCAAGTGAAACTAGACTAAGTGTCAAGTGTAGAAAAACAGAAAACAACATGCATAAAACAAAGTCAATAAAACACCAATGCTATATGCTGACTCTCTAATGCATACTTGTCGGATTTAATGCATCCCACTCTACATAGGTGCAAGCCCTTAACGTTCTCCACTTGATAGAGTTTAATCCCCCGTTATGCAACTAATCCTACTACGATGACTACTATGAGATATAGATAAACTGTGAGTATTAGCCCATGCCCCGATAATTTCGGAGGTCAAACTCTATCCACAGATAATTCCGAAGACTAATTCACTCACACCTAGGAATCTTCGAGAATACCCCACACCGCAAGCTATGACACCTCATCACACGAATACCCCATGAGCGTCGTCTCGACTCCAATAATTTCGGGTCAATCCCACATCGTAGATAATTCCGGAGACTATTTCACTCACACCTCGATAATTTCGGGGATTATCTCACACCGCAAGCCATACTGAGGTCCATAACCTATGTTCTCATTTCATCATATCACCATTTAGTGTCTGTCCTTATTTTGTTAAATTAATTAATTATTTATTAGATTCGAATCTCTTAGAGTTGGTGTACCCTACCAGACTTAACTCAACTGATCAGCAACAAAGCCACAACTGGCCAAACCACAAAATCTCAACTGCCAGTGTACTTGGGTCCCACACAATCTCTAAAGACTCACAACTCAACCATCAATACCAAAACTTTCATTTGAACTCATAAATCCTTCATTAAAACGATTATATGGAGAAAACCTCTTTAATCAATTAAAATCCAAATCCATATAATGTTCTTATAAAATTTCAGAATTCAAATAAAATATTAAATCCATTAAATAATAGAAAACCATATTTTTTTAGTCGTAGAATATCACAAAACATCAATTTGTTGAAAACACATACAACTCACTTAAATAAGACCATAAGAATACATTTAAAACTCAATTATAAATAAAATATACTTCTCAGTAAAATATTGTAATCTGTAGTAAAAACATCATATAAACAGTAAAGTAATACTCCAAAATATCGAGAAAATAATCACACAAAAAAACGAGGAAAAATCAACCAAATAGCCAACAGAGCAACTGACGGTCAACCACACCAAAGGGGTAGTCGACTGTCAATTGGGAAATTCCCACAATTGAAGCATGGCGGTCGACTGCACAAAAGGGCAGTCGACCGTGACCTGCTGACAGTCAAGATTTGGGTATTTTGTGCATGTTTTGGTATGATACTCGATTAAAACTTTGTAAACTCAAAATCCAATTTCCTGAGATGCTTAGACATATCTAGTATTACATGTAGGAGTTATCGAAACACTTCACAAACATCTCAAGATCTCAAAAATAGGAATTTTTCGCAGAAACCTTTCAAACAGTGAATATATATATATATATATATATATATATATATATATATATATATATATATATATATATATGTATGTTCAAATAGTGGTTTAAGCCTTCATATAGCATCAGAAATTCATCAAATAAGAGTAGTAGGATGTTTAGACTATCTCAGAACCAAGCAATCGAAATCCAATAAAAAATCCCATCAAAATTCATGAAAACCTTCACAACAGTGTGTATATAATGTGAATGAGCATATGAGTGTGTTTGTGCATCAGTTAAATACTAAGAATCCATTATATATATGTGGTATAAAGTTCAAAACCATTTCAGTACTAAAACACTTCAAATCCAATTGAAAACTTCACAGAAAATCCATAAAAGCAATTTTCAGCTGATCACACACATACCCGAAAGCAAGCCCCCTTTAAACATCCAAAACTCGATTTCTTTTGATTCAAAATTCCTTCTAGTACTTATCAAATGCGTACACACTTGCTAACATCAAATTACCCATGAATATATGCAAAAACAATAAGTATTTAATCAAGTTCTTCTTCAACAAATCCAAAACAGAGCATATATAATGCATACACACAGTAAGTTCATCATTTAGTTAATTTTGTCCACTTTCCATACAACAACATCATACCACTCAATATATAATGTTCAAATCAGCAACAATATGATTGAAAACATCCTACTCATGATTTCTATTAGGTTCTTAAGCAATCATAACTCATCAAATCAGGGTTTTGGTCATCAATAGTATAGTTTATGAAAAGATTCACTTTTTAATTCATCTACTCATCAAAAGAAGTTATATCTTCATACAATCATCTATCATGCTTTCTAATAGATAAATCATCACATACAACATGCTTAGAACAATAAGAAAACAAACACAAGTCACTCACCTTATTGAAGAATCAATCGAAGATAATAAAGAAAAAAGAAAAATCCCTCATTCACAAGAAAACCAAGATCCTCACTTTAAAACTCTAAGAAAATAATAATAAGAAATCCCTTTGTGTTGTGCAGCAAAGAGACGGCTGCACCTCACCCTATATAGGCCGGAAATAATAGTATCTAGGATTTTTGAATAGATTTGTAAAATTCCTCTTTTAAATATATCTTTACATATATAAATCATTATACTTGAAAATCAAATAAAACCATCTTAATTGAGATTTAAAAACAAGAAAACCACCCTATAACCAGCTGACACTGTTTTGAAAGCCCAGAAAATGAATTTTCACTTTTACCCCTATAAATGGCAATTTGCAAAAAAACCCCTCTTTATTAAAACTTGCAAAATAAACCAAATTTGTTAAAACAAAAAGTAAAACCTTTACCTCTGAATTGACTAGGCATCATGCCAAGCCCAAAAATTCGAAAATCTAGAGTTTTTCACTCTAAGTGGTAATTTGTGCACCTCTTTTTGTAAAATTTGCAAATAGGCCCAATAATTTTCAGAAAAATTCAAAAAACTCACAAATAATATAAAATAATAAATAATGAGTTTTCCCAAAATAATTTTTGACTTTGAACTTTCAAGAAAATATTTGCACGTGTTTTGTACGTGTAAAAAATTAAATTTCAGAAAAATATTTATTAAATTGCCAAAAATCATTTTAATTCATTTATTAATCTTAAAAGCATTATTATAAAAAAAACTGGGGTATTACAGATTGCACCTCACCATTTCCAAGAGCCATGAAACTAACATTGTTGTGATCTTGCTCATCCTCACTTGAATCTGAGTCTAGTCATGTTGCCTTCAATGCCTTCTTTCTCAATCCTGGGTTGGAGTGGTAGTAGTCTTTGTTCCTGTCCTGTGAGATGGGACAGTTTGCACGAATGGGTCTAAGCTTCTTGCATTTTTATCATATATCGTATTTGTCCTTTTCTCTTTCTTCATGGTACCTGCAATATTTTTTATATTTAAGATACTTACGAAATTGCTTAGTCAGCAAGGCGATGTCTTCGTCTGAATCCTCACGATCTGACTCTGCTTTTGATGGTCGAGATTTTTCTGCTTTCAAGATGATGGTCCTCTCTTCTGTTTTTGGTTCAATCCCGTTGTTCTGCTTGTATCTTTTGGTTTTAGTTATCTCCATCTCGTATGTCTTCAGTTTTCCTTGGAAGGTGTAGTATCGAATCCCTTTTTCTCAAGGGTTTTCCTCATTGCGGCAGCATTTATATTCCATTCCGGCGTGAGACAGCTTATGAGTTTTCCAACATTTCGGTCATCATCTAACTCCTTACCTAAGCTCTCAAGTTCATGTGCAATAATATCGAAATGTGCAAGCATTTGATCTACGTTCTCTCCTGGCAACATACGAAAAATATCAAACTTATAAAAACATAAATTTACTTTAGCTTTTACCTCAGAAGTAGTTCTCTCATGCCGTTTCAGCACGTTGTTCCAAATTTCGTATGCCGTCTTGCAATTTTGCCCGCATCATATTAATTCTTCATTGTTCAATAATGCATAAAGAGCCGTCATAGCTTTGGAATTTGTGGTTTTTAGTGCTAGCTCTGCTTTTGAGAAAGCCTTCTTTCCATCGCTGACCGAAATATCTATTTTGTTTATGCACACATTCCATACTTTTTCTCGAAATATCTGTATGAAATGAGACATACGAACTTTCCAAACATCATAGCATTTTCCATCAAAATATGGTGAGCGTGTTAGACTTGTCTCATTGCAAATGAATGACTCCGATGAGTACAAGTTTTCGGGAGGAGGGATTTCGGCTATTGGACCTTTTGCTTAAGCTTTTAAGCTTCTAGTAAGCACCTCGCTCTAATACCACTGTAAATCACCCAATCGGGGTGTGAATAGGGTGATCGTGCGGAATTAAAAAAATTAAAATTGAGTTGCAAAGTAAATGAGAAGAGATAGAAAAAGCAAATACAGTAAGCACAAGTGACGCAGCGATATAATGTTGTTCGACCCCCAGGTTACATCCACACCACCTACTTGTAGCAATTCTCTGCCATAAGCATTCCACTATACTCAAACCCTTCTACAGTGATTCTCGGATTCAGGCCGAGAGACCTATTACACCCACAGGACTTCTAAGACAAGCCCCGTCAATCTCACCGAAGTGAAATAAAAGAAAAACTCAAGATCTTTAATGATCCTAACCGAAGAAAACAAATAAGTATCTCACATACTCGGATTGATTGTTAAATTGATTAGTTCAGAAGATTTTTCTCAGAGCAATATGTGAAGAATACACAGTGGTTTCATCCAAATATATAGACTAGAAAGTGTATCTCTAAAAAATAGAAACGATACATTCCAAAAAAAAAATCTAGTACGGTCGACCGCAAAAGGTGACGGTCGACCGCAAAAGGTGACAGTCGACCGACACTATTGTACGGTCGACCGCAATCGTGCTGATTCTGACGAAACCACTTTATATTCTCACCATATAGTAATCAATCAATTACATATAAAATCTCACATATTTGGAATTACAGAACTTGATCTTGCTGGCTTTCTTGGGCTTTAATCAACATGTACTCTTTTTTAATAATTTATTCTTTTACTTAATTTTGTAATCCTTCTTTATTGCTTTCTTCTTTTGCTTCTTTTGCTTCTTTTGCTTCTTTTTTATTTTCTTATTGATTTATTTATTCTTAAAAATCTGAAAATCTCAATACAAACTTATTAGTATTTGTAAGCACGTTTTGTGTACACCGAACTAGGAGTCAACATTATATTTTATGACGGATGAAGTAATACTTGAGTTAATATGTATTTAAAAACCTCACAAAATTAAATCCCGCCACCTCATTAACTGCGCAGGATTTCACCGATCGCGCCACCGCAACAAGTAGTAAAGGAAGATAAGGAGAGAGAGAAAGGACCACAGTATCTGTCAAATTGAAATAAAAAAAAATCTAGGGGAGTAAATTACTCTTTTTAGAGCATCCATACTCGTTTGCTAGTTTGCCAAAATTTTCATATTATGAGAAAGTGAGCACTGCACTTGTTTATTATCTTGCCAAATTATGAGAAATGTGGAATAGTAGTTTTTTGAGAAACAGATTTGACAATTACCAAATATAGGGAATGGTACATAATGTTTCGTCTCATATTTTTTATAACTTTTTAAGGGGATCAGATGCTTAATCTTGTGTCATCCAAGGATTTTTAAATATTTTTTTTAAAAAAAAGTATTGTACAGAACAACAAGTTTCGTCCAAAAAAGTTTTTAAAAAAATAAAAATAAAAGTTGGCATTGGACCCCCAAAAAATATTGGACCGGACAACATGTCCATTCCAACACTTCATAGTTTCTCAATCCAGGTTTAACTATTAATTTAATGGAACAATAACTTGGTTTCTTAATTTAATCATAGTTTAGTGATAATTTAATCACTAAATACAATTTAATAAATAATATCAATTTAATTGTTCTAAAAATTACCAACATATATACTTCTCGGACTCCGATATTTTTTTCTCTCTCTTTCTATATTTTGGCAAATGACCCCTATAAGAACTTCCACAGTGGCTTCTTATATTTGCCAATTTGCCATATTATAGGAAATGGCATGCTGCAACGGGTTTTCTATTTTGCCATTTTTTGACAAAATTTCTATATTCGTTTCTCAAAAATGAGAAACAAAGTAGCGATTCTCAAATTATCAAGGACGGTATATCATATACCGTCCCTCTTATTTTAATATTTTTTATTCGCTTCGGACGGTATAACATATACCGTCCCAATTTTCTATTTTTTTTAAATTTTTTTTAATCCGACGGCCAGATTTTGCCCAAAAAAATTATATATATAAAAAAATCCCCTGAAATCCCGGAGGGTACAACATGTACCGTCCAAGAGAACATATCCCGTCCTAGGTTAGGTGTAGTTAATTTTAGGATTAGTTAGTTTATAATTAAGTTTAGTTAATATTATATTATTTAATTTATTTAATTAACATAATTTAATAGTTAATAAGTAATTAATATTTGTAAATAAAGTTACCTATTTCTAGGACGGAATATGTTATCCCGTCCGACACTTTAACGTTTTTTTTTCTTTCAGGGGACGGTATATGTTATACCGTCTCTCCCATTTAAAGAAAATATATAGCAAACAATCACTGCACCACTTTGTTCCATATGCTATTACTGTAGCTGCCATATTATACAATATGAGAAATACCATTGCGGATGCTCTAAAGAAATTTTGATATTATCATTTCTTATTTTACTATTTTATCAAATTTGACAAAAAAAAAAAATTGTGTGAATGCTCTTAATTAAGCTGTACTTCATCAATTAATTAATTAAAATATAAAATATTGAAATAATAATAGAGACACATATAAGACGGTACACCTACACGACAAAGCACGAGGGATGTGGAATAATTTTTGAAGTGGATGGATTGCACCTTTCAGTACTTCTCGCTCACTACATCTCCTTTCTCTCTCCTTTTTCTAGGGGCAAATTTTCAGATTAAACCTCACAACAAAAGGAAAAGGTTTCTGACATGCCTACATAACATATGAATATTTATAGAAAGGTTGATTTAAGTAATTGTTTTCTTTTTAGGGTTTATTCTGGAAAATGATTATGACAGATTAGCAGAGGAAGAGAGGAGAGAGATAGTTGAAGTGAAGTGAAGTGAAGTGAAAGTGGTGGTGGGGTTTTGATTCCCCTTTGGGCTTTGGCTGTGCAGGAGTGTAGTATTGCTTTGCTGGCTATTCTTCTCCCTAACCTCGATTGCTGGGCCTAAACTTTACTACAAGTCACTCACCTCTTTTTTGTCCCTTTCTTCATCTCTTTCTTCCATTATTGATCAGATTCAGATTGAAGAAGCTGTAGCCTACTGGTATTAGGCTGGCACCGGACTGAATTCGTGCCGGATCAATATAGCCGGAGCTCGAAGATGAAAATATAAATCCAAATCTAATTCAATTTTTTTTCGGATTTAAAAAATTAGATCCGTGTCCAGATCTGAATTAGGCCCGAAAATAGATTTGGACCTAAACCCGAACTGTATTTGTAAATATATAGTTTTTTTCATAAAAATAAACAATATCAAGAATAATATACAATAAAATAATAATATAATAGAAATACTATAAATTTTAAAGTAATTAACATCTAATTTGTCTATTTTCATTTAGTTTTATAGACAAAGCATAATTTTTCTATGTATAAACTTCAACACTTATTTAAACTTACGTACATGAATATTCTTTTTTTTTTTTTTAAAAAGAATACTTCAATATATATACATGATTTATACAAATTATACACATGCACATATAAAAATTTTATTCGGGCCTAAGTACTTGGGTCCAAGTCTGACCCGAATTTTTTTCGGACCTAAAAAATTTAACCAATCCTTGTCCGAAATAAAAATTATTAATCCAAACCCGCTAATGATCCGATCTAGATAGGTCCAGATCGGATTCACATCAATTGCCACCCTTAGTTTAGTATGTTTTTTATTTATTATTTTTACTTACGGCTAGCTAGGATGAGAGTTTAATTCTTCATGGAATATGTGTGTAATTTATTATGTGCACTATTTATGTGTGTGTGAATACAAGAAGAAGAAATAGTGGAATAGGATTCTAGGAATCCCTTTGAAGTCCTTAAGTAGTTGGGTAGTGCAAAAGGGAGTTGCAGCCAGAGAATTGATAAAGCTGGGCAATGCGGTGGGTGGGCCATTTCGAATGTCTCCATCTGTCCTTATCATCACCTTTCTCTCTCCTCTTTTTCCCCTCTCCCTCTGCTGTGTATTTCTCACATAAAAGTTTGGTTATTTGTCCTTATCATCACCTCTCTCAATTCTCTTTTTTCCCTCCCCCTCTGCTGTGTATTTCTCACTTAAAAGTTTGGTTATTTGATGAGGGCACGCCCGAAAACAAGATTTTTTAAAATAAAATTTATGCATTTTAAAAAAACTATTAGCAAAAAAAAATATTTGCCAAACTAATTGTATTCGGTAACTCAACAATTACACTCACCGTTTACAATGGCGAGTTTAATTATTTCGTGCTAACCGCTGAGACATAGCTAGTGTACTTCTATTTTTTTTTTGTTGAGAAACTCGAACGGCGAGTTTAGTTTAAAACTTTCAAACAAGACTCTATGGGATAATTTTTATATTATACTCGTTGTTGGAAACGACGACTGTACAAAATTTAAAATTTCACAGAGAGTGAAACTCTTTGTTAGACTGGGTGAATTTTCGAAAAAAAAAACTCCATAGAAGAACTGGATGTTCCCAACAACAAGATGAAATGAACTAAACTTGCTGTTAGAAATAGCGACTGTATAAATTTTGAAAGTTCACACAGAGTGAAACACTCTGTTTGACTTGGTGAATTTTCGAGAAAAAAATGTCCATAGAGGAGCTCGCTGTTCCCAACAGCAAGAGGAAATGAGCTAAACTTGCTGTTGGGAACAACGAGTCTAATATAATATGTGCAATGTTCCCAACAGCGAGCCCAGTACAAATTCGAAAATTCTAAATCCAATTATGTGTATTGTTTATGTTTACAATTATCAATGACAATTTCAACTAAAAAAATTCAACATACGGAGCACAATTCCACATATAAACGACAATCGTATATATATGCACATCTCTAGACAAAAAAAGCTATATACAAAAACCTACAAAAACCAACAAAATCGAACTTCAAACAAATAATGTCCTCCAACATTAGAAAAAACAAAAACAAAAAATAAATAACCATCATCACAACATCACAACATCACAAACTACACTATGTTAACATAATTTATATGAACAATATCACAAGTTACATCAACAAAAACTCAAAAAACTTAACAAAAAAGTACAAAAATTTAACCCGACGTGTATCTATAGGTCTTCTTATGCTTTCGGATTGTGCTTATTTTGCGCTTCGTTGAATTTTGGGTTTTTTGTACAAAGATGCGCAACATAGGAACATTAAGGAGAATGCGAGACATTGGGAGAATATCTGACATTAGTGAAGATCAGCTAGAAAGATCTTTAGACAGAATGCGTGTTGTTGCCAAGCCCTCATGGTTTCACTCAATGACCAAGCAAAAAAGCAATGATAGCTCATTTTCGTCTATAATATGGTCTTGTCTTTTCATTTCAATCTATCGGGGTGTGGTTCGTTTTTTTATCCGAGTCACCTATCCTGGTCTACTCAATGGTGGGTTCAGGAAAGCGACCAATTGGAGTATCAGATAAGAAGTCAGAAGAGGAAACAAGCGCTACAGCCGGTGGAGTATGATTGGATCCTGCTGAGAACAACGCGCAAGAACTCTATGTGTCACTTAGTCATATCTGCTTCGTTGCGGGTCAGCACCTCCGAAAGAAACGGAGCACTTCATTCAGTGATTCTGCGATTGCCCTCTGAATGATCAGAATAAGGTAAAGCTTGAAGATAAGTTTTGTACTCTATTAATTTCTCAGTCCCTCTAGGCGGGTGGGCACCGGATCCCCCTGAAAACCGTACGTGCGGGTCTCCCCGCATGCGGCTCACGCCATTCGAGGTGGCTCAGCTTCAAAATGGATGCGCGTGCTAACGTGCAACGACTTTCGCGAACCTATATACCTGCGCGAACTACTCAAATAGTTGCTTGCTCATTCGCAAATCCTTTTTGAAATTGAGACTGCTCGACCTCGAAAGCTAATTCGCGTGTAGGCAGCGCTGTCTGTCTACTGTTGACTCTATCTATTCATTGATCCATTGGCTCGCTCCCTCTTTTTCCAAGAATGAATGAGCCGCTTGGAAAAAGCCTTCCATTTCCATCAAATGACTCGACCTCCCCTGGCTCTTCCACCGTCCGGGCTCCCATGCTCCCCCGGTGCAGGCCTACCACGCTTCGCGCCTGCGGCGTTTTCGACAGACGGTCTTTGCCAGTAGTGCCATCCTCCCCGCAGGCTGTCTGTATGAGTGGGTTGTCCCTTGCTGCTACGTTCTGTTAGGCATTATGGATTACAGGAAAGAAAGTGGTTGACTTGGACAGCAGGCGGGTTACACGTTCCACTGTGCCGAGATGTGAGCTGCAGGTGGTGATGATTACCCCGGGGTATGCGCTAGCGCCATTGACGGGCACTCCAGGACCCGCCAACGCTCGTGAAAACCCAGGGCGGGCGTGCTAGCTGTCAAAAAGTTATGACCTCGCGTGCCAAAGCTATTAATATCTTGTGCTAACTCGCGCTCGCTATACTATACTACTAAACTAACTAATATTTCTTTCTAGAACTAGAGTTTGCTTGCTGGAGTTTGTTGGATGCCGGTCGAGATGGAGCCAACCAACCTATACTTTCCTTGGGCTTGCCTTGCCCCAACATCTAAAAAAAGGGCGAGCGCCGAAAAGGAACCAGTCTAGCCTTTTCGATGAAAGCTTAGCTTGGTAGGCGCTGCTTACTCACCCTATCCTAGGATATGAGAAACTCGTCTTCATTAGGTATACTCTATTGTTCGTGCCCTTGCCCCTCATCATGCAGTTGCCTCTCTTCTTCAGGTTTCGGTGGTGTAGTGGTAGAAGGCGTAGCCACACAATGACTTGTGTGTTGTGACATATATGCATCGAATGTGGGGTGCTCACCACCGCATTAAGAGATCGTCTACACGGTGCATGAATCTCGCATGCGAACTCTTTCATAGCATCGATCACATCAGAGGCGGTACTCGACAACCGTCGAGCGGTACTTCTTGCAATCTCTCATGCATTTTCAGTCTATAAATTAGATAAGTGTCATATAAATATTTGTGTGTGATACGAACTAACTATATGATATAAACAAAGATAAATCGGATGAAATTTTTTGTGTTACGAACTATGTTTGTGATACTATAAACAATAGCAAAAATTCTTATATGATACGAGCTGTATTATATGAAGTATAAATAATGGAACTAACTATATGATACAAATTATAAACAATGGAAAAAAATTAGTTTACGATACGAACTATAAACAATGGAACTATAATCAAGTGATACGAACTATAAACAATGGAAAAAAATTAAGATAAATGGAATTATAATAATGTGATACGAACTATGTTTATGATTCGCACTATAAAATGAAGATAACTGTATCATATAATTATTATACTTTCTTACCATGGTTGTCAACATCTTCGCATTCGGTTCGAACATGTGATGCAAAGAAGAGTGGCCGGGAGATGGTTTCGTTTCTCATGTTGGTATCAGAAGTATCTCTCGGGCTAGCGCAGTGGCATGGGGTGCGATAATCAACCGCATACCATGCCATGTACGCCTCGTGCATTTGTCCATCATACGGAGCAATTCCGCCAATGATCATTTCGTTTCGGTGCTCATTTCAAGAGTAGGCATGGGTTTGGTGATGTCTGGACTAGTCGACATCGGGCAATTGACCCATCCCTGTGATACCGTGCATAGGTTTGTGCGGCGGGTATATCTTATCGAAGACCGAACTGTCGGAGTACCCGGTCACATAAGGAATCTCTACGAAGGAGAAGCCGATGAGCGGTGCAGTTGTCCATCATAAATCGCTATGTTCAGTGCAACAGAGCAGCTGAATCTCCAATCTCTCGACTGTGTACGGTTCCCAAATGATGCATTCCACCCACAACTGATCGAGCTCATCTCGGTAATATATGAGTGGTCTACATAGGTTATAACGATGCGTGCGGTCCCCAGCCCATTAGACACAAATAGAAGCCAACCTACCCACTCCAAACACCGATTCGCTCCGCACCGGGTGATGGCTACTTACGTGCAGCAGACCAATGTGTAATCGCTCCCAGATCTGTACTTGTAGTATCACCATCGACCCCACCGCTTGTACATTGTTTAAGGAATCATAACACAGATTCCTGTATAGGACCGTCAAAGTTGCACTGCCCTAACTATACTGGTCGACTTTTCTAATGCCGGCGATCAAGCCCTAACTAAACCAACCAACTTTTCTAATGTCGGCGATCAATTGCAAGTACATCACCGGTACTTGGTTGCCCGTTGAGTTCGAAAATATCACACATCCAAAAAGGGTCATAAGGTAGGCTCGGGTATAGCACTCTACATGATAATCAGTTGAGTCCGGTTTCAAGTACTTGGCGAACAACTTCATCAACCATGAAATTTTAAATGATGTACTAATAAAAGAAGCTTCGGTCAGCTTCTGACCGAGTTATTCTCAAACACGATGGAACTTATCAAAGCCCATGCTTCTGATCACGGCGACACCATCTATTGGAAGTCCAATAATTAAGGCAACATCTTGTAAGGTCACCATCATCTCACCATGAGGCATGTGGAATGTATGAGTTACTAGCTGTCATCTCTCAACTAGAGCTGTTTAAGACCCTGGTCCAACTTCACTAGCCCCATGACTGCAACTCCATGGAATCCCGCTTCCACCAACAACGGGATAATGCAATCGTGTAGGGGCAACGTCATGTGCTTTCGGAATGTCAAGTCCTTCGACTCACCTCTCCATACAAAACTCGATCGGTGAGTTTCTTGCATCCTGAGAAGTGATGGGTCTATTGGACCGAAACCTCTAGGTGCATCTACAGGTGCATGTGGTGGTTGAGGGACATCGATAGGGGCATCAGTAACCTCTTGCATCAGAAGAAACGATAATGTACATTAAACAATAATGGTTGGTATATATATATATATATATATATAATAAAACACAAAGAAAGCTATCAAGTGGCCCTCATTCATTTGGAAGAAAATCAATGGTCTAGATTTTTGCTCCCAAAAGATATTTTTCCCCCAAATGTCCCCCCCCCCCCAAACAAAACAACCCTTTCATTTATTACTCTCTTTCTTCCCCCCTCCTTTTTCATAATTCTTTCTCTCTTTCTTCTTCTTTTTTTTACCCAGACATGTCAAAAAGAAAAAAAATAATGAATATTTTTTTTGGTTATGCAATTTCGGATTATGCTTTTTTTTTTAAATTTGTTTTTTAAATTTGTTTTTTAAATATTTCAATTGTTTAATTATGTTTTTTTTCGGATTATGCTTTCATAACTCAATAACATTAACTTCCATTTAATTGCTTTTAAATTACCATATTTGATCTGATTGTAGAATACTTCACTCAATAATTGTTTTAGATAGAATGCTTCACTGAGTTAAATTTGATTAGAATGCTTTTTTTGATTATGCAATTTCGAATTATGCTTTTTTTGAATATTTGGACATTTGCTGCTTTGAAAGATCGTTGTAAATTCTTTAATTGACTCGCTTGATCGTGCTTTTATGGACAAATCCATGCTTAATCCCTATTAGGTTTTTGTAGCTGCAAAATTGTATTCTGATATGCTTTGCTGCAATTTCACTTCACGTATACATCACAACAAATTTTCTCTTTTAAATTCATACATGGTTAACTACATAAAAAAACGAATAAGGGGGAACTAACTTATGCAGTTTGAGGCATTAACCGTAACTCATGCAGTTATAAAATGAATCGCTACTTATGTTATACTCCAAATAATAAATGAAATCTCTTATGCTCAAGTCACACATAGCAAGGAATTTCCGATTCACTACTGTTGTAGATTCACAATACTATTTCTGAATTTCGAGCTGCTGACAAATAATCATGCAATATACAAACTAATAAACATCAAGGTCACTTCATAATCCTATTTCAAAGTACATCAACACATCAACATCTACTAGCAAATAAACATCAATAGAAATCATCCCTTACTGTTTACATAATTTTTCATATGTTGTATCGTTCTGAATACGTGCCGTAGGCACGTGCCCACGGGCATACCTAGTATATATATATATATCAACCATTATCGTGGAGTTTAGAACTTAAAAAAATTGATAATGAACATTAAACAACTCTTACCACTGCAGGAGCTTTCTCCCGCTCTGTAACGCCCCTGCCCCTAACTCAGACAATTTATACAATTTAGAAGACAAATTATTTATAGTATAGTACAACTGCCTACCACAGGCTGCCTCGCAAAAGGTGGTTAACCGGATTGGTGACTCTTGATCATAGGCTATATTATTTATTATTATTTTATTATTGTATTTTTCTGATATGAGACAATCCCATACTAAAACTCCTCTTCTTTCTGTGAGAAGTACAGCCGAAATCCCAAGGGGCCCCACTGTACACGTCATCAGAGAGAGAAGTAGAAGCTCTGCCTTCAACTAAAGCCGGGGTGGGTCCCAGGTGACGTCACGATGACGTCACCCCACATGCAGCACTGACACCTGCTGTGATACAACCCGTGGGCCCCCCATCTTGTTCACATATTAACATTTATGCCATTACACCATATATATATATATACTATATGTTTTTAGAAATTACGGGGTATTACACACACACCCGCTTTAGAAATCAGCGTCCTCACTGAGCACGGGGCATGCACAATCTAGTGCAGGATCTACTTTCTAGTCAATGTGGAGCAGTCCGTGAGCGTCGCTCTCCTCTTTGGAATACTGGAGACCAATCCCACTCTGCGGATCATTCTGTAGCCCTTACGTCCATCGTTCCGGAATACTGAGGATTGTCTCACTCCGCCGATCATTCTAAAGTCCATAACTCACGGCTCTCCCACCCTCGGTATCGAAAGTCGGCTCTGATACTATTTGTAATGCCCCTGCCCCTAGCTCAAACAATTTATATAATTTAGAAGACAAATTATTTATAGTATAGTACAACTGCCCACCACAGGCTTCCTCTCAAAAGGTGGTTAACGGGATTGGTGACTCTTGATCATAGGCTATATCGTTTATTATTATTTTATTATTGTATTTTTTTGATATGGGACAATCCCATACTCAAACTCCTCTTCTCTCTGTGAGAAGTACAGCAGAAATCCCAAGGGGCCCCATTGTACACGTCATCAGAGAGATAAGCAGAAGCTCTGCCTTCAACTAAAGCCGGGGTGGGTCCCAGGTGAAGTCAGGATGACGTCACCCCACATGCAGCACTAACACCCGTTGTGATACAACCCGTGGGCCCCCCATCTTGTTCACATATTTACATTTATGCCATTACACCATATATATATATATATATATATATATATATATATATATATATATATATATATATATAGACACACACACACACACACACACACACACATTATATGTTTTTAGAAATTACGGGGTGTTACACGCTCCGCTGCAGTAAGAGGACAACATCCACAACCACTAGGTCGTGTCATTATTGGCCTACAAAAATGCATTAATTAGAGCATCCACACTTGTTTGCTAATTTTCCAAATTCTGAGAAAGTGGGCGCTGCACTCGTTTACTATTTTGCCAAATTATGAGAAATGAGGAACAGTAGCTTCTCATATTTGAGAAATGGATTTGGCAATTGCCAAATATAGGGGACGGTACATAATGTTTCGTCTCGTATTTTTTTATATAAATTTTTTAAAGGGATCGAACACATCTTGTTGTTTCGTCTAAGTGAGTTTTTTTTTTAAAAATTAAAATTTGATCGGACGGTACATGATGTACCTTCCAAAGATATACAATAAAAAAATAAACAAAAATTTGCATTGGGTGGGACATGTTGTCTTGTCCGACACCAAAAAATTCTTGGACGGGACAACATGTCCCGTTCCAACAAATGACCACTTTAAATCATGGTTTAAGTATTAATTTAATGGTTTAGTGTTAATTTAATCATGGCTTAGTGTTAATTTAATAACTAATTAAATCACTAATATCTGTTTAATTGTCCTAAAAATCACAAAAACACCTCTCGGACGGAACAACATGTTTAGTCCGTTAAACTTTTTTTTAATTATTATTTTCTCATATTTTGGCAAATCACCACTGCAAAGAAACTCTCATATTGTCATTTCTCATTTCGCCATTTTTCCAAATTGACAAAACCCACTGTGGATGCTCTTAATTAACTCAAATGCACATACAATGCAATACGATGCATTTATCCTAAAATGCATTATTGTAAACAATCTTCATATTTAAAATAAGTATACCAAACATATACACATCAACAAAAACTACGAAATATATGAAGTGAAAGCATTGCATTTATCAGTTTGCTTTTTAACAATCTTCACATACAAAAACTATCTACGAAGGCAATTGATCAAAAACATGTCTCCACTAACAAATGTAGGGTCACCTAAATTCAATTATCAGCTCTAAGACAATACATCGAACACCCAATGTGCATAACCTACAAATTGATCACTTGGGATTGTAGGTTATGCACATTCAATCATGAGAGTGAGGAGTACATGGGTCTTTTATGAATTGTGGGAGAATGGCAGAGATAATGCAAGATAAAAAATACAATAACTTTGAAATGTTGTGTATTTAGTCCAAGTGAGAGATTGTTAAGATTGTTGACTCAAATACATTGGCACAAAAAGGAGAAAGACAAATACGAAGAAGTGGCTGTAGCACAACAGTGCAGTCGACTACAAAGTTGAGAAGTCGTGCTGTTACTGTTGAGAGAGTGCAGTCGACTGCCATGGTCTGCTTTTGCTGTTGAGAGAGTGCAATCGACTGTCTGTCTCACTGTTTTGGCGAAGTGTATTGACAGTCGACCGACTTTAGGTGCAGTCGACCGTGCACGGTTGTGTGTGTTTATTTGGGTTGCGGGTTTTAGATCCAATTTGTTGCTTAATATGGCTAAAAATAGGATTAAATCGGGACCGTTCACATTGGACACGAATCTTAAAGCTCAGGGGTAAAACGGTAATTTCACATGCAAATGGGTCCGAAGCGGGTACTGAGTCTCCTTCTCACAGATCCAATAACCCGCGAACGGATCCACCTCAGCTGGGTACGGGTCC
This sequence comes from Hemerocallis citrina, assembly GCA_017893485.1. NCBI lineage: Eukaryota > Viridiplantae > Streptophyta > Magnoliopsida > Asparagales > Asphodelaceae > Hemerocallis > Hemerocallis citrina. The sequence continues at coordinate 160,248,050 of CM030367.1, read as the reverse complement.
CGACCCGATACAAACCCAATCCGACAGGATAGAATTAGGGTCTCTGATTAAACCAAATCAACGGGCCTGATTCACGACTATCCTCTCACCGGGAATTAAGGGATTACATTCCTAATCTGATTACGAGGATTTTATGCCTTATCAGATCACAGGAATTACATTCCTTATCTGATCCCAACGGCGACTATAAATACCCCACACCCATCTCCATTAAGAGGTAATCAATCTTTTGCTAGTTAAACGCTCTTTCATAATCATTTCTGGTTACTGACTTGAGCGTCGGAAGGTGCGTCGCCGGGATCAACCCCGGTGTCTCGCACTTCCTTGCAGGTGAACGGCGGGAGTCAACGGTCAAGCTCCGGCAGAACAGGTTAGGTTTGCTATTCAGGTTTTCCAAGAACTCACAAATTCTATCTGTTTACCCCCACACCAGATTTAGCGGTAACAGATTGGCGCCGTCTGTGGGAAAACCATACGAATAGCCTCCGCCTCTTCCTCGTCGACTACCTCTTCTCCAGCCATGCCTCCCAAAAAAGTAAGATCCAGGGGGTCCAACCGTGGACCCAACCCTGTTGATCAACAGCAGGAAGTCCCCGTCCATCCCGCTCCGCAGCAGGGGCAACTTCCTCCTCCGGCCGAAGACCATCTTCAACAAGATCAGCCTCCTCTTCAGAGTCAGCAACCCCCCAAGGTTCCCACCGGTCCTCAGAATGACGGTGCGGGGGGGCTCTCGTATGAAGCAACCGCTCAATCAGGACCGTGTCTCCATACACAATGCCTCTACGGATTCTATGGCCTCTCACAATCCCCAAAATCAGAAGGAAGAGGACCTACGCCACCGTCTGGACGAGAAGCGGGCCCGAGAGGGAGCCTCCCGCCAACAACGTCCGGGTGAGCGGTCCCCTCACCACCGAGATTATAGAAGGTCTCCTGTCCGAAGGGGAAGGAGGGTGTCCCCCGAGCATTACAGAAGAAGACATCGTTCCCCCGTCGGTCGGCGACCTCCGAGGAACGATAAGGCACCCATCACCCGTGCCGAGCTCCAGCAGTTCCAAGCAACGGTGTTGCAAGCCCTCAACCTCCGACCCAACAATAACAATGCTCAGAGGGCTCCTACCCCTCCACGGGTCCAAAGTCCTCATCATCGATCCATAACTCCCCCTCCAGCTCTTAGCCCTCGCCGCTCCCAGAGCTACCGTCGTCGCTCCCCTTCCTATGAAGACGAGTCATGGAAGCTCCCAGAGCTCCCAGAGGAAGGACCATCCGCCCGAGCAGATCTCCCTTCTCCCGGACCATCATGGAAGCTCCTATCCCAAGAGGTTTCGAACCCCCGAAGTTCGAAACTTACTCGGGGGAGTCGGACCCCGTGGACCACATCGAAAACTTTAAGACCCTCATGCTAATCCACCAAGCTTCCGATACTTTGCTGTGCAAAACCTTCCCCGCCACTCCTAAAGGTTCGGCTCGTGAGTGGTACTCCCGCCTCGCCCCGTCTTCCATATTCTCCTTCGAGCAATTCGAGACCCTCTTCATCACTCATTTTGTGAGCAGTAGACGCACGGAGAAGACCAACATCTCGTTACTCCAGCTCCGCCAGGAGAAGGGAGAGAAATTGAGGGACTATGTAAGGAGGTTCACTGCAGAAGTGAGATCCATCGCTTCCCTTGATCAGCCTGTTGCAGCGGCCGCCTTCCAATCTAACGTCCTCAACTCTAGCCTTCGCTCCTCCCTTGCCAAGAAGCCCCCACATAATTTCGCCGACATCCTTCTCAGGAGCGAGAAGTACATTCGGGCCGAAGAAGCCGAGAAACTCCCGAGCTTTGAGGAGACATCTTCCGGGAACAAATGGAAGAGCACAAGCGAAGAGGGCTCCCAAAAATCCCAGAAGGACGGCAATGGACAACGTTGCCCGACTCCTCGGTTTGAGAAGTTCACCCCCCTCATTGCCAATATATCAGAAGTTCTTATGGAGGTGGACAAGGAAGGGCTCCTCCGCGCTCCCCCGAGAATGGATACACCTGGCAAGAAGAGGAACAAGGATAAGTGGTGCCGCTTTCACAGGGACCACGGCCACGACACGGATGATTGTCGGGCTCTCAAGGAGGAGATCGAAGAACTCATACAGCGGGGGCACCTGATCAAGTTCGTCCAAAAAGAGGGGGCCGAGCTCCTCCCCTGATCATCACCTCTTCCAAATGAATAGAAAGGCCCGCCGAGCTTCAAGACTCAGCTCCTCCCAAGAGGTCTTCACCTTATTGTAGAAGTAGGATTCTGATTTTCAATAAGGCCGATGCTTGTAACTCGGCCAACAACATGTAATAATGGCTCGCCCTATTGGAGCAGCCACTTAGTTTATTTCAATAAAACTTTACATCTTTTCATTGAAAATTATTGCTCTATCTCTCCGAGTCACGACTCTCTTAAATGGTGGGTTCGGAGTCCAGCTTCTTCTACATGGCTACTCCCGCAACTTACTAACCTTTAACGATGGTTCGGAGTCCAACACTTGGCTCGATTCCTCTTCAAATAACTTGCTCTTCAGCAGGTTAGAAGTGGTTCGCCATTCGGAATTGCTCCCACAACCGTTGAATACCTCTACCGATGGTTCGGAGTCCAACACTTGGCTCGATTCCTCTTCAAATAACTTGCTCTTCAGCAGGTTAGAAGTGGTTCGCCATTCGGAATTGCTCCCACAACCGTTGAATACCTCTACCGATGGTTCGGAGTCCAACACTTGGCTCGATTCCTCTTCAAATAACTTGCTCTTCAGCAGGTTAGAAGTGGTTCGCCATTCAGAATTGCTCCCACAACCGTTGAATACCTCTACCGATGGTTCGGAGTCCAACACTTGGCTCGATTCCTCTTCAAATAACCTGCTCTTCAGCGGGTTAGAAGTGGTTCGCCATTCGGAATTGCTCCCACAACCGTTGAACACCTCTACCGATGGTTCGGAGTCCAACACTTGGCTCGATTCCTCTTCAAATTACCTGCTCTTCAGCGGGTTAGAAGTGGTCCGCCATTCGGAACTGCTCCCACAATCATTGGTTCTGTCACTTAAATAGCGAGTTCGGAGCACAACTCTTCCCTAGAGTTGCTCCTCAAAACTTCTCTTAAATGGCTCTTCACTCCGCTCGCCTCCAAAGCGGAGATCTTCTCAAACGAGTTCGGAGCACAACTCTCTCCTAGAGTTGATCCTCAAAACTCGTCTCTCAAATGGCTCTTCACTCCGCTCGCCTCCAAAGCGGAGATCTTCTCAAACGAGTTCGGAGCTCACAACTCTCTCCTAGAGTTGCTCCTCAAAACTCGTCTTCCAGATGGCTCTCTCCTAGAGTCGAGCTCTTCACTCCGCTCGCTTCCGAAGCGGACCTCTTCTCAACGAGTTCGGAGCTCACAACTCTCCCCTAGAGTTGCTCCTTGCACTCACTTCAGAGAATGGGTCTTCCCAGTACCTTTTCCTAGCACCTCTTCTCCTAGGAATGGAGCTCCTCTTCAAAAATCTCCAAAACCAAACAGAATAGAGGCAGAGCTTCAGAGCCCTTCACCTCTCCCATATGCCGACCCATCCTCCCGAGCCGAGGAGCAGAGCTCCGACCCATCCTCTTGAGATACCGAGCTACTACGGGCAGAGGGTGAACTACTGAGTCACCGAGCCGAGCGGACGAGGAACCGACCCTCACATATGGAGAAAAATGCTGCCGAGCCATCCCACCGTTGGATCATCTCAAAAGACGCGCTAGAATATGATGGACGGATCAGATCGCGCCACGTCACCACAAAACGACAAGATAACGTTTTCTCGAAACTCGTGCCTCTTGTCTCGTGATTCACACCACGATCGTGATCAACCGCCCAGATTGCTCTCCTCTTCTCCACCCCTAGGAGTGGAGCTCCTCTTCACCTCTCCAAAAAGTACCCAGCACTTCTCCTCTTCTCCACTGTGCGAAAGAACAAGGCAGAGGAGAGAACCCAAATGCCTCTCCTCCCCTTCCTCTTCCTTCTCAGAAGAGCTGCCGATCCCATCGATCCGAGGTGCCGAGGTACCGACCTCCACATATGGAGAAAAATTCTGCCGATCCGGTTTCGCCGTTAGATCATCTCAAAATTTGCACCCAAGCGTGATGGACGGATCAGATCGCGCTACGTCACCACAAAACGACAAGATAACATTTTCTCGAAACTCGTGCCTCTTGCCTCGTGATTCGCTCCACGATCGTGATCAACCGTCCAGATGGCTCTTCTACAAGTCGAGCTCTTCACTCCGCTCGCCTCCAAAGCGGAGCTCTTCTCAACGAGTTCGGAGCTAAAACTCTCTCCTAGAGTTGCTCCTCAAATTCCCCTTCCAGATGGCTCTTCTACAAGTCGAGCTCTTCACTCCGCTCACCTCCAAAGCGGAGCTCTTCTCAACGAGTTCGGAGCTAAAAACTCTCTCCTAGAGTTTCTCCTCAAACCCCCCTTCTAGATGGCTCTTCTACAAGTCGAGCTCTTCACTCCGCTCGCCTCCAAAGTGGAGCTCTTCTCAACGAGTTCGGAGCTAAAAACCCTCTCCTAGAGTTGCTCCTCAAACTCCTCTTCCAGACGGCTCTTCTACAAGTCGAGCTCTTCGCTCCGCTCGCCTCCAAAGCGGAGCTCTTCTCAAACGAGTTCGGAGCTAAAACTCTCTCTTAGAGTTGCTCCTCAAACTCCTCTTCCAGATGGCTCTTCTACAAGTCGAGCTCTTCACTCCGCTCGCCTCCAAAGCGGAGCTCTTCTCAAACGAGTTCGGAGCTAAAACTCTCTCCTAGAGTTGCTCTTCAAACTCCTCTTCCAGATGGCTCGTCTACAAGTCAAGCTCTTCACTCCGTTCGTCTCCAAAGCGGAGCTCTTCTCAACGAGTTCGGAGCTAAAACTCTCTCCTAGAGTTGCTCCTCAAACACCCCTTCCAGATGGCTCTTCTACAAGTCGAGCTCTTCACTCCGCTCGCCTCCAAAGCGGAGCTATTCTCAACGAGTTCGGAGCTAAAAACTCTCTCCTAGAGTTGCTCCTCAAACACCCCTTCCAGATGGCTCTTCTACAAGTCGAGCTCTTCACTCCGCTCGCCTCCAAAGCGGAGCTCTTCTCAACGAGTTCGGAGCTAAAAACTCTCTCCTAGAGTTGCTCCTCAAACTCCTCTTCCAGATTGCTCTTCTACAAGTCGAGCTCTTCACTCCGCTCGCCTCCAAAGCGGAGCTCTTCTCAAATGAGTTCGGAGCTAAAACTCTCTCCTAGAGTTGCTCCTCAAACTCCTCTTCCAGATGGCTCTTCTACAAGTCGAGCTCTTCACTCCGCTCGCCTCTAAGGCGGACCTCTTCTCAACGAGTTCGGAGCTAAAAATTCTCTCCTACAGTTTCTCCTTAAACTCCTCTTCCAGATGGCTTCTACAAATCGAGCTCCTCACTCCGCTCACCTCCAAAGCGGAGCTCATCTCCACAAGTTCGGAGCACAACTTTCTCTTAGAGTTCCTCCTCAAACTTGTCTCTCAAATAGCTCTTCTCGACGATATCGGAGCGCAACTCTCTCCTAGAGTTCCTCCTTAAACTTGTCTCTCAAATAGCTCTTCTCGATGAGATCGGAGCACAACTCTCCCCTAGAGTTGCTCCTTGCACTCACCTCAAAGAATGGGTCTTCCCATGGCTTTTACGAGGATCTTCCCAGCACCGCTTCTCCACTGTGCGAGAGAACAAGGCAGAGGAGAGAACCCAAATGCCTCTCCTCCCCTTCCTCTTCTCCTCTTCTCCGAGCTACTACGGGCAGAGGGTGAACTACTGAGTCACCGAGCCGAACGGACGAGGGACCGACCCTCGTATATGGAGAAAAATTCTGCCGACCCGATCTCACCGTTAGATCATCTCCAAATTCGCACTCAAGCGTGATGGACGGATCAGATCGCGCCACGTCACCACAAAACGACAAGATAACGTTTTCTCGAAACTCGTGCCTCTTGTCTCGTGATTCGCGCCACGATCATGATCAACTGTCCAGATTGAGCCGCGTAGCTTGGATCTGCCAATCTACCAAACTGCGGAGCGGCGAAAAATGTACCTCAAAATCCGTGCTCGGATTTGCCGAACAAAGCAAGCAGATGAAGAGGAAGAAAGAAAAAGAGGCTATCGGTTGGGGTCGGATTCGATACCCACTGTCTGACCCATACCCTTCTTAGCTCCTTCATTCTTCTCCTTCTTCCCCAACACTTCTCCTCTTCTCCACTGTGCGGAAGAACAAGGCAGAGGAGAGAACCCAAATGCCTCTCCTCCCCTTCCACTTCTCCTCTTCTCCACTGTGCGGAAGAACAAGGCAGAGGAGAGAACCCAAATGCCACTCCTCCCCTTCCACTTCTCCTCTTCTCCACTGTGCGGAAGAACAAGGCAGAGGAGAGAACCCAATTGCCTCTCCTCCCCTTCCTCTTCTCCTCTTCTCCACTGTGCGGAAGAACAAGGCAGAGGAGAGAACCCAAATGCCTCTCCTCCCCTTCCACTTCTCCTCTTCTCCACTGTGCAGAAGAACAAGGCAGAGGAGAGAACCCAAATGCCTCTCCTCCCCTTCCTCTTCTCCTCTTCTCCACTGCGCGAAAGAACAAGGCAGAGGAGAGAACCCAGATGCCTTTCCTCCCCTTCCTCTTTCTTCTCAGAAGAGCTGCCGATCCGAGGTGCCGAGGTACCGACCCCTGCATATGGAGAAAAATTCGGCCGACCCCATCTCACCGTCGGATCGTATCAAAATTCGTGCTAAAACATGATGAACGGCTCCGATCTCGCCACGTCTCCACAAAACGACAAGATAACGTTTTCTCGAAATTTGAGCCCATTGTCTCGTGATTCGCGCCACGATCGTGATCAACCATCCAGATTGAGCCACGTAGCTCGGATCTCAAATCCGAGCTACCGACCTACCGAACAGCAAAGTGGGAAAAAATTCTCCTCAAAATCCGTGCTCGGATCTGCCGAGCTAGATGCATTAGCCGAGCAACAAGGAAGGAGAGAGAGAGAAACAAAAAAAAGGGGCACAAGGGGCCGGGTTCGGACCCGTTAAGGGGATCCGACCCGAACCCCTTTCCATCTCCTTCTCTAATAATCCTGGCGCCAAAACAAAACCCAAGCAAAAACAAAACAGTTCGTCAACTCCATCTTCAACGGCGAACTCACCCCCTCCGTCGTCTAGCTCCGGCGTCGAGCTCTACATCCCGAGCTCACTTCCAAACCCAACACATGCCGAGCTCCATCGCCATGCCGAGCACCTCCTTCAACGGCTAGCTCCACTCCGTTCGACGAGGTCGTTCGCCGTGCCGAGCTCCGCATCCATCAATGTAGCGCCTTCTTCCCCGCGCTCTACTGTCGAGCCACCTCCATCGTCGAGAACCCAACCGCCTCGCCAATACTGAGCCGAGCTCCCACTCCCGAGCTCCGAGTTGCTTCTTCGACGAACCCATCGCTGCCACTGATGAGCTCCGTGCTCGAGCTCGCGACCAAGCCGCGCCGTAATGCCGAGCTCAAAAGCTTCAAGCTCATCCCCACTACATTCAAGCCTCGTCGAAACTCTCAAGCTCCACACAGTCGGCGCTCGAGCTCCACATAGTCGTCGCCGACGCCATCACGTCAGAATCGGAGTGTGAAGGTCGGCAGTGATGGCCGAGAGTTCGCGGCACCGAAGCTCAAACGAGAAGAAAGCTCCAACTTCATTCTTCGCTGAGCTCCGACGATCTCCCCTCCATTTCCGACCTCCTTCGTCGAGTTCCCCCCGAGCTCCGTGTCCAACGAACTTCGCCACCTTCGCGCGAGCTCGACCTCGCCAGCACAAGCTCCGAACCCTCCTTCGAGCTTCGCCACCTTCGCGCGAGCTCAACCTTGCCACCGCCAAGCTCCTCCACCGAGCTTCGTCAAGCTCCAACCCAACTCCTCACCAGCACCGACAGCTCCAACTCCGAGCTCGCCTCTTCTCTTCGTCGAGCACCGAAGCATCGAGCTCGTCAAAATGCCGACCCACTTCGCCGAGCTCCTCGACCATGCCGAGCTCACCATCGGAGCTCCCCACGCTCGCCTCTTCTCTTCGTCGAGCATCGAAGCACCGAGCTCGTAAAAATGCCGACCCACTTCGCCGAGCTCCTCGACCCTGCCGAGCTTCACCATGGCCGAGCCCCACGTTTTCCACCTTCTACTTCCAATGCCGAGCTCACAAAGCTCCGACCTCCCATCATCTTCTCCTCCTCCAAGCTCCACGAATGAGCTCCGAGTGCAATGTCGAGCCGAACCCATCAACTCAGTCACTGTCGAGCTCTCCCTCTCTCCGAGCAACGCCGACTTCGAGCTCCCACTCTCGCCAAGCTCCCTCCATCGCCGAGCCGAACCCATCACCTCTACAAGCTCCACCGTCGAGCTCCAAGCTCCTTCGTCGGAGCTTCCTTCCACGCCGAGACGAAGATGGAGGAGAAAAAGAAGAGAGAAACGAAGAAGGAGAGAAGAAGCAGCGAAGAAGAAGAAGAAAAGCAGAGGAGGTGGCGGAAAAAAAAGCCACGTGGCATGCCACGTGGCATCATCTCAAGGATCCGAGGTACCGATCCGAGGTGACGAGGTACCGACCCTCGTATATGGAGAAAATACTCGCCGACGCACACGATCCTTCCGATCGTCTCAAAATTCGCGTCGCGACACGATCGACGCTCAGGAACGCGCCACGTGTCCCGATCGTGATCTGCCTCATGATGCGCGCAGATCTGATCATGATGGACGGCCAGAAACGCGCCACGTGTCCAGATCGTGACCTGTCTCACGATGCGCACTCATCTGATCATGATGGACGGTCAGAAACACGCCACGTGTCCAGGTAATATTTAAATTATTTATTTATTTATTTATTTGTTTTTTTTATTTAAAAAATCTGAAAAAATATTTAAAAATCGAAAAAAATTAATTAAAAATTCTAAAAATAATTATTAATTCAGAAAAAATTATTTTTAAATTCTGAAAAAATAATTATTAAATTAGAATAATTAATTAATATTTTTGATAATTAATTATTTAATTCGAAAAATGAATAAAAAATTCAAAAAAATGAGAAAAAATTCAGAAAAATCTGGAAAAATCACCAAAAATCCAGAAAATTCTGAGAATATTTTTGGGCATTTTACAAGCCCATAATAACACTGTTACACCCCGAGCAAGATTCCAAACTCCCTTAAGAACACCGATAAAATCCCGTACGCCATTAGAACAGTAAAACTACTCCTCAAAGGCTGATCAAACTCAGTCTTCGGGAGTGGGGGGCTCGTGATATGGCTAAAAATAGGATTAAATCGAGACCGTTCACATCGGACACGAATCTTAAAGCTCAGGGGTAAAACGGTAATTTCACATGCAAATGGGTCCGAAGCGGGTACTGGGTCTCCTTCTCACAGATCCAATAACCCGCGAACGGATCCACCTCGGCTGGGTACGGGTCCCGACCCGATACAAACCCAATCCGACAGGATAGAATTAGGGTCTCTGATTAAACCAAATCAACGGGCCTGATTCGCGACTATCCTCTCACCGGGAATTAAGGGATTACATTCCTAATCTGATTACGAGGATTTTATACCTTATCAGATCGCAGGAATCACATTCCTTATCTGATCCCAACGGCGACTATAAATACCCCACACCCATCTCCATTAAGAGGTAATCAATCGCTAGTTAAACGCTCTTTCATAATCATTTCTGGTTACTGACTTGAGCGTCGGAGGGTGCATCGCCGGGATCAACCCCGGTGTCTCGCACTTCCTTGTGGGTGAACGGAGGGAGTCAACGGTCAAGCTCCGGCAGAACAGGTTAGGTTTGCTATTCAGGTTTTCCAAGAACTCACAAATTCTATCTGTTTACCCCCACATCAGATTTAGCGGTAACATTGCTATATATAGATGTAGATGTGAACTCTAGGGTTAGGCTTTATGTCGTTATCATTACAACTTCAAGAGATGAGAATGCCGAGTGTTTTAATTGTGAGAGAAAGAGATTAGAGTTTGATCGCTATGTATCTTTGTATTTCTTGATTAATAAGAAGTATTGGTTATCTCTGCATATTATTGTGTTCATGTGGTTGTGAGATCTTGTAATTATTGCGGTGTCTTGTTATTGGTGCATCTAGGTCTTGTGGGCGCGTTAACTTCCATTCTTGGGCACTACATGCAAGAGTTGAAGGATGCACATACAAGAGATATGTTGATATGAGGGAGGGCACAAGCAGAGATTCAACCAGTGAGGCAACAAGCAACTCTGGATGAGAAAAGAAGAGGAAACAATCAGAAAGTACATCAATTTAGACACTTTTTGGATGTTTTGATCAGACTTACTATGTTTTCTTTGTTATTAGTCGGTCTATAACTATAAACTGATACTGCTTGTGTGTGTATCAGACTTACTATGTTTTCTTTGTTATTAGTCGGTCTATAACTATAAACTGATACTGCTTGTGTGTGTGTGTGTGTGTGTGTGTGTGTGTGTGTGTGTGTGTGTGTGTGTACTGATACTACTTGTGTGTGTGTGTGTGTGTGTGTGTGTGTGTGTGTGTGTGTATGTGTGTGTGTGTGTATAATTTTATTTCATTTTTTTTTATTTAGGGGTTGGGGGGGGGGGATCAATTTTGTAACATGGTTATGCTAACTTGGTGATAGATAAGACAAGAGCTCATAGTCTTGAGGCAAGTTGAGGTGCATGACAACAGTTCTTTGCCCTCTCTTCGACTTAGGTCTATATAGTTCAAATCCTAGTCTAAATTTAGGCCTACACCCTACCAGATCTCCCCCGCTCTTAGTAGTTTGTATTAGTTACTAACTTTATCTATGTATATGTAAATGCTAATGTGAGATAGGAATTTTTCCTACCTTTTTCCAGTCAATATATATATAGATAACTAATTCTTTAAGAAGAAAAAAGATCTCAAAAGTCTGAAAATATTTTTGGGCAAACCAGGGACCTAAAGATTTTTTTTTCAATTTGACTTACACATCTAGCAAAGAGTCCCAGATTACATTGAGTTTGGATAATTATTATATGTTGAAAAATTCTGTTGAAGTCTAGCTTGGTTTATCATTTACATTTTAGACTTGGCTTGGGGATAAACATGATATTGAGATATACATGTTTAGAGATAATAATGAGAATTAAACCTAAGGATTTCTAGATCTCTAACTAATTATTGTGGCCACCATTGAGTGGGGAGTACTTCATCTAAGAGTTTTCATTATTAATAACAGAGTATCTTATACTTAGGCTTGAGAGATAGGTACATTCTTTGTCATAGTATTATTATTCTTGTGTTGTTTATAGTTGAATAATATCACGCTTATTTCTCCCCCGGATTAGGTTCGCCGAACCGGGACAAATTGTGATCTTTGTGTTTAGTGTGGTATATGGTTGCTTGGTTGTTCGTTGTGATTGGTTGTCGCCTCTCGTGCTAAAACTTCTACTGTGTTGAATTTTCTAACAAAATTCTCCTTGGTCACCTTTTCTATTTTGCTTAGTTAGAAGAAAAAAATTACGGTGGATTTTAGACAACTGCAGTTATCTTAACTCCAAAATGAGTGTCAAACTGATCAAATTTAGGATAATTATGATATTTTAAAATTAAGTGAAATAACTTCCGTTAACTAACTTAAACTGTGTTTTCAAATAGGACCTAATTGGTGATTACATCTTTTGTTTGAACTATAAAGTATCTTGAGTGCATTTCCAATTGTTAGTGTTAGATGATAGTGTTAGGTTTCGATGACAATCACAGATTAAAAACAAAGCGAAAAAATCACAATAATATTGAAACCTAGCCATGGATTCAAGCGAAAAATCATAAATCGTGTTTATGAATTATACCTTAAAGATGGATCTGGTGTCTCCAAGTTATGTCAATCACAACACTGCAAAGGTTGTGGTGCCACTACTATATCCACACAAATGGATCAAATCAAGCTCTCTCTCATGCCGCGGTGCCAGCTGCAGGAACGGGATGTCCTTCACGATTTCTCACTCTCACAATTTCTGTGACGACTAGGGTTTTCTCATGCATCTTTTCCACAAAAATTTATCATATATATAGGGGCAGGAAAACAACCCTAAGAGAGTGATGAGGCGGTTGGGTTCACAATCTAACCATGGTTAGGATCGCGTGTGGACCTTCCAACTTTAGTTGGCCCATTTAATCTAATTAATTATCCAACCATGTCAAGAATCCAAGTCTTACTAGGATTCCCAATTAAATTCATCTCATGGATTTAAATCTCAATTTGGATCCATTCTAAGTGTGTGACCCTGTAGGTTCCCATTACGTTGATAGTAATGCCAAAATCCTATTCTAGTATTACAAACAATGAGCGGTATCTAACAATACATCACTGCTACTCAAGTAACAGAATGCCAGTGGTTTGACATAATCTATCCGTGACCAATGTTTCCATGTAGTCTAGTCCTTTGGTCCAGATATTTTAATTGACCACAAGGCATAGAGCGTGTCACCCTTGTATATTTCAATGTTTGGTTTCTTGATGTCCGAGTAGACTTACTAAAACAATTGAGCTCAATATCTCATATTGACTTATTTGAGAACAACCACGCATTTTGCAGTCTCACTCAATCAAGAGGCTCGTAGATATCGCTCATGTTATGTAGGAGGAACATATCCTCTCTAAGTTACTCACATCCCTCTGCATGACTTGTAGTATATCCAATAGTCGACTTTATAATCACTTTATTACAGTCAACGTTTGACGACATTAAAATATAGAAATTCTCATGTAGGGAACCGTAGTGACTTCAAATCAAAGGACTACGTACACCATTGTCACTGTGAGAACTGCCTATGACACTCACGTAACGACCCATGCAGCGTTCTCATGGTGGGTCGTCCAGTACATTATTACTCTAATATGTACCCATGTAAAGACTTGATATCTCATATCCATGGTCCGTGAGATATGATTATCAGTTTATGCACAAACTAGTCTTTATGTAAAATTGTTGTCCTAATTCACAATAATACTTGACTAGGGACATTTAAGAATAATATTCTGATTACAACCAATAGGATCTCACAATCAAGTCATGCACTTGATGTACCATGGTATTGAACCTACTATTTTAAGGACTTATTATGTTCATTTAATCACAATAAACTACACAATAAACAAAATACTCCATACATAAAATAAATATCATGATGCAATGTAAACTATAAATGTCAATACACAACTGGCCTTTAGGGCATACACCGACAATCTCCCATAGAGCCAATCCGACATACATATCATGCTTGTAGACCTAGTGTGACACTCATTCTTTCGCTGTGCAAGAGGCTTTGTCAGTGGGTCAGTGATGTTGTCATCTGTCGGTACTCTGCACATCTCCTCTATCGATGATCTCTTGAATGAGATGGATGCACCTAAGTATATGTTTGGATCGCTAGTGAGATTTAGGCTCCTTAGCTTGTGCAATGTACCCATTGTTATCACAATAGAAGTCCACCGGGTCCACAATGCTAGGAACTATGTCGAGTTCAATGATGAACTTTCTGATCCAAATAACCTCCTTTGCTGCATTGGAGGCAGTAATATACTTAGCCATTGTGGTGGAATCGGCTCCTGTCTCTTGCTTCGAACTCTTCCAGCTCACAACTCCACCATTTAGGCAAAACACAAAACCCGATTGTGAATTGGAATCGTCCTTATCGGACTGAATGCTAGCGTCAGTGTAACCCTTTACAACAAGCTCTTCCTCATCTCCATATACCAAGAACGAATTCTTAGTCCTTCTTAAGTACTTAAGGATGTTCTTAACAGCAGTCTTGTAGCGCCCCGAATTTCCAATAAACAAAATTAGAAATAAGTGACACAATTTTCAGAATCAACTGTAATCAAAACACACAAATACAGGAAAAAATTAAAACTTTTTATTACGTTAGTTCTTTCTTACATTTGCACAGCGGAAAAATTAATTAATTTATTACAACACAGCCCAACACTTAAACTTTAATAATCTCAAATACAAGCTTCCACTTTACTTGGGCAACTCATTTGCAAATTCTGCAAAATAACTGAAGAGTGGGGACGTCAGTTGAAGGAAACTGACGCAATACTATAGTAATAGCAATCTTCCAAAGTCTCACAATCACAAACTTGCCACATAACATGAAATGAAATAACGATGAAATAATCAATAAACAACAAGTGAAACAATACTAAGTAAGTGTGTGTCCAAAAAAAAAAAAACAAAAGAGAAATGCATTAAAATAATGTTCAAGAAAACACAATACACACGATGATTTCTAATACATACTTGTCGGATTCTATGCATCTCATTCTACATAGGTCTGGTGCAAGCTCTTATCGTTCTCCCCTTTATAGGGTTCAATCCCTCAACCTACTACCATGACTACTACAAGATTTAGACATTTTACAAGTATTGGCTCTCGCCTTTGAAATACTAAAGACAAATCTCACTCCGTAGATCATTCTGTGTCATATTTTAACGATCATCCCAGATAACTGGGGACTGTATCACTCCGCAGGTCATTCTGGAGCTCTCATTGCACAAATACCCATGAGCGTCGCTCTCATCCTGGAATATTGGAGATCAATCCCACTCTGTGGATCATTTTGTAGCCTATTTCATCTATCGTCCCAGAATACTGGGAATTATCTAACTCCGCGGATCATCCTGGAGTCCATAACTCACGTTTGCTCTTGTTTCATCATATCACCATCTAGTGCCTGTTCTTATGCATACATATAAATAACCTGGCCACCTAAGCTAGCTCCACCCTACCGGACTTAAACCCACAAAACTAGGAACACAAGCCGTTCCTAGCCAATTCCCACAATCAATTAATTCACTGCCGGTAATTCTGGGTCCTGCTCAACCTCTAGTGCTCACAACACAAAAAATCCCCAACTAACTTACTAGGGTCCACAACATAACCATAAATCTCAAATCAACCCAACTTGGTTCAATAATACAAAATATTCTTTCATATATGAAAACAAATTCAACTTACGGAAATTCTTTAAACTCGACCTCTTGAATCTCATGTTCCATTCATTCGTAAAGTTGAATTAATTCAACTATAAATTCATTCAATCTCAATTGGAACAAATCTCTTAAATATTTGGGATCCCATCCCCAAAATCTGAAATTTACACATCTTTAAACTGAAAATAACTCTTAAAATTCTGAAAAAATTATCCTTCAAAACTGAATCATATGACCCTTAAAAAATGAGAATTTCATCTACAAAATTATAGATTTATTTTCCCCAAACCATGACTTGAATATATCGAAAATTGAAACTAGATTTTTACCAAAATCTGAATGTTACATGATTTTGTTCTTCAAAATAATACCCTCCAAAATCAATATTAAATTCTAGAAAAATTAACTTAAATCCAGCACATATCAAAGAACTCACCAAAAGAATATGGACACAAACAAATTAAATTAAAAGGTTTCAATTCGATAAATTCTGAAAACTATCTTTTATCTAAAATCTGAAAGTTATACCTTCTTATCCTCAAGAACAATCCATTCAAAAGTAAATATTAAATTCTGAAAATTTTAGTTTATATTTACTCCATACACATAGAATTTGTGGCCAAATTTATAATCCATTCGCACGAAAATAGAAGCCCCAAATCATCAATAAACTGAAACTCATACTTATCATAAAATCTGAAACTTGCCTCTTTTAGAATTTGAAAGATACTTTATTAGAACTCAAAATTTCCGTCTCTAAAAACTGATTTAAATAGTCCCTAAAACTGAGAATTAATCTTTCAAAAACGTAGATTTATTTCATTCAAAACATTGTTTGAACATATCAAAAACTTGGAATTAGATCCAACAAAAATATGAAATTTAACAATTTCGAAACCAACCAAAACTCAATTGAATCTCACATAAATATTAGATTAAACACATACATATGCATTTCTATATGTATACTAGTATTCCCCCACCATAGCACACATGCCCCACACACAAAACTCCTCGAAAAATGAGCCCAAACACCCAACCCGAGAGCCAAACAGCAACCCGAGTGTGCACAGTGCGCGGGTTGGCACTGTGCAACCCTCGGTTGTTGTTCAACCCCAAACCGAGCAACCCTAGGTCTATGTTTAAAGCCGAAACCTAACCCTAGGTTCTCCTCCACTTCTTGCATATTTTCTTCGATTATTTTGACATGTATTTGCATATAAAAACTCAAATTTTCAATTCATCATAAATTTATCTCAAAATAGCGAATAACCCATAAAATTTCATCTCTTAATTATTCAAAATATGTTCTTTAATCATGCATATTGATCTACACATCTACAATAACATATAAGTTTATTAGCTCTAATTCAACAAACAAAATTTGATCTTTCATGCGTAGAAAATTTTCACTATTCAAGAGTAACTTATTTTAGATCAACATGAATATTTAGATCGCATGACAACTCTAATCATCCACAATAATACCTGGGTTCAAATAAATTTCCCCAAATAAAATATGATTTGTCATACATCAAATATTCATCATTCAAAAGAGAATCAACATAAGAGTATCATGCCATCAGGATTAAATTTTTATCATATTAAAAAACTATCTTTATCTAAATAATCCATCTCTACAATTAACTCATAAACAAACATCATATTCATGCCAATAATCATCTATATAATAAAACACAAAGAATAGCTATCAAATGGCTCTCCTTCAATCAATGGTTCAGATCTAAGCTCCCAAATGACATTCCCCCTCCTCCCCAAAAAAAAAACTCTTTTATTTATTTATTTATTTATTTATTTCTCTCTCTCTCTCTCTTTCTCTCTCTCTCTCTCCTCTCTCTTATTCAAATCAGTTTGCCCCCTCTATTCTCCAAACCAGAGAGCTCAAATTTCTCATTCTCTATCTCCCCTAGGGTTTTAAGCTGCTAACTACAAATTCCTAAAACCATTTTCTTAAACCTTCGCTTCCATTCTATTGGCAAAGCCTCCATCATCCTCTCAAGCACGAATCTCCAAGCAAATCCAAATCCAAATCCAATGTCGAACCTCAATCAAGAGGTCGTCGCTGATATCTGATCCGCTGCTGATTCCACATCGATGACTCCCCACCTGAATTGAGAACCTCTGCATGCGATGCGACGACTCTAATTTCATCTCATTAACCGAATTCTCATTCTAATTTTTAATTTTGTGTGTGCAGGGGATTATTTAGTTTTTTGCTGACTCGAATTTTGTGTGCGCATGGGATCTGAGTTCCAAGAGGTATGATTGTTTTATTTTTGGGTTAAATTTTTTTAATTTGGTAATTTATTTGATGAGTTTTTTTATTGGTTTTGATTTAAGGTGTACGCAAGTGAGAGATGGATTATTTAGTGACCTCAATTTGGGCTTCCAAACCTATAGCAGGACAGGTAAGCTGATCAACAACCTAAAATAACTTGGTAAATATGCAACATTAATTTTCTTACTACAAGAGAATATACTATCGTGAAGTGTTCCCTTCACTAGTTATTAGAAACCATGGATAACATAACATATAAGAACTATTAGTGTATGTTTGGATATATAGGATTGGGATGACTGGAGTTTACCGGTGAAGGGTGCAAACTCTCCATTCAAGAAAGACAACTAAAGTAAATTTGTTACTGATCAATTTTGATTTTTTTTTTATAAAAGTGCAATGGGGAGACAAAGTGCTTCATGCATTACATTTTGGTTAAAATAATAATAAGATGCATTTCAATTGTAAACTGAGTCTTAGACAAACAAATGTTTAGATTATTGGTATTATAGATACCTTCACACCTGCACTTGGGTTACCATTGTATTTAGACATGCTCATAGTGGTTATGAGATTAGTGTAAGCTCTATAAAACCTATATGATCATGTCCTTGCATAACTATTACAAGCATCTAAAAGTGATGCTGAAGTTAAAAGAACTCTATGCAGTGTTTCTAACAAACTATATGCATTCCAGGTAAGTTCAAGCTAATGATCAAGAAGGCGATGTATGAGCTTAAAGGTAGATATGCTGCTTCCTCATATAATATGTTTTCTACTTTAATTAATTTGCTAGACCTCTAAAATTATTTTATATAATCAAACCAGGTGCATCGTTTCGAAGACGTGCCGTAGGCACGTGTCAACGGGCAAACTTAGAGATATAATCTCACAAAATCTAAACCCTAGCATGATTCTATATTGTTCATGAGAAATAGAAAAAAAATACATCAAGAGAGTTGGAAGATTACCCACCTCAAGGAAGACCAAATGAAAGATAATCATAATAAGAAAAGAAGCTCCTTCTCCTTCTTACGAAAATTGAGAAATCCAAAGCTTAAAACTCCCCAAAAACGATTAAAGGGGAAAAATTTTATTCACAACAGTGGATGGCGGCTGTTTCTGTAGCTATTATAGGCTGGGCTGGTTTCTGGGATTTTTACGAAGATTTTGCAAAAAAACCCTTAAGAAAAATATATTTTTACATGACTAGGTCTTTCCAAATCAATTAGTTAGGTCAAATCAAATCAATTAGAGTAAAAATCTAACCTCCCTAACTCCTCCAATTTGGCTGGACCTCACTACAGCCTAAAATTTCAATTTTCAAAAATTTGCCTATGAGTGGCAATTTTACAAAAAAACCATTCACTTTGAAATATTTGCAAATATGCCATAATTATTCATAAAAATCCAAAAAAATTAGAATTACTATCTACTAATAAAGATTAAATTTTACAAATAAATTCTCTGACTAAGAAAAATATTTGCAATAAAGTCCCAACAATTCTTAAATTGCATAAACAGATATATATATACTCAATAAAATCAAATCAAATCAAATTAGAGGGATAAAATCTCTCCCCCCAATCTTTCTCCTATCAAAACCGGCCTACCAAAACAACCCAACTAAATTTTGAATTCGAATTTACCTGCAAACGACATTTTGCGCAAAAACTCTTTTCTTTCAAAGTATTTACAAAAATAGTTTCTTTATTCAGAAAAATTCCAAAATTTGGAATATACTCAATTATAAACAGAAAAATTTATTCAGAAATTTAAAAGTTCAAATTTGCACTTCAAAAATATTTGCACGTGCAATAATGTCAATTTTGCAAAAAATTAAAATAATTAAATAAATTGATTTAAAAATTATATATTAATTCAAAATATTGAATTAAAATTACGGGGCGTTACATCACTCCCCCCTTAAAATAGTTCTGTCCTCAGAACTACTTCTAAGGTAATAGTTGTATTTAGAATCTACCATATAAGGATTCATTATTGTATATAGTAAGGCCGTCAATAAAAGGAAAATAAACATGGTACAAAAAATACATAATGTAGAAAACAAAATAAACTTAAAATATAGTATATATATATATATATATATATATATATATATATATATATATATATATATATATATATATATATATATATATAATGTAGAAAATAAGTGTATCAGGAAAGCTATATATAAGTGAATAAAGGTACAAGGCAATAAGAGTGTATATATAATGAAGAAAATAAGTGTATCAGGAAAGCTATATATATGTGAATAAAGGTACAAGGCAATAAGAGCGAAGACACGAAAGCATTAAACAATCTAGAAAAATTTATAGAAACGAAATAGAAAAGAAAGCTATATATAAGTGAATAAAGGTACAAGGCAATAAGAGAGAAGAAACGAAAGGATTAAACAATCTAGAAAAATTTATAGAAACGAAATGGAAAAGAAATGTGACAGCGGAAGATAATATGGATCAGAAGAAATTTCCATACAAAATTAATAATAGGTTAAGTATTAGATAATGCAGTAAAAGAAAAATACAAATTCACTAATCAATTTTGAAAAAAAATTGAGAAAAACAAAAGAAATTGAAAAGATATAAGAAAAGCACAGTAAAAGGGGGTCTAAGATAAGTATGACAAGCAAAATGGTGAAAGCAGTAAGATGTAGAATGAAAAAGAATAAGGGGAAAAAAACAGAAGTATATAACTAAATAAAAGGAAAAAAAACACAATGTAAGTGTAAAGAATTGAAGAATTGAAAAAGTATTGATAAATTGTAATGAAGTAGGAAGAGTTTGAAAATAGACTAAGGACGTAAATAATGATTAAGTAGTTTTTTTAATAAAAAAATTACTATGATGAGAAAAGCAGTATTATGACAAAGATTAAATAGTATAAAACAAAAAGAAAAAAATTTTTTCGAAATCCAAAGCAGACTGATAAATAACAGGGAAGAGCATAATGTTTAAAAAGTGGTTAGCAGTAACTGATAAGAATTTTGAAAAATTAAAGGAAAGAGAAGTTAATTAGAAGAAAAATTTGAAGAATAGAGTGGCTAAAAATAACCGTTAACTAAACTATGACTATATATTAAGAGATAAAGGGAAACAACAATTTAAGAGAAAACTGTTAGATGCGAGGGGAAGAAATAATAAAAATCTGAGAAATATACACGTTTTAAATTCAGTTAAAGCATAAACAATGATAAGTATAATGGAAAAATAAATAAATAATGATGCATAAAAAAAGTTTATAATATACAAATCGTTGGTGAAGTTCCATATATATATATATATATATATATATATATATATATATATATATATATATATATATATATATATATATATATATATACGATTTAAAATTTAATACATAGAATAATGATTAGTATATATCAAAATAATTATAAGTTGTCAAGCATAGTAAGAAAATTAACTATATGCGTAGATAAGTAAGAAATAAAAAAAAAAGTATAATAAAACAAACAATGTTATAATATGAAAATTATAAGTAGTTGTCATAGTAAAACAAAATATAATAACAGTAAAAGTATTAATATGCTATCGAAATAGTATATAACATTTAATACATAGAAATAGAATTTAGATAGTAAATAAAAGTATAAATAATAAAAGTTATATTATATGGGTAGTAAACAAATATAAGATAAGTTAGCAATTAAATATACATTACAAATTAAATTGTGTAAAAATATAAAAATACTAACACATGGAAAGCTAAATTATATATATATATATATATATATATATATATATATATATATATATATATATATATATATATATATATATATATATATATATATATATATATATATATATATATATATATATATATATATATATATATATATATATATATATATATATATATATATATATATATATATATATATATATATATATATATATATATATAATAATAATAATAATAATAATAATAATAATAATAATAATAATAATAATAATAATAATAATAATAATAATATTAAGATAGCAAAAATAGTTAATAGTAAACAATGATGATATAGGATGAAGAATATGTTGTCGTCACAGAAGTAAGTATAGATGATAAAGTGGTTGAGTCAATGTGTATATGAGTATAACTGAATTATAAATAATATAGTTGAAGTAGTATAGACTAAGTTTTAAAATATTATAAAATAGTATAAATTAATACAAAAGAATGGAATAGTGGTAAGTAATACTCCTTCCGTTTCACTTTAAGTGATGTTCAGGAGTTTTGCACATAGATTAAGAAAAGGTGAGATAAACATTTGTTTCCCTCTACACCCTTATTAATAAGTCTCCGTGATTTAATTACTAATTCCTTTTCCAATATAGATTCTGATTTCAAGAAATTGTAATTAATGTTTTCTCAATACAAATTCTGTTATCAAGACATTCTTTTTACATCGTTTACATCATTCACTTTGTCCAAAACTAATTTAAATTCAAAATTATTCACATATATATAGAGTTGCTAGTAGTAGATGGTGAGTTGGCATTAAATTTTTGGAGAAAATAAAATCTAGAAAGTTGAAACTACAATTTTCTAAGAATATTTGATAGGATTAAGATGAGTTATTAAGACAAAATTTCAACATAAATAAGGGTTTTCTTGGAAAAAATGGATAATATCACTTAAAGTGAAACAAGAAAGAACCCCTAAATATCACTTAAAGTGAAACGAAGGGAGTATATATAAACTAAAGTGAGGGGTCATTAAAGTAGAAAAATCTCTTTTGCTGTGGGTTCGCCTTATTGATGTCTAGCTGCAGGCTTGCCTCCTTGACATCAAGTTGCAAATTTGCCTCCGCGACATCAGGTTGCAGGTTGTCTTCTGGATATTCGGTTACAGTTTTTGCAACCCCGACATCCAGTTGCAAGTTTGTATCCATTGACGTCTAGTTGCAGATTTGCCTTCTCGACATCCGGTTGCAACAAAATGGTGAAATGGAATGATGTAATCTTCTATATGTACTAGGATATTGGACGTTTAATTTAAGTATGATTTTACGTTTTGAAATTCGTGATATAAAAATAGAAGCAAAAGTAGGAAATGGAGTAGAAAGTCATGTGATTGAATATTAAAAAAAATGTATAGATTATAAATATCAAATATTAATAGTAGGAATTAGTAGTAGTGAAAATGATTTATAAAAGTAAGGAGAAAGACAGAATCAAATACATGCATAAGCTTGAATGTGAACGTGAATGAGAAAATAAATATGTAGTATAGTAAATTTACGCAATAAATATATTTTATAAAATATACGGCAATATAGTAATTAGATAAGTGTAAAATGATATGCATAGTAAATATGTTGAAATATATGGTATATATATAGTAATTAGTAGGAAGTACATGTAGTAATCAAGAATGTAATGATAATAAAAATTGAAATAAAGTAAAATATAAGTAGCGAGTGCATATAGTACACTCGAGAGGTATAAAGCAACAAAATTAATAAGTAGCTATAATTGGTTAAAAGTAAATATAACAAAAAGTAGTAAACAATAAGTAATAATAAGGGTATTGAATATAAGGTGTAAAAAAAATTAATAATAAAATAAAAATTTCAATGTGCAGAGGTATATCATATTTATATGAGTAAAAACAATATTACAATTAAGTTTAAATACACCGAAATAAATAAGACAATACAAAATAATGGAAAATATAATATCGAAAATCAAAGTATATATATAAAATGAAAGTAAATATGCAAAAAATCAAATTTTATAATATAATAAAAATAATAATGAAAGAAAATAATAGTTCCAATAATAACTTAACACATAGTAATTCAAAAAATTAATGTAATATGTAAAGTAATAGAAAAATAAATGAGTAACATAAAAGCGCATGAAAGTAAGAATAAAATATCAAGAAAAAAAATGAGTAAGTCAACTTAAAAGATAAGACTAAGGAAGATAGAGAGAATAATAAATATCCAAGTGAATTAATAGTATAAGAAAATAATTCCATGAAAAAAGGAAAAAAATATTAAACATAAGATGAAATGTACTAGGAGAAAAATCCACGAAGAAATATTAAGGAGAAATGTTAGTCTATGTAAAAGGTATCAAGAATGTAAGTTCAAACCAACCATAGTACTCGTGATACAAAGTAAAGCATGCTCGCGTACAATATCACATCAATATATACGAAGAGAGTATCACGAATGCAAGTTCAATAACTATAACATTTATGACTCAAAACTGACACTCACACATCTAATGTCCACCCAAATTTTGCTTCCCGATACCATGCATAGTATTACTAATTGAAGTTTGTTCTGATGCCAAACTTGTAGCGCCCCGAATTTCCAATAAATAAAATTAGAAATAAGTGGCACAATTTCCAGAATCAACTTCAATGTAATCCAAACACAGTATCAAATACAGGGAAAAATTAATACTTTTTATTACATCAGTTCTTTCTTACATTTGCACAGTGAAAAAATTAAATACATTTATTACAACACAACCCAAGATTCCACTTTACTTGGGCAACTTATTTGCAAATTCTGCAAAATAACTGAAGAGTGGGGACGTCAGTTGAAGGCAACTGACGCAATACTATAGTAATAGCAACATTCCAAAGTCTCACAATCACAAACTTACCACATAACATGAAATGAAATAACGATAAAAGAATCAATAAACAACAAGTGAAACTATACTAAGTAAATGTGTGTAAAAAAACAAAAGAGAAATCCATTAAAAGAATGTTCAAGAAAATACAATGCACACGATGATTTCTAATGCATCCCATTCTACTATGCATCCCATTCTACTAGGTCCGGTGCAATCCCTTATCGCTATCCACTTTATGGAGTTCAATCCCTTGTTATGAAACCTAAAACCATGACTACTATGAGATTTAGACATTTTGCAAGTATTGACTCTCGCTCTTGGAATACTGGAGACCATTCCCACTCTGTGGATCAATCTGTGGCCTATATCATCGATCGTCCCGGAATACTGGGGACTGTTTCACTCCGCAGGTCATTCTGGAGCCCTCATTGCACAAATAGCCCATGAGTGTCGCTCTTGTCCCTAAATATTGGAGATCACTCCCACTCTGTGGATCATTCTGTGCCCTATTTCATCCATCGTCCCGAAATATTAGGGATTATCTCACTCAATGGATCATCCTGGAGCCTATAACTCACGTTTGCTCTTGTTTTATCATATCACCATCTAGTGCCTGTCCTTATGCATAAATATAAGTAACCTGAGCCACCTAAGCTAGCTCCACCCTACCAGACTTAAACCTACAAAACTAAGAACACTAGCCCTTCCTGGCCAATTCCCACAATTAATTAATTCATTACCGGTAATTTTGGGTCCCGCTCAAACTCTAGTGCTCACAACACAAAAAATCCCCATCTAACTTACTAGGGTCCACAACATAACCCTGAATCTCAAATCAACCCAACTTGGTTAAATAATACAAACTATTCTTTCATATATGGAAACAAATTCAACTTACGGAAATTATTTAAACTCGACCTTCTGAATCTCACTTTCCATTCATTCGTAAAGTTCAATTAATTCAACTATAAGTTCATTCAATCTCAACCGAAATAAATCTCTTAAATATTTGGGATCTCATCCCCAAAATATGAAATTTTATAGTTTCCAAAATTCAAAATTTACACATCTTTAAAACTGAAAATAACTCTTAAAATTCTTAAATAATTATCCTTCAAAACTGAAGCATATGACCCTTAAAAATTGAGAATTCTATCTACAAAAATATAGATTTATTTTCCCCAAACCATTACTTGAATACATCAAAAATTGAAACTAGATTTTCACCAAAATCTGAAAGTTACATGATTTTGTTCTTCAAAAGAGTACACTCCAAAATTAATATTAAATTCTGGAAAAATTAACTCAAATCCAGCACATATCAAAGAACTCACCATAAGAATCTGGACTCAAAAAAATTAAATTAAAGGGTTTAAATTCAATAAATTCTGAAAACTATCTTTTATCCAAAATCTTAAAGTTATACATTCTTATCCTCAAGAACAGTCCATTCAAAAGTAAAAAATAAATTCTGGAAAATTTAGTTTATATTTACTCCATAAACATAGATTTTTTTGGCAAATTTATAATCCATAAACTGAAACTCCTACTTATTATAAAATCTGAAACCCGCCTCTTTTAGAATTTGAAAAATACTCCAATAGAACTCAAAATTATCGTCTCTAAAAATTGAAATAAATAGTCCCCAAAACTGAGAATTTAATCTCTAAAAAACGTAGATTTATTTCCTTCAAAACATTGTTTGAACATATCAAAAATTTGGAACTAGATCCAACAAAAATATGAAATTTAACAATTTCGAAACCAACCAAAACTCAATCGAATCTCACATAAATATTAGATTAAATACATACATATGCACTTCTATATGTATACTAGTATTCCCCCACCATAGCACACAAGCCCCACAGACAAAACTCCTCGAAATACGAGCCCAAACACCCAACCCGAGAGCCAAACAGCAACCCCGGTTTGCACAGTGCTCTGGTTGGCACTTGCAACCCTCGGTTGCTGTTCAACCCCCAAACGAGCAACCCTAGGTCTATGTTTAAAGCCGAAACCTAACCCTAGGTCCTCCTCCACTTCTTGCATATTTTCTTCGATTACTTTGACATGTATTTGCATATAAAAACTCAAATTTTCAATTCATCATAAATTTATCTCAAAATAGCGAATAACCCATAAAATTTCATCTTTTAATTATTCAAAATATGTTCTTTAATCATGCATATTGATCTACACATCTACAATAACATATAAGTTTATTAGCTCTAATTCTACAAACAAAATTTGATCTTTCATGCTTAGAAAATTTCAACTATTCAAGAGCAACTTATTTTAGATCAACATGAATATTTAGATCGTATGACAACTCTAATCATCCACAATAATACCTGGATTCAAATAAATTTCTACAAATAAAACATGATCTTTCATACTTCAAATATTCATTGTTCAAAAGAGAATCAACATAAGAGTATCAAGCCATCAGGATTAATTTTTTATCATATTAACAAACCATCTTTATCTAAATAATCCATCTCTACAATCAACTCATAAACAAGCGTCATATTCATGCCAGTAATCATAATCTCAAAAAATCTAAACCCTAGCATGATTCTATATTGTTCATGAGAAATAGAAAAAAAAAATATCAAGAGAGTTGGAAGATTACCCACCTCAAGGAAGATCACATGAAAGATAATAATAATAAGAATAGAAGCACCTCCTCCTCCTTGCGAAAAATGAGATATCCAAAGCTCCAAACTCCTTAAAAACGATTAAAGAGAAATTTTTTTGTTCACAATAGTGGAGGGAGGCTATTGCTGTAGCTATTATAGGACGAGCTGATTTCTGGGATTTTTATGAGCTTAAGGAAAATATATTTTTACATGACTAGGTCTTTCCGAATGAATTAGTTAGGTAAAATCAAATCAATTAGAGTGAAAATATAAACCCCCCCCCCCCCCCAACTCCTCCAATTTGTCTGACTCTCACTGCTGCCCAGAATTTCAGAATTTCAATTTTTCTAAATTTGCCTTTGAGTGGCAATTTTACAAAAAAAAATCATTCACTTTGAAATATTTGCAAATATGCCATAAATTATTCATAAAAATCCAAAAAATTTAGAATTGCTATCTACTAATAAAGATTGTATTTTTCGAATAATTTTTAATTTTGAAATTTTTTCCTTTGAGTGGAAATTTTACAAAAAAGTCCTTCACTTTGAAATATTTGCAAATATGCCATAAATTATTAATTTAGAATTACTATCTACTAATAAAGATTGTATTTTAAGTATCTGGACTCAAACAAATTAAATTAAAGAGTTTAAATTCAATAAATTCTGAAAACTATCTTTTATCCAAAATCTGAAAGTTATACATTCTTGTCCTTAAGAACTGTCCATTCAAAAATAAAAAATAAATTCTGGAAAATTTAGTTTATATTTACCCCATACACCGAGATTTTTTTTTTGCCAAATTTATAATCCATTCGCACGAAAATAGAAGCCCCAAATCATCAATAAACTGAAACTCATACTTATTGTATAATTTGAAACTTGCCTCTTTTAGAATTTGAAAAATACTCCTTTTTTTTAAACACGGATAGAGCCTTGTGACTCCGGCCAAACAAATAAATAGCAATAAAGAAAGAGTAACATACAGCGACCCATTTTACAAAGAGTAAAACTAGGGAACAACAAAAACAACAACTGTACAACAGGGCCCAAAATTGAGGTAAAAAATAGACCAAAGCCGTCGCGAACAAGCACCAAACCACGAAGACCCCAAGAAAAGAGAAGAGACAATGATGGCCTATCCGACGACCAAGCAAACCGACGAAAAGACCACCCGAACACATTTGAAACGAAGACACCCATCGCCGATGGTCGCGCACTAAAAACAGGCCCACCAAACTGAAACGACCACAGCAAGCGAAACAGTCAAGCCGCCAACCATCCAAACCAACTTCGGGCAAAACCCCAAACTCAGAGAACGAAAAGAAACAATAGAGAAGCTAAAATGCTTCGACATGGCATCGCTGTCACCACACAACCAGAACAGCACTGGGCCTAGCCCCAAACACCCAATAAGAAAAGAAAAGCAACTCGGCCAGTACAACATGGCAACGCAGCCACAGTCAACCGCTATAAAGAAAACAACTGAACCATAGATCTCAGAAGATAGAGAAAATAAAGAAGAGGGACCAAAGACAAACAGTGTCCGAGAACACTAACTACAAACGCAACGAAGAGAGGCCACCCCAAACACTGACCTCGAAGTACCCTCGCAAAGGAAGCAAAAGCCACAGCTGACCAAAACACTGAACCACCTGAAACCAACACAGCAAACAAAACCAACAGACCGCATGCCATCCGAACTAAATCTGGGCTAACCCCAAACTCAGAAGGCGAAAAGAAACAACAAGGTAGCTAAATCGCTATGACTTGGCATCGCGGCCCCCAACCAATCAGAACAGCTGTGGGCCTAATCCCAAACATTCAAAACGAAAAGAACAATAGAGCAGTTCATTTAATACAATAAGGTAACACAGTCACAGCCAGTACTCAAAATAACACAGTGGACAAAAGAAGACCACAACACAAGAAGCGAGTAAAATGGAAGATAACATCACCAGATGAAATGACAAGAACATAATAAAGATGTGCCCATCAACCGTAAGCACAAAATAAAGACAAAATATAGACTAGGAGCAAAATACAAACAGTGCCCGAACACCCCGGAGTAAGAACAAAAGATCTGAGTGCCACCAAAACCGGTCACCCCAAACACATGTCCAAATGGACCTGCGAGAACACCTCAAAAAACAACCCAAAAAAATCAAGGGAGCAGCATGAGAAATAGACGAAGGCCTCACCCCTGCAAAAGCAAAAACCAAGCCACTGCAATTAGGGATTATGAACATTTAAAAGAGTAGTAGTGGGGAAAGTAGAATGTAAATAAAAAGCAGCCTCATCAAGTCTATAAGTACAACCGCTGAACCTTGTGGAAGGGAAGGTAAGATGGCCAATGCTTAGAGAAGAAAATAAACTCATCGATAATAGTATCAATAGGCTTAACCGAATTATTAAAAATGCGATTATTTCTTTCTCTCCAAATAACCCAGATGATGGCCATAGTAGAGAGAATCCAAGACTTGCGATACCTTTTACAAACTAGCTGAAGGTTCCAGGTAGCTAGGAATGAGGAGGGTAGAGAAGGAGTCTGCCAAGCTAGATGGCAGATCCGCCATAACGGTCTGGTAAACTCGCAAAGAAAAAATAGGTGGTCAATGTCTTCGTGACAATGAGAACACAAGGAACATACCTGACCTATAGCTAGGTTCCTTTTATTGAGGACATCTACAGTTAAGAGTCTGTTATTAATAGCGAGCCAAGACAGGCTTTTTGCCTTAAGCAGAGCACAGCAGCTCCAAATGCTTTTAGCGAGAGGAGAAATAACACCTTCGTGATTGAGAAAGTTGTAAAAGGATTTAACAGAAAAGGAGCCAGTACTGGTCCAACGCCAAACGAAATCTTCATTAGGATGCCAAGTGTAACTATTTAGAAGCGAAATGAGGTGAAAGAATTCCGGTTGAAGAGAAGGGGGAGATCACTAGAGAACGTAATATTCCACTCTCTGTTGTTGTTCTGAACAGACAAATAGTCTGCCACTTTGGAAGCAGGGTTAAGAGCGAGACGATAGAGAGCCGGATAGGCCGAGGCCAGCTTCAGATTGCCAATCCAAAGGTCCATCCAGATCTTGGTCTTGGAACCATCGGCACAAACATGGATAATACTACTGTGAAAGGGGTCTACCACTTTCCACACCCCTTTCCAAAACGGTGATTCTCTGTAAGAGAGAGTTGGGCTAAAATCCCAGACCCTCTGGCGTCGAAAACAAGAATAAGAAATCATGCGAGCCCAGGGTAAATGATCCTCCTTAAGCATTTTCCATAACCATTTAGCCAAAAGAGCTAAATTTTGGTTGCGAAGGTTAAGGACACCTAAATTGCCGGCAGTCTTGGCCGTACAAACCACCTTCCAATTACAAAGGTGGGTACCCGCTCCATAACTGTCAGAACCGGACCAGAAGAAATTTCTTCTGATTTGATCAATCCTGTTGATCACCCAGGAAGGAACGTAATAAAAGGACATTATATACAGGGGAATAAAAGAGAGAACCACGTTAACCAAAATTAATCTTCCGCCTCTAGAAAGGTTTTTACCTATCCACACGTTAAGTCTGGACTTGACTTTATCAATCATCGGAAGCCAGTCTGATTTATGCAGCTTGCTGATGAACCAAATATTATTCACATTTGGGAGCAATAATATTAATGCAATTCGACATTTAAAAGCTCTATATATGGTATTTAACTCTTATTTTCTCTTTTCCATAGGAAACAGCCTAAAACAGCGAAACGAAGCAGATTCAGGATTTTAAGGATGAACTCAGAATATTGCAGAGCATCAGTCGACTGATTCTTCCACACAGGCGACTGAACAGAGAAATCAAGTTTACGCAGAAGTCTCGACACAGTCGACTTACTCCAATACCAGTCGACTGGTAGGCGGCAGAGTTAAAAGATAAGATATTTGAAGATTCGTCCAAATCTAATCCAAATCAAAACAGAAAAGGAAGAATAGAAGAAAAGAGGAAGAAATAACACGCAGAGCAACGAGGGAGGAAATAAAAAAAGAAAAGGACTTTTCTATAAAAAGAAGAGTGCAAATCCTAATTCTCTTCTCTTGTTCTATAAATACCAACCAAGAAGGAAGCGGCTAAAAAAAGATCTATCTCTTGGACTATCTCTGGATCAGCCAGGAAGGCCATCGACAGCAAGCATCAAAGGAGGAGAACAAGTCGACTGCTGATTGGGCTGAAGTGCAACATCATACAAATCAGCGTTCTTCTGTTCTTTCTCTTTAGTTTTTATTTCTATTGTAGTTATGAACTCTATTATATTAATCAATAAAGATTGTATTATGTGCAACTAATTTCATAGTTGGGTAGATTGAAACCGTAGTCATGTAATGTTTATATTCTTCTAAATGCTACTCTATTATTTATTGACTAAACCTGAGAGTATTGGTATAGATTTATAATGCTCAAACTTGTTCAGATGTTTCTGAGAAGAGCAGTCGACTGATGTGACAGTAAGTCGACTGCATTATAGAACCTGAGTTTATCAAGTCTGTGTAGTATAGATCTGAATCTGTTAAATGAGCATATTGAGACGACCCGTATCTCGTGTTCATATCTTATAACAAGGGAATCTTTAGGGGTTCTTGGTTTAATCAACTTGAGGGATCTAGATCTGATACCAATTTCTAGAACTTCAAGTGTTTGTTCGTTTCCATTGTTCCTATGCTTTCTTTGAGTGCAACTTAGTAGATATGCTAAATACTTAAGGGAAGAAACGAATTAGAGTAGATACCATGCCTAATTCTTGGCCTAGGGAAACATTAACTTTAAGGAGTAGATACCATGCCCTTAAGGAGAACAAACATGAGTAATGGATGTAGTATATGACTTAGCATTACTGACTATTGGTGGAGATCAACGCCCAACTACTTTAATAGATATTTGTGACTCAATTTGCGATGCTATTTAATTTAGATTTTTATCCTTTCATTTCCTTAGACTTTTAGATCAACACTTTAAGATTCTGTTTTCTATTTTATTGATTAGTAAGTTAATTTCTACAATCTCTGTGGGATCGACCCTTGCTCGTCACTACGCTTTTCCAAACGATTCGTGTACTTGCGAGGTTTTTAATTTGTGTCTAGTTTATCTATTAAATTAGGTATCTAGATTGCACAACACTTGCCCGTTCTCAATGGGTACCAAGATACTTAACCGGGAACGAAGAGGCATTACAATTGAAGAATTGGGCAATCTCCAATTGACGATTGTTAGACCCACCAAGCCAAAGTGTAACCCCCATTTCCGTAAATACGTATTTTCTAAATATTTTTTGTATTTCGATATTATAAATTTATTATTTGTTAAAATCAATTTTGGATTTTATATTAAAGAGTTTTTCTAATCGAAAATTTATTCATTTTGAATAACAATGTATTTTGATCTTTATTTTCTAGATCTTATTGATCAACTATTTGGATGAGTCCAAATTATATATATATATATATATATATATATATATATATATATATATATATATATTGGGTCATTTTAGTAAATTGTTAAACCCGAACTATTTTGTTATATAATTTTATTATGATTGTTAATTGTTACTTCTGATTATTTAATTTATTTTTTATTTACTGAACTATTTTATTTTCGTACCTATCTAATTTTCATGGCAAATTCCGATTTAATTTTCAAGCCAAATTTATATTCATTGTATTATTTATTTATTTATTGGATCTAAATTTTGGTTCATGAAACTCTTTGTTTTCTGGATAAACTATTTTCTTGTTAGTCCTATTTTTCTTTTAAAAATTGTGAGTATTTTTAATTGAACCCAATTGATTTTGATCTATCTCATATTTGAACCCTAAAATCCAATTTCAGTTGTTCTTGACCCAAATTCACTTTTATTGGATCCTAAACCACTAACCCAATATCCTAATTGTACCCTATAAATACAACTCTAATGCAAACCCTAATATTTGCACACAAATTGCAAACCCTAGACTCTAATCTCTCTCCTCTCTCCTCCCATTCTCTCTTTCCCTGATTGGATTTTTGCCCAAACTGAACCCAACTGCATGTGCTTCTTCTCCGTCCTATTCCCCGGTCAGGCTCTAGCCATCCCCCATCGCTGTCCTTCCGTCGACACCCCAGATCGAGACTCCCAACCCCAGTAGCGCCGCCCCCTACCTCGTCGTCCAGAACCCAAAAGCCCCTTCTCCTCCCCCTCTCCCTTTCGACAACAGACAAACCCCCTAACCCATCCTCTGACTTCGTTTTCCCCAACTCACCTCTTCCCCATTCACCAATTCCAGCGCCCCCTTCTCCCCCGCCACCACTACTGTTCATCTTCCCCAACATTAGAACCTAACTTCCAACCTCCTTTCTCTGATCTCCCGCCCAAACGACTCAGCCCCGCTCTGGCCTCCTCCCTCCCGAATGCCAGTGTCGCCACCATAGCCGACGATGCCCTCTGTGATGCCAGTTCCGGAGCCCCTTGGCTGTTACTGCAATTGCTGGTTGTCTTTTTGTTGCTGCCTTTTGTTTTAGGGTCTTTTGTGCACGTGTTGTGCACATAACTTGTGTGTTCGTGGGATTGTGTTGTTGCGGATTTGTATTCGTTGCTTTGGGATTCTCATCCCGTTATTCTTGGTATTCGTTTTCATCATCTAACAGGCAAGTAACTTGTATTAAATTTCTTTGCATATACAAGTACAAAATACTGCTTGTAATGTAGTTGGGTTCTAGAGATAATTTGTGTGTGAAACCCCTTGTTGATATTGTCTCTATAGTGATGATTCAACCGTAGTTGTCTCACGACATATAGGACCTGAATTAACCTAGGGTTGACCACTTTTGATGTATATGTTCATGCTATCTTGAGATATCAGTGCTGATGTGTTATTCGTGTTATACATGTCAAATACATGTAAAATACCCTATACCATATTGCTTGGACATCTAGTACACCATATTCCATGTTATCATCTTATTGTTATTATCGTTCATCTCATTTTCTAGATTATGTATTGTATTGTTACATTAATAAAATAATTAATAAGCCGGGGTTTAAAGGAATGACTTGAGTAGTGAATTATTTAGTGACTGTGTCAGCCAGTGTTTACCGATTGATTGTGGAGCGCTGACTACGGCACCCCAATCTTTTGTGTCTTGAACTCGTGAACTCGTGAACCCGTGAACTTGTGAACTCGTGAATCAGTGTATCATTATAATGAATTGTGTAACAATATTGTAGCGTATCAGTGATTACCGTATCGACACATGATCTATAGAATTCGCCACTCAGTCTAAACGAAATTGATTGTATGCATTGAACCTGTGGTACGGAACACATGGGACACAGTAGTACATGCATTAGTTAGGATTAAAATAAATAATAGACTTAAGGATTAACACAACATCGACATTGTATATTGTTCATCATTGTTCCTATTGTTATCGAATATTACATGATACTTGTTCACTCGACACTTATTACATGCTACTCACACTTGTTTATCTTGCCATGCTAGTTGTTATATTTTATTATCATGCATATTCTATGTTATTAGTTATCCTTTTCCCTATGTACTTGTGCCTGCACTACAAGCAGCCCGTAACTTGCATTGATGGGCGTTTTGTTTTCTTTTCCTCTTCCTGCAATTTATTAAATTGCAGATTTTGGAGAACAGTTGCCTGCTGGAGTCGGAGAACAAACAGTATGAAGACTACTGCTTTTTAATTGCTCCTTGCTTTAATAAACTTAATATATTGAGACTTATTATTATTTGGATTGTATTTATTATTGTGTTGGACTTATGTCCCGAATATTGTTATTTTATTTCCAGACGTTAGATTATTATTGTACTTGGATATTATATATTGCTTCTTTTCAAGTATTGTTGTTCATGAGATTATTATTATTGCCTGTGAAATTGATCTGTATTATTTATATTGTTGAGTTGATCGGATAAATAGCTTATGGGTGACGTTAGTCATTTACTGGGCCAATGTCACGTACTCGTATTCCGTATTTTTGGGAAGCGGGGCGTGACACAAAGAACCGAAGATTTGTAGAAATTGATCGAAAGGCCGGACGCACTTTCAAAGATATAGAGAAGTAGTTTGAGATTACGAAGAGAGCACCTGTTGGGTTTGGCAATAATGGTGTCATCAACATATTGTAAGTTGAGGACTTCACGGAAGCTGTGGGAACCACCAAGTCTTTCAATGACATTGGCATTCCAGGCATGCTTCAACAGTTTACTGAAGACATCCGCCACAAGAGTGAACAGGAGAGAGGAGATAGGGTTCCCCTGACAAAGACCGCGCTTACACTGGAATTTGTTGCCTTCCGAGCCATTAATAAGAATGGATGAAGTTCCAGCAAAGAGACTGGACTTCATCCAAGCTATCCACTTAGGACCGAAACCTCTATTTGAGAAGAATGTTGAAAAGAAAATCCCAACTCACCTTATTGTACGCCTTTTCAAAATCTAGTTTAATCATAATCCCCTCATAGTTGGATTTATGGCAGTGGGAAATGACTTCCTGGGCCGAAGCCACACTATCTAGAATGAAGCAATCTTTAATAAAACCCGATTAGGCGGGATCAATAAGAAGAGGGGAAATAACTAGGCTCAGGCGATAAGCTAGAACTTTCATAATGATCTTGAACGTGGTATTGAGGAGACTGATCGGTCTAAAATTAGAAACAGAGTTAGCACCGATAATTTTTGGAATGAGTACGATGTGAGCGTAATTAATACGATCAAAAGAGAAGGATCCTTGGTGGAGATCAACGAACATCTTAACGAGCTCATCTTTAAGATACTCCCAGAATTTTTGGAAGAAGAAAGAAGGAAAACCATCAGGGCCCGGAGCCGAGTCACTTTTAAGAGAGAACACAACCAATTTAATTTCCTTCAGAGAAAAGGGAGCCTCCAAACAAGACAAATCATGATATTCCTGACCGTAGAGCTGTATCTAATCCAGATGAATAGGACGGGATTGAGAACCGAGAAGATTTTTATAGAACTGGAGAAAGGTCGAGTGGAAGTTAGAATTGGAGTGAAGTTCTACACCCTCATGAATGATAGAGGAGATGCAATTGCACCATTGTCGCTGAGAAGTGAAATTACGGAAGAAGGCGGTGTTGCCATCACCCTCTTGAACCTAGCGAACTTTGGCCCACTGCGCCCATTTGATGTGGTCATTATGAAGAATGGAAGCGAATTCCCATTTACAGGAGCTCCTTTCATTACGAAGAGAATCAGAGATCGGACCAAGCTCTTCAAGCTTGTCAATGGATTCTATAGTGGAGAGGAAAATGTGCTTTAGGTCATTGGCGAAAGCAAATCTTTCTTTGCACCAGATCTTGCAACCATATTTGATTGCATAAAGTTTAAGGAGAATACGACCTAAACCGTGAGACCCCGTAACAGAAGCAAGACAATCAGAAATGAGACTGACAAAAACCTGATCATGCAACCAAAATTTTTCAAAACAGAATTTGAACGGCTTAGAGAAGTTATAATTAGATTGTAAGGCGATGGGAACGTGGTCTGAAGACGGATTAGGCATAGCACAAGCGAAGGAATTTTGGAAGAAGGACATCCAGTCATTAGAGACCAGGAAACGGTCAAGTTTGGCCAAAGTCGGAGTGAGACGCATGTTAGACCAAGTGAAGGATCTCCCATTAAGAGGGATATCGGATAAATTAAGTGAACGAATACACTCGTTGAATCGAGAGGAATCCAGACTATGCAAAACGACCCCAGATCTTTCATGGGAGAATCTGGTAATTAAAATCACCACAAAAGATCCAAAACCCTTGAATACTGTTCTGGAAGGAATTAAATTTGTTCCAGAAAAGGTTACGCCACTCGACGGAGGAGGGACCATAAACAGATACTACTGTGAGACCACAGTTGTATTCATGCCAATGAAGGCAAACAATAAGGAAAAAGGTGAGACGATGGACCGTAATAACGGTAAACCGCGATTCCTTAAAACCAAAAAGGTTACCACCATGCGTGTAACGCCCCGAACCCCAAAATTACTGAGTTCGAGATGTTCTTCAGGATCTTTTCGCTTTTCTCGAGTACAATTTTACAAGGAAATTCAAACTTTTCTTTTTACATCAGAGTTACAACATCTCACATTAAAATTTACACAGCGGAAGCAAAATATACAACATTTACATAAATGAATAACAACATAATGAGATCTTTATGCATCCATTCCTCTTTACATATAATTTATCCTGCATACAACACTGTGGGTACGTCAGTTTATTCAACCGACGATAATTATACATGGCCATCCTCTCTACGCCAGAAACAGTATAATGAATCTCATTTCTTACAAATCACAAACTTGTTCATAATAAGCATGTAAAAATCAAAGGGAACTTTTAGAGATGTCGTGTCGTGATTGTGCACTTAATCCTTAATGCAATTTATTTAGTTAACACATGACACTAATGCACACTTGTTCGAATTCTATGCATCCCATACTACATAGGTTCGAGGGCAAGCCTCTTAATCGTTCTTCATTTTTGTAGGGTTCAATCCCCCGCCATGACTTACTCTACTTCTGTAATTCCAATGAGTATCTTAGATGATTCTATGAGTACAAGCATGTATCCTGGCCCCTGGAGTAGAATTTCGCGCCATGTCTTGACTCGTCAAGCATGCATTCTGCGACAATTCAGCCTCCTCCCTGAACACACTCCTCTTGCAGTCACCAAAACATCCCACAAGCGTAACTAGAGTCCGATCATTACTGAGTTGTGCCCGCGCCATGTCTTGACGCATCAAGCATGCATTCTGCGGCTCACACACCCGCACCGTACCCTAGCTCTCATACTCATGTTTTTCTCTCACCTTCATCACCTCCACACTATGTATTAAAGTTACATTAGAATCATGAATAAAAATCAAGCTCTAGAGTTACACTCTCCATCAACCGGACTTATCATTTCATTTCACTTGACCAACCTGGTCTATTTCTCAATTCATTTCATTTCACTGCCGGGGAGACTTAGCTACTCCTTCGTTCAATTTCAAATTCACAATACCCAATTGAGCATCATCAGCTCGTAATTCATTTTAGAGTCTCACAGACTTTCTCATCATGATTAGCCTTTCATAATTATTCATTTAGTTCTCAATTCTCATTTATGATTCCTTTCACATAATTCATACAGCCATAACCAGAATCCATCGATAAAAGCATAAAGTTCACCATTACCAACAGTAAAATAACATGAATCAAATTATCGAAAGTCCACTCTGTACAGTCGACTTGGAAAAGTACCAGTCGACTTATACAGTCACATACAAATTCCTCATAAAAGCTCGGGATAGTCGACTGTTGCACTCAACCAGTCGCCTGTCCCGCAACCGTTCATATTCACAATATTATCCACATAACAGTCGACTGTTCAGTAATCAGTCGTCTGTCCTGGAGATTCCAAACAGCATAATTTCTAAGTCCAGATCAGTCGACTTGCTACACGCATTCGGTCGACTGGGCAGATCCATTTTCAATTAGGGAATTTATTTACAGTTCTTACGCGTACTTGCATCATGATATTAATTAACCATATACATCAATTCATATTCCGTAACATTCACAACATAATCTTTCCAGTTATTAACATGCTCTTTAGGGAAAGCTACTCTAAACATGTATTCGCATTGCTCAAACTTTCTTACAGTAATGAAGGTACAAATCTCAAGTCATCAATATGGGTCTACGTAAATAGAATGTCTTTATTCAGGGGATTTTCAACAGTCATATTCAGAATGAAGCACCAGTCGACTTAACACCAAGTCAGTCGACTGCGCTGACAACTTCAGATATTTATCGTTATTGGTTCTTTTCATTTATTTACCTTCCCTCCATCATATGTGTCATAGGGAGAAATATACATTTAATAATCACGCCATCATGTCTATTGCCCACATTTTATCAGCACATTTCAAAAGCAGTGTTTCGTACCAGTCGGCTGGCTCATGTGGCAGTCGACTGTACCGTCAGTCTTGTCTCAAATTTAATAGCATGTTCAAGCAATTTCTACCGCATTCAATTCACTTTTGTAACATGGTATCAATCATGACAATTATAGTATTATTCCTACGTTAGAAGTCCTGAGAAACACCCACCTTTTATGAAGAAAAATAACGAAATCCCGCAAGTCCTTCAATATAGCGCAGCACTTCTTGTTCCTTTGCTCCACTCCGACTCCTCAGCAATGCTGCTTGCCTCCACAGGAAACTCCCACACAACTCAGAGATACTCTCTATAATCTCAGGAAATTTTAGTGTAAAAGAGATAGGGAATAGTAGGGGGTATTTATATTAGAAGATAAATAGGATGAAGGGTTGAGATCTATTAGGGAGTTGGAGGATTAAGGGCCGAGATTGATTTGGGGGTTGTAAAAACTACCCACAACTCAGGATAACTACCCATGATTTCATCCACTTCTCTTCCCAAAACCGGCCAAGAATTTGTGCCTAATACACGTGTACACTGAGTGCACGTGTAAGCACAAGTCACACTACAAATATACCCAGAATTTAATGGAGAAAGAAATGTTACATTACAAGTTATAGAAGATAATAAGAGGGTTTAAATTCATGGGCTTAAAATCAATTTGGGCCAAAATAAATTTATTAAAAGAAAATAAACAAATTAACATTGGGCTTTAAAGCAAGTATTTTATAGGAAAAATATAATTTATTCATCATGGAGTAATAGCCACATGCTACACAAGCATACTATAAAAGAGAAATAATCTTTAAGTATTTAGGAAAAAGTCGGGGTATTACAACGCGTATCAATAGCATTAAGAGGAATCCAGTTTGAGATCAGAGATCCACCAATGGCACGAAGAAAAGCGGGGGAAGTCGAATCCAACTTAGATTCCTAGATGGAGATCATATCACAATGGGATGAAGAGATCAGGTGAATAATATCTTGTTGCTTGGATGGACAACGAATGCCCCTAATGTTTCAGGAGAGATTAATCATGAGAACGATTATACTCAGAAGCTCTTGAGATTTCACGTTTGCGAATAGCCTCAAAATCTACAATGTGGGAAGAGTCAACCGCAAACCCCATACTAGACGCTAGGTCTATCATGTCGGAATTGGACAAAGAGTCAAAGTGCACTTGGTAGACGGAACCGAGGGTAGAAGGGGACGAAACAAAAGAGACAGGGGGAGGGATTTCCAGGTTACGGATATGAGCAGCTAGGGAGGCTTTAGAGCAGAATATAAGTGATTGTTATTTTTTGCCCTAAGACGAGCACTTGAACGAATGATAATAGGAGTCGATTTGTGATAAGACGAGCAACTAGGGAGGCACTTGAACAAAAATATAGATTTATTTTCCCCAAACCATTACTTGAATATATCAAAAATTGAAACCAAATTTTCACCAAAATCTGAAAGTTACATGATTTTGTTCTTCAAAGAGTACACTCCGAAATTAATATTAAATTCTGGAAAAATTAACTTAAATCCAGCACATATCAAAGAACTCACCATAAGAATCTGGACTCAAACAAATTAAATTAAATGGTTTAAATTCAATAAATTCTGAAAACTATCTTTTATCCAAAATATGAAAGTTATACATTCTTATCCTCAAGAACAGTCCATTCAAAAGTAAAAAAATAAATTCTGGAAAATTTAGTTTATATTTACTCCATAAACATATATTTTTTTTTCTCCAAATTTATAATCCATTTGCACGAAAATAGAAGCCCCAAATCATCAATAAACTGAAACTCATACTTATCATAAAATCTGAAACTTGCCTCTTTTAGAATTTGAAAAATACTCCATTAGAACTCAAAATTTTCATCACTAAAAACTGAAATAAATAGTCCCTAAAACTGAGAATTTAATCTCTAAAAAAATGTAGATTTATTTCCTTCAAAACATTGTTTGAACATATCAAAAACTTGGAACTAGATCCAACAAAAATATGAAATTTAACAATTTCGAAACCAACCAAAACTTAATCGAATCTCACATAAATATTAGATTAAATACATACATATGCACTTATATATGTATACTAGTGTTCCCCCACCATAGCACACAAGCCCCACACACAAAACTCCTCGAAAAACGAGCCCAAACACCTAACCCGAGAGCCAAACAACAACCCCGGTTTGCACAGTGCTCGGGTTGGCACTGTGCAACCCTCGGTTGTTGTTCAACCCCAAAAACGAGCAACCCTAGGTCTAGATTTAAACCCCGAAACCTAACCCTAGGTCCTCCACCACTTCTTGCATATTTTCTTCGATTATTTTGACATATATTTGCTTATAAAAACTCAAATTTTCAATTCATCATAAATTTATCTCAAAACAGTGAATAACCCATAAAATTTCATCTTTTAATTATTTAAAATATGTTTTTTAATCATGCATATTGATCTACACATCTAAAACAACATATAGGTTTATTAGATCTATTTCTACAAACAAAATTTGATCTTTCATGCATAGAAAATTTCCACTATTCAAGAGCAACTTATTTTAGATCAACATGAATATTTAGATCGTATGACAACTCTAATCATCCACAATATTACCTGGGTTCAAATAAATTTCCACAAATAAAATATTATCTTTCATACATCAAATATTCATTGTTCAAAAAAGAATCAACATAAGAGTATCGTGCCATCAGGATTAAATTTTTATCATATTAACAAACCATCTTTATCTAAATAATCCTTCTCTACAATCAACTCATAAACAAACATCATATTCATGCCAATAATCATAA
The DNA here is from genome assembly GCA_017893485.1 of Hemerocallis citrina. Classification (NCBI taxonomy): domain Eukaryota; kingdom Viridiplantae; phylum Streptophyta; class Magnoliopsida; order Asparagales; family Asphodelaceae; genus Hemerocallis; species Hemerocallis citrina. The sequence goes on along the minus strand of CM030367.1, from coordinate 160,206,679 downwards.
TCTAAAAAAATCTAAACCCTAGCATGATTCTATATTGTTCATGAGAAATAGAAAAAAATACATCAAGAGATTTGGAAGATTACCCACCTCAAGGAAGATCAAATGAAAGATAATGATAAGAAAAGAATTGACCTCTGCAATTGTTAACACTGTCCTTTCCTCGGTTCCCATATATATGATGTCTTATTTTCACATCCCTTCTTGGGTTATTAAAAGGATTGACCAGATCAGAAGGAATTTTTTCTGGTCGGGTGCTGATACTTATAGGGCTGGCACCCACCTCTGCAATTGGAAGTTGATTTGCACTTCCAAAGCAGAGGGTGGATTAGGAGTTCTTAATCTCAGAAACCAAAACTTAGACCTTCTCGGTAAATGGTTATGGCGAATTTTGAAAGAAGAGCAATTACCCTGGGCTCGTCTAATTACTCTTAAATGTTTTTCCCGGCATAAAATCTGGAATTTCTCCCATACTCTCTCCCGCAAGGCCTCTCCATTTTGGAGGGGTGTTTGGAAGGTTGCCAATTCTTTTCACTATGGCATCTCCCACGAGTGTGCGGATGGTTCCAAAACCAAGTTTTGGTCCGATTTATGGATCGGGAATATTAAGCTGGAGGTGGCTTTTCCCTCTCTTTACCTTTTAGCTTCTAACCTTTCTGCCTCGGTGGTAGAGCATGTTTCAATCCGCAATAACCAGAAGCTCTGGTCCATCCCATCCAGTTGTGACCTGCCCTCTTCTGTTGCGCCTAATTTCGCTGATCTTTGTCTTTGCTTAAACCGGTACGCCTGCCACCCAAAAGAAGGTTTTAAGTGGCGATGGACCAGCTCAGGCAATTATACAGTGAAATCTTTTTATAACTTCTTTAATTTTGGTGGTGTTTTCTCCCCGTTGACCAAACCCCTTTAGAGCAGCTGTGTTCCCTTGAAGTCTAAAATACTCGATTGGCTTGCCATTAATGACAAACTCCTAACTGTGAAGATCCTTAATAAGAGGAACATGGCTTTAGACCAATTATGTGCCTTGTGTTCTACCGAACATGAAGACGCTGAGCACCTTTTCCTTCAGTGCAATTTCATCCGTCCATTGTGGCAGATTTGTGTGTTGGCTTGGCAGGCTCCTACTATCCCCACCACCTTTTCCTCATGCTAGAAGTCTCCTTCTCTTAGAAAAGACTTCCACAATTCTTGGATCCTCTCGATCTTGATTATCATATGGGTTATTTGGTCTGAAAGGAACAAACAGATTTTTTCACACACCTCTTCTACGATCGATACTATTATTGATGAGTTTTTATTCCTTGCCAAATTTTAGCCTTCCACTTTAATGCAAGATAAAGTGGTTGCATTGCAATTGTTTCGCCTCGAGGAGGCGATTGTTATATTTCATTCTTCTATTCTAATGTTATTTAGTTTGTTTTGCTCTAAAAATTTCCCTTCTCTTTTTTCCTTTGCAGATCTGAGAGCCATTGGTTAGCCTAATGATTACATCTGGGCTCATATTACCCTCTATCTAACTTCTGGTCTGGAGATGTATACTCTGTTCTTTTGGGTGGTCTGTTCTGTTTCTTTTGTTGATGTATGGTGGTACTATGTTCTTTTGGATGGCGTTTCATTATGTGATGGATTATATTTTTTACCTGCGTTATTTTTTATGTCGTTGATTTCTCCCTATGCCTTGGCCTAGTTCACTGTTCATTTCGCTTTATTTTTTAAGCATCAGCTCACGTTTCTGTGTTTCCTTGGCCCTAGCTTTGGCGATGTGGGGATTTCATGGGTATGTAGAGTGCAGTTGTGGTTTTATGTTTTTGTGGCCATGGCTGATTATCATCTGCAGTCCCTGGCTTGCGAAATGTTAGTTTTCTATCCTTGCTTCTGTGATGTTCTAGGTTGGTGGGAGTTGAGTTGTCCCTCCCTTGTTCTGATTTAGAGGTTACCATTTAGTCTTTATCCTTTATCCGTATTTGCTTTCTTTGCCTCTTTATGGAGATCCTATGCTTTGGCCTCCTGGTCCAGAAGCCTCATTTTGGTTCTCAGGGCCTTATGTTCCTTTAAGTGGCATTTCTGCCTTTTGCTGTTTGTTGGACTTCCTGGTCGACTCCCGCTCCGAGTTCGCAGTTGTGTTCACCCCCAGAATTGTGTTTCTGTCGGTTGCTCGGCTGACCTTCGTTTCTTCTGATGATTCTTTTGCTTCTCAGTCTCCCTGACTCTGCTTTTGTCGGCTCCCTCTTCCGTTGGTTCCTTCTTTGCAAGGGTTTGCTAGGTTGTAGTTTGCGGTTGCTGTGGTCGGGCTGTCTTGTTCGACCCTGGCGTTGCATTTTCGGGCGGTTGTCTTCTCCACCCTCATCCTGGCCGACCTGCTTCTCCGATCTCCTTTTGCTCCCTTAGCCTCTTTTATGATTGTTGTTGTCTGTGGCTTTTGTTAGGCAATGTCCTCCATTGCTAGCTTTGTAATTTTCGCTTCTTTTTTGGGTTTACAGTTTTACTCTCTGTAAAATTGTTACTATTTGTACACTTGATTTTTTATATATATTGGGCTGGAATCTCATGATTCTATCCTCGTTATCAAAAAAAGAAAAGAAGCTCCTCCTCATCCTCGCAAAAAATGAGATATCCAAAGCTCCAAAGTCCTAAAAAACGATTAAAGAGAAACTTTTTTGTTCACAATAGTGGAGGGAGGCTGTTGCTGTAGCTATTATAGGCCAAGCTGATTTCTGGGATTTTTACGAAGATTTTACAAAAAACCGCTTAAGGAAAATATATTTTTACATGACTAGGTCTTTCCAGATCAATTGGTTAGGTCAAATCAAATTGATTAGAGTAAAAATATAACCCCCCTAACTCCTCCAATCTATCTTGCCCTCACTGCTACCTAGAATTTCAATTTTCAAAAATTTTCCTTTGAGTGGCAATTTTACAAAAAAGCCCTTCACTTTGAAATATTTGCAAATATGCCATAAATTATTCATAAAAATCCAGAAAATTTAGAATTACTATCTACTAATAAAGATTGTATTTTCCGAATAACTTTTTTGATCAAGAAAATTTTTGCAATAAGGTCCCCAACAATTCCAAAATTGTATAAATATATATATACACAATAAAAGCAAATCAAACAAATTCGAGGGATAAAATCTCTCCCCAAAATCTCTCTCCAGTCAAAACCGGCCTACCAAAACAGCACCACCAAAATTGAATTCGAATTTACCTCCAAACGACATTTTGCAAAAACTTTTTTCTTTCAAAGTATTTACAAAATAGTTTCTTTATTCAAAAATATCCCAAAATTTAGAATATACTTGATTATAAATATGAGAATTTATTCAGAAATTCAAAAGTAGAAATTTGCACAAAATATTTGCACGTGTAAAAATGCCAATTTTACAAAAAATCAAAATAATTAAATAAATTGATTAAAAAGTTATTTATTAATTCAAAAATTGTATTAAAATCACGGGGCATTACAAGTCTAGTGACTCTCACCGGGATCTGACTGGTACCTGCTCGTCATGCTTAAAGCATGTAAGACATCTTGACGAGTACATAACATGATAGATCCATTTGCAGATGCATATGGAATCTTAGTCGTTTAGTCTCTTTCATCTTGAGTGGAAGGACATTGAGCCTTAGACAGGCTTACACCATGCGACATAGGGAGAAATCCTTTCTTGGACTCTTGCATTGAAGCGTTTCAACACTTTGTCTATATATGTACTCTGACCCAGACCAAGCAGTCTCCTTGATCTATCTCTATATGCCTAATACATAGGTAGCTTCACCCGAGTCCTTCATGGAAAAAAAAAATCCATGCCAAGTCTTTACAGGCTGTAAGGTAGGGATGTCATTCCCGATGAGTAATATGTCATCTACATATAATACCAGAAATACAACTGTGCTCACACTAACCTTCTTGTAGACACAAGGTTCATCTTCGTTCTTGATGAAACCAAACTCTTTGATTGCATCATCAAAATGAAGATTCCAGCTTCTAGAAGTTTGCTTTAATCCATAAATGGATCGTTGCATCTTACACACCTTTCCAGTATCCTTTGGAGTGACAAAACCCTCAGGCTGTGTCATGTATAGATCATCGAGAAGATTTCCATTTAGGAAAGCACTTTTGACATCCATATACCATATTTCATAATCGTGATATGCTGCAGTAGCAAGCATGATCCGAATGGATTTAAGCATGGCAACTGGAGAAAAAGTGTCATCATAATCTACATCATGAACTTGCTCGAAACCTTTAGCCACCAACCGCCCCTTATGTAATGCCCCGCCCCAATGCTCAGACAAATTATAAATACTATGTAGTTCCACTGCCCACCACAGGCTGCCTCTCAAAAGGTGGTTAACCGAATTGGTGACTCTTGATCCTTGGAAATAGTATTTATACTCTGATTATCCTCACAAATTCCCGATATGGGACTATCTTTCACAATTCTCTCACAAATCTCACGGACCAATCGACTGCTGGCAGTACCAGTCGACTGTCCTCTATCAGTCGACTGCTGGCAGTACCAGTCGACTGATCTGGGATATTACATACACCCCCCCTTAGGAATCAGCGTCCTCGCTGAGCACAGGGCACACCTCAGTGTAGGACCGTCCTTTCTAGCACCCGGCATGCTTCGTGAATAGGCCCCCCTCCTTCGGAGGCACCCTTTCGACACGCAAGCATATGTACCCCACGAATAGGCCCCCCTCCCTCGGAGGCACCCTTTTATCGTGCAGATACACCCGGTGGGTCGAAAGTCGGCTCTGATACCATTTGTAACGCCCCGCCCCAATGCTCAGACAAATTATAAATACTATGTAGTTCCACTGCCCACCACAGGCTGCCTCTCAAAAGGTGGTTAACCGAATTGGTGACTCTTGATCCTTGGCAATAGTATTTATACTCTGATTATCCTCACAAATTCCCGATATGGGACTATCTTTCACAATTCTCTCACAAATCTCACGGACCAGTCGACTGCTAGCAGTACCAGTCGACTGTCCTCTATCAGTCGACTTTCGACCCACCGGGTGTATCTGCACGATGAAAGGGTGCCTCCGAGGGAGGGGGGCCTATTCGTGGGGTACATATGCTTGCGTGTCGAAAGGGTGCCTCCGAAGGAGGGGGGCCTATTCACGAAGCATGCCGGGTGCTAGAAAGGACGGTCCTACACTGAGGTGTGCCCTGTGCTCAGCGAGGACGCTGATTCCTAAGGGGGGGTGTATGTAATACCCCAGATCAGTCGACTGGTACTGCCAGCAGTCGACTGATAGAGGACAGTCGACTGGTACTGCCAGCAGTCGACTGGTCTGTGAGATTTGTGAGAGAATTGTGAAAGATAGTCCCATATCGGGAATTTGTGAGGATAATCAGAGTATAAATACTATTGCCAAGGATCAAGAGTCACCAATTCGGTTAACCACCTTTTGAGAGGCAGTCTGTGGTGGGCAGTGGAACTACATAGTATTTATAATTTGTCTGAGCATTGGGGTGGGGCGTTACAAATGGTATCAGAGCCGACTTTCGACCCACCGGGTGTATCTGCACGATGAAAGGGTGCCTCCGAGGGAGGGGGCCTATTCGTGGGGTACATATGCTTGCGTGTCGAAAGGGTGCCTCCGAAGGAGGGGGGCCTATTCACGAAGCATGCCGGGTGCTAGAAAGGACGGTCCTACACTGAGGTGTGCCCTGTGCTCAGCGAGGACGCTGATTCCTAAGGGGGGGTGTATGTAATACCCCAGATCAGTCGACTGGTACTGTCAGCAGTCGACTGATAGAGGACAGTCGACTGGTACTGCCAACAGTCGACTGGTCCGTGAGATTTGTGAGAGAATTGTGAAAGATAGTCCCATATCGGGAATTTGTGAGGATAATCAGAGTATAAATACTATTTCCAAGGATCAAGAGTCACCAATTCGGTTAACCACCTTTTGAGAGGCAGCCTGTGGTGGGCAGTGGAACTACATAGTATTTATAAACTGTCAGAGCATTGGGGCGGGACGTTACACCTTAAAGGTATGCACGTTACCATCCATGTATGTTTTCTTTTTGAACACCCATTTGCACCCAATAGGTTTTACCCCTTCGGGTGGGTCTAATAAGATCCATACTTGGTTGTCATACATGGATTCCATCTCAGATCTTATGTCCTCAAGCCATTTCTCAGAGTTTGGGCCTTTTACAGCTTCCTCATAAGTCGTAGGCTCATCTTGTTCCATGAGCAATACATCACCATGTTGAGTCACGAGAAATCCATATCTCTCGGGTTGATAGGTATCATACTAGACTTAAGTAGGCCTTGTGCTACTTGAGCAGGTTGTTGTTCCACAACGATTTGTGGAGCATGCTCTCTTTCCACTATTGGTTCGCTGTTTCTTTGCGAAGTTTGAATTTCTTTAAGTTTTATCGTTTTCCCACTAGTTTTTTTGGATACGAATTCTCTCTTTAGGAAACACAGCAGTTCGTGCAACAACACTGTTCCGTCTGTGGGATTATAGAAATAGTATCCCTTGATTTTCTTGGGATATCCTACAAATAAGCACTTATCATATTTGGGAACAAGTTTATCAGAGACTTGGCGCCTTACATAGGCTTCACAACCCAAAATTTTCATAAAAGACACACTAGGATGCCTTCAAGTCCATATTTCATATGGTGTCTTTTGAACCATTTTAGATGGAACACAGTTAAGTGTGAAAGCAGTTGTTAATAGAGCATGTCCCTAAAAGGAGCTTAGAAGATCTACATGACTCATCATGGATCAGACCATGTCTAACAAGGTTCGGTTCCTCCTCTCAAAGACACCATTTCATTATGGTGTTCCAGGGAGAGTGAGTTGAGATATTATCCCACACTCTTTTAGCTGGTCATCAAAATCTTGGCTTAAGTACTTACCACATCGATTTGATCGAAGGGCTTTAATTTTTTTACCAAGTTGGTTTTGTACCTCATTCTTGAATTCTTTGAACTTTTCAAATGATTCTGATTTTTGTTTCATTAGATACACAAACCCATATCTACTGAAAACCTCCTCTCGTAAATGTGTTGAAAGGTCCACAGACATCACTATATATGAGACCTAAAATCCAACAAACAAGGTTCAAGAAAGGTTTGCAGACATCACTATATTGAATGGAGCTTTTGTCACTTGCCCAACAAACAAGGTTCAGATACCTCATATGATTCAAAATCAAATGAGTCCAAGAATCAAACTTTATGGAGTTCGGATATGCAGTTCTCGTTTATGTGGCCTAAACGACAATGTCAGAGGTTAGTTGGGTTCGTACCATTTGACTTGAACCTCTTAGTATTTATATTATAGACTGACATTTCGAGGTCGAGAATATAAAGTCGATTACTTAATTGTGCACTAGCATAACAAATATCATTCAAATAAATAAAATAACTTTTCTCTATCATAAATGAAAAAGATCTTTCTTGTCCAAACAAGAAATAGAAATAATATTTCTACTAATAGCAGGCACAAAATAACAGTTCTCTAACTCAATGATAAGCCCAGTGGGCAATGATAAATGACAAGTCCCTACAGCTAAAGCAGCAACTTTTGCTCAATTTTCAACTCGTAGGTCAACATTGCTCTTACCCAATGATCTACTCCTTTTGAGATTCTGCACATTTACACAAATGTGATATTCACATCTAGTATCTAATACCCAAAATGTAGAAGTAGATAAATTGACTTCTATAATAAAAATACATGTAGCTAGTGAAAATCTCACTTCCTTTCTTCTTCTTAAGTTCCTTCAGGTACTTATGGCAGTTCATCTTCCAATGTCCAGTCTCACCACAGTGGAAGCATGTGCCCTCCTTGGCCATCCCACCCTTAGGTTTCAAGGCAAAAGTATTGGTATTGAAATTGCCCTTTCTCTTGCCCTAGTCTGCTTTTTGCCCTTGCACCTACCTATGGTATGTTGAACCGTCATAATGTTCTTTCCCTTACTAATATTCTGCTCAACAGTTCTCAACATGCTTAGCCGATCTGACATAGATTTGTCAATTTTATTCATGTTGTACTTCATGAGGAATTGACTATAACTTTTCGGTAACGATTGCAGGACCAAGTCAGTAGCCAACTCTTGACACAAAGAGAAACCAAGCCTTTCAAGGTTCTCTATGTATCCAATCAACTTGAGCACATGAGTTCCAACATGGCTTCCTTCTGCCAGTTTGCACTGAAACAATGCCTTTGAGACTTCAAACCTTTCATGCCTAGCCTGCTCTTGATAGAGCCTTTTGAGGTATACGATCATATCGTAGGCATCCATGTTCTCATGTTGCTTTTGAAGCTCAGAGTTCATGGTGGCTCGCATGAGACAACCAACGTGCAATGCATCATCTTGATGCTTCTTATGAGCATCCTTTTCGGCGTGAGGGGCACTTGCAGTAGGTGTCTTAGGAACAGGCTGTTCTAGAACATACAACTTTTTTCCATGCGTGAGGACTATTCTCAGATTCCTGTACCAGTCTAGAAATTTTTTTCCAGATAGTTTGTCCTTCTTAAAGACATATCACAATGATAGGTTATTTGATGTGTTGGATGCCATAGTAATCTATCAACAGAAATATGCAAAGTAAATATCATTTCATTGAAATATTTAACAGAATTATGCAAAGTTAAAAAATATTTGACCATCAACAGAAATATGCAGAGTATGTATCATGACATTGAAATATTTAATAAGGTCTTTTATTAAATATACCACATACTATTTTTATTCAAATCAACGACCCTTATGATTGACTCAGAAAATTCCATCATAAGATTTTCTAGTAGGCCAAGATCCATATTTGACTATGTCACGAGTCAGCTCTGGCTGATCACCCAAAATTCAGTTATTTAGGTAGAGAACACTTCCCAATTGCATCGTATGCAACTCTTGGATAGTTGGGTGAATAACACTTATTCTAATCTCTCTCATAGTCTAAAGCCCAACTCTATGCCTCTAAACTCTCAATCTTATTGAAATAGCCTAGTTAAGTCAGACCCAATGTTGGCAGTTGCATATTACTTTTATCCCATCGCGTCTCACCAGGATAGATAAAGGCACCCTGCTTTGGCAGACCTACAATTAATCGATCCTAGCCTATACGAGCGTCACACATTGGAGGACATCTTATTAGGACTTAATATTTATTTTGAAGGATTTTGTTATTTTATTGAGTTGTCTCACCAGCTACTATCCATTAGCATGCAACAAAAAGAAAACAATGCATTTCATACAACATAAAGCATAAAATAAGTGACATGGTTGTGGCCCCTAACACATTTATACTTCCAAGCCAATGAGAGTATCAATAATCAAACATAGGGATTATAGCATCTTCTCCAAGCAGCTTCCCAGTCAAGTCCTTGTATGGTTGCCAATTTCTTGCCTCCACAGTCAGATTACATTTACAAATAAAGAAGAAATGTACTATTGGAGTGTAGAGAGAAAAGATTACATTCAGAATGTAATTAGAAAGACACGACTTGCAAACCGTATTAAAATACTCAAATATAAATCATACATCACAGAACATAAACCATGCATCACATAACTAAACCATGCGTTATAGAACTAGGGCCACAACCATGCTCCATGAATCACGTAACATAATAAACAAAGAATATGTTGTGATTTTATTTAGTTTATTTTAAAAAGATTGATTTTTGGGGAATCTTTATTGTTACCATACGGAGAGTTAAAACGGGGATTCCGCTGCCCGGTCAGTGGGTGGGGGTCAAGGGGAGTTCGCCCCTAGTGGGGTGCGGGGCAGCACCCCAACCAAAAATTGCCTCATCATCTCTTGCCACCATCAGAGCATGAACTCTTCATGTTTTAAGAAACCATAATGCCACTGTAAACGACGCATGTGCATGAACTCTTCATGCTTTAAGAAACTCTAAAGTCACTACAAATCACATCTTGCTGCTTCAGGGTTTTCAATGGTTCCAAACTGATGATTACCCTGATGTGGCATCTGTGTTAACAGCCAACACATAAACGAATCCTTATATTGAAATTGTTGCAAAAATTATATCACATATGAATCTTTCTTTCAAAAGTGCGAACATATCATGAATAATCATATATTATACATAACCGAATTATGGTTTCATAAGTGGCTCTAATACCACTGTTAGGTTTCGATGACAATCACAGATTAAAAACACAGCGGAAAAATCACAATAATATCGAAACTTGGCCATGAATCTAAGCAAAAAATCATAAATCGTGTTTAGGAATTATACATTAAAGATGGATCTGGTGTCTCCAAGCTATGCCAACCACAGCACTGCAAAGGTGTCAGTGCCTCTACTGTATCCACACGAATGGATCAAATCAAGCTCCCCCTCACGCTGTGATGTTAGTTGAGGGAAGGGGATGTCATTCACGATCTCCCGCTCTCACAGTTTCTGTGACATCAGGGTTTTTTCATGCATATTTTCCACAGAAATATATCATATATATAGGTGAATAAAACAACCCTAAGAAAGTGGTGAGGCGGTTGGGCTCACAATCTGACCTGGGTCAGGTTCGTGTGTGGGCCTTCCAACTTTAGTTGACCCATTTAATCTAATTGATTACCTAACTATGTCAGGAATCCAAGTCTTACTAGGATTGCCAATTAAATTAATCTCATGAATTTAAATCACAATTTCGATCAATTCTAAGTGTGTGATCCTGTAGGTTCCCATTACGTTGACAGTAATACCAAAATCCTATTCTAGTGTTACAAATAGTGAGTGGTATCTAGCAATACATCACTGCAATTCAAGTAACAGGAATGCCAGTGATTTGACATAACCTATTCGTAACTAATGTTACCATGTAGTCTATTCCTTTTGACCAAATATCTTAAATGACCACAAGGCATAGAGCGCGTCACCCTTGTATAGTTCAATCTTTGGTTTCTTGATGTCCGAGTAAACTTACTAAAATAAATAAGCTCAATATCTCATGTTGACTCATTTGAGTACGGCCATGCATTTTGCAGTCTCACTCAATCAAGGAGCCCGTAGATATCACTCATGTTATGTAGGAGAGATAAATCCTAACTAAGTCACTCATATTTCTCTGTATGATTGGTAGTATATCCAATAGTTGACTTTATAATCACTTTATTACAAACAACGTTTGACGGATTTAAAACATAGAACTTCTCATGTAGGAAAACGTAGGGACTTCAAGTAAAAGGACTATGTATACCATGGTCAATGTGAGAGCCGCTTATGACACTCACGTAACGTTCCACGCAGCGTTCACATGGTGGTTCAGTCCAGCACATTATTACTCTAATATGTACCCATGTGAATACTTGATATCTCATATTCATTGCCTGTGAGATATGGTCATCAGTCTATGTACATACTAGTCTTTATCTAAAATTGTTGTCCTAATTCAAAATAATACTTGACTAGGGATATTTAAGAATAGTGTTATGATTACAACCAATAGGATCTAACAATCAAGTCATGCACTTGATGCCCCATGGTATTGAACCTACTATTCTAAGGACTATATTATGTTCATTTGATCACAATAAATAACACAATAAATAAAATAACTCATATATGAAATAAATGTCATGATGACAAGAAATGTTAATACACAAATGGCCTCTAGGGCATAAACCAATAGATAGATATTAGTTTAGTCCCATATCGAATAATGTATTGGTTTACTTTTTTCCTTCTCTCCTATATGTAGGAGACATATTGCACTCAGTTAATTCAACTTAGTAAATTATTTATTCATATTCCTAAATCTAACTTGGTATTAGAGCATGTAGTTCTATACGGCCTATACTAATTTTATCATCGTCATTGTGGTGGAGTGGTTCTGGTCTTCCCGTCGACAACATCCCTCTCTCGAGCATTCCCAAAACCCTAATCCCAAATCTCCAAAATAAAATCCATGATATCTTCAACCCTCCTCCCGAACTTCCCCATTCCTCGACGGCTGTACTCCAGAAAAGCAACCCGCAACTCACTTTGGCGATTAGCACCTCCAATTGCGAGTCAAAACCCTCCTCAAACACAAACCCTAGACACCATCACCTGTATTATCATCAACAACAAACTCTAAAAACAACACCATCATCCTCATCTTCGACTACTCCGACTCCCGACGACCCAAACCGCAGTAACATCACCAAACCCTGCCTCTCGACCACCTCCACATCTTCGACGACCTCCACATCTCCCTAATCCCAAACACCAAAATCCCTATTACATCCGCTCCACCCTATACGTCGGCCCGACCGCCTTCATGGGCTCCCTCCTTTTCGTCGCCAGCACCCCTGGCAACCATTGCTCCCTCCCGACGTCCTGGCCACCATCAACTCTACTCCTGAAACCCTAATCATAATTCCCTATATTCCAAACCCTAACTCTCATACCCGAATCCATCAAACCCTATATCCCTATACCCAAAACAATCCAAACCCGACCGGATTCGGTTTCCCCAATAAAATAAAAATCCTAACCCTACCCAATACCCTAATCCTAATCCGACCCAAATCCAGACCCTATTCCCTTTTACCCAAAACCCTCGAACCAGTATCCCTTACACCACATCCAAACTCGACCCATTTTAAAAAAAAAAAAAAACTTTTTCTTGCAGGTTCTTAAAGCTTCTACATCATCCCGATCCTAAGAGATTCCGGTACTTTGTTAACAAACTCACACTGGCTGATTGATCGTGAGTTTGAGAGGGGAAAATATAGACACCATCCCCGTTCCCGTCTCCCTCATCCCACTTCCGTCGATGACAACCAAATTTTGCATCTAGATCTCAAATACAAACTCATACTGATTAATCTATCGTGAGTTTGAGAGGAGGAGTTTCCGACATCACCCACTACTTTTGATGGCTCCCACAACTCCCGTTCAATACCTTCTTCAACAAGACTAACAACTCATCTTCAATTTCTCTTCAACAGCAAAAACCCTCCTTAACAGCAACAACACATTACTTCATTCCTCTATTACTACTACTTCTCAGTTCGGGGTTGAGATCCCAACATGCGCCGCTGCCATGCGCCACCAACACACTACTTCTTTCTTTACTACTACTACTTCTCTGTTTGGGGGTGAGATCCCAACATGCTCTACATCCGTGCGCCACCACTTCTTCTACCACTTTTCAGTTCATGGGTAAGATCCTAACTCAGTTCGCCATCTACCATGCTCAACTCCTTCTACAACTTGCCACTTCTACACCTTTCAAGATCCAAGAGCCGAATCGTCCATGCGTCATAGTGTGCCGTTCTGTGCGCCATCCCTACACCATGCTTCGTTACCAAGTGCATCACCGTGTGCCGTCCCTGCCATATGAACACCATCAATATTTTAAATTCATGTTGCTTGAACCAACTTGAGTTTGAGATGGGGTGTTAGATGATAGATATTAGTCTAGTTTCATATCGAATAATGTATTGGTTTAGTCTTTCCTTCTCTCCTATATATATGAGACATATTGTACTCAGTTAATTCAACTCAATAAATTATTTATTCCTATCCCTAAATCTAACAGTTAGATTCTGGGAATTAAAAAGGTTAACAAGTTAGAGCATCATAATTTGAAGGGGGTCATATTTTATCCTCTTCATATTCTCTTTTATATTGTTACTGCAGGAAGTTTTCTTCAGTGTGACTAGAGTGGGAACAAGTACAGGTCTCCTTTGACTGTATTTTGTCTATTTCTTTTACGGAAATATTATGTTTTAGTAGTTACGTATTGTTGCTGCTTATTTTGGTGTGGGAGCAAATAGATAATGAGTTAATATTTGATGGAAACTATTAAAAACCTGACCCTCGATCTTTACCGTGAAATGTGGTTAGAGCTCCCAAGATTGAATCTGGATCATTGATTGAACACCATGATCTAGATCTGACGGTGGCTGACTTTGCCGATGGACCTGTAAAAAGCCTGAAACATCGGGGTTTGGCCCCGGTGACTGCACCTCCGGCGCTCAAGTCAGAAACAGAGAGAGAAAGAGAGTTTGAGAGAGAAACTATTGATTACCTTCTGAATGAAGATGAGTAGGGGGGTATTTATAGGCCTGAGAAATAGTATAGGAGATTGATTTGAATCCATTGGATCGATTATGAATTCGTTATCTCCTATTCAAATCTCCGCCTCAAGAGATAAGCTCTCTTGTTTGGAGATAAGAGATTTGACTAACAACCCTCATGGGATGAGTCTCTCATAGTAGGCCTAATCTTTCACTTTTTATAGGTTTGAAAGTGGCCCATATCTTGTAAAGGAGTCTGGAGAAGGCCCAGACCTGTTAAAGAGGCCCGTTATGATTAATCTGTTTGTAGAAGTTTTGAGATCTGTGCTGAACTTGTAAGGCCCTGATTTGCTACAATTTTACCATTATCATAAACCCCTCACTACCGGAAGATAATTTTCTTGGTTTTCGGGTAGTAGTACGCCTTATTTTTAGCTTCTGGAATGCAATCTTAGCTTTTAGGGTGCTTGGAGATACCTGAAACTGATTAGTGGCTTATGAAGGCGTCGAATATTTTCCTGGAATTTTCCATATTTTTTGGATTTTTTTGAATTTTCTGGATTTTAAAATAATTTCTCCAATTTAAAAATCATTTTTCAAATTTTATAATTAATAAAACCAGTTTTGAATTAAATTTTCAGAAATTTTAATGAAATTTTTGAATTTAAATAATAATTATTGGATTTTTAAATTAAAATTTCAAATTTAAAATGAATTTATGGGATTTTTCTCGAATAGTCTTACTTGGGCACGCTTTTTAAAGCGATCTACAGTGTTGATCAAGATGAGCTCTCGCGCTGATATGCTTGAACGATGGTGATGAGAGGCATCTAATAAGGGGGTGACGTGGCAACATCAGGGACGTCAATCACACCCCATATCGTCCGCTGAGTGGGATTAGATGGCTGTGAAAGCACTATGTTAGCATGGCGATATGGCTCGATCTGATATGTTAATCACGCCTTAGCTCGTCCGCTGAGTGGGATCCGATGGCAGAGAAGCAAGCGGAGCGGTGGGAAAGAAAGAGGCAATGTGGATGAACCTGGGCCGCTTATCTCACTTGCGCTCAGATTTCAGGGCGATCCAAGGGCTGGCGATGGTTGTGGAGACCCCCTAGCTCAACCGAAGATTTGGTCGAGCTATGAGCATTGAACTTGGCCGAGCTATGGCCTCGCCCCCTTGCCGAGCTACGATGCTTGCCGACCCATCCTCCTTACCGAACTATGAGCTATGATTTCTTAAATTTCTCGCCGACCTATCTTCCTCACCGATCTATGAAGCTGCTCGTTGCCGGCTATGAACACCTCGGTGAACTCCAATCTCTTTGTCCGAGCTATAGACTTTTCCAACCGTCGCTGAGCTATGGATTTCTTCTATCACTTCATAGAGCTATGAAAGGTTGTACTCTATTTTTGAAGTTGCAATGCTCTATTTTCTCGGCGGGAATCATCTTTATCGAGCTATGTTGGTGTTTGGTCTAGCTATGAAGATTCTTCGCCGAGCTATGAGCAGTGGTTTGGCTGAGCTATGGAGATTCTCCGTCGAGCTATGAGCACTTGGTCGAGCTATTGAGTTGGCGTTGAGTTGTAGTCGAGCTTTGGCAAAGTTGTCGACCAGGTGTTTTGGCGGGGTTCTTGACGAAGTGGGAGCTCGGAGCTTGGACTCGTAGAGTTGAGCGACGAATAAAATGGATTCAGTCAGGAGCCTTACTTTTGGAAGGTGGAGTTTTTTGGGGTTTTGAAGAAGTTGTTCGATCGTTCGGGAGAAGAAGAAGTGAGGGTTCGGGATTGAAGTGGATTCGGGTCTAGATCCGTACCCATTTACCAGTTAGTGTTAATGGGTTTGTAGAAACTAGGGTTTTGTTTGTGGGTTTGGATGGCAACCCGACCCGAATCTTACTCTTAATACCCGATTGCTCCTCATCTTTAGATTTTTGAGAATTTGTTGAAGTTTTTAAGATTTTTGAAGCTATCTCATCTCCTTTTATTTGGAGTTTGGAGTTGCAAGGAGCTCATGTGTAGTCGAGGTAGGAGATAAATCTTCTTGATTTGAGCTAACTAGTAAGAATTTGCTCACCTCTCACTTTGAAGCTTTGAGTTTTTGTTTATTGTACTTGTCGATCAAACATTTCGTTGCTCGTTTTGGTGAACCACTCTTTTGTCGAACAAACGTTGTGTTGTTAGCTTGTTTCATTGATCGAGCGTTTCATACTTGGACGAGCGTTCTGTCAGTCTAGGAGTAGAGTGCTTTGATCATTGGATCTTGTATATATAGTTGGCCTAGAAGAGCTGTAGCAGACTTGCTGTTTGATCCCAGCAAGTTTGTTAAGGCAATTCTGTGACAGAGTTGAATGTTTGAACCTATTGTTTACACCTAACAAGTTTTGTAGAGACTACCCTGTGATGGAGCTGACGTTTGGACGCGCTGTTTGTACCCAGCAAGTTTTGTAAAGGCAACTCTGAGACAAAGTCCAACGTTGAACTTGTTGTTTGATCCCAGCAAGTTTATATAGGCAACTCCTTAATCGAGTTGATGTAGAACCTACCATTTGCACCCGACAAGCTTATAGTGAGCACTATGATGGAGTCGGATGTTTGAACTTGCTGTTTGTGCCCATCAAGTTTTGTAGAGGCAACTCCGTGAAGGAATTGATCATAGAGCTTTCTATTTGCACCCAACAAGTGTGTAGAGAACTCTGCAATGGAGTTGAATTTTTGAACTTACTGCATGCGCCCAGCAAGTTTGTACAAAAAACTCTAAGACGGAGTTGTACGTGGCTTTGTTGTTTGCACCCAGCAAGTTTGTAGAGACAGCTCGAAGATGGAGTTGACGTTTGGACTTGTTGTTGGCGCTCAACAAATTTGTAGAGACAATTCTGGGCTTGTGTTGGATAACGAGCCTATTTCATGAAGATGAGGGGTCGTTGGAAGGACTCGAGCAAAGAACGGGGCGTTGTACGCGTTGTTTGGTGTCTACAAGTTGTTAATAGATCTCAAGCAGAGAGCAAAATGTTAGACTCGTTGTTTGGAGTCAACGAGTTGTTGACGGAGCTCACGCGGTAAGCAGAGCGTTGAACTCTTTGTTTGGAGCCAACGTGTTGTTAACAGAACTTGTGCGGTGAGCAGAGTGTTGAACTTGTTGTTTGGAGTCAACGAGTTGTTGATTGGGCTCGAACGAAGATCAAGATGTTGAACTCATTGTTTGGAGTTAACGAGTTGTTGATGGAGCCTGAGCGAAGTTCAAGGCGTTGAACTTGTTGTTTGGATTTAACGAGTTGTTGATGGAGCATGAGCAAAGATCAAGGCATTGAACTCGTTGTTTGGAGTCAACGAGTTGTTGATGGGACTCGAGCGAAGATCAAGGTGTTGAACTCGTTGTTTGGAGTCAATGAGTTGTTGATGGAGCTTAAGTGGAGAGCAGAGTGTTAAACTCGTTGTTTAGAGCTAACAAGTTGATGGAGCTCAACGAAGAGCAAGGCATTGAACTCGTTGTTTGAAGTCAATGAGTTGTTGATGGTGCCTAAGTGGTGAGCGGAGAGTTGAACTCGTTATTTGGAACCAACGAGTTATTGACGGAGCTCGAGCGGTGAGCAGAGTGTTGAACTCATTGTTTGAAGCTAACAAGTTGTTGATGGAGCTCGAGCGAAGCACAAGGCATCGAACTCGTTGTTCGGAGTTGAAGGTTGTTGGTTGGAGGAACTCAAGTGGCATGCATAGCGCCGAACTTATTTTTAGAGAGAATGAGTTGTAGGTGTTCTGAATCTTCTTAATATTGAAGTGAAGCACTTGTGTTTGTTTAGCGTTGAGGTGATTCCATTCTTCTCTTTGCTGACTAGTAGCTGTGTACATCGAATGAGGTCCTCTGGACATTGAGCTTGCTTTCCTTCAAGATACACGGCGCTTGACGGATTTGGGACTCGTCCATTTGCACGATGCTTTATGTGGAACAGAATTGAATCTTGCTCAGGTGAAAATGGTAGGGAAGACTTGGAGCTTCTCGGCCTAAGGGAGGCTTGACTTGAATTTTATCGTCAATAGTTGATGCGGTCCTGGGGAGCTGTTAGCTGGTAGGAGACCGATAAAGAGGTTTGTGTCTCTTAGTCGGAGCATCTCTCTAGTGTGTGGCTGAAAGAACGACTTGCAGGACATTTTATTGTACATTGTTTGCAAGACTCTTGTTGCGATTCTTAAGCATGTAGACTCATCGTATTTCTGCAGTTATAATGAGGCTTGTTGTTATGCTGGATCTGATTGCATAGATTTGCGATAGTTCCGTGATTTGAAGAATTCTTTTCATATGCTTGATCCTTGTTGTGCAACTTGTCTTTGAGATTGATGGGTCATTGATTGGGTTCTTTGTAGCTAAATAATAGGGCCTCAAGTTTTTTGAGTATAGATAACGAACTATTGATGATGTGCGACGTTGTTTAGAACTTATCAGCCTGTACTCAGCTAGTTGCAGGAGCAACTCTGAGGGAGAGTTGTTTTCCAACTTTGCTATATGGGTCCTCCAACAAATTGTGAGAGTCGCATCGAGTGGCGAGTTGAACTCCAAGTGTAGCTTCTGCAAGTTTTATTAGAGTAACTACAATCCACGATTTTGGACCTCTAATCTGTCTTAAATTTTTTTTAAAACTAGTTTTAAGAACAGGTCGAATGACGAGTAGAACTCTGAACGTGTTTGATTGCAGGTTGCTAAAGTAACTCTGAGCCATGGGTATGGATTCTGAACTTGTTAGTTTAAGTATTAACAGGTTGCAGGAACAGATCGAATGGCGGGTTGAACTCCGGACTTGTTTTGTCGTAAGTTGCTAAAGTAACATCGAGCTATGGGTATGGATTCCGAACCCATCGTCGAGGCGCTAACGGATTGCAGGAGCAGATCGAATGCAAAGCAAACTCTGAACTTGCTTCATTGTAAATTGCTAGAGTAACTTCAAGTCATGGGTATGGACTCCGAAACCATCTTATAAGGAGCTTTTAATGAGTTTTTGATGCCGTTGTTGGAGTAGGCTTGTTTTTAACTCTTTGTATGCATCCGTAGAGCTACACAATAATTTTACAAAAATTAATATAAAATTTTATTGGAAATTAAAACTAAACGGCTGCTATAGTGGTTGTTTGTTATTACATGCAGTGACTGGTAGTGGAAGCGGTCTTTAGTCAAAAGTAAAACTAAATGGCTGCTATATTGCCTAGCCTTTATTACAAATTGAGAAATTTGCTACTACTACTAAGAGATGACGTTTTAGATGCACTCGTTCAACTTCATAAGGTGTTCTACTTTCAAAGTTCTGTCGATATCTCTTTGCCCCCACGGTATTCAAGTTGATGGGTCGTTAGGCAAACAACTTGGTAAACCTTTCTTGGATTTGTCTGTTTTGGAGGGAGCCCCCAATTGTTTTTGAGAAAGAAAGATCTTCTGATGCACCAATGTGTTTTGGCATGACTATTTGTTTCCGTTGAATGAGCGGAGTGGCTTCGAACGGGGGATTCAGGTTTATTACTGTGTTATGATGAGAATGAGTTTGGACCAGGTGAGAGATGGTTTGACAGGTTTGGAAGTTCTTGGAAGGATTGTTTATGACAATGGCTTCAAGTTTATTTACATTCTTGAAATTATGATTACTTTCTGGCGGTAACTTTATGACGTCGAGGGGGAGAACCGAGCCCCTAATTGTAGCGGTGTAGCATGCTTGTGCTGCCTGTTGGCTCCCTACAACTTGGCCTACGCCTGTCGTTGTTGGGAACTTCATTTTCATGTGGTAGGTGGAAGCAACTGCAGGAAGGCCGCTGGGCCTGGACGTCCAAATATTGCATTGTACGTGGCTTTGACGTCAACTACCATAAAGTCCAGTGCTTCCGTTCGAGTTGCGGGAGCTTTTAATGCTGTCACATCAAGTATGATAATTCCTTCTATTTGGACAGGTACACCGGAGAATTCGTGGTGTGTATAAATGGCGTACCTCATGATTCACCATGCAAAAATTTATGACCAATGCGTAGCAATGAGGCATTCAGACATCTTCTAAGTCCTTGTCGGAGAAAGATATCGGGACCTCGATGCTCTTGGCAAGTGGTATGCTATCTATGGAGTTAACTTCCCTGATGAAAGCTTTGCGGGAGGAGTTGGAATCTCCCCCCATCGGGTCTCCATGAATGTAGTGGAGAACGGCCATGTGTTCAGAGTCTTGTGATTCAGATGACCTTTCTTGACGCATATTAACCCCCCGGGGCGGAGGGTTTTCGGCGTTGTTGTCTTTCTTAACAAATTTGGAGAGATAGCCCATTCAAATCAGGGCTTCCAGTTCTTCTTTAAGAGCTCGAAAGTTGTCAGTATTGTGTCCATGATCTCTATGAAATGCGCACTACTTATTTTTGTCTCTTCTTTTGCTAGACGTTGATATCTTGGGGGGGGGGGGGGAGATTATTCTTTCCTTCTCAACTTCCATGAGAATGGCTAATACGCTTGCATTGAGAGGAATGAACTTATCGAAGAGTGGTGCTGGAGGTGGACGGCATTGACCTGCGCCGTCTTTCTAAAACTTCCTAGGTTCTTCCTCGCCTGTATTCTTCCATTTGTTCCCGAAAGATAAATCGTTCTTGCCTTGAGGATAGAGAACTTCCTTAACTCTGATATACTTGTCAGTCCTTTCTAGGAGCTCTGTAAAATTTTGGGAGACTTTTTTTTTGCGGGGGAGGCTTTCAGGTACTTTTTTGTGACGTTGTGGAGGAAGACGGTGGCCGCCACTGACGAATTTAAGGAGAATATGGACCTTGCTTTGGCTGTGAAGCGCTTGACGAAGTCTTTTAGTAATTATCCTTCCTTTTGCTTCAGTTCCAACAGGGATGCATTTGTTTTTTCAATTTTACGGCTGGTAAGGAAGTGCGCTATGAAGAGCTCATCGAGCTGGTCAAAATAAAATAAGGCGGGAATACCATTCCCCTGCTGATCATTTTATTGTTGCAGGGAATGTTCGATACATGAGTGCATCGGTGGCGTTGTAGACCATCATGAGGGTCTTGAAACTCTCGATATTGTCGGTCGGGTCTAATTCCTCATCGTATGATTCGAATTGAGGAACTTTGAAGTCCTTTGTGATGGGTGCATCGAGTATGGTTTTGATGAAAGGATGTCAACTAGGGCGGTAGGCCCTGCTAAAGCGGTTTCCCTCATTCTTCATCTGCTCTATACGATATTCTACTTCTCGAATACGAAGAAGGACTTGGTCGTCCTTCCACTTGGATTCAGTTGATTCGGCAGATCCTTCTTCAGGGGGCTGGCCCATATCTTGACTACCTTGGATAGCCCGGAGTATGTCGAGCTTGAACTTATCCAATTCGGCCCTAGTGACTGGGGCATCTTTTCCTTTGTCCTGCTAAGAAGTTTTCGACTCTCATGAGTCGGCTTCTTATTGCGGTGCGCTTCCTGTGAGTGGAGGATTGCCTTGACCTCTATCTAGGAGAATTGCGTCTTTGGTTTGGCTGACGTTTTGAGCTGTAAGCTTCAGTTCGGGTGCGCCTTTCGTTTAAGCGGATTCGTAGATCAGTTCTTTGTTGCATGGGAATGATGATTTGGCGGAGATCTCTAGATCCCCGAGGGCCTCGCGTGACCATTGAATCGCTTGACGCATTACAGACTGAGATGCGGTCATGCAGAGGATACTGTTCATGATGGCTTTGTCGAGAGCCCCCCGGTGCCTCTCGGTTGACAAGAGCTTGACTTGGTTGTCGGGGCGGCTGTTAAGGAGGAATCAGATCTTCCACAGGAGGAGATGGTTGACAAAGATAGTTGGTGCGACGGTTTGAGGTTGTCGCTCTGCCTCTTAATCTTGGTGGCATGGCGATAAGTCTGATTTGTGTAGTTTTCCACTGACGGCGCAAATCTGTTGCTGCTTATTTTGGTTTGGGAGCAAACAGATAGTGAGTTAATATTTGATGGAAACTACTAAAAACCTAACCTTTGATCTTTGCCAAGAAATGTGGTTATGGCTCCTGAGATTGAATCTAGATTGTTGATTGAACACGTGATTTGGATCCGACGGTTGCTAATGCGGCCGATGGACCTGCAAAGAGCCTGAAATACTTGGGGTTGGCCCCGGGACAGACCCTCCGACGCTCAAGTCCGAACCATAAAGAGAAAGAGAGTTTAAGAAAGAAACTATTAATTACCTTCTGACTGAAGAGGAGGGGGTATTTATAGGCCTGAGAAACATTAAATGAGATTGATATGAATCCATTGGATCGACTATGAATTCCTTATCTCCTATTCGAATCTCCCCTCAAGAGATATACTCACTTATTTGGGGATAAAATATTTGACTAACAGCCCTCATGGGCTGGGACTCTCTTGGTGGGCCTAATCTATCACTTTTTATGGGCTTGAAAGAGGTTCATATCTTGGAGAGGAGCCTAGAGAAGACAGCGGACCTGTTAAAGAGGCCCGTTATGATTAAGGTACATAAACTTCTAGTCCTCTGGTTCTATCCTCTTATCTCATTAGGGAAATTATCTCAACGCCCGTGTATAATAGAAGGGATCATAGGAAGAAGGGTTTCCTTTTGGTTAAGAGCAAATCGAGCTTTCTACATATATATGAAGTATATCTTCCATAAATAGTACATTGCCCTCTACTATCTCATCACCATTCAGCTTGTGCCCAAGAAGGCTACGTTGCTATTACACAAATTAAAATGTTTATGTTCTGATAAAATGTGCACTTTTCACAATCATATGCCATTGTGCCAGAGCAGCCAAACATTACAAGAAAATGGAGCGCCTATCATAAAATCGATCACAGATGCAATCATCAAGATGGATATTATGACAGGTCTGAAACTATCATGATAAATCTACACAAACTCATAAGCTAGCTAGGCCTCGTTTCAAGTTCAGCCACCCCTAGCCAATCATTGTTGATAATTATGAGACAATAAGAAAAGAGAAATTAGGGTTAGAATTTAATGTATCTACTGCTTGAGATATTATACCATGATGATCAGAATTGGAATAATCTCAGTTACTATTACATGACCAGTATATATGGGATAATGCTAGATTTTGGGTACTGGACTTTATGTCCACTCAACCTGGTCCAATAACTAACAGATAATACGTACAACTACGTGTTGCCCCATATAATATTATACAATAATATTTTATATATCCAACAATCTTCTCTTATATTCTTAATATATTAAGCAATACATGGTAATCTCACCAGTTCCACATATTGTGAATTGGATCACGAAAATTTCAAATAAACATTGAATTATAAGGGAATATAGTTCATAAGGACTAAATCAATTATAGATCTGAATAGTTCAAATAAGACTAAACCAAAATAATCAAATAGTTCTAAGACCATATCAAAACAGAATAGTTCACAATGACTAAACCAACTGGAGAAACCATTTATATTTTCAAAATCAACCAAAGTAGATAAACTTTAAGAACAAAATAAGAGTTTTAAGATCAATGAACACAAGACTCAAAAGAAGTTTCACCAAGCAAGTGACTAATTTATACTCAAGAGAACGAAACTGAAATTCTATCCTTGCAAACTGCTTTATGTTACTCCTCCACTTGAGCAAATCATTATTTTAAAATCTATGTTGACAGATTCAACTATTCCATATTTACTAGCATATTGCAAATAAGAATATCATTAGACACATATCTAAGAATTCTAACGAATTTCATAAAATATCTAGTTCCACACAAGAACTTAGTATGATTCAAAATTAGCTTAGCAAATTTATAACGCAAGCATCACAATCAAGTTTTTTTAACAAAATAAAGAATAAGAACTGTTATAGTTTCTACAAAAGAACTATATTATGTTTCATTATAGAATGATAGAACAGTCAAATCAGTTATGGTCAAATTTTGAATCATCAAAATTGAAATAAAACATGAATCCATAAAAAAGATATATCATCAAAATTGGAATGATAAAACGACAATTCTAAACATCAAAAAACATATCGATAATTTTTCATGCTTTCTTTTGAAATAATGAGATGATTCTAAGTAAGTCGTCAGAATATATAGCATTATCAAATTTGGAATGAAGTTATATATTAACAAAATTTAGATAGAACTGGGCCGAGGGACTCCTCGCTCTATTTCTCCACCCAAACTTTCCCCGCATGATTGTCCCTATACAACCTTAACCCTACACACCTTGTGATCATTCCTATACACCTCACATGATTCTTTTTCAATTCACCGGCCCAGTCCTTATCATGTAAGGGACGAGGAGGGGCGCCTAGATTTACTTAATTGAATAGGCACAAGCATAGTCATAATATATTGTATGAACTGGAACACACCTCAACAAACCGATAATTAGCTTTCCTTCCTTCTTTCCATTACCTCTACCGCCTATATCCCTGAACAAGCACCGGTGGAATAATAGAAAGCAAAGGCTTCATCTATATCTCAATAAAGTACAACAAGATTTGAGTGGTAAGTATTTATGTTAACTCCTCCTCTGTCCCAAAGCCTTTTTGGTTGTGGTGTTGACTCCCATAGCCCTAGCTGTGGTGCTGACTCCGAAGCGGATCCTCGAAGAGATCAAAAGTACTGACTTTGAGGATCAAGGCGAGGTGAAGAAGTGCAGACTCTTCTTTGACATTCTCTTTCGGGTTATCCTATTCCCTTTGGTAGCAATAGTCACAATTGAGCCTTTTCCTCGATAACAAGTACGTTCGGGAGGTAGAGTGCTTGTTCTCGAGCTTCGGTGGACATCTTTCTTAGCAACATTCCTCTTTGTATATGTAGAAAGTTGAGATGCAATGAAAAGATCATGACGTTGATTTGAACGATCAATCAAGCTACTTGTCCTTTAGTAGATCGTGATTTACTAAACAATGTCTATATCAATCCTGTACCTGCGTAAAATCAATATTGGTATTATTATACTATTTTGTTTTGTCTATTTTTTTTATTTCTATTTGAATTGAATTACTTCATTACTTTTTTAGGGAAAACCCGAGACAAAGTAAAAAAGTTTTTTGGGTGTAAGAGCATCATCTATATAATAAAACACAAAGAAAGCTATCAAGTGGCTCTCCTTCAATCCCTCCAAAACCAAAAGCCCATATCTAACCTCACAAAACACATTCCCCCTAGGGTTGGCATTCGGGTCGAACGGGCCGGGCCGGGCCGGACCTGCCCGGGTTGGACGTTGACTTCGGCGGGTTCAGGCCGATTTGGTGACTTAACCGGGCTGGGCCGGGCCAGGCCGAAAGATGTTTAAGGCGACCCGCCCAACCCGTGAACCCTTTCGGGTCCAACCCGGGTCGGGTCGGGTCGACCCGCGGGTTGGCCCGTTTAGATAGATAGGTTTTTTTTATAAATTTTTTTAACTTAAAATAATAATAATAATAATAATAATAATAATAATAATAATAATAATAATAAACATTAAAAATCGTAATAATAATAATAAGATTGAAAGAGTGAAATTGGCAAAAAATATTGAAATATTATTCATATGAATTTAAGTTATACAAGTTTTACAATTTCTAATGAAATGAAGAATTCAATTCACAAATATGTTTTATACACTAACATATTTCTTATATACAATTTTAATTTACTCCAATTTTTCTAATTTAACATAACAAGCAAAGATATAATACAATTTCTAACGTGTCGGGCGAGTTGCTATTACAAGCAAAGCTATTGTTGTTGTTCTTCCGGCGAGTTGCTCCCATTTGTGGACGTTGATAATGCTTTCTCTTGTGTCGTATCTTCAGCCTTTAGCCAGTCTTCTGTGCAAACGAGCATCTCTAATGTGTCGGGCTTCAAGCGATTTCTGTAATCAGTTAGAACTCTGCCACTTGAAGAAAATACACTTTCAGAAGCAACTGTAGAGACAGGAGGAGTTAGTAAATCTTTAGCCATAATTGACAGAATACTAAAAGTGTGTTCATGGTCTTTTCACCATTGTAAAATATCTAGTGGAGAAGAAGAAGGCTCAGAATCTTGTTGGTTATACCAATTTAATTCATTTGGTTGATTAGTCCTAGATTTTTTTGATTGAATTTGTGCAAGTAAATTAAATTTTCTATTATCAAATTTACTCTTACCCATACCTTTAGAAGTAGCAGAAGAAGAACTACCTACAGAAGTTGTACTACTAAAAACAAAATGTCTATCATAATAATCATACAAGTTATTTAATGTAGATTCAAACTGAACTAAAAAAGTAGCGCAATCAATTACTATTTCTACATTTTTCCCAAGTAATGCAAAAAATATTTCAGCCAAACTCTTCGTACCTTCTAATTTGATATGAGGATCCATAATGGTAGCAACACAAATCAACATAGGAGGAAGAAAATAATACTTCAAATTTTTTTGTATGCAGGTTTTACAATATCACCAACAAAAGTATCATTTAACATTTCGTTAAATGTTTGCATTATGCTAACTAATGAAATAAAAATGCTACTAGAAGTAGATTCATATGTTTTTGAAAATTTTAAAGTTTCGGTTTAAAAAGGTTCTAAAATTTTCATCAAAGATTCGGCATAAAACCAATCGGTGGGAGTCATTTCAAAATTTTACATATTTTTTGCGATACAAAAATTATTTACAACTGCTTTATATTCGGTAACAATATGTAGTAAATCAAAAGTAGAGTTCCATCGGTGTTTAACATCATTTGGAAATCTTCTAAAAGGTACATTTGAAAGTCTACACCAATTTTTCCATTCTTGAAATACGCTGGGACTTAATGCATTGAAATGTACACAAGTTCTAATTTTAAGTATATATGGATCGGCTATTTTTAATGTATCTTGAACACATAAATTTATAATATGACATGCACATCTAACATGAAAAATATTGTCAAATAGAGGGTTTAATACGGATTTTAAAGTAGTAATTGCTACATTGTTGTTAGATGCATTATCAAAACTAATACACATAATTTTATCGCGAATATGAAAAACATCACAAATTTCTAAAATATGGTTTGCTATTTTAGCGCCACTATGAGGATACGGCAACGCCGCAAGTGATATAATTCCTTTTTGAAGAATCCAATCATTGTCGATCCAATGACAAGTTATTCCCATCGTTGGAATATTGTTGACACCCGTCCAACAATCCAAAGTTAAACTAACTCTAGAAGTTAAACTCCATAAAATTGTAATCAAAGTGTCTTTCATTTCATTGTACACTAAAATGAGGGTTTAAGGCCGTTTGATTAAAATTTTCCAAGTTCCTACTCTCGGGATAGGAAAATGGTAACTCTTCCTTTATGACTAATCGGGCCATTTTCCGACGAACAAGATCGGGATCATAAGGGTGGCTATCAACTAGACCGGTCATAGGGTTGATTTTTTGTTGGCCTTGTAGGTCAGCAAGAAGGTCTTTATAGTTATTTTGGATGTGTCTACTAAACGTACATGTGCCATCACCCCTCTTGAATTTGTATGCCTTAGAACATGTTTTACAAACTTTCAAACCTATACCCGGAGTTTGTTCGTCCGGGATATAATCGTAAAACTTATGCCAATCACTACTTTCTCCTCTACTTTTCCTACTACTACGTGGTTGTGTGGTTTCGGTTGGTTGTTGTTGTTGTTCTTCTTCTTCTAATTGTATGTCACCTACAACCTCATCGTGTGTACCCCATTGTTGGGTAGGAGGATCACGATACTCTTGGGCGGGCTCACTAATTGAGACAATTGGTGGCCTACGGGAAAAGGAGGAGGAATCTTGCCCACTTTGGCTACGACCGCTACCGCGTGATCTAGATATAATGTAGTAATGTATGTAAAAAACTACACAATGTAGGAATGGTGAATTATAAAAAAAATCTAAAAACAAGAGGGTTGAGATAGAGAAGATCAAAAAACTAACAATAATTATAACTACAACACAAAAATAAAATAACGAGAGAGGTATGAAATTTTGATACCGTTCACCGTGGATACGCGTATATAAAAAAAACCGTAAAAAAAGAATAGAAGTATAACTAAAAATAAGCGATTCCGGAATTGAAGAGTTGAGGAGAGCTTGAAGGAGAATTGACGACTTGATCACTTGGAGTTGGACGGGAGTTGAAGAGTTGAAGACGTTGTTGAATTTTTATTTCGATACGATCGAAATATGATTGTGTATATCCCTTGAACACTTGATTGTTGAATACTTCAATTGTTGAAAAATTCCTTAGAAATGAATTATAATAGTAGAGAGAGTAAGAGAGTAAGGTGTGTTTTTTTATGGGGTTTTAGAGGGTATTTATAGGCTAAAAATATAAAAAAAAACCCAAAAAAACAAAAAACAACGTCTATGAGAGCCAAACGGCTCTCTCTGTTGTACAGTGCCGCCCCCAACGGTTCCGTTGACCCGCGGGTCAACGGTTGTGTAGAACCCCATATTTTTAAATATTATTTTAATTATTTGAAAATGAATTTAAATGATTTTTGGAGATTAAATCAATATTTTCTAAGAAATTTATCTTTTGTACACGTGCAAAACACGTGCAAATGACTTTTAGAAGTTTGAAAAATTAAGATTTCTTTATGAAAAATCATTATTTATTATTTAGGATTTATGTAGTATTTTTCCAGATTTTTCTGAAATTAATTGATACTATTTGCAATTTTTGAGAAAAGAAGGACTTATTTGCAAAATTCACATTTTCAAGGGTTGAAGTGCAAAATTGGCATTCTGAATGTTTTGAGCAGTATTGACTGAGGTTTTGAAGGATATTTTCTATTAGATCCTAATTTAAAGGAGTTTTATAGAATTTACAAGACTAATGTATATATATGCAAGTTGTATTTTTGGGAAGGATCGTTTTGCAAAATGTGAGTAAAACCCTAATATTTTATCCGGCATATATATAAGGGATTTCTTTTCTCCAGCCGTCATTTACAATATACAGATTTTTGAGAATTGTTTTGAGGAGCAAGAAGAGGATTTTGGATCTAGCAAGAAGGAGAGCATTTTTGTGGATATCTCTTCAAAACAAGGTGAGTGGTTTGTTTTTGTTTTGCTTGTTTGTTTTGTTGTTTGATTGATGAATGACTTAAGGTCTTTGTTACACTTTGTTTGGGCATCGGTATGACACTATTTGTTTGTCTCATTGTATGTATGTTATGGATCTTTTAATTGGATATGGATGATGAACATACTTGTTGATATTTGGACCATGTATGAGAAACTATCAAGATTTGTTGAGGAAATATTGATCTATGGAATCGTAATATTGGAAGGCATGATAAGAATTAATTATATTGGGATCGAATGATAAACATCTAGATCTTATGAATTTTAGATCAGATTTGATTAAGAGTTGAGGAAGAAGTTTTCTTGAGAAACCCTAATGGAAGATTTGTGGTTTAGATCTTGAGAAGTTGAGATTTGAGGAATTGATTGATGAGTAATGTATTCGTATTGGTGATTATTTGAGAGTTATCTTTGGTTTGTGTATGAACTACTGTTTGATAAACAATGAACCATGATTCTTTAGAAATCTTCAGATTGATTATATATCCAGACTTATTTTTGAAAACTGTAGGCCGACAGTCGACTGGCCTACTGTACAGTCGACTGGTACGACACTACTGATTATCTTCAGTCTTTTGAGAATTGTTCGGGACAGTCGACCTAGGCTATTGTCAGTCGACTAGTCTGCTGATTGTATTTTTGTTTAGTCCTTTCTGGACAGTTGACCTATGAACCTTTCAGTCGACTTATACACGTAGACTATGTTCTTGAGAATTATTGTGATTTGTTTCGGGGCAGTCGACTGATGACTTTCTCTAGTCGACTGATATTGCCTTAGATTATTTTGTGGAATTCCGAAGAATAGTCCTCTGGACAGTCGACTTATCTCAGCATGAGTCGACTGGCACTGAGGGATCTATGTGTTTGATTTGAGACATTTTGTTCAGTAATTGATTTTGAGATCTTTGTTCAGTTTTTGTTATTTGTTCAGTATTTGATTTTGAGATGTTCAGTTAAGAACATGATTTTGAGATATTCAGTTGAGCCACTTGTTTAGTGGGAGTTTGTTTAGATATTTGTTTTGAGTCTCTAGAGGTACGTGACCCTAGTATACCGGTGTTGAGATATTTGTTGGGTTATTTGTTGAGGCCCATTGAGGCGAATTTTCAGTTAATCATATTTTTAGTCCGGTAGGGTACACTACTCTAGGAGATTTTGTTCGGTAACCCAAATTTATAAGGACAGGCATTAGTAGTGTCATGACGAATGGGAACATGAGTTATGCACCTCAGTAAGACTTTAGATGTAAGACTTCATCTCCTGAATTATCCAAGTAGTTAACTTGAGATGTGAGATTTATCTCCTGAATTATCCAGGTAGTTAACCTGAGATGTGAGGTATACCTCCTGAATTATCCAAGTAATTATCTTGAGATGTGGGATTGAACTCCTGAATTATCAAGGTCGAGGCGACGCTGTTGTGGTATTCTTGTGATGATGAGACTGTGTTTAGATGTGGAAAGATCTCCTGAATTATCCAAGGAAATACCTGAGATGTGGGATCTATCTCCTGAATGATCAAGCATGGGCAAATTATCATAGTTTATCTTCATCTCTTAGTAGTCATCGTTGTCAGCATTTAGTCATCATGTTTTCTTGACCCACTTTTCTGCATTTGGATTTCCTGCTTTTTCACACTTGACTTTTGGTTTTGGATATCACTCGTTGTTTACATTTCTTGCTATTTCACATTTTACATCTTTGGTTACTTTTGGTTGGATACTATGTTATAAGTTCATTTATATTTGCTATTTGATTTTTATGCCACTCACACCATTTATGGCTGACCCCTTTAGTTTGGGGGTTAGGGTTCAACTCTAGCCTCACTTGTTGCAGGTTATTGCTTAGAGTTGGAGAATGGATGCTTGAGTTAGCCTTTTTTGGATAAATGGATTATTAAGTGTTCAGTGTTGAGTTGTAAAGACCTGTTGAGTTAATTTTGAGTTGTTTAGTCTTCCGCTGTGATATGTAAAGATTTGTTGTAATAAATGTTGAAAATTCTAGTGGTGTTTGTTTGGTTTATTGTTATATTGAAGTGGATCACTGGAAATGTGCCACGTATTTTCTAAGCTCTCATATTAGAAATTCGGGGCGCTACAGAGATTGGTATCAGAGCTCTGCTTCAATGGTAATAATAGACATAGTAAGAAAACCAACCTAGGTGTGGACACTAGAGAGTGAGTACCTAGGTGTGGACATCAGAGTGTGAGTATCACATAGAGTTAAAATATGATGTTTGGTTTGAAATTATGGTTT
This sequence comes from Hemerocallis citrina, assembly GCA_017893485.1. NCBI lineage: Eukaryota > Viridiplantae > Streptophyta > Magnoliopsida > Asparagales > Asphodelaceae > Hemerocallis > Hemerocallis citrina. The sequence goes on along the minus strand of CM030367.1, from coordinate 160,175,372 downwards.
AACTTTGCCATAGGGCATTGATATGAGTTTGACTTGTGTGTTACTTTAACTTTACCCTCGTTTTGCAGTATTCAAAATGGTTGCACCCAGAGGTAGAAATGGTGGCAACAATGAGGATGGATCAGGTAGTTCTCGAGGAACGGGGATTGATGCAGAAGGCGCCTTGATGAACACAAGATTATTCACATTTTAGAGCATTAATCTTAATATAATTGCACATGTAAAAGCTCTATATGTGGTATTTAACTCTTATTTTCTCTTTTCAATAGGAAATAACCAAAAGCAGCAAAACGAAGCAGATTCCAGACGAATACAGACTGAGAAATAATATACAGGGAACTGCAGAAGCAACAGTCGACTGGCTCTTCAGCAGTCGACCAGACAGAGAGTTTGCTAAGCTTCGGTACAGTCGACTTCCCCAAACACCAGTCGACTTGACCGAGAAATCGTGAAGCCACAGATGCTCAGATACCAGTCGACTTACATACAGAGGCAGTCGACTGATAGGCGACGGAGTAAACAGATAAGATATTCGAAGATTCATCCAAATCTAATTTCAAATCTATCTGAATCCAGATTTATGCAAATCAAATCTAGAGACTGGGGATTTCCAAGAGCACGTGGTTAACAGATAAGGAAGGAAAGAAGAAAAGAGAAAGAAATAAATCATCAAATCAAACAAAGAAGGATTTTCCTGAAAAAGTGCAAAACCCTAATTCTCAGCCGTGTTCTATAAATATCAGAAAGAAAGCATCAACAGGACTCTCTCTCGGTTGGCACTCTTCGACATTCCAAAACCACCGAATCACAAGGGTTCTGAGCGTTCAAGTCATCAACAGGGGCATTATTCTATCAGCATCGAGGAAGGAGAGAGGAGATCCAGTATTCGAAGGCAGCCGACTGTGTGACAGCCAGTCGACCTTATTGCCGGACTTCATTAGTTTATTTCTTCTCCTTCTATTCTTTTATGTTGATCATGTATTCGAACTTGTTGATTAATAAAAGTGTTATTATGTGGAACTAAATTTCATAGTTGGGTAGATTGAAGCCGTAGTGATGTAGTGCTATATTCTTCTGAATTCTTCTATTTTACTTATTGATTGAATCCGTTTGTATTGGTATAGATTGATAGTAATCAAACTGGTTCTCAAAGCTCTGAGAGCAGTCGACTGAGGTGAGAGCCAGTCGACTGACAAACAGAGCTTGAGAATATCAAGTTTGCATTACCATTTATCTGAATCTGTTAGATGAGCATATTGAGACGACCCGTATCTCGTGCCCGTAACTAGTAACAAGGGAATCTTTAGGGGTTCCTGGTTCAATCAACTTAAGGGATCTAGATCTGATACCAATTTCTAGAACCTTGAGTGTTCGTTCGTTTCCACTGATCTTATGTTTTCTTTAAGTGCAACTTAGTAGATACCATGCTAAAACACTTAATGAAAGAAACGAATTAGAGTAGATACCATGCCTAATTCTTGGCTTAGGGAAACAGTACTTTAAGGAGTAGATACCATGCCCTTGAAGGGAACAAACATGAGTAATAAGAAGAAGTTCAGGAGTTGACTTAGCATTACTAACTATTGGTGGAGATCTAAACCCAACTACTTCATAAACATTTGTGATTCAACACTTCTTAACTTAGTTTTGATCTTTTCATTTCTTTTAGACTTTTAAACCAACCCTTTATGATTTTTAGTCTTTTTATTGATTCGTAAGTTAAAGTCTACAATCTCTGTGGGATCGACCCTTGCTATTGCTACGCTTTTCTAACGATTCGTGTACTTGCGAGGTTTTTATAATTTGTGTCTAGTTTTATCTATATATTTAGGTATCTAGATTTGCACAACAAGTTTTTGGCGCCGTTGCCGGGGATTGTCTAGTATTTTAACTTACAGATCAGTAGGAAGTTTTTATTTTCTTTCTTTTAGTTTATTAATAAGTTTTTCTTTTAGGTTACAGGATTTTGGTGGATGCACGGAAGGAGATCACTTCGTCCAGAGCTACTACCAATTGACGCAGAAACAGAACGCACTTTGCACAGATTAGGTCGACTGATTGCGACCAACCAGTCGACTGCTGCACGAACCCAGTCGACTGCTCAGAGACCTCAGTCACAAGAAATCATGGCAGAAGAAATACCCAATCGCGTACCAATGCAGGATAAATTTACGCCTAAGAACATTGAACAACCCTCCTGCATTGCATATCAACCCAATGTCACAGGGAACATGCATCTATCTCCTCAGTTACTTAGTATGGTTCCCCATTTTAGTGGCAGACCTGATGAAGAGCCTCATCTCCATTTACAAGATTTTTTCGATCTTTGCAGGACACAAAGCGTCCAAGGGCTTACCCCTGAACAAATCAGGTTAATATTGTTTCCTTTTTCCTTAAAACTTAACGCTAAACTATGGTATAATTCTTTGGAACCAGGATCAATAAACTCATGGGAGCAATTGGCGACAAAGTTCTTAAAAGAATTCTTTCCAGCCCAAAAGACCAAACAACTGAAAAGGGAGATTCAACTCTTCCAACAAAAGGATGGAGACTTATTTTTCGAAGCATGGAAGGATTTCAAGAACAAACTTCTCAAGTGTCCAACACACAACATGCCTAAAGATGATCAGGTACAAGCTTTTTATGAAGGTTTAAATGATACTAATAAGGCAATTGTGGATTCAGCTTGCAACGGGATCTTAATGAGAAAAAGCGGCGAAGAGGCCATAGAACTATTTGAAGAACTCAGCGAGAATTCACAACAATTCTCAACAAGGAGGGGCCCTTCGAAAAAACAGGGAGTTTATGAAATTTCTAGTAGCAATAACATTCAATTGGAAATGGTAAACATGAATAAGAAAATTGATATGCTTGTTAATGCAATGTCTATGATGGGTGGAGTTAAAAATCAAACAAATGAAATTTGTGCAATTTGTTCTCATGTAGATCATACCACTGATACATGTCCCATGTCTTCTTTCACAGATCAGGAGCATGCAAACTATGTAGGTCGAGGAGTGTTCCCACAAAAGAACAATCCCTTCTCGAACACATACAACCCAGGGTGGAGGAACCATCCAAATTTCTTATGGAGCAATAATCAGAATAATCAAGGGACTCAATTCACACAAGGACAGGCACGAAACTTCCAAATGGGAAGTGGGATTGATAGGCCAGTTCAAGAACAGAAGAAGTTGGATTTTGAATCCACCGTTCTTCAATTGCTCCAACAACAACATCAAACAAGCAACCAACAAGGGCAAGCAATTCAGAAGTTGGAAACACAAATTGGCCAAATTGCTAAAGAATTAAGCGAGCGAAAGGCAGGGAAACTTCCATCACAAACTATACCAAATCCTGGAGGCCAAGAACAGCTCAAGGCAGTCACAACATTAAGAAGTGGTAAGATAATTGACAACAAAGTTGGAACACACACCGAAGAAAAAGAAGAACAACCATAAAAAATTGTGGGGTCCAACAAGGTAAGTGAAAAAGAAAGAACAGTTTTGCCACCATTCCCTCAAAGGTTAGTCAAACAAAAGAAAGATCAACATTTATTTGACATCTTTGAAACTCTCAGAAAGGTAGAAATTAATATCCCCCTACTTGATGCTATTAAACAAATTCCTTCTTATGCTAAATTTTTGAAAGAATGTTGTACTCACAAAAGAACATTTCAGGTTAGGGAGGATGTGGCTTTGACAGAAGAAGTGAGCGCTGTCTTATTAAGAAAATTACCTCCTAAATTAAAAGACCCAGGTAGTTTTACTATTCCTTGCAGATTGGCGAGCACTTCTTTGAGAAAGCACTACTAGACTTGGGGGCAAGCATCAATCTCCTCCCATACACCATCTACGAAAAGCTAGGATTGGGGGAACTCCAACCAACCTCCATCACGTTGCAGTTGGCAGATCGCAGTATCAAAAGACCTAGAGGTATTTTGGAAGATGTCCTAGTTCAGGTAAACGATTTCATTTTGCCTGCTGATTTTGTTGTGTTAGACATGGAGGACTCTTCAATGCCATCATCTCTACCAATCATTCTAGGTAGACCCTTTATGAGTACGGCGGATATAAAAATTTGTGTCAAAAAGGGTACCATAAGCATGAAAATAAATAGAGAGAAGGTTGAATTTAAAATGTTTGATACACTGAAATTTCCACATGATGATCATGAATGCTATAATGTTGATGTCACTACAAGGAATTTGACATATAGTGACAGCAAAAATCCGTGGGTAAAAGGCGAAAAACCGTAGGTATAGCCCGTAAAACCTATACCAACGGACATATTTTTCCGTCGTTTTTAATTAGCTATGCCCACGGCAAAATGCCGTCACTATAGCCTATAGCGACGGTTTTTTCACCCGTTGGTATAGGTATCGGTGTTATACCCACGGTTTCGTATCCGTTGGTATAGGTTTTAAAGACACCTTTTGCTTTCCTATACCCACGGTTGAAACTCCATTGCTATAGGTTTTAGCAATGGTTTTAGCATCCAATTATTTGAATATATACCCATCGCTCTATACAAATTTTTTTCTTACTAATTACGCGTATGATAATTTAATATTTTCTTTTATAATATTAATTCAATTATAAACTAAATACACAATAAAATAGATAAATATATTTATGAAACAAAAATAGATAAAATTAAACTTCAATCATATTAAAAATTAATAAAATATTACAAGGATGTCAAATTACAAAATAGTTAATAACCAGATACACAATTGAAGAAATCCACACTTGGGCTGAATCACTCATCATAAGGCAACTACAGTTCTCTCAGCTCTTTAAGGAGCTGTGGCAGTAACATAAGATACAACTACAGTGATGTCGTCGAGTTTGCCTCCATAATAACGATATCCAGCATCTTGGGCTGCAGTTGAGAAGGGCGTCTTCAATACAACTGAAGCACCTTGATAAAAGTTGAAATTTCAACCAAGGACCAGCATATAAAGTAACCAAACATTTCCGAAGGACTTCTTCCAGGCATAATTACTGAATAAATTCATAAGCAGAAGAGTGATGAATAGGGCAGAGAACTTTTTTTTTCCTGCAAAAGATATTAACTGGTTGAGAAAGACAAGATACATCAGATTTCCTTTTGACTGAAATAAATACGAGTGTTTTTCCTTCACAAATATTACTACGTTCAACTGGAGAATAAATGTAATCTTACCATCAAACACATATGACTGAATTTGAAAACAGAGCAGAAATCAATATTTGAAAACATTTATATTGTATTGATGGAACCAATGTGAATAGCAAAAAAGATGCTTCAATTTTATGAAGCAATAATATAATGAGTTTTCATTGATCAAAGATGAGAAGTTGAGAACTCTTATGTTTAAAGCTAGTAACAGAATTGTGTTTACCTTTAGAGACCTCTAGTCTGAATCTACCCATCTGGATGATCCTGACTCACCAACACCAATTATGGTACACTAAATCTGATATACAAAAATAAACTTTGGTTAATAAAAGCACAATAGCCAAATTTTAAAGTTTACTAGCTTGTCATTTCAGAGTTAGTTAAAATACCTTATTTCAAGAGCTTCATCTCCCTCAAATCTCATCTTAAACATCATTCCAACAGACAACTTGTGACATTTAGCTTCAAGATATCAGTTGACACTAATGATGAACTCTGAACAACTTGTTCTGCATTTGTAAAGTGCATGTAAACTATATCACAATTTCCAAATAACAGACGTGCTAAAGAGTGCACACAAGTTCAGCAAACATGCATGTGAGTGATATACCAAATTGCAGGAAAAAGAAAAGCATGAGAATTGAGATTCGAAGATCTTTTATATTTCTTTTGAAAACTTGTTAAGAGGGGTAGCACGCACATGCATGTGCATTGGACTTCCTAATACTAATAAGCAGTACAACAAAATTACTGGGCTTGTAGTAATCAGATTAGAGAGTTCATGTTGATATAGAACAGTAAGGTACTATAAATTGGAAGCATTTGATGCTATGATTAACTAACATGCTTCACAAAAAAGTTACGAGGTAAAAAACAGGGGATGAGTAGAAAAAAAAATTGTGTTTGTATGGGGAAGGGATGGAAGACACCAACAATTGTGTTTGTATGGTCAGGGCTAATAGCAATCACAATATCACTACTTTGGGTGGCAATCAACCCTCCCAATAATAAGTACCAAGGGGCTCTCCTTAGCAGTGGAGGGCTCTAGTTACCGAGGAAGGGGTACTATAAACCACTGCTGTAGTTTTGGGGGTGCTATTTGGCTTATCTGCAGGCGGAGTGTGTTTCACCACATCCACTGCTGAGTTCTGTAGGGCATTACATGTGCAAAAAATAATTGCACAAAAAGAATATTATTCAAGAAATTACATACCCAGATGATCATTGATTTTTGAAAAATGCATACAAAAAGAGTAATATGATGTTTCAGACAAACAATGTCAAATCATTTTCCAGAACAGCTGAAAAATCAGGAACAAAAATTCAGCCTCAACTCAATTATACTAAATACCTAATCTACATTACTAGCCTCATGCCTACAGGTTATCATGTCTGAGCAACCAAAAAATATTATTCACAAAGAATGCAAGATGGGTTTAGCATCACTATAACCTCATGTAATAGTATAATACACGATCAAAGCAACAGGTTCTATAATATAAGCTTGTAACAAAAACAAATTAAGATATAGCAATTTTACCTTCTCATGGTGTGTCTTGATGTGACTTTTGAGCTTGCATTCTTGTGTGTATCTTTTGCCACAATCTGCATAAGGACAAATATGATAGTGCTCTTGTGAATGAGTCCTCATATGTGACCTTAAGTTAAAGTCCAAGTTGAAGGCCTGCATACAACATATTTAACAAAAGTCATTATTCGGAGAACAAAACAAAAGAATCCAATTACAAATCAAATTACTGGCAGCGGTATTAATTTTATAGAACTTCGAGAGAATCTGATCGAATATCTATTTTAAAGATTTTGAAATCTGACTGAAGCTTTTGTTATTAAAAAAAAAAGAAAAAAAGTGAACATATGAATAATTAAGAAAACAATCGACCATACAACATAAGAGAATCTGGAGAAGGTAATCTAGTAATCTTTAGTATTATAATTTTAAATGCAGCTAAAAGATGTGTATCATTATGAAAGAGAGCAGATGAAACCTAGAACATATATAAAGTAAATTGATCACCATCTGTTTAATCATCTGATAACTAGAGCCATTTGATTGAACTAGCAAAAAGAATAATACACTTAGAAGCAAAAAAGGTAATGTTTCTAGCATAGGGATTCATAAGCAAAAAAAATAAGAATATATCCTTCATCCTATTGAAAGCTTTTGAATCTTCTCATCGCTTGAAGCCTTATAACAAGTAAGATGAAGTGACAAACTGGATAAAGAAAAACCACTAATGACAACATTTAATAGAAAGGCCAGATGTGCCAGGTGGTCAAATATCAGTAACTCAGGAAACAATTTTTACCTTGCCACATCCTGGATGATGACATACGAAATTCTTTTCTCCAGTATGAACCACTTGATGTCTCTTCAACTTTGAACTATCTAAGAATTTCTGCAAAATACAAACATGACGATATAAAGATTCGAGAAAACACTAATAACAATATGTCAACAACAACCTATCAATTTAGAAGAAGAGATGAAGGGATTCGGGAAAAAAAAGGATCTCGATACGACGACGACGACGACTGCCCCAATCTCGATTGCATCTCCAGTTACTACTAGAATCCCTCAGATCTGGATTTCCAAGAAACAACCAAATGAATCTAGAAGAAGAGATGAAGGGATTCGGGTGCCCCGATCTCGACTGCTCCCGATCTCGACTGCTCCGATCTGACGACTGCCCCGATCTGCCCCGATCTCGACTGCTCCCGATCCTAAAGCTTGGGGAGAGAGGGTTTGGGGAGAGAGGGATTCGGGTGTGGGAGATAGAGAAGAGAGAGAGATGGGTGTGAGCCTGAGACAATACTCTATAAATTGGGGACATTTGGGATTTGAGGGGGAAAATGAAAAAATTGGGGGAAAAATGAATTATAGAATATACCCACCTATACCCACAGTTTACTATACGTCTGTGGGTATACAATGTCTGTACCTACGGTTTTAGTGATCCGTCACTATAGGTGTCCGTTGGTATATGGCAAATTTCTTGTAGTGTGTGGTGCAGGATATTGTTGATCAAACATTTCAGGTACATGGCGTTGAACCACTACAAGCCACGATTACACAATCTCTAACTTTATCTAATGTTGAACAGGAATATGATGACTGGGAGATTGCAGAGACAATACATCACCTTGACACTTCACAGTCACACTCAGGTAAGTTTGCACCAGTATTTGAAAAATTGGTGACTGATGACATTTTTGTTTTTGCAGACAAGTCGACTGGTGCATTGGACAAGTCGACTGCTGCAGGGGATCAGTCGACTGTCCAGACTGCTACCAGGGACCAGTCGACTGCACCAAGACTTACAGAACCAGAGCTTAAGCAGCTGCCCGACCATTTGAAGCACGCATATTTGGGTGAGAACCAGACGCTACCAGTGATAATTGCTGCGAACCTGAGTGCACAGGAAGAAGATAAGCTGCTAAGGGTACTACGAGAACACAAGAGTGCAATACGATGGACCATTGCAGATATCAAGGGAATAAGTCCATCCGGATGCATGCATAGAATACTCCTTGAAGACAATGCAAAACCAAGCAGGGAGGCACAGAGAAGGCTTAACCCAAATATGAAGGAAGTGGTAAGAGCAGAGATTCTGAAGCTACTAGATGTTGGCATCATCTACCCTATCTCAGATAGCAAATGGGTAAGTCCTATACATGTAGTGCCTAAGAAAAGTGGAGTCACAGTGGTGACAAATGAAGAGAATGAGCTTATCCCTACTAGAGTGACCACAGGATGGAGGGTATGCATTGACTACAGAAAATTAAATAATGAAACCAGGAAAGATCACTTCCCTCTTCCTTTTATTGATCAAATGTTAGAAAGATTAGCAGGATATAGTCATTATTGTTTCTTAGATGGTTATAGTGGCTATAATCAAATTGCTATTGCTCCAGAAGATCAAGAAAAAACCACTTTTACATGTCCTTTTGGTACTTTGGCATACAGGCGGATGCCCTTTGGATTGTGCAATGCTCCAGCTACATTCCAAAGATGCATGATGAGTATATTTTCAGACATGGTGGAAAGGTTCATCGAGGTATTTATGGATGACTTTAGTGTTTTTGGATCTTGTTTTGATGAATGCCTTAACCATTTGCAGCTTGTGCTTAAAAGATGTGAAGAATGCAATTTAGTGCTGAATTGGGAAAAGTGCCATTTCATGGTACAACAAGGTATTGTGTTGGGACATGTGGTGTCTAGGGGAATAGAGGTAGACAAAGCAAAAATCGATATAATATCAAAACTACCCCCTCCCACAACAGTTAAGGGTGTTAGGAGTTTTCTAGGACATGCAGGGTTCTATAGAAGATTCATAAAAGATTTCTCAAAAATCTCCAAACCCCTTTGTGACTTGTTGGCTAAGGATGTTGAGTTTGTATGGACAGAAGAGTGCACAAATGCTTTTGTTACATTAAAAAATCTTCTCATTTCTGCACCTATTGTCATGGCACCAGATTGGAGCCATCCTTTCGAGCTCATGTGTGATGCAAGTGATTATGCTTTAGGGGCTGTGTTAGGTCAAAGAATTAATAAGAAACCCCATGTTATTTACTATGCTTCTCGAACTCTAAACGATGCACAGCTAAATTATTCCACTACTGAAAAAGAAATGTTAGCTGTTATTTTTGCTGTAGAGAAGTTTAGATCATATTTGATTGGTTCTAAAGTTATTGTTTTCACTGACCATGCTGCTTTGAGATATTTATTTGTGAAAAAAGATGCTAAGCCTAGGTTGATCAGATGGGTGCTGTTGCTTCAAGAATTCGATCTTGAGATTAGAGATAAAAAAGGAAGCGACAATGTTGTTGCAGATCACATGTCCAGGCTACTGCAGGAGGAAGAAAGAATTGTACCGCCACTTAATGAGACTTTCCCAGATGAACATCTCTTTGAAATAAACTCATCCAAGAGACAGTCGACTGGTACCAGGACCAGTCGACTGGTATCTTACTGCTCAAATTTTCCATGGTTTGCTGACATTGTAAATTATCTAACCGCTCATGTTTTCCCTCCAGGTATGACAAGTCAGGAAAGAAAGAGACTGGTGGCTATGTGCAAGCACTACTATTGGGATGATCCTTATTTGTTTAAATTTTGCCCAGATCAAATTATAAGAAGATGTGTGGCAGAAGAAGAGCAATTGAGTATTCTACAACATTGCCACCAATATGCATGCGGAGGACATTTTGGACCAAAAAGAACAGCACTTAAGGTACTGCAATCTGGATTTTATTGGCCTAAAGTATTCAAAGATGCTTTTTCTTTTTGCAGGACTTGTGACAAATGCCAAAGGACAGGTAACATCTCTTCTAGAAATCAAATGCCACTGCAAACCATCCAAGTGATCGAGCTTTTTGACGTTTGGGGAATCGACTTCATGGGTCCATTTCCTAACTCATTTGGTTATTTATATATACTTGTTGGTGTGGATTATGTGTCTAAATGGGTCGAGGCTGTCCCCTCAAGAACTAATGATCACAAAGTTGTTGTCAAGTTTTTGCAGGAAAACATTTTCACTAGGTTTGGGACACCGCGCGCAATAATAAGTGATGGAGGTAGCCACTTCAATAACTTTCCATTTGCTTCCTTGATGAAGAAATATGGTATCACACATAGAGTGGGCACCCCATATCATCCCCAAACTAGTGGGCAAGTGGAGATTAGCAACAGAGAAATCAAAAGCATTTTGGAAAAGACAGTCAACACAAGGAGGAAGGATTGGTCGTTGCGCTTGAACGATGCATTATGGGCCTATAGAACCGCATACAAAACACCCATTGGCATGTCACCATACCGTTTGGTGTTTGGAAAAGCCTGTCATTTGCCAGTTGAGTTGGAGCACAAAGCTTATTGGGCCATCAAAAGGTTCAATTTTGATATGAAACAAGCAGGGGACAAAAGACGGTTGCAACTGAACGAACTTGAAGAGTTGAGGCATGATGCTTATGAAAATGCAAAATTGTACAAGGAAAGGACAAAGTTGTATCATGACAAACAGCTAGCAAGAAAGGAGTTTTATGAAGGACAGAAGGTATTAATATACAACTCAAGATTGAGACTTTTTCCAGGCAAGCTTATGTCAAGATGGTATGGGCCATACACTGTCACGAGAGTCTTTCCACATGGCGTTTTGGAGGTTCATAGCAAGGAAAAGAATCAAACATTTAAGGTGAACGGGCATAGAGCGAAGCCATACATAGAGATGAGCATAGAACCTCAAGAGGAAGATGTGAATCTTCAATCCATTCAATACATCGCATGAGCTCATCATGTCTAGCTGAAGACAGAAAACACAGCGCTTGTTGGGAGGCAACCCAATTTTTCAGGGGAGTATTTACACTTTCCCTTTATTTTCTTTCAGTTATTCATTATTTTTTTTCTTTGAGTTATTATTTATTTTTCTCTCCTTACTAGATGTGACATATGCCTATTTTTAAATTTTCTTTCGAACATTGAGGACAATGTTCCATCCAAGTTTGGGGGTATTAGGGTTAGTTATATTTATCATCTTTTTGAATTTTTTAGGATAAACAATTTCTTATAAAGTAAAAAGAAGGATACTTATTTACTTTAGGATTGTTGAGTTTCATAAAATCCCTACAAGATTATATGAGTCATGCAATTATACATAATAAACAAATGTGATGCCTTTTCTATTGATCATTCCCTTTAGATCTAGTCCTAAATTGAGTTTAAGTAAATAGAGTGATAAAAAATATATATAAATGTATATATTCAAATAAAGTCAATCTACTCCAATGTTTTGAGTGCTTAGTAACTAGGGGTATTCATCACCAATGTTTACCTTTACGTCAAACGGCAACTTGAAATATGAGTATGCAAAGCACTTTGAAGTTTGTGATTTGCTAAGTAACCGGGTGGATTCATCACAAATGTTTCGCATTCGCGTCAAAAGGCAAGTGACAACTTTAGAGAGGCGACTAAAAAAAAAAAAAAAAAAAACTCTAGTTTGCTACTCGGTTTGTAGTAGAGAAAAAGGGGATAATCACAGATTGAGTAATTACATACTATAACTATAATTAATTGCATGACAAGTATGGTTGAGTTTGGAGTCATGAATAAACAATTGCACTAGAGAAAGTGGGTATGTTTAATTTTACTTTATCTGAAATTGTTTATACTTTTCTATGTTGATGCCCACATAATAAGAACTCTTGGTGATTAAGGCTGTTATTATTAATATACCCTTGTTCATAATTTCAGTTTGCTTGAGGACAAGCAAAAATCCAAGTTTGGGGGTATTTGATGAACACAAGATTATTCACATTTTAGAGCATTAATCTTAATATAATTGCACATGTAAAAGCTCTATATGTGGTATTTAACTCTTATTTTCTCTTTTCAATAGGAAATAACCAAAAGCAGCAAAACGAAGCAGATTCCAGACGAATACAGACTGAGAAATAATATACAGGGAACTGCAGAAGCAACAGTCGACTGGCTCTTCAGCAGTCGACCAGACAGAGAGTTTGCTAAGCTTCGGTACAGTCGACTTCCCCAAACACCAGTCGACTTGACCGAGAAATCGTGAAGCCGCAGATGCTCAGATACCAGTCGACTTACATACAGAGGCAGTCGACTGATAGGCGACGGAGTAAACAGATAATATATTCGAAGATTCATCCAAATCTAATTTCAAATCTATCTGAATCCAGATTTATGCAAATCAAATCTAGAGACTGGGGATTTCCAAGAGCACGTGGTTAACAGATAAGGAAGGAAAGAAGAAAAGAGAAAGAAATAAATCATCAAATCAAACAAAGAAGGATTTTCCTGAAAAAGTGCAAAACCCTAATTCTCAACCGTGTTCTATAAATATCAGAAAGAAAGCATCAACAGGACTCTCTCTCGGTTGGCACTCTTCGACATTCCAAAACCACCGAATCACAAGGGTTCTGAGCGTTCAAGTCATCAACAGGGGCATTATTCTATCAGCATCGAGGAAGGAGAGAGGAGATCCAGTATTCGAAGGCAGCCGACTGTGTGACAGCCAGTCGACCTTATTGCCGGACTTCATTAGTTTATTTCTTCTCCTTCTATTCTTTTATGTTGATCATGTATTCGAACTTGTTGATTAATAAAAGTGTTATTATGTGGAACTAAATTTCATAGTTGGGTAGATTGAAGCCGTAGTGATGTAGTGCTATATTCTTCTGAATTCTTCTATTTTACTTATTGATTGAATCCGTTTGTATTGGTATAGATTGATAGTAATCAAACTGGTTCTCAAAGCTCTGAGAGCAGTCGATTGAGGTGAGAGCCAGTCGACTGACAAACAGAGCTTGAGAATATCAAGTTTGCATTACCATTTATCTGAATCTGTTAGATGAGCATATTGAGACGACCCGTATCTCGTGCCCGTAACTAGTAACAAGGAAATCTTTAGGGGTTCCTGGTTCAATCAACTTAAGGGATCTAGATCTGATACCAATTTCTAGAACCTTGAGTGTTCGTTCGTTTCCACTGATCTTATGTTTTCTTTAAGTGCAACTTAGTAGATACCATGCTAAAACACTTAATGAAAGAAACGAATTAGAGTAGATACCATGCCTAATTCTTGGCTTAGGGAAACAGTACTTTAAGGAGTAGATACCATGCCCTTGAAGGGAACAAACATGAGTAATAAGAAGAAGTTCAGGAGTTGACTTAGCATTACTAACTATTGGTGGAGATCTAAACCCAACTACTTCATAAACATTTGTGATTCAACACTTCTTAACTTAGTTTTGATCTTTTCATTTCTTTTAGACTTTTAAACCAACCCTTTATGATTTTTAGTCTTTTTATTGATTCGTAAGTTAAAGTCTACAATCTCTGTGGGATCGACCCTTGCTATTGCTACGCTTTTCTAACGATTCGTGCACTTGCGAGGTTTTTATAATTTGTGTCTAGTTTTATCTATATATTTAGGTATCTAGATTTGCACAACACGCCTGCAGCTCAGGGAGTGACCTGTTACTACTGCAAGGAGGTAGGACATTACAGGTCATCATGTCCGAAGTTGGCAGAGCATATCTGTTCTCAGTGTGGGCAGACTGGACATTCCAAGCTCCGTTGTCCAAAATTGAAGGAAGATGGTTCGGGTGGAAGCAAAGTCCCGAAGAGGCAAGGGCGAGTATTTGCATTGACCGAGGAGGATGCGAGAAACTCGGAAGATGTGATACAGGGTATGCAGGAATTTTGATTTCTTTCATTTTTGAATCAGTGTAATGAATAAAGCTTTTATTTCAGAACAATTTAAGATTAAGTATCATTCTTATTGTAACAGGAGTTGTTTTAATAAATGGAATTAAAGCAAAGGTTTTGTTTGACACTGGTTCATCGCATACATTTGTATCGCCAAGTTTTGCAAAGATCTTAGGTTTGGAACCTAAGTTATTTCCAGGCAGGGTTTTGTCGGTGGCAACGCCGTCAGGTGAAGAGCTAGTAGCGGATCGATATTACGAGGGCTGTGATATCGAGATTGGTGGAAGGATGTTCGGCATCGACTTGATCGAACTGCAAGTGTTGGGAGTAGATGTCATTGTAGGCATCGATTGGATGGCTATATATGATGCCACGATTGATTGCAAGCAGAAGGAGGTGTTGGTGAAAGCACCAGGTGGACCTGCAGTAACTTTCCAAGGGAAGAAGAAGATCCCGAAGGTGGCTGCAATGGTATCAAAGATGGCAATCTCGGATGAAGTCAAGGGCATTCCGGTTGTTCGAAATTTTCCTCAGGTGTTCTTGGATGATTTTCCAGGATTACCGCCGCAGAGAGATGTAGAGTTTTGCATCAATGTTCAGCCGGGAAGCGCGCCGATTTCTAAGGCTCCATACAGGATGGCATCTGTAGAGCAAGATGAAGTGAAGAAGCAGATTGAGGAGCTTTTGAGCAAAGGGCTTATCAGACCGAGTTCTTCCCCGTGGGGAGCGCCAGTACTGTTAGTCAAGAAGAAGGATGGGTCGATGAGGATGTGCATTGACTATCGGAAATTGAATAGGGTGACTATTCAGAACGAGTACCCACTGCCGCGGATTGACGATTTGTTCGACAGGCTTCGAGGAGCAGCGGTGTTTTCAAAGATTGATCTGAGGTCAGGGTATCATCAGGTGTGAGTCAAGGAGGAAGATGTGAGTAAGACAGCGTTCAGGACTCGTCATGGGCTGTATGAATTTTTGGTGATACCATTCGGGTTGACGAATGCGCCAGCAGTTTTCATGGATATGATGAATCGGGTGTTGAGACCGTTCATTGATTCTTTCGTAGTGGTCTTCATTGATGATATCTTGGTATATTCGAAGTCGGAAGAGGATCATTCGACGCACTTGACAGCAGTGTTACAGACGTTGCAGGAGCACAGTTTGTATGCTAAATTGTCGAAGTGTGAATTCTGGAAGTCTGAGGTAGCTTTCCTTGGCCATATTCTTTCTAAGGAGGGAGTGGCTACCGATCCTCAGAAAGTGGAAGCAGTGAAGGATTGGCCCAGGCCGACGTCAGTAAAGGAAGTCAGAAGCTTCTTGGGATTAGCCGGGTACTACAGGAGATTTATTCAGGGGTATTCTCAGATTGCAGTTTCGATGACAGGTTTGACCCGGAAGAATGTGGCATTTGTATGGACAGATAAGTGCGAGGAGAGTTTCCTTGAGTTAAAGGAAAGGTTGACTACCGCACCTATATTGGCATTGCCGCAAGCTGGGAAAGATTATGATATCTACAGTGATGCATCTCTCAGAGGTTTGGGATGTGTCTTGATGCAAGAAGGCAAGGTCATTACTTATGGTTCGAGGCAGTTGCGTCCGCATGAGAAGAATTATCCGACGCATGATCTGGAGCTAGCAGCTATCATTTATGCCTTGAAGCTATGGAGGCATTATGTTTATGGTGAGAAGGTCAATATGTACACTGACCACAAGAGCCTGAAGTACATTTATCAGCAGAGGGATTTGAATCTTCGGCAGAGAAGGTGGTTGGAGGAATTGGAAGACATTCGTCCTGAGATCAAGTATCATCCGGGCAAGGCGAATGTAGTGGCTGATGGACTTAGCAGGAAGAGTAGTTTATCGAGATTGATCACTACTCGAAAGGAGTTGGCAGCAGAGATCGACCAGGCAGGTATCGAGGTGGTACTGCGAAGCTTAGGGGCATCTTTGGCTCAGTTGAGGCTGCAGCCATCTTTGAGAGAAAGGATTGTGGAAGGTCAGAAATCGGACTCAGAGATTCAGAAGATGTTGCAGCAGGTTTCAGAAGGCAAGTTATCAGAATTTCGTGTTCAAGATGGAATTCTTTGGATGGGTGAGAGGTTGTGTCTTCCAGATGATGCAGAGTTGAGAGGGAGTATCTTGAAGGAAGTACACAGTACATTGTTGTCAGTTCATCCAGGAGGCACGAAGATGTACAGGGACATCAAACCACATTTTTGGTGGTCAGGTATGAAGCGGGATGTAGCAGATTTTGTGGCAAGGTGTCTGACTTGTCAGCAGATCAAGGCAGAGAACCAGAGACCTGGAGGTTTGTTACAGCCATTACCCATTCCGGAGTGGAAGTGGGAGAATATCAGTGTGGACTTTATCACGGGTTTGCCAAGGAGTTCGAAGGGCAATGACTCGATTTGGGTTGTTGTAGACCGATTGACTAAGTCGGCACATTTTCTAGCCATGAAGATTACTTGGTCGATGGAGAAATTGGCTGAGTTGTACATTGGAGAGATTGTGAGACTTCATGGAGTTCCTGTGTCAATTGTTTCTGACAGAGATCCAAGGTTTACTTCGAGGTTTTGGAAGAGCCTACAAGCAGCTTTAGGCACCAGAACTGATTTCAGTACAGCATTTCATCCGCAGACAGATGGTCAGACGGAGAGGGTGAATCGAGTGCTGGAAGATATGTTGAGAGCTTGTGTTATGGACTTTGGTGGTAGTTGGGAGAGATACTTGGCATTGGTTGAGTTTGCTTATAACAACAGTTACCATGCAAGTATTGGGATGGCACCGTATGAGGCTTTGTACGGGCGGAGGTGCAGGACACCTGTTTGTTGGTATGAGGTTGGCGAGAGGCAGATGTATGGTCCTGCGATCGTGCAGCAGACGTCAGAACAGATTGAGCTAATTCGCAAGAGATTGGTTGAAGCTCAGAGTCGGCAGAAGAGTTATGCTGATACTCGACGAAGAGATTTGGAGTTTGAAGTTGGGGATGCAGTTTTTCTCAAGGTTTCTCCGACCAAAGGAGTGATCAGATTTGGTAAGGGAGGCAAGTTGGCACCGAGGTATATTGGACCGTACAGGATCGTGGAGAGGATTGGCAAGACAGCATACAGATTGAAACTTCCTGAGGAGTTAGCGCAAGTACATGATGTGTTTCATGTGTCGCTATTAAGGAAGTATGTGGCCGATCAGAATCATCAGTTGGTAGAGGTTCCCAAAGATCTACAGGTGAACTTGAGCTACAAGGAACGGCCTGTTGAGATCGTTGATCGTAGGGAGAAAGTCCTTAGGAGTAAGATAATACCTATGGTCAAGGTATTGTGGAGGAATCAATAGTTCGAGGAGGCTACTTGGGAGCCCGAGGATCGCATGCTGAAGGAATTTCCTGAATTGTTTGTATGAGTGTATTTCTTGTATGTGATCTGAATTCTTTAGACGATTGTGCTATTGACTGATATATGATGTATTCCTTTGTTTTGATTGTGATGTTATAAGAACTTGTTTGGATTATGTTCTATATATATGTGAAACATTATTTTCTTTTGTTTGGTATGTGTTTGAACTCATTAGTCGTAGTTCTGAGGACAGAACTCTTCTAAGGAGGGAGTGATGTAGAACCCCATATTTTTAAATATTATTTTAATTATTTGAAAATGAATTTAAATGATTTTTGGAGATTAAATCAATATTTTCTAAGAAATTTATCTTTTGTACACGTGCAAAACACGTGCAAATAACTTTTAGAAGTTTGAAAAATTAAGATTTCTTTATGAAAAATCATTATTTATTATTTAGGATTTATGTAGTATTTTTCCAGATTTTTCTGAAATTAATTGATACTATTTGCAATTTTTGAGAAAAGAAGGACTTATTTGCAAAATTGACATTTTCAAGGGTTGAAGTGCAAAATTGGCATTCTGAACGTTTTGAGCAGTATTGACTGAGGTTTTGAAGGATATTTTCTATTAGATCCTAATTTAAAGGAGTTTTATAGAATTTACAAGACTAATGTATATATATGCAAGTTGTATTTTTGGGAAGGATCGTTTTGCAAAATGTGAGTAAAACCCTAATATTTTATCCGGCATATATATAAGGGATTTCTTTTCTCCAGCCGTCATTTACAATATACAGATTTTTGAGAATTGTTTTGGGGAGCAAGAAGAGGATTTTGGATCTAGCAAGAAGGAGAGCATTTTTGTGGATATCTCTTCAAAACAAGGTGAGTGGTTTGTTTTTGTTTTGCTTGTTTGTTTTGTTGTTTGATTGATGAATGACTTAAGGTCTTTGTTACACTTTGTTTGGGCATCGGTATGACACTATTTGTTTGTCTCATTGTATGTATGTTATGGATCTTTTAATTGGATATGGATGATGAACATACTTATTGATATTTGGACCATGTATGAGAAACTATCAAGATTTGTTGAGAAAATATTGATCTATGGAATCGTAATATTAGAAGGCATGATAAGAATTAATTATATTGGGATCGAATGATAAACATCTAGATCTTATGAATTTTAGATCAGATTTGATTAAGAGTTGAGGAAGAAGTTTTCTTGAGAAACCCTAATGGAAGATTTGTGGTTTAGATCTTGAGAAGTTGAGATTTGAGGAATTGATTGATGAGTAATGCATTCGTATTGGTGATTATTTGAGAGTTATCTTTGGTTTGTGTATGAACTACTGTTTGATAAACAATGAACCATGATTCTTTAGAAATCTTCAGATTGATTATATATCCAGACTTATTTTTGAAAACTGTAGGCCGACAGTCGACTGGCCTACTGTACAGTCGACTGGTACGACACTACTGATTATCTTCAGTCTTTTGAGAATTGTTCGGGACAGTCGACCTAGGCTATTGTCAGTCGACTGGTCTGCTGATTGTATTTTTGTTTAGTCCTTTCTGGACAGTCGACCTATGAACCTTTCAGTCGACTTATACACGTAGACTATGTTCTTGAGAATTATTGTGATTTGTTTCGGGGCAGTCGACTGATGACTTTCTCTAGTCGACTGATATTGCCTTAGATTATTTTGTGGAATTCCGAAGAATAGTCCTCTGGACAGTCGACTTATCTCAGCATGAGTCGACGACACTGAGGGATCTGTGTGTTTGATTTGAGACATTTTGTTCAGTAATTGATTTTGAGATCTTTGTTCAGTTTTTGTTATTTGTTCAGTATTTGATTTTGAGATGTTCAGTTAAGAACATGATTTTGAGATATTCAGTTGAGCCACTTGTTTAGTGGGAGTTTGTTTAGATATTTGTTTTGAGTCTCTAGAGGTACGTGACCCTAGTATACCGGTGTTGAGATATTTGTTGGGTTATTTGTTGAGGCCCATTGAGGCGAATTTTCAGTTAATCATATTTTTAGTCCGGTAGGGTACACTACTCTAGGAGATTTTGTTCGGTAACCCAAATTTATAAGGACAGGCATTAGTAGTGTCATGACGAATGGGAACATGAGTTATGCACCTCAGTAAGACTTTAGATGTGAGACTTCATCTCCTGAATTATCCAAGTAGTTAACTTGAGATGTGAGATTTATCTCCTGAATTATCCAGGTAGTTAACCTGAGATGTGAGGTATACCTCCTGAATTATCCAAGTAATTATCTTAAGATGTGGGATTGAACTCCTGAATTATCAAGGTCGAGGCGACGCTGTTGTGGTATTCTTGTAATGATGAGACTGTGTTTAGATGTGGGAAGATCTCCTGAATTATCCAGGGAAATACCTGAGATGTGGGATCTATCTCCTGAATGATCAAGCATGGGCAAATTATCATAGTTTATCTTCATCTCTTAGTAGTCATCGTTGTCAGCATTTAGTCATCATGTTTTCTTGACCCACTTTTCTGCATTTGGATTTCCTGCTTTTTCACACTTGACTTTTGGTTTTGGATATCACTCATTGTTTACATTTCTTGCTGTTTCACATTTTACATCTTTGGTTACTTTTGGTTGGATACTATGTTATAAGTTCATTTATATTTGCTATTTGATTTTTATGCCACTCACACCATTTATGGCTGACCCCTTTAGTTTGGGGGTTAGGGTTCAACTCTAGCCTCACTTGTTGCAGGTTATTGCTTAGAGTTAGAGAATGGATGCTTGAGTTAGCCTTTTTTGGATAAATGGATTATTAAGTGTTCAGTGTTGAGTTGTAAAGACCTGTTGAGTTAATTTTGAGTTGTTTAGTCTTCCGCTGTGATATGTAAAGATTTGTTGTAATAAATGTTGAAAATTCTAGTGGTGTTTGTTTGGTTTATTGTTATATTGAAGTGGATCACTGGGAATGTGCCACGTATTTTCTAAGCTCTCATATTAGAAATTCGGGGCGCTACAGGTTGACCCATGACGGGTCGAACGTTCGACCCGTACGGGTCCAACGGTTCGTAACCCATGGGTTGGCGGCGGGTTGGGCATTTTTAAACGGGTTCGTGGGCCGGGTTGGATTCGCATTTTTGACGACCCGGTTCGACCCGTTACTGTTCACGGGCCGAGTTCAACGGGCGGGTCACCGCTTGACCCGGCCCTTTTGCCATCCCTTAAACCCCCCCCCCCCCCCCCCCCTCTCAAAAGTTTCCCCCCAAAACTCAAATTCAAATCCCCCCCCAAACAACTCCTTTATTTATTTAATTATTTATCTCTCTCTCTCTCTCTCTCTCTCTCTCTCTCTCTCTCTATTTATATATATATATATATATATATATATATATATATATATATAAACATGGACTTTTATTTACAACTAATTATTGTCATACTATTCAAACCTGAGCTACATAATTGTTGATTTACTGTTTACAAGGCTTTTCATATGCTGTATCGTTCTGAAGGCGTGTCGTAGGCACGTGACTACACGCAAATCTAGTATTTCTACAAAATAGAATAAAAAAACAAAATAATGGGAAGTTTGGTTCTTTTGTATGAATTGTTAAAAAAGACATGTCCTTTCTAGTCTATAATCGGTGAAGAGGGGGGCTCTCTCTTCTGTCATCACTATCATCGAATCGGTGGTTCATGTTTGGAGAAGAATCAACGGAATAGCTAATAGCATAAAAACTATACTCTATAATAGCTGCCTTGCTAGCGCGAGATGGAACTTTCATGAATCGATGGCGGCTTCACATCTCCTTTAATACCGAAATCTACTATAATATTTACGAAAGTGAAAAATCGAATTGAGACTATGAAGATTAGCATTATATAACTGACATCTTAATAAGTTATTTTGATGATGTAGTTCAGGAGGTACATACTATAGGGCCCCACACAAGCTTAAATGTTCCTCTCTTTACATAGAGGTGATTCTTCCTTAATACCATAAAACAGTCTAGAGAAGGCTAACGTGGCCGTTTAACGGATAGCTATATCCCATGATCAAAGTATACAACCAGTCGTCTAAGTAGGGTGGAATAGCTCATTATGGAGGGTGCAGAATGTGGTAGGGGCATTGGTGAGTCCAAAAGGCATAACCAAGTCAAATGCCCCTTCATTAGTAAGGTTGCTTGCTTTTCACATTGATCATCTTTGGCTCGTCTCCTTCTGCCCAGTACCGGAAGGTCAAGAAAGTTGGTGACCTGATGATAGGGGAGCCGACGACCGAAGCCCCGGTGAACAGCGGTCGTAACAATAACAGTCTGGTTGTCCTCATTCTAGTTGGTAGGCATGTGGTACACTTGCTTGAGGGAGTGATTGCAGCTAGAGGTTAGTGCAGGTCTACCCTCCTTGATACTACTTCTAGCCGCTCCCCAATTGACTAGCTGAATGTAATCATTGATAGCTCCTCGTGTATCATCTGTAGTAAACCTATGAACGAGAGCTGGAAATCCGGCCTCACCCCTCTTGAAAGTGAGGCGCTCCCTATGCCTTATCTCCGACATTTTGTACGATATGAGTACCTTATTTTCTCCGTTTAAATTATCTAAAGAATGTCAACTGCCTAAAATTGATTGTCACGCCCCGCTTCCCAAAAATACGGAATACGAGTATATGATAAAAGCCCAGCGAATGACTAACATCACCCATAAGCTGTTTAATCGATCAACTCAACAATATAAACAACACAGAATAATTGCGTAGACAATAATAATCTCATGAACAATAATACTTGGAATTAAGCAATAAAAATATCCAAATACAATAACAATCCAACGTCTGGAAATAAATAGCAATATTCGGGTCATAAGCCCAATACAATAAAATAACAATAATCCAATAATTAAGTTTCCAAACAAAGCAATAATTATTTATTAAGCAGCGATGCAATCAATTCCTTCACCAATGTTGTTCTGCTAATCCATCTGGTAATTCTCCATCAACACTTGTAAATACTTCATCTAAAAAGATGAGAAAATTTGTCCTTAGAGCAAGTCATGGACAGCAAGTAGAGAAAGCAGAGAACAATGGAATAACGGTACAACAATGAATCAACGGATCAATAAGAATCAATAAAAAGGGACAAAAATCATGATATTCGATGCAATTGGCTATAAACAATGGTGCAATATTCGGTAACGGTAATCAATGATCAATAACTGTAATACTTAGCCAATATCGATATCAATAAGAATAATGGTGAACAATATGTAATGTTGGTGACGTGTTAATCCTTATGTCTATTAATTATTTTAACTCTTAACTAATGCACGTACTACTGTGTCCCATGTGTGCCGTACCACAGGTTTGATGCATACGACCAATTTCATTTAGACTTAAGTGGAAGATTCTATAGATCATGTACACGGCACAATAACGGTATTTGCAGCATTGCTGCACACTGGTTGGCTCAATAAAAACAATACACGATCAATTTGGGATACCGTGTCAGTAGTCTAACAATAAACCGATAACAATAACTTTTGCCAACACACAATATTTTGGGAAACAAGGCCCACACTTCGGTGTACAGTCACTATGTCATCAACTACTCCAGTCAATCCCTTAAACCCCGGCTTGTTAATTATTTATCAATGCAACAACACAATATGCAATCTAGAGATATGAGATGAACGATAGTATCAATGGGGAACAATAGGTTGATAACAAGGATAGGATGGTTAGAATAGGGACAATAACTCATTGGAAACATGCAATGCAACATACATTCATTAACTCATGCAGTAGTACAACATAGGAATAATTAATCTATTAAAAGTAGTATCCAAAATTCTGGACAGCACGCGCAACCTGTACAAAAATGCAGTTTCCCGCTGACTCAGGAATCGAAAGTTGAATCCGTCAGAAAATCTGGAAACTAGACTTCCATACGGTTCCAACACATACTTAAAGTTCAAATTCCGACAACATTAGCTAGGTCAAACACATGTTTGTTTTCAGGTCTTTTGTTCAGGCAGAATAACGACATCTTATTGTTTTAATTTTTGAATCAGCAAAAACTCAATATTAAATTCAGTAAAAATATAATCTAGACTCCTAAACATGTTAAACATCAATCTGGAAATTTTCATAGCAAAATTCTATCATTTGATCAACTTTTTTACTGTTTAAACACGGAAGGTTCGAGAATCTGAAAATCTGAAATGTAAAAACACAGCTGCAGTAAAACGAGCATAACTCTTGCTACAAAACTCGGAATTCGAAAATTCTGGATGTTATTGATAACTAGACACTCGGGTCTACATTTCATATTCAGAAAATATTTTATTTTAAGGTCATGTACTGGTTCGAAAATGGAGATCAAGTTCAGGTCAGCAACATGTACAGTTTTTAGGGTATTATTTCTTGAACATAAAATTAATTAAACATGTCGGGTATCGATTCTATAGTCAATAAATTGTGTAACTAGCATGATAGATGTCCAAACATGATAAATAAAAATTAGAACCACACACGCATACAAGTCTAACATCAATCATCTATCAAACAATCAAACAACATACAAACTAACGATTGTCTCTAGAATAATTTATTTGTATCGTGACTATTTGTGTAACCCTAAAATCCATACTATATGATGTATGCAAGATTCAATACTTTTGGAATCAATTTGGCACGATGTCAAGAGTATTGGGGTTAGCTCGTGTAAACCCTCAATACACCCAACGAAAGAGATAAACAAACAAAGGATAATACGATAACAAAGAGATCTATTTGCAAGAATTTCAATAACACTTGAATTTGATACAATTAGCAATTCAAGAGGACGGTGACTTGCCTGTTAGATGGTGAAAAAAATACCAAGAATAACGGAGTAAGAATCCCGAAGCAACGAACTCACGAACTAGCACAATCCCAATATTAGCACGTATAAACTACGTGCAAAAGTAGAACCCAACAAGGCAGCACAAAGAGACAGCCACGACAGCAAGGGAGAGGGGGAGCGACGGCCAGGGGTCGTCGGCGTCGCTGGTCGATGTCGACGGCAACGGGGCGGCGCGAACGGCGCTGGACAAGGGCGTCGACGGCGGGAGGAGAAGGGATGAACGGGGTTTGGGTTTGGGTTCTGTTAATGTCGATGGAAGGAGAAGTGGAGGTCGGGGAGGCGTTTGGTGGTGGCGCTGGTGGTGGGCGGCAACGATGGGGGTCGCCGGAGGGGGATGGGCTCGCCGGGGAAGGCCGGGGACGAAGCTGGAGAGGGATGGGGTTGATGGGTTCAGGTGATTTTGGGCGGGGAGAGAGAAAACAGGGAGGAGAGAGGAGAGAGATTAGACGGCTCTAGGGTTTCGATTTGTGTGCCAAAAATTAGGATTTACAGTAGAGTTGCATTTATAGGGTACAATTAGGGTACTGGATTAATGGTTTAGGGTCCGATAAAAGCGATTTTGGGTCAAGAACAAATCAAATTGGGTTTTAGGGTTCAATTAGGAGATAGATCAAAGATTAATACAGTTCAAATAAAAATACCCACAATTCCAATAAATAAAATCCACAAGATAGATAACTCAATGAAAGAGAAAAATAGTTCGTGAACGAAAATTTCAACCCAATTAAATAAATAAATAACACAATTGAAATAATAAGAATTGGGCTTAAAATAAATTGGAACTCGCCGAGAAAATCAGATCGGGTATAAAAATAAAATATTTCGATTGATGAATTTTTAATCAAGAAATATCAATTGGTAATTATAATCATAATAATAATAAAACCGTACAATAAAATAACATTCGGGTTTAACAACTTTATTAAAATACTCCAATAATAATAATATACATGATTTGGGCTCAAATACAATTAACCGATAAATTAAGATTATAAAACAAGTTTAAAATACATCATTACTCGAAATAATAAAATTTTCGATTGGAAAATATTTAAATAGAAAATCTCAAAACGAATTTAACACAAAATAAATTTATAAATGATTAAAATACTGGAAATATTTGGAAAGTAAGTATTTACGGGAACAGGGGTTACATTGATACTTAAGTTTGAACTTTTCTATGGCTCTAGTTGGATTCTAAATTCTAAAACAAGGAGGATGTTAATGCTTTTGGCTCAATAGCTTTTAACCACATTTCTCCCACAGTTTTGATAATTAGATCACTTTCAAGTCTTTTAGCAAGAGCATTAGCCATAATTTTTCTTAGTTGCACTTTATCTATGGGAAAGTTCAAATAGACTTCTTTCAGTCTTCATGTACTCATATTACTATTATAGACTGAGTTATGAACTACAGTACATTATAGCTTGATAGTCACAGAATAGAATTAGAGAGTTTACTTTAAAGTTCTCAATGGATAACTAGCAACAAGTCCTTTATTCCACTCAGTCTCGTCCCCTGCAGAGGATAACACATAGATGTCCGATTTCATAGATGATAGCGCAATGCATGTTTGCCTTTTAATATCAGAACACTTTTACTCTTTCTAGTGTAAACTCATGTCCACTAGATGTCGACTTTCAATAAATTCTAAGAATTAGAATGCATCAGAACATCCCTTCAACCCGAAAGGATGACTAGAGTAGCACAAAGTAAATTCTTGAGTATCTCTCAGGTATCTCATTAGCCTCTTAAGGGCACTCCAATGTATATTAATAGAATTCTAGTGTATCTGCAGATCATACCTACCTCAATAGCTATGTTCGGTGTAGTGCAGATCATCGTATACATGAGACTTTCATTAAGTTTAGAATGATCTAACTGTCTCATAGTTGCAACATCATTAAGTGTTAACCTTTTATCATAATCATAAGATATTTTAAAACACGCTTTCAATCATTATATTCCCACTTTTGAAACACATTACTGATTTAATGATTTGACTAAGGGTTATCTCTTGCCTACCGAAACTCACACTTATACCTATTATGGGGTCCACAACACCTAGGTAATTTATGATGAATTATTTGGATAGCATAGTTTTCACTTCATTTATAATAGAGATATTACTTCCAACAGTAAGCATGTCAACAATAAATAAGTAAATGATAGCCAGTATATTTGACACATCACAAAGTTAAATGCATTGATTTGAATTACTTGATTCAAATCCTAAGCTCTTTAAGAAATTTGTCAAATTATTTATGTGTCATCTTTAATACATGTTTTAAAACATGCAATGATTTCACCAGTTTGCAAATCTTGTTCACTAAACCCTTTAGTACAAAACTTTTAGGTCATCACAAAAAATTTCAATACAAAACTGTTTACAACATCTTTAAGGAATAACAAAGTTTTGAATAATTGTAAGGGGGCGGGAAAAAATATTTTTCTAGAAATATGAAAAACATGTGAGTAGATATCAGTCCATTCTACCCCACTTATCTCAGTTAATTCTTTAGCTACTAAAGGTGCATTAAAATTGCTACTGACCAATCAAAATTAAGTTTCTTCTATAAAACTCCACATACTTACTATAGTTTTAGTCACTTTCGGAAAATCAACTAATTTAAAATATTATTATTGAACAACAAATTCATTTCATTATCTACTAAAGAAACTTCTTAGCTCATTTGTCATTGAAGTGTTAGTGGCAATAATACTTGTTCTTGATTCCAATTGTGAATTATTGTCCGTATCTGTAGGACTAGATAATTTCATATATTTATCTTTGATGAACACATCCTCAAAGAACTCTACAATTTTAGATTTTATTAACACAAATTAGATAGATCCAAAATATGTCCATAGAACTACATTCTGCACTTTCTAAGTACACACAAATATTTGTTATAAGTCATGCTTTAGACTTTCTAGGGTCATGTACTCTAACAAATGCATCACACCCCATGTTTTTTACTTTAAAAAAATTATTTGTGTTTTATGCCATAATGTACAAGGTGTAGATGACTTAGAGTATAGTAACATTTTAGGAATATGATTAACAATACAACATCACCCAAAATTACACAAAGTCAAACAACAGTTAATAACATGGAATTCAATATTTCACTAAGCGTTCGATTCCAACTTTATCAATACCGTTTTGACTGTAGTAAATAGGCTGCACAAGAGATTATGCCAAATGCAAGCTTCTGTAAAATTATTAAAATATATTCACCACATCTATCAAATCTGAACCTTTTGATCTTAGCATTAGCAAGATTTTTAATTCATTAAAATAACAAGTGTTTCATCCTTCTTATATATGACAAACTTTCAATAATCATCTACAAAAATGATTAAATACTTTTGGCCAACCATTGTTTTATACAGTTACAAATCTTCTGGAATCACAAATATCAGAATGTATTTACTCAAGAAGTTGTGTACTCTTAGAAACCATACTAAATGATTTTCTAGTGACCAAAATCTGAGCACAAATTTGACATTTGTCATAATTTAATGAAGTGTCATTTATCAAAGTTATGAATTTTA
The DNA here is from genome assembly GCA_017893485.1 of Hemerocallis citrina. Lineage (NCBI taxonomy): Eukaryota > Viridiplantae > Streptophyta > Magnoliopsida > Asparagales > Asphodelaceae > Hemerocallis > Hemerocallis citrina. The sequence continues at coordinate 160,147,171 of CM030367.1, read as the reverse complement.
ACAAGAGCAAACAATTTAATATATATAGTTCACATGTCCTAGCCTATTATGCCATATTCAAGGACTACACAAATTAGAACTACCATTATCAATTGCTTCGTTTGTTAAACTCAACTTACACATGCCATCGACTATATAGACACATTATAAAATAATAATAATAGGAGTTAATACAAAATTACTTTACCACATTTTACAAAATCTTTTGCTTTCTCTTGTGGTTCTAACAATGCCCAAGTGCTCAAACACTTTGAGCAAAGAGTTCTTTTCTTTAGTTGTTCTTCACCATCTTCGAAATGCTAACTAGATAATGGTCAACATTTTATATTCAATTTTGCGCACACAATACAATGAACGAGAAATAACAAAACATAACTAATGAAGATGCATCATCAAATGATTAGATGCTCCCACCTAAGTTACAGACATTTGTCACAGAAGCTGTACATCAATCTTAATTAGAGAACCATATATACGATCTCACACAAACTGCAAACGAAGGGTTAGCCAATATATCTATACACATAGTATGATAAGGCATACGTAACTACCCTAAACATAGTAGTTTTCAAAACGAGACTAATTATGATCTAAAACTCTTAATCGTTCAATCTAAGTTGGGATAACCTATTCATCACATGAAAAAACTGAAAATGATTCGAGTAGATTATACCGACACTTCACGTTAGAAGTATTTTCCAAATTCGATGGAAAAGCATGCATAGTACAGACTTATTCAACCTTGGGAAAAATCCATCATCTCCAACACCTGCAATTTTAAAGCAATTTTAAAGTTCCTATAATCATCAAATTGTTAAAGATTAGCCAATCAAATGAATTATTAACACTATTGAATTTTAAATAATTTAATTGGATATTCAAATTTATAGTCGAAAACTATAATTTAAGTTGTTAAAATCAGTATTTAATCTTAACACATAGCCAAAATAATTATTCAAACTGTAATTTATTTGACAACAATTAATAAAGTTTTGAACTTTTAACACATAGCAATAAATTAACAAATAAAATATAAACATAACAACTTATCTTTGATTCATATGTTGGTCAAAGAAGAGAGTTGACACACTTTTCCAAGTCACCATGTACATAAATAGCTCATAATGTTCTTCCAAACCCTAGCCATTGTTCACCAAATTAGTTTGGATCTGATCCAACTTGATTTGGATACAGTCCAACATGCTCGGATTTCTCCGTGCAGCTGTAGTATAACAAACTTTTTCGGTGCTACAGATGTCCGATTTGAGTGTATGACCCATCGTTTCGAAGAAGACTAGAAGATCAACAAGTTCCTTTAAGAAGTCACTTAACGATTCTTCCGTATTTATGGTTAAAACTATCTCGCGGTGCCCCTATTTGTGCAGTCTAGATCCATGTGGTTCTAATTTGGGTTTGGGCACAAAAACCAACAACAAATACCATAAACAACAAACACTAAACCAAACAAAATAGCGAATTAGGCGGACCCAACAAACAAACCAAATAGCAAGCACCAAATATGAGCCAAACACTAAACATCAAACACCAAACCAAAACAAAATAGCAAGTCGGGTTGGGCTCTCCTTTGGATCTGATCTGATCCGACAAACAGAAGAAGAAGAAAAGGAGTGGCGGCGGCTGAGTGCTGTTGACGGCGGCGATCGGCGACAACGAGGAGATCCCGACGAATTGTGACCTCGACGACAACGGCGTTTCGATTCGGACAATCTTTTTTCTTTTAATATCAAAATTAGAAATTGTAATATCTCATGATTGTTGATAATTATGAGACAATAAGAAAAGAGAAATTAGGGTTAGGATTTTATATTCCCACTGCTTGAGATTTTATACTCTGATTATCAGAATTAGAATAAACTCAGGTATTACCACAAGTCCGGTATATATGGGATAAGACTGAGTTTTGGGTACTGGGCTTTATCCCTATTCAACCTGGTCCAATAGCTAATAGATAATCTGTACAACCATGTATTGCTGCAATCGAGCCGAACCGAGCCGAATACCTTCAGGCTCGAGCTCGGCTCGTTTACGAAACGAGCTCAGTTTTGAGCTCGGCTCGAGCTCGGTTCGAGTCGAGCTTTGACCGAGCTTTGACCGTATTCGAGTCGAATAGCTCGCGAGCTTAGCTTTAAAAAAAAATCCAAGCTCGAGCTCGGCTCGTTTACGAAACGAGCTCAGTTTTGAGCTCGAGCTCAGCTCGAGCCGAGCTTCGAGCCGAGCATTGACCAAGCTCGAGCCGAATAGCTCGTAAATAGCTCGATTCGTTTGCAGCCCTAATTACCCCATACAATATTACACATAATAATATTGTATATATATCGAAAATATACCTATATATTTAACAATCATATCATAGGTTTCTTATGTCAATGGTGCCAACATCACATCCATGAACCATCCAAGTGCGAAAGATTAAGGAAAAGGACCAGCTACCATACACGAACTCAAAATACATAACAAAAAGTAAACAACACATACGTGATGTCATGGAAGAAGGCAAGGAACCAAGTATTGCACATAAATTAAAGCGGAGGAATCTGAACAGGTGAATGGTGAGTCTCCTCCAATCCACACGTATTGCCACTCTGAACACGTTTCAGGTACTAGGAACGTTCGTCATACGTTATAGTAAACGTAGACGTAAGCTACAGTCCCAATTGCTACATGTGTCCATCTTTCATTTCATATTTAGGTTAAGATATCTTGAATTTTTTTCAAAATGCCCCCCACTTTTTGAAAGTATTTAGCAAACCGACCCACGTTGGAAACTATTTACCAAAACGACCAATTCGCAATCTCCGATTGCAAGCCTAGCCTAAGGCTATTTCTCTTCCACTTGGAGAAAACTCGAAAAAATCTACAGTTCAAGACTCGTTGTTTTAGATAGCAAGAGTGTTTGTACCATACTCGCTATCTGAGACAACGAGTGTCGTTTGAAAAAATTTTAAATCTCAGTCTCGCTTTTTCATTCACTTCCTCATTTCTCTCTTTTTCTCCCAACGCCGAAACTCACTTTCGAAACCCTAAGCTATGTTTGAGAACTTATTCAGTTACAGGCTTATTCAAAAGTCAATACCGATAAAATACACCAATTTAATAGATTTATGGACAGATTCATATCATGACAATCCATGCAAGAGGTAAGTTCTGCTTTTCACTTTCCGCAGCAAACATATTTATCTTCCATGAGTAGTATTTATTTAGGGGAGTCATGGCTGAGAGTTCTGGTTTGAGATCTCAACAACCTGCATCCGTATTGATTTGTTAATTGTTATACCTCATTTTTCTGTATCCCATAGAAAAAATTTGAATATGAAATATCATCATTTATGATTGTAGTAATTCATGGATAAAATTTTCATCTAATTGGACATGTAGAATATGCAATGTGATTATGATTTGATATTTTATTTTCCGAGAGTACTGAAATTTTTGAATCGTGAGGTTTTCGAAAGTGGGTTTTGGCGTTGGGAGAAAGAAGAGATAAATGATGAAGAGAATAAGACAATGAGGCTGGAAAAAATCCCCAAACGACACTCGCTGTCTCAGACAGCGAGTGTGGTACAAACACTTGTACTATCTGAAACAGCGAGCCTTGAATTAGAGATTTTTTCGAATTTTCTCAAAGTGGGGGAGAAATGGCCATAGGATAGACTTCGCTATCTCGGATAGCGGGGAGGTTTTTACCAAGCTCGAGATAGCTAGTGGGTCATTTTGGTAAATAGTTTCGAAAGTAGTCAGTTTGATAAATACTTTCAAAAAGTGGGTCACTCTGGACAATAATTCAGATATCGTGCAACCATATTGCGTAGAATTGGTGTTTATTACGATTTGTTACGTCTTGTTTATGGGTTCCTCTTCCCTGTTGGCTTTGGGTCTGTTTGGTTTAATAAGCATACTGTAGCTTCCCTAAAAATTTTTAAAAAAATACTGTAGCGATTTAAAATCAAAAGAAAAGCATTGTTTTCCAGTGAGGGGGCTAAATTTGGATCACTACAGTAATACCAGTATACTGTAGCATCAAAAGAAATCGGACAAAAACTAATGGATATCTTTGGAATATCACTGTAGCATTATTGTAGCAATTATAAAAATATTTATCTCTCCTACTTTGTTACTCTATCCAATGAAATGATTTCACCCAACTCCCTATATTAAATTTCTTCTCTCTCATCTCTATCTAACAAAATACAATAAAATTATATCTAAACAAATCACTTTTTTAGAATTTATTTTTTTAAAAAAAAAAATTCTCTACAATAATCTTCATAATTAGAAAATATTTTATAACCAACCAAACAACTCCATTCCATTGTGAATGAAAAAGAAAAAGCTGGCCATGCATTCAGCACATGCATGACACGGTGTATTTGTCCAGGCTACCTACTGCATGTGGAGTTTAGAGCATCCACAGTCGTTTTCTATAATTCCCATTTTTCCAAATTTTAGCAAACGAATAGAAAAGAAGCGCTGCAGGTGTTTCTCATATTCCCATATTTTGGCAAAGTTTCTAGTTCCATTTCTCAAATATGAGAAACGAACTGAGCTTTCTCAAATTATAAAGGACGGGGTATAATACCCCGTCTCTTCGATATAATAATTTTTTAATCGTATCAGACGGATGATCATATACCGTCTCTCCTATTTTCTTAAATTTTTTTTTAAAAGGTCAGACGGGGATACATACCCCGGACGGTGTATGATACCCCGTCTCTCCAAATAAAAAATGATTTTTTTTTAGTAATCCCTCAGACAGGGAATGATACCCCGGACGGGGTATCAAACCCCGTCTCTCCCTTTTTTTTATTTGTTTTTTTTTTAATAAAACGAACGGCCAGGATTGAGCGATAGGAAATATATATATATATATATGTATGGTGGGACGGGGACACATACCCCGGACGGGGTATGATACCCCGTCCAATATTGAAAGGGTTTGCCCGAGTACACGCAAATATATAGAGGTCTAGAGGAGCTCTATTGTTAACTGTATGTAGTCTCAACTTAGAGCATCCACAATAATGTTTCTCATATTTGACAAAATGACAAAATAGCATATAGAAAAAATCGTAATTTGCTGTAGTCGTCATTTGCTATAATTTGAGAAAGGCGGAACATCTTGTTTCGTCTGGTTTTTTTTTTTTTTTTACATAACGTTTACATTAATTAACCCCTAATTAGATATTAAAATAGGTAAATTAAATAAATTAAAATTTAAAATATATATTAAACTACCTTATTAATCACTAAAACAAGATTAATTAATCACTAAAACAATGCAAAATAGCTTAACGTGACATGTTGTCCCGTCAAATAGGCTTCAAACGGGACATGTCCTGTTTGACGATTTTTCGATATTTTTTTTGGTTCAGATGGTACATGTTGTACCGTCTGTTCATTAAAAAAAGAAAATTTTTTAAAAAAATCAGACGAAATAACATGTGTCGTCCGATTTGATTAAAAAACAATGGGACGAAACAACATATTCCATCCCCTATATTATGAGAATCGCAATTTCGTTTCTCAAATATGAGAACGTACGTAGCTCGTTTGCCATAAAATGACAAAATAGAAAACAAATGTAGAGCCCACTTTCTCAAAATATGAGAAAATGACAAATATAGCAAACGACCATGGATGCTCTTAGTATTTACAATTTAATACTTATATTTTACATGTATAATGCAGTATAGTTTCAAAAAATAAAAACTCCTGCACAATCTGATTTCAAACCTGAAATTTATTAATTGTGCACTAGCAATGCACGAATTTATTTGTCTACAAATGACAACCCCAACTCTTCCATTATAATATTAGAAATCCATATCTTACTATAGTGCAAAATTAGTTAACGTTATAACGTATAATGTAATTATTACTCCATCCGTTTCAAAATATAGGTCATTCTAGGTTTCTACACGACTATTGAGAAACAATTTAGAGCAGGGCTAGCCCCACCCTTGCGGCAGGTGAGGCGGCCGCCTTAAGACCCCAAATTTTTTGCAATTTTAGGAACCCCAAATTCGTATTCTCCTTGTAAATATAGGCACGTATTTCACCCGTAAAAAAATTATATTGTTATTAGGGACCCCCAAAAATAAATTTTTTGATCTTTAGAAGTTTTCGCCTTGAGCCCCCCGTAAACTTAGGGCCGGCCCTGAATTTAGGTTTGTGTAAAAGTACTAAACTATAATTGATGGACCTTTAAGAATATTATACAATGTCATACTTATCATTCTCTCTTATTACTTACCATTCTTTATCGTAATATGAATAGATAATGGAAGAATTGAAAATCTCTTAGAAATTTAATGAATGGATAAGACATCTATTAATTAATTAATATGGAAAAACAAGACATCTGTCTATAAAAAAAATATTCTAGAGTGACCTATAATGTGGGGAAAAAACAGAGAGCTAAGAGCATCCACAGTCGTTGAGGATCAAAATATACATAAATAGATAAATGAATATAGCAAAGTTACGTTTTGCTGCAGTCGTTAAATGCTATTTTTTACCTTTTTAAATTAAAATAATAACAGACGGTGCTTCGTGTGCCGTCGGAGAAGAAAAAAATTAAAAAACACTTTAAAACGGTGGGACGGCATGTCATGTTCCGTTGGAGGAAAAAAAATTACAAAAAAGGTGCGACGGCACTTCCGTCCGAGGGAAAAATTCGTCCTCGAAGTGCAAATAAAAATTACAAAAATTATAAAAAATTACAAAAAAAATTCAGAAATTACAAAAAAATTACAAAAACATTTTAAAAAATTACAAAAATTGCACTTCAAGTGCCATCCCAGGTTTCTTAGGTTTTTTTTGGTTTTTTTATTAGGAAATTAATTTTTTTTTTTTTTTTGAGGTACGGCACTTTAAGTGCTGTCCGACCATTAAGAAATAATTTTTTTTTTGTGCGACGGCACTTGAAGTGCCGTCCGACCATTAAAAAAAAAAAATTTTTTGGTGCCACGGCACTTTGAGCTCCGTCTCTCATGTATCCATATTTCTCATATCCATTCTCATTTATAGCAATTTCCTGTAGCGGAATATGTATAATATGCATATTTGGCCAACGACTGTAGTGCAGTTTTTTTACCAAATATGCATATCATGAATATTTAGCAAACGACTGTAAATGCTCTAAATGACTTATATTTTGAAATGGATAGAGTATCATATTTTCCTGCAAATATACCGCGTAATTGTTGACATGCATTTAGCCTTTATCAAATCATCCCTTCAGTTAACATACTTTTTTTCTATTAAATTATAACAAACCTTTTTATATTTAAAAATTCCATTTATCTCTATAGCATTCACAGTGGTTTATTATTTTCTCATTTTTGTTATTTTTTGGCAAAATGTGATCCACAATTATTTGCTATTTTGTCATATTTTGAGAAAGTGAAAACAGTAACTTCTCATATTTGAGAAACAGTTTGTGGATTCTCAAAATATAAGGGAACAAACCATGTTGTCATATATATATATATATATATATATATATATATAATAGGATCAGACGAAACAAGTTGTATCGTCCAAGGGTTGTTCGAATTTTTTTTAATTGATCCTACGGTACATGTTGTACCGTCCAAAAAATTAAAAAAAAAATAAAAAAGTCATCGGACAGCACATGTTATCCCATTCGAAGCAAAATTTTGCTTGGACGGGACAACATGTTCCGTCCAAGCCAAATGCCACCTTTAAGAGCATATGTAGTCGTGCTAACCTATTTCTTGGGTATTTGGCAATTGAGAATAGAAAATATGGCTGCGAGCTGTAGTGGTTGAAAGTTAAAATATGACCAGACGATCGATTATCTCTCGTCTCAAATTTTGTTTTTAAAAAAAAAATAAATAAAAATTGGGCACTAAAAGACAAAAAAAAACATCAAAACTGTGGAACGGTGGATAATATACTGGCCCACAATTTTGTCTTATTCAAAATTGTTGGGACGGTGTATTAAACACCGTCCGACAATTTTTTTTTTGTTTTTTATTTTTATAATATAGGACGGCACATTATATATCGTCCGGAAAAAAAAAAGTAAAGCAACGGAATATTATCTTTCGTCTATTTTCAGGGACGAAAGAAAATTTCCGTGAGCTATATTTTCGCTTTTTCCAAATCGTCTGCTATATTTGGCAGTCCACTATTCATCGTACACCCAAAATTTGGGTATTTGGAAGACGACTACAACGATTTTATTCCCATTTTTTCCAAATTTTGGGTATTTAGCCCAGGACAGGCCAGGTTTCATTCTTTTGTAGGATCCCTGGATGCTCTAATCACATTAATTGTATTTCTTATAGTTAATTAATCACTAATTTACTTATTTAATCACTAAATTAATCAATACTTTACTAATTTCGCTACTTTAATTAACTTTTAAACATAAAAAAAAAAAAAATAGATTAGACGGGACATGTTGTCCGATCCGCTCATATTTTTTTCTTCAAAATTTGTCATGTTGTAGAAAACAACCGTTGCAAACATCTGTCAAATTTTCCATTTTTTATTTTGCTATTTTTTCAAATTTGAAAAAACCCATTATAGATGCTCTACGAGCATCCACTGTCGTGATTGCTGAAAAGATAGCAAAATGTATATTATACATATAGCAAAGTGGAGTTTGCTGCAGTGGTGAAATGCTATGATATAGCAATCAAAAATAAAATATGATCGGATGGAACTCTAAGTTCCGTCCCGCGAGAAGAAAAAAGTTCAGCACATTTTTTAATAAATAAATTGACTATTTTAATTATTTTAATAATTGAAAAAAGTTTTTTTTATTTTTTAACATGGGACGGAACTTCAACTTTCTTCCCATGAATGGGACGACACTGGAAGAGCTGTCCAAGGTTAGGAAAAAAAAAAAACAAACAAGTTGGGACGAAACTTCAAGTTCCGTCCGATATAAAAAAAATTAATTTTTATTTGGGACGGAACTTGAAGTTCCGTCCGATATAAAAAAAACAAAAATATTTGGGACGAAACTTAAAGATTCGTCCGATATAAAAAAATTTAAATTTTTTTTATTTTGGACGGAACTTTAAGTTTGGTTCTGTATAATATGCACTCATATCGCCTCTCAAATATAGCGATCTTCTGTAGCGAATTTACCAAAATATGAATAAATAGCAAACGACTGTAGATGCGTAATTGCTATTTTATGGATAATATGGAAATTTAGCAAATGACTGTGAATACTGTAAGCTAGTCATTTCTTATATTGGTTTTCTCACAACAACAGATATTATTTACATAACTTTTGATATTCGTAGAAAACAAAAGTTATTATATATATATATATATATATATATATATATATATATATATATATATATATATATATATATATATATATATATATATATATATATATAGGATAATGCTACATCTACTATCAAATCTACTTTAAAAAATAAAATTACTATCTTAGATGGTATACTATCGGTAATGCTACATCTACTATCAAATCTACTTTAAAAAATAAAATTACTATCTTAGATGGTATACTATCCGTCGAGATTATTCAAAAGTATGCAGTAAAGAAAAAGTAATAAATTTAGTGGTAGGTTCAACATTATCCATGCACGTAACTTTTGAATTTTGATATTTGGAAAAGGACTCGCTGTCTGTCTTTCATAAAGGAAAACCACAGTATATATGATAGTCATCTAAGTTTAAGTATAAAAGTAAAAATTTGTACTTAGCCAATATTTGTAAGGTATCACAAGCCTGTATAATATATGTGTATATTATCTCATTGATGATACTTACATTTGTACAAGGGTCATGCTTGTGTGTTCAATGAACAATATTAATAACAGCGTATTTATTGGTGAGTAGCGCTATTATATATCATGAACCTTTTCTTTTCTTTTCAATAAATATACTCCATTATCTTGATATACTTCACTATACTGTATGAGAACCTAGAAATACAATGAGATTTTTATTCCCCTTTGTTAAAAAGGATTATGCTCCATATAATAGGAGCCTAGTAGTGTACAAAGATGGTTTATTTCAACTTTTGGAAGGGATCGGCATGTGCACTCCTGTATCATACGTATGGCGTGCTGTAGGGGTGGCGAACGGGTCGACCGGACCGGTCCGGGTCCAACCCGTGCGGGTTGGCACGCTTGGGTAGGCGGGCCGGGCCGGGTTGGGGTGTTATACGGGCCGGGCTGGGCCGGGTCAACTTCTTAATTGGGTGGCCCGCCCAACCCGTGAACCCATTAGGGCTCAACCCAGGGTTGGGCCGGGTCGACCCGCGGGTTGGCCCGTTTAATAATATATATATATATAATTTTTTTTCCTTTTTTTTTTGTAGCTAAAATTGAACTAATAATAATAATAATTTTACAAATGATGTATACAATTATACAAACAACCATATTTTTGTGACCTCACATATCATAAAGTCCGAAATTGATTACAATAATATAATAAATGATTTTGCATCTCAAAAACCCCGAAAGATAACATTTAAATAAAAATGTATTAATTTTAACAAAATATTGTTATAAGCTTTTAAAAGGCCTCATTCTGAAGGGGGGGTTTGAAGCTCCGTTGGAGCCTCCCCGGGCCTTCAATTTGTATAAATAAAAAACTGTTGGAGATATTTTAATATGAAAAAAACCTAAAGATAACTTCAACGTTGTAGCACTTATCTATTTCAAATTTTGTCTGATGAATATCACATTTCTTAAAAAATTATAATACTAAGTAAGTAATACTACATTACTACTAATAAGTAATAATACTACAATTCTTCAAATATCCCCAAATGATGTTTAATTATACTACTAAGTATGTAATTCACTAAATTCAGTAATAATACTAATAAGTAATAATACTACAATTCTTCAAATTGAATCAAATATCCCCAAATGATGTTTAATTATAATACTAAGTAATAATACTAATAAACAAAAAAAATCGTGATAATAATAATAATAAGATTGAAAGAGTGAAATTGACAACAAATTTTGAAATTTTATTCATACGAATTTAAGTGATACAATTTGAACAATTTATAACGAAATGAAATGAAGAATTCAATTCACAAATAAGTTTTATACAATAACATATTTCTTATGTAGAATTTTAATTGACTACAATTTTTCTAATTTAACATAAGATGAAAAGCTATTGTTGTTGTTGTTGTTGTTCTTCGGGCGAGTTGCTCCAACTTGTAGAACTTGATAGTGCTTTTCCTTGCGTCCTATCTTCAGCCTTCAGCCAGTCTTCTGTGCAAACGAGCATCTCCAACGACTCGGGCTTCAACCGGTTTCTGTAATCAGATAGAACTCTGCCACTTGTAGAAAATGCACTCTCAGAAGCAACTGTAGAGACAGGAGGAGTTAGCAAATCTTTAGCCATAATAGACAGAATACTAAAAGTGTGTTCATGTTCTTTCCACCATTGTAAAATATCTAGTGGGGAAAGAGTAGGCTCAGTATCCTGTTGGTTATACCAATTTAATTCATTTGGTTGATTAGTCCTAGGTTTTTTAGACTGAATTTGTTCAAGTAGACTAAATGTTCTATCACCAATTTTACTTTTACCTTTAGAACTACCAGAAGAAGAACTAACTACAGAAGTTGTACTACTAGAAGCAAAACGTCTATCATAATAATCATACAAATTATTTAATGTAGATTCAAACTGAACTAAAAAAGCAGGGCAATCAATTGTTAATTCTATATTGTTATCTAAACATGCAAAAAACATTTCTATCAAATTCTTTGTATCTTCTAATTTGATACGAGGATCCATAACAGTAGCAACACAAATCAACATAGGATGAGGAAAATAATATTTCAAAAATTTTTGAAATGCAGGTATTACAATGTCACTAATATAGGGATCATTTAACATTTCGTTAAATATTTGCATCATGCTAACTAATTCAATAAAAATGCTACTAGAAGTAGATTCATATGTTTTTGAAAACTTTAAAGTTGCGGTTTTAAAAGGTTCTAAAAATTTCAACAAAGCTTCGGCAAAATACCAATCGGGCGGAGTCATTTCAAAATTGTGCATATTTTTTGCGTTACAAAAATCATTTACAACTGCTTTATAATCTATGACAACATTCAATAAATCAAAAGTAGAATTCCATCGGTGTCTAACATTCTTTGGAAATTTTCTAAAAGGAACATTTCTAACCCTACACCAAGCTTTCCATTCTTGTAAAATGCTTGGACTTAATACAATGAAATGTACACAATTTCTAATTTTAACTATATATGGATCAGCTATTCTTAATGCATCTTGAACACATAAATTTATAATATGACATGCACATCTAACATGAAAAATATTGTCAGATGGAGGGTTTAATACAGATTTTAAAGTAGTAATTGCTACATTGTTGTTAGATGCATTATCAAAACTAATAGCCATAATTTTATCGCGAATATGAAAAATATAATAAATTTCTATAATACGGTTTGCTATTTCAGCGCCACTATATGGGGATACGGCAACGACGCAAGTGATATGATTCTTTTTTGAAGAATCCAATCATTGTCGATCCAATGACAGGTTATTCCCATCGTTGGAATATTGTTGACACCCGTCCAATAATCCGAAGTTAAACTAATCCTACAAGTTAAACTCCATAAAATTGCAATCAACGCGTCCTTCATTTCAACATACATTTTAAAACAATCCGATTTGCAAGTATTTCTCGGAATTCTTCTAAAATGAGGGTTTAAGGCCGTTTGATTAAAATTTTCCAAGTTCCTACTCTCGGGATAGGAAAATGGCAACTCTTCCTTAATGACTAATCGGGCCATTTCCCGGCGAACGAGTTCGGGATCATAAGGGTGGCTATCTACTTGACCGGTCCTAGGGTTAATTTTTTGTTGGCCTTGTATTTGATCAAGAAGTTCTTTGTGATTATGTTGTATGTGTCTACTAATTGTACCGGTGCCGTCACCCCTCTTGAATTTGTATGTTTTGCTACATGTTTTACACACTTTCAAACCTACACCCGGAATATGTTCGTCCGGGATATACTCATAAAACTTGTGCCAATCGCTAGTTTCTCCTCTACTTTTCCTACTACTACGGGGTTGTGTGGTTTCGGGTTGTTGTTGTTGTTCTTCTTCTTCTAATTGAATGTCACCTACAACATCCATGTCGTGTGTACCCCATTGTTCCATAGTAGGATCAATGTAATCTTGGGCGAGCTCACTAATTGGGACAATTGGTGGCCTACGTGAAGAGGAGGAGGAATCTTGGTTGCTACGACCGCTACCGCGTGATCTAGACATAATGTGGTAATGCGCTCAAATATGTAAAAAAAATTCTACAATGTAGGAGCGGACCGAGCGGTGAATTATACAAAAAAAATCTAAAAAACAAGAAGGTTGAGATAGAGAAGTTCAAAAAACAAACAATAATTTTAACTACAACGCAAAAAAAAATTTAACAAGAGAGGTAGAGAAATTTTGATACCGTTCACCGTAGAATACGCGTATGTAAAAAAAAAACCGTGAAAATAAGAAGAAAAGCTACAAGATGGAGGAGCGCTTTGCCGATTCCACAATTAAAGAGTTGAGAAGAGGTTGAGAGTTGAAGAGAGTTGAAGACGTTGAAGACGTTGAATTTTGTTTCCGATACGACCGAAATTTGATCGTGTATATGCCTCCTTGTACAATTATTTGATGAACACTACAATTGTTCAAAAATTTCTTTAAAATGATGTATAATAGTAGAGAGAGTAAGAGAGTGAGGTGTAATTTTTTTTGAGAATTTTAGGGGATATTTATAGGTGAATTTGTGGGAAAAAACAAAATAAAATAAATAAAATAAAAAAACCCAACGTTCGGCAGCAACGGCTAATAGCCGTTTGCTGTGCTGACTGCTGCCCCAACGGTCGAACCCACGCGCTTCGACCCGTTCGACCCGCGGGTCGAACGGTCGGCCCGTCACGGATTGAACGTTCGACCCGTACGGGTCGAGCGGGTTGACACACACGGGTCGACCAGCGGGTTAGCGGGTTTAATTCGTTTTTTTAACGGGTTCGTGGGCCGGGTTTCGCGAATTTGATTCGCGTATATTGCGACCCGGGTCGACCCGGTACTGTTCACCGGGTTCGATCCGAACCCGTGAAAGTCTTAAGCGGGCCGGGTTCGTGGGCTGGGTCGCGGGTGGGTCGGCGGTTGACCCGGCCCAGTTGCCACCCCTAGCGTGCTGGCTAGAGTATGTATATATACATACGAAATACTATACACAATCAACTCTATTATTCTTCATTAATACCCTATTTTTCTTTTTCTTGAGAAATGCTCTTTCATTAAAATACTAGCCTATTATCCTGATTTGTGAAAGGTTCTCTCAACTGCACAGTGATGCTCATCTTTCGAAGCGATGTGATGATTATAGGAAAGGAAAAGCGGAGCCAGTGCTTCTTTTCCCTTCCCTGGGGGCAACATCCTGTGTGTTCACATGGGAGAAAAGAGGACTACTACACTACACTACTCCATGCCCATGTGTTGATTAGACTTTGTACTTCCCAACAAACCTAGAATGTTTTCCCAAAATAACCCACTTTTTGAAAGTATTTATCAAAATGACCCACTTTCGAAACTATTTATCAAATTGGCCAGAGATAGCTATCTCAGATAGCAAGAATAGTTGTAATCATTTTTCAAAGAAATTTGAACATGCAATTTTTATCTGAAATGTATATAACTACACTCGCTATCGCAGATAGCGAGTCTAGTTCAACTGACATTGCTATCTCAGATAGCAAGTGTAGTTGTACTCATTTTAAGAAAAAATTTAAACATGCAATTTCTACCTGAAATGTATATAACTACACTCGCTATCTCGAGTGTAGTTGTAATGATTTTTTAGAAAAAATTTAAACATGCAAATGTATAGATCGACCTACACTCACTTTCAGATAGCGAGTGTAGTTGTATATATTTCATGTTTAAAATTTCTCTGAAAATTGAGTACAACAATGCTCGCTATCCGAGATAGCGAGATCATTTGAACTAGAATCGCTATCTCATATAGCAAGTGTAGTTGTATACATTTCATGTTCAAAACTTTTCAGAAAATTGAGTACAACTATACTCGCTAGCTGAGATAGCAAGTCTAATTCAAATGAACTCGCTATCTCAGATAACGAGTGTTGTTATTGAAGAGTGTAAAATTTTGAAGCTACTACCAAACAACAGCTATAGTTATTATTGTTGTATGTCATATATCATAACAGTTGAATGGAAATATTACATGCAATAGTGTTTGCCAACTCAAAACCCTAAACCCATCATCAAAGATCCCGAATTGTGCATTTTAGTTAATTGTGAATATTTAGTTGAGTTTGAGATATAGCCACTTTATTTCTATCTGATATAATATATGGCATAATATATGTGTATTTAAAGCCAAGTCATTACGTTACAGGGAAAATTTGAGATTGTTAACTTTTGTGGAAAATAAAATAACTAGGCTCGCTATCTTAGATAGCGACCCTGGTTCAAAGAGGCTCGCTATCTGTAATAGCGACTGTGAGAATTGCGAGTTTCCAGAGACTTTAAAGTCTCTGAAAAATTATAAATTCTCACAGTCGCTATCTCAGATACGCATGAATTTTAGCGACTGGTATAATACAATATATTGGATGATGGGTTTAGGATTTTGAGTGTGGGAGTAGAGAGCGTTGTGAGTGATGAAGTGGATCTCAATAGATTTTGGATGGATTTTGTTGGTGAAATAACAAATTTGGGAGACTAGGATTTTGGGTTTATTTCGGAGTTGGGAGAAAGAATGGAAAGAGAAAAGTGAACAGAAATAGCGAAACAGCGAGCGAGTCTTTAAAAACTCCATAATCGATACTCGCTATCTCAGTTAGCGAGTGTGCTATAAACACACTTGCTATCTAAGATAGCGAGTCTAAATTTGGTATTTTTCTTCAAGTTTTTCTTTAAGTGCTGGAGAAACACTTCAACATACACTCGCTATCTCAGATAGCGATGTTGTTTTCACCAAACTCGCAATCTGAGATAGCGAGTCTAAACTTTAAAATTTTCTTCACATTTTAACACCTCAACATACAGTCTCTATCTCAGACAGAGAGGTTATTTTCACCAAATGGTCATTCTGGTAAATACTTTCAAAAGTGAGTCAGTTTGGTAAATACTTTTAAAAGGTGGGTGATTTTGGTAAAAAATTCACAAACCCACCCATCACCCACTAGGGTTCTTACTAGGGTTCCATTTTTTAATTTACTTAAGCGGAGATTATAATTAAGCCTTCAGCCGAAGTAAACATTAAGCCTCGTGAATGGAAGAAGTTGGATTACAGATTACTAGATATAGAAGGGGATGGAAGAGAAGTTACATATATCCCATTCTCCATACAAATTCAAGGAGCAAGCTGATCATGCAACAGCATGAGCCTCAATATGTTGGGGTTTCTGTTTACATCATTTGAGACATATATAAATACTAGATTTTCCCGTAGGCACGTGCCTATGGCACGTTTTCAGAACGATACAGCATATAAAAGACCTCGTAAACAGTAAATCAACAATTATGTAGCTCAAGTTTGAATAGTATGACAATAATTAGTTGTAAATAAAAATCCATGTTTTCATATATATATATTAGATTTGCCCGTGGGCACGTGCCTACAGTACGTCTTCAGAACGTACAACATATGAAAATTTTTGTAAACAGTAAATCAACAATTATGTAGCTTAAGTTTGAATAGTATGACAATAATTAATTGTAAATAAAAGTCTATGTTTCCATAAGTGTGTGTGTGTGTGTGTGTGTGTGTGTGTGTGTGTGTGTGTGTGTGTGTGTGTGTGTATATATATTGATACTTTTTTTTGTTCGAATTTGTATGAATTTTTTTTTTTTGTTAATAGAGAACTTTTGTTTTGTTTGAATTTGTAGGAATAAATTCTTTTGAATTTGTAGGGCATGCTTTTGAGCTTGACTGAGTCCACACGTAGTTGATTCCGACTATGGAAACATTTCCAAATTCACTAAGCTTGATATCAATTGAGGGAAGTATTTGATTATAACTATTCCTTTTTAAAATTTTACTTCCTTGCTTTATTGCATGGTATAGGCAGTGATGACAATCTATAATTTACAGGTATTTGTATGAAGTTTGTTGCTTCTTCTGTTTGTGTACTTCTGTTTGTATACGTCTCCATGTTTCCAACATGTTCGTGTACACAACAGCATGAGTACCATCTCTGTTGGCATGGTTTTTCGATCATTGTTTTCAGCATGTTTGAATTGTATTTGCTGACTTGGTAGGTTGCAATAACCTTTAAATGCAAGAGGGGTTAATTTTTACCTGTATTATGGTTGGAAATAGTTAGCTTGGTCTAATATATATACATGTAGAGAACCCTTCCGTTGCAAATGGAGGATTTACGAACATGTGTGAAGACTGATCCCCAAGGGTAATATGGTCATTTATTCAGATTATGGTTGGAACTAGTTGGCATAGCATAATAATGCAGCCGCCGTAGTGAGATCATATTTCTGAATAAGTGCTATACTCTTGATTTTATTTGACTTTAGTTAATGTAATACTCTTGATTTTATTGTACTTGTTATGTACAAGGTAAATCAATGCCTACAAGTACTTTAGTTAATTTGAGAGAGTTTTGAACAATATAAACAGAGCTCATTATGCCTGAAACAACATAAGTTGTTCATCTTCAGTCATAACCAAAATATTGTGTGACTATCATCACAGCCATAATAGTGTGACTATCATCAAAGCCATAACCAAAGTTGTTCATCTTCAGCCATAACCAAAATATTGAGTTCAAAGCATTAAAAGAAGTTCATCTTCAGCCATAACCAAAATATTGAGTTCAAACAAAGCATGAGCATTGAAAGAAGCTCATCTTCAACCAGATTCAGACAAAAACAGAGCTCATCCTCAATGTTTACAAGTACTTCAATTAAATTGAGAGAGTTTTGAACAACATAAACAGAGCTCATTATGCGTGAAACAACATTGGTGCTATACTCATGCTTGATTCTATTTGACTTATTTCATAAATACTTGTTATGTACAGGGTTGTTCTAAGCCTATATGTACTTCAGTCGTTTTTATATTGGTGTTAGTAGTGCTGCCCGACATTGCTAAGCTCTTTTTGTAATATTTTTAGCAATTTTTTACAGTAGTCCGACATTTTGCAACGAAAATTTCAGCAGCAATACGAGCATCAACAGTAGTCTGATATTTTTTTTGGCAATTTTTTGCACGTATGCAGCACCCATGCTTTAATAAGAGCATCGTGTTTATAATATTTTTGTACTTTCTTTCTTTAATCAGTAGCACTATGAGCATCAATTTTAAGGTTCGAAAACTTTTGTATAATGATATTCAGAGTTTGTAATATGAGCTTTGAGTTTGTATAATGATATTCAAGTTTTTATAATGTAATACGAGCATTGAGTTTGTATAATGATATGCGTAATCATAACAAAGTGGTATGTTGATGCCAAGAATTTTACCTGTATTTTTCTGCAGTTGCAAGTGTACTTAGTAATGTTGTTAGCACTCTCATCTATTTGAACCTTTCTTCAGTATTTGTTTGTTATAGACTGAGGTGAATGATTGTTAATTCATTTTTCTTATTATTTTTTTGTTGTTGAAGGAAACGACTGTAATTCATTACTAGCTTAGCTGATACCATGTGAAATGAAGATAAAAAATGTGTAATACGATTATGAAGCTACCTGAATGAGTTCAGCCACAACCGCTACTCTCTAACCTAATTTAGATAGAAACGATTAGGATTACACTAGAGCATCTTCAACTTCTCACTAACTAGGTTCTGTTCTCATGTGCACAAGTGTTGCATATTCAAATCAGAGTATCAACATTATAAAAATTTTGAGCATCAGTTCTTTAGCTCCTGCTTTACAGAAGTCAGCATCAACATATCATTATACAAACTTTTACAATGCAAATTCTCAAAGTAGTCTGTTAGCAACTCATGCACATTTCAGTAACTACATAATAATGAGGAATCAATAAGACTTTTTTGCATCTCATAAACAGAGTAGAATATGCCCAAAAACCACATAAATTGAGCTCAATAACCCTGGAAACAAACGCAAACAGAGCTGAAAATGTATAAAATTGAGAACACTCATGCTCATAAAATTGAGCTCAATTAATAACCCTGGGAACATTATTTTAAAACATAGCTCAATATGCTCATATAGAATTCAAATATGCTCAACAGAGTAGAATTCGAACATCATTTTGAACAATTATAATAATCACAAAATGCATGCACAATAGTTGACACTAAATGATTAATGCCAAGCTGAAACCATGATATTATACATAAACTGTACAATTTTCATATCTTGAGAACCCAAACACTTGGCAAATTGAATCCATCATGGAGAAAATAAGAAAGCAGTCAAATCAGATAAGCATCTCGGCCGGTTTCTGGAATGACGGAACCCAGAGCTCAAGACGTGTTCCACCTGCACCCAAATAAAAGGGAAATTTATATTTTTCATCTAGAAATAAATTAATGTAAAAGATAATATCTTACTGAAAGAATTTAAACTATTTCTTTTATAAATTTGTTATCTAAGAAATATGGATAAAAGGTGACATGGAATCTTGTTAAAATTATGATATGATCAGGGCTCAGTATCACAGTAATTTCTTCACTATCTAGGCTCAGAACTTTTTGAATATCACATTTCATGAATTTTAGAAAAATCTGCGAGGAAGCATAATGAATGCATCACCAATAGTGTAATATACCATGTCAAAACCAATCTCATATTCAGAGAAGCACTGTCAAAACCAATGCCATAACCAAATATTTGTAGATGTCAAAACCAAGTGCAAAACTAAAAGATAGCCAAATTAAGCTCATCATTGCCCAGATTCAGAAAATCTTCAATCACTTCATCTTACCTCAGATTGAGTCTGAATATCATCACATCCATAATAGTGTGAATATCTTAATATTGAGTTCAAAGCATAATAGTGTGACTATCATCACAGCCATAACCAAAGTTGTTCATCTTCAGCCATAACCCAAATATTGAGTTCAAAGCATTAAAAGAAGTTCATCTTCAGCCATAACCAAAATATTGAGTTCAAACAAAGCATGAGCATTAAAAGAAGCTCATCCTCAACCAGATTCAGACAAAAAATTTAGACATAAAAGCATAATGAACCCCCACCTCTTTCAAAGGGACGCAAAACTCAAAAAATTTAGACAAAACCAAATACTTCCCTCAATTCATATTATCAGAAGTATCATCCTCACTGTCTCCAGTGGAGCAATCCACCTCTTAAGCATAAGATTCACTAAACAAATAACAATAAAAGTGAAATTAGTCAAGATAAATATTTAAAACAAATGACAATAAATGAGAACATAAAATTGGTTGATAAATAACCTTTCTACTCTTTTTGGGCAATTTCTCGAATCATGCAAAACATATTTCATTCCGTACAAATTACATGTTCTTGGTCGACCTTTATATTGTTCTCGTATTGGCTTCCATCTCTTTCAATTAAATCAACCCAAAATTAATTAAATCACCATCATGAATGAAGAACCCTAAATCAGTAGTCATCTTAGCCCAGATTCAGGAGGAAAATGCATCAGAACACTTCCAAACTTGCCCAGTTTCAGGAAAAATGACAGCAACAACAATCTTATTGCCAAAAATATTGTAAGTTGATCTAGGTAGTATACATAAGCAACCAAGGCAATCAGATTCAGGTAGTATACAGTCTAAGAAGTAGAAGAAATATCTAATCAAAATTAACTCATTATACAAACAACCACAATTAATCATCCATCTAGAACGCCATGTTAGAGTAATACCTAATTAAAATTAACTCATTTAAGCATCTAACAAATACCCCAACAATTCAAATCACCTGATAAACAAAAGGGCAACCATCAATCATCTATAGTACCATGATGCATATAATATTATAACAAAAAGAAAACCCTAACAACACTACAATTCCTATTTCATGTCAAATAATAATTAGAATAAGATAAAAATTAGAGAGAAATGAAATTTGACCTGGTTGGTTTATTGAAACAAGAGCAAGCTTCAATTGAAGGACAAAATCGAGCAAATCAAAATTGAAGGTTAGGGTATACAGTTTGAGAGGATGAGAAGAAAAGCTAGGGTTGAAGTTTGATGCTTTGTTTAAAGGAAGAGATCAGATGGATTTGAGAGGTTTAGAGGGGCGTCGAAGGATGGAGAGTTAGGGTTAGGGTTTCAAAAATCGGGGAGTTGGAGAGAGAGGCATCGAGGGGCTATCGAATGGTGAAGAAGAAGAGAAGATAGTAGGGGCTGGAAGGGGGAATCAGAAGCTAGAGCTCGGAGGTAGGAGATGCTTCACATTTCGAAGGCGTCTAGGATTTCGAAGGTCGAAGGGGGGGGGGGGAGTGACGAGGCAGCAGGGGATTTCGATGGTCGAAGGTCAAAGAGAATTTCATGGGATTTCGAAGGCGTGTAGGGTTTCAAAGTTCGAAGGGAGAGAGAGAGACAAGGCAGCAATGAGGAGTTTGGGAAAGAGAGATGATTGAGAGAGTTAGTTAAATGACTAAACTACCCCAACGTTAAGTGAGATGAGTGGAAGAAAATCAGACCATTGGATCACTCCCTTGATATATATATATATATATATATATATATATATATATATATATATATATACTACTATAATGGGAGAAGGCCTTAGTGTAATTCGTCCTTAACCCAACCCGTGCAACGCACGTGCTGGTAGATTTTTTTTTGGCCCTTTTCATTCCCCCAATTTTCTCCACGTGCACAGCACGTATATATATATATATATATATATATATATATATATATATATATATATATATATATAGGGAAAAAGGGGTATGAGCAACTTGCTTATTTAGTAAATGATGTGGCATACATGTGATTGGAAAATTATTAAAAGGATTAGTTGTCTAATGTATCACATGCATGCCACATAATCAATTGCTCATTTACTAAATGAGCAAGTTGCTCATATCCCTTTTATCCATATATATATATGTATGGGAAAAAAGGGTATGAGCAACTTGCTCATTTAGTAAATAAGCAATTAATGATGTGGCATACATGTGATTGGAAAAGCCTTAAAAGAATTAGTTGTCCAATGTATCACATGCATGCCACATAATCAATTGCTTATTTACTAAATGAGCAAGTTGCTCATATCCCTTTTACCCTATATGTGTGTGTGTGTGTGTGTGTGTGTATGTGTGTGTATTAAGATATAATATCATCAGCTATCAGTATTTGAAAGAAAAGCTTACTAGTCTAACTAGAGTAATGCTTCAGCCACTACCAATTTCACTACCATTCTCTTCACTACCTTAGGTGACATATTCTTATTGGAGAGTTCCCCCACCTACTCTATCTTCCCCTACCTATTGAAGTGTGCCACCTAAAGTAGTGAAGAGAAATGTAGTGAAATTGGTAGTGGATGTAGCATTACTCGTCTAACTAAACTCAGTGGCAAATTGAGAAGAGTTTGTGAGAAGCTGATGGGTTAATTTTTTAGTTTTTTTTTTTTTTGATAAAAGATGACGTAAGTCATCGTTCCATTAATAAGTAATAACGAAACAGAGTATTACAACTGAAATAAAAACACGTGCGCACCAGGCAACACGAGACAACAAAAGTACCCAGGCATACCTGAGAACAAAAGAACACAACAACAACCAGACTACTCATATACATGAGCCTGTAGCTATACGAGACACCAAAAGAACTCGGACCTGCCCGAGATCACCAAAAAAAGACAGTGACTAACAGACCCTCTGCTGACAGCTCCATCTAGTGCGATCTGCCAAGTCTCCATCCTAGACTGACGCTCATGACTAATCACCTTCATTTGACCTCCTCTTTGTGGCCTCTTGGTCCCCTGCCCAATCATGAATCAATAGAAAGATTTTACGCATGGAATTTGAAAAAGATAATGAAATGTTACGAAATATAAAATCATTTCTTTCCAGCCAAAGGTTCCACATAGATGCTGCTATAGTTATATCCCAAGTCTTTCTATCTCTAGCTCTAATGTAACAATCCCTAAATACCCCCCAAATGTCAGAAGTCGAGTTCGGAACCCTATCTACCCCAAAACCCCTACATACAACTTCCCATGTTAATCGAGCTTTAGGACATTGAAATAGGAGATGAGCCACATCCTCCTCTGGATACTGACAGAAACCACAACTAACGTCGATCTGCATATTCCTTTTGCTAAGGTTGACTTTCGATAGTATCGCGTCTTTGTGTGCTAACCAACAGAAGACTTTGACTTTGAATGGAACATAAGCTCCCCAAATCACCGATTGATCTTTACATCTCGTACCCCCGTCATTGATCCATTTATACATAGCCGCCACCTAGAAAACGTTTGACGCCTCCCTATCCCACAGTCTCTCGTCCTCTAGGCCGTTCAGACGACCCCCTTCGTCAGAAATTAGATTATTGAGTTCTTCAAATTGTGTCAGACTTCTTTGCCCGATGTTGTGGGAAACTACGAAATTAAGTTTCCCATTCTTCTGAACGTCAGCTACTGATAGATCTAAGTTTACTGTAGCCTCAGCAGCGTCAGGGAAACGGTTTTGCAAGGTAGTCTCTCCACACCATTTATCTTTCCAGAATCTAGTTTTAAGACCGTTTCCCACTCTGCATCTGGTGTTAGTATGGAAAATCTGACCAAGCTTCGCTATTCCTTTCCAAAGAAAGGACACCTTTGCTGCAGGACTTCTGCCTCCGAATCGGATTTTTTTTCTCTTGCGTTACAGATCGAAGGAATAGCTCCACCACCCCTTTCTCTTAGTTGAGATCTTCCACCACCACTTACTCAGCAACGCTTGATTCATGTCGTGTAAGTTCATGATTTCCAGACCCCCAAATTCCCTACTTTTACAAACTCTACCCCATTTAACAAGGGGGAAACCTCTGTTGCCCTCGTCCGTACCTTTCCAAAGGAATCTTCTTCTAATTTTATCAATTCTGTGGATTACCCATTTCGGTAATTCATAGATCGACATGAGGAACAGCGGGATTGCTGAAAGGACTGAATTTAATAAAATGATCCTTCCACCTAGGGAGAGAAACCGGCTCTGCCATCCTGAAAGTTTTTTTTCGATTTTTTCTATGACGGGATTCCAATCCTCCTTCACTAGAGCTCCAGGTCTTATTGGCATCCCAAGATATTTGATTGGATATTCGCTCAACTTACAACGAAAGATCTCCGAGATCTCGATGGCGGGCAATGAGAGTTGATCTGAAATAGGAATTATGCTAGTTTTGTGAAAGTTAACTTTCAGCCCAGACCATCCTTGAAAGCACCCTAGGACCGCCTTAATGGCAACCACTTCTTGAAGGTTGGCTTTTCTGAAAAGAAGGGTGTCGTCGGCATATTGTATTATCGACATCGACCGAGCTATCCCTTTGATCTCTATTCCTTTGATGGTATTGTTTTGCTGGGCCCGTCTAATCATTTCTGCTAACCCGTCCGCCATAATAGCAAAGAGAAGGGAAGACAGTGGATCCCCTTGTCAGAGCACTCTTTTACATCTGATCTCTTTTTCTTGCCATCCGTTAACCTGAATGAACGATTTCCCTCCTCGGATACACCTATTCATCCATAGCCTCCACTTTGCGCCGAACCCTTTTCGTTCTAAAGCCTCGTATAGGCAATCCCAGTGGACGGAATCGTACGCCCTTTGGAAGTCTAATTTAAGCAGGAACCCATCTGCTTTTACTTTATTACCTCGAAAAACTATTTCATGGGCTGAAGCAATGCTGTCCATAATATCCCTTCCCCGAATGAACCCGCTTTGTGACGGGGCAATAACATCATTCAGATGCGGAGCTAATCTCTGAGCCAGGACCTTCGTAATGATTTTGAACGGCCCATTAATCAGGCTAATAGGTCGTAGGTCTTCATAGGATGCGATTTCACTTCTCTTTGGAACCAAAATAATTGAGGCGTAATTCAACCTATCTAGATTTGCAGTTCCTTCGTACAGTTCGTGGAAGATGTTCAAGAGATCTTCTTTGACGACATTCCAGTAGATTTTGTTGAAGAATATCGGCAGTCCGTCTGGCCCCGGTGCCTTGTCCTGACCAAGATTCTTAATTGCGTCGAGCACCTCCGACTCGGTGAATCTTCCTTCGATACCTGTGCTTCCCTCTATCCTGGACGAGCTCCACATATCAGGAGCTAGCGCGCATCTATCTGCCGAATTAGACCCAAGTATATCATGAAATTGGAAATCGAGATGTTCTTTGATACTCGTGTCATTTTCTGTCCAAATCCCATTGATCGTTAATCCCGTGATGTGATTTTGTATTCTTCTTCCATTAGCCATCTTGTGAAAATATTTTGTATTGGCGTCCCCTTCGCGCAGCCATTGAATCCTTGATCTCTGTTGCCAATATAGCTCCTCCATCTTCCCAAAATGCTGAATCTCCTGTCTTTTCCTAGCTAGCTCGTCCTTCTCAATCTCTAGCAGTTCTCTCTGCTCTTGCCAGGTTTCTAGAGCTACGATTCTACTACCTGCCTCAAGCATACCTTGGTAAATTGCGATCTTTTTTTGCGCAGCCCACCCTTTAAGCCTTCTTCTAAGACGCCTAGTCTTTTCGACCCAGATTCCTACGGCTGTGGATTGCGAAGTACCGGCTCTCCATGATTCTTCGATAACTTGCCTGGTTTCCTCACAGATAGTCCAAGCTTTCTCGAATTTAAAGCTAAAATGCTTCTTTCTTTCGTGTAGCCCGCAATCGACGACAAGTGGCAGATGATCTGATGTGTATCTCATTGCAGATTTAACCTTTGCTAACGGATGAACATCTTCCCAATCGTTCGACACCAGCACTTTATCAAGCTTGGCGAAAGTGGGATTACGTTGCATATTCGACCAAGTGAATTTTCTGTCAGTCATATCTAGCTCCAATAACTGTAATTCATCTATAATCTCGTTAAAGGACTCTTGATCCGATCGCTGATGACCCTTTCCCTTATGCTCGTTTCGGAATCTAGTTATGTTAAAATCCCCTCCGATCATCCAAGGCCCTCTCCATTTGTTTCTTATGAGTCTAAGTTCTGCCCACAGATCCTTTCGTCGTCTACTGTCATATGGCCCGTACACGGAAGAAATAGCCTGAATCCAACCATCGCTTCTACGTCTAATTCGAATGGATACCGTGAATTCGCCAATGTGATCGTCAATAATCTCGAAGGATAGAGAATTCACCCCGACAGCTATACCTCCTGAGTAGCCCCTAGCAGCTTTAAATCTCCATTTGAAGTCAACCATACCTCTCAGTGTCGTAAAATCCTCCTCAGTAGGGGACTCGATTCTAGTTTCTTGAATACCAATGATGTCAGGACATATTTTCCCTAGGGTTACACCTATAGCTCTTTTTTTTAACCTTTGCCTCATCCCTCTTACATTCCAAAATGTGTAAATCATTAAAACACTAATAAACATCTAAGGACTATCCACTCCTACTGTGACTCCGGTATCAGTAAATAGCAAAACTTGAGTCATTTCTAATGATTGCTACGTTATCTAATTGTTCAGCTCTAGTGAAACCCATGGCTAACCCATATAGTGTAGCAAAATAAATGAGGGATTCATCAGATAATGAATTAAGCACTGAAAAATTGACTAAAGTTGTACCTGCTTCTTTGATTTATGCCTCTGAAGTTTCTTCTCCTTGAGAGTTCCCCCATCTGTACCCTGCTCGTAAGTCTCTGTACTCACCATCTGTCTTTTACCCTTTCTCTGATATTCTGTGAACTTCTTGATTGAGGAGCTACCAGCACTGCCTCTAGCTCCTTTATCCTCGAAGTCTGTATCTGTTACTGAAATGAAATTGTCCTCCCTGATACCGTCTAATGTGCCTATACGCTCGAGCGCTGGCTCCAGATTCGAAGATAAGATGGTTTCTTGACCAATTTCCTTGCTGATTTCAGTAATCACTCCAACTGGATTCGAATCTTCTTTTTCTAGAGTCGCCTCCTAGCCCATGGGCTTCGGCCCACTAGCAGCTTTGGAGAGCATCAAAGCGTTAATAGCAGCTTTAACAGTTCCTTCAATATCTTCTCTAGTGAAGCTAGGCCATGTCGCTTCAGTCAGTCCCAAGACATTGACCGCACTCTTCCCAAGCACAGCCCCGATTTTAAGGATACCCCCACATGTACGAACATCAGAGGAGCAGCTTGTCCCTTCGATCAGAACTTTTCCAACGCCGCTAGCCATCCCATCATCATTTTGACGTGCTGATTCGCTTGGACTTGGCACTACCTCTTGGATTTTAATAGGAGCTCTCTGCCAACTGTACCCTGAGGGTACTTTGACTGAATTGTTGGGCTTCGATTGCGTGTAGCGGGGCTTCAGGAAAATTTGAATCTCGTGCTCGCGATCGCGAATTGAAGGCAAACCATCTGGACCGCTGGATCTTAGCTGACCCTTAGCATCTCTAGCATCGGACGGCTCCCCTTCGTCTTCTTCCTCTGGCTTTCGATCTCGTCCGTTCGTCCTCCCTTCTTTTCTCAACTTCAGATCACGAAAAGAAACGTTCTTCTGAGCCTCTACTACCACCGTGACATCATATAGAGAGTTGTCAAACTCGGCGATGATTTTTGAAGGGATCTCTGCCTTGTTAGCTACTCCCACCTTGATTCAAGCGAATTTACGAGCGGAGTGAGTAAGTGTTTGTCTGTCGATGTCGATGAGCATCCCAAACTGACGCACGACGTTTTGGAACCCCGTCCGAACCCAGCAATGGAACGGTAAGTTATACAGTCTGATCCAAACTGGAGGAAGATTTTCTGCCTTAAGAGCGCCGTAATCTCGCGACCACCATTTGAAAGTGACGAAGAACTCTAACCCATTAGCATCTTTTCCTTCTAGGCCCTTAATTTTGATGGTCTCGTTAGCCAGAGCTGCATCGCTACAATGAGCGTAGAAAGTGTTGATAGCTATCTCTTATATCACCCATGTCGGCGTTGGCTCGGTGATCAATGCTGCGATGAGTAGTTCTGACACGTCGCTGGCTGTTGGCATTCCTGTCTGAGCTTTCACGAGGATTCCCCCGTTAAATCTTCGTTCGAAATCTGCCATGAGTGGAGTCGGAGTAATCGACACCTGTATGATGCGTCTCTCCCCCGCTACACTTTCTTGTGTTCTACTCCCCTCCGAAACCAGTGAAGAGCCGATCTTTGGAGCCTTCGTGTTGACAATGGAGACTGGGTTGCGTTTGGGACAGCCGGTGGATATGTGGCCTGAGCTCCGACAGATGTAACAGAACCAATCATAAGTACACTTGCTAATGGAGTGTCCAGGCCTAGCGCACTTATGGCAGTTCGACCGTCCATCGACTCGCGAGTTTTCTGATCCGCTGCGACTTTTGGAAGGCTTCGAAGTCTTTCTGTTCTTTACCAGCACCCATTCTTCCTCCACTTCCTTTTTGGTCTGATGACGCTCCTGCGATGGGGACGGCGAACGGCACCGCACTCTATGTGCGTCGTCATCGTGGAGGGAACCACGGGTTACATCAGCATACGACCGTCTCTCCGCACTTCTCCCTACGATGGGTGGGAACGCCTGTCCAGCCTTGGGCTTGCTTCTAAATTCTTTCTGTGGACTTGCATCTTCACGGGAATGTCGTGCTAGTCGTTGAGGACTAACTTTTTCACGGTGATGACGTGCGTAGCGTTGAGATCTGCTCCTGGACGTGTCAACTCGCTCCCTCCTCTCTCTAGGTGGAGAGTCTCTGACGTTTTCGCGGACGTAGCTCCTTAGACGCCAGTCTTTAGTTGGTCGCTTGTGGTAATGGTGATCATCTCCTTCCTCTCGCTCACGTTTAGCCATGGTTGAGGAGAAGTCCCAAGTAGACCTGTGGAGATGAAGTGGGGATGGGTATCTAAGGTTGGAAGACTGGTGAGGGGTTCTCATGGTGAGCTCTTTGGCTAAAAAATAGTTGATGCTCTTTAATTTTTTAGTTATTGAAGGAAAACTTTATTTCAACTTAATTATTTACAACTGTTAAGAGAATATTCTCTTGCAGTAGAAGTTCTGGATCTAATGCAATCAAATAGTTACAATTCTCTGATTAATCAAGGACTATATATGCACATAATTAATTAACTGTGAGATATGGTGTACTATATGTTTTTCAATTCTTTAATATTTTAAATTTCCTTTCAGGTGTGTGTATATGAACTTTTTCAGTCTTTACTGCCCTAAAACATTTGGAGTGGGTGTGATTGTGATTGTGATTGTGATTGATGAAGTTGAATGGTCTCCAAATTCCAGAGACAAAGAAAGGAAAGTCCAGGTTTGAAGTCACCTTTGTTTCTTGTTTGCCAGGGCATTTTTGAATTGTGATGAGACCTCAGGTAGCTATTTAATTAACAATATCCCTATTCTTTTAAGCATCTACTAAAAAAAAATTAAAATGCCTATACAACTATGCAATTGTATGGGAAATTGATGAATACTTAGGTGAAGGTCGAAGAGTTTATTCCGAGATTCTGAAATTTGAACTCCACTCCATGCACCCTCTTCAAGAACATATTTTCAACAGACTATTTGGCGCTTTATGTCTTAGTCTCAGGAATCCAAGACAAAGAGGAAATCTAACCCAAAATATTCAACTGCCTATCAACTTACCTGTTTGACTTATTTATTATGTATATAATAAAACATAAAGAAAGCTATCAAGTGACTCTCATTTAATAGAGATAAAATTAATGATCCAGATCTAACCTCACAAAGCATATTTTTCTGCCCATAAGTTCTTTCCAAAAATTCAAATTCAAATTTTCAAAATAACTCATTTATTTATTTATTTATTTATCTCTCTTTTTTTCTCTCACTCACTATCTCATTCTCTCTCTATTTACTGATAAATTTATATTTTCAGATTTGAGGTTTATAAATTTTTAGATTTTTTATGCATTTTTTTACTACTCATGTTATATTGAAAATATTAAATATCTCATCAACAGTTAAATTTCATCATTTTTCACACTCA
This sequence comes from Hemerocallis citrina, assembly GCA_017893485.1. Taxonomy (NCBI): domain Eukaryota; kingdom Viridiplantae; phylum Streptophyta; class Magnoliopsida; order Asparagales; family Asphodelaceae; genus Hemerocallis; species Hemerocallis citrina. The sequence goes on along the minus strand of CM030367.1, from coordinate 160,117,058 downwards.
AAGTTATAAAAAGTTGAATTTTACATCCCAATTTATAATTATTTTTCAACATATATATACTAATGGAAACATGGACTTTTATTTACAACTAATTATTGTTTTACTATTCAAACTTGAGCTACATAATTATTATTTTACTGTTTACAAGACATTCATATGCTGTATTGTTCCGAAGACGCGTCGTAGGCACGCCCACGGGCAAATCTAGTCTATATAATAAAACATTAAGAAAGCTATCAAGCAGCTATCCTTCAATCCCCAAAAATTAAAGGCCTAGATCTAACCTCAGAAAACATATTCCCCCCCCCCCCCCCCCCAAAAAAAACTTTCCTCCAAAACAACTCCTTTATTTATTTAATTATCTCTCTTTGTCTCTCTCTCTCTGTCTCTCTCTCTCTTTGTCTCTCTCTCTATATATATATATATATATATATATGCACACTTATGGAAGCATTGACTTTTATGCCCCAATTTATAATTATTTTTCAACATATACTAATGAAAACATGGACTTTTATTTACAACTAATTGTTTTCATACTATTCAAACTTGAGCTAAATAAATGTTGATTTTCTGTTTACAAGGATTTTCATATGCTGTATCGATCTGAAGACGTGCCGCAGGCACGTGCCCGCGGACAAATCTAGTCCTTTGATAAAACCTAATTACTTTTTTCTTTCGGTTATGTATTTTTCTCCTTATAATAGAGTAGATTTTTTCCACGCTGCCTTTTTCCATTTTAGATTAGATCTCTTTATTTATTTTGTTAAAATTTATATTATGTTGTTGTTTGAGAATCCGGACAAGCTCCTTTCCACTCACTCTGTTGCATATTAAGGGGGGCATTTCTGATATCCATGAATGGTGATAATCTATGAAGTACGGATATTCTCCGGGGGTCACGTATCACGTATCGCGTATCTAATATGTATCTGGTGCGATACGCATCGGATACGTGGCGAATACGTATCGTACACGTATCCGGAGGATTTAATTCAATCAAAAATAAAAATATATTGGATACGCTTTAGATATACTAAGTTACGTCGGGATACGTTTTTGGATGCGTTTTGGGTTCTTTAAAAATCTGTATTTTTTTTTTTGTTGCTTTTTTGTTTTTTTTGTTTTTTTTTTTGGTTTTTTGCTTTTTTTTGTTTTGGTTTTTTTTTTGTTTTCTTTGTTTTTTTTTGCTTTTGTTACTTTTGTTGGTGATATTATATAAACACTTGCATAACATACTGATGTCCTGTAAACACTTGCATAACATACTGCATAACATACTGATGTTATATAAACCAGTGATAAGAATACTGATGTCCTGTAAATGTGCAGATAAATAAATTACAGAAATCTAATCTCAAAATTGATAAGAATGTGGATCTAATATATGTTATTAATTATTTATATTTATATTATTTAAACGTATCATAACGTATCTGTATCTTAGTTTTTGAGAAATCAACGTATCCGCGTACCGAATACATACCGTTTCAGATAAGCGTACCCGTTTTTGTACTTCATAGGTGATACTTTTCCACAAAGAAACATAAACATATTGTTACATTATATATATTACACGTACATTGGTTTAAGGGAAGCTAAGGCTATGTCGGACATTATTAAAAAACTTATTTGTTATTTAAATCCTTGTTGAAGTTTATTCTTTATTAATAGACAATAACTGAAAGATAAATATTTTGTTAAATAGTAGAAAGATGAGAAATGCTACACGTACATTGGTTTCTACCCAAAACATATATTTGCTTGTATTTTAGTGATCATTGAATCCATCTCTCACTAAAAATACAAATAAAAAAGACCCAATAACCACTAAAAGACAAATTCAATGTATATTTCTGATAAAACCAATGTATGTGTAACATTTCTCAAAAAAGATAAGAACAAATTTAATATTGTAGGTTGGGACCGACTTACTAATGTGGTTTTCTGGCGATCTAGGAGTGTGGGCTTATGGCTTGATTGAACTTCTGTGAGCTGTCTTGTCTCCAATCTTGAATACAATGTTATATTCATTCCAGGGATGATAAAGGGCATGGCTAGACTGAGGTTACCATAAATCCTAAACCGGCTCTAAAATATTTAGGGATTAAATTTTTACTCGGTCTTGGCCCTTGGGTTTTCATATTAAAGCCCTAGCCCTACCCACCAGATCCTAGGACCGGTCTTGGGCTTTCAGACCGACCTTAAGTTTTGAAATTTATATCGTTTTGTTGTAGGTTGCTTAGAAATTACGGCAAAATTGATTACATTTAAAAAAAACGGAGAAGTATAAAAATTGAACACAATCTAAGGGTGCGTTTGGTTTGTTGTTTTGAAAATAGTTTTGTGAAAATATTTTATGAAAACTGTTTTGTGAAAACTGTTTTCTGAAAATGAGAGTGTAAAAGCTGTCTGGTATAGTTTTCTGAAAACTGTTTTCTGAAAATGAAATTGTATAACCTGTTTGAGTTAAAAAATAAACCTGAATGCTGTTTTCTTAAAACTAGACTGTAAAATGCTGTTTTCTGAAAAAGAGAGTTTAAAAGTTGTGCTGTTATACTTCTAGCTGAAAACTGTTATCTGAAAGCTGATTTTCTGAAAAAGCGAGTTTAAAAGCTGTTCGGTTATATTTCTTGCTGAAAACTGTTATCTGAAAGCTGTTTTTCTGAAAAAAACAGTTTAAAAGCTGTGCTGTTATATTTCTAGCTGAAAACTGTTATCTGAAAGCTGTTTTCCTGAAAAAGCGAGTTTAAAAGCTGTTCGGTTATATTTCTTGCTGAAAACTGTTATCTGAAAGCTGTTTTTCTGAAAAAGAGAGTTTAGAAGCTGTTAAGTTATATTTGTAGCTGAAAACTGTTATCTGAAAGCTGTTTTTCTGAAAAAACGAGTTTAAAAGCTGTTCTGTTATATTTCTTGCTGAAAACTGTTATCTGAAAGCTGTTTTTCTGAAAAAACGAGTTTAAAAGCTGTTTTGTTATATTCCTTGCTGAAAACTGTTATCTGAAAGCTGTTTTCCTGAAAAAGAGAGTTTAAAAGTTGTGCTGTTATATTTCTAGCTGAAAACTGTTATCCGAAAGCTGTTTTCCTGAAAAAGCGAGTTTAAAAGCTGTGCTGTTATATTTCTAGCTGAAAACTGTTATCCGAAAGCTATTTTCCTGAAAAAGCGAGTTTAAAAGCTGTTCTGTTATATTTCTTGCTGAAAACTGTTATCTGAAAGCTGTTTTTCTGAAAAAGCAAGTTTAGAAGCTGTTAAGTTATATTTCTAGCTGAAAACTTTTATCTGAAAGCTGTTTTTCTGAAAAAAACGAGTTTAAAAGCTGTTCTGTTATATTTCTTGCTGAAAACTGTTATCTGAAAATTGTTTTTCTGAAAAAACGAGTTTAAAAGTTGTTCTGTTATATTTGTAGCTGAAAACTGTTATCTGAAAGCTGTTTTCCTGAAAGAGCGAGTTTAAAAGCTGTTCGGTTATATTTCTTGCTGAAAACTGTTATCTGAAAGCTGTTTTTCTGAAAAAGAGAGTTTAAAAAGATTATCTAGGGTGTATATTTAATGAATTCACATTAGTTTTCTTATGAGTTTTTTGTAAATTTTTTTGCAAATATGGACCCAACTTCTATCAATATACAAACAAGCAACGTGCTACAACATGGAAGTTTTGTCCGCTATGAATTTATTTTTTTTTTCCTTCTTGGTAGCTTCCCATTAGTGTTAAGCTTTCGACCATGTAAAATTTTATTTGAATTGTGGTGGAGTCTGGTAATACAGCAATTGGACACAATATGCAAATTTCCAATAAACGTACAAAATATCCATTACAAATTTCGGTTTGGTTACATTTATTTCACAAACTGGGATAGCCCAACCATCAATTTCGCATTACAAGCATGAGAAACCTTCAAAATGTCTAACATAGTAACAAGAATTAGAACTATTACTTTGTGAAAATTACAACTGAACTTCTTACAAATCCAAAAAAAAAAAAATTTCCAATCCATCAGTGTCCATCATATGCCACTAGCAGCATCAGAACTCATCATAGGATGGTAATTGTACACTCTATCAATATTTTACATATTGAAAGTGACAGAAAAAATTGCGTACCCCGAAGCACACATTACATAAGACCATCAGCAGCCATCACATCCTTCACAAGTATCAGAAGCCAACACCAGCAGCCATCAGTTGCTGATAATCTCTCACCATGTTAGCCATCAATGCTGATCACAGAATTGTACTGGTTTGTGTATACAGTATGGAAATTACAACCCAGTTAAACTGAAACCTTCCTCAAAGAATACAACATTCAGTTAAACTGAAACCTTCATCAAAGAATACAAGCCAGTTAAACTGAAACCTTCATCAAAGAATACAGTTCCAGTTCAACTGAAACCTTTCTCAAAGAATCAAAACCCAGTTAAACTGATTTGTGTAAACAGCATGGAAATTAGATCACAGCATTATACTGGTTTGTATACATAGCATGGAAATTAGAACCCAGTTTTACTGAAACCTTCATCAAAGAGTACAACCCAGTTAAACTGAAACCTTCATCAAAGAATACAAGCCAGTTAAACTGAAACGTTCATCAAAGAATACAGTTCCAGTTCAACTGAAACCTTTCTCAAAGAATCAAAACCCAGTTAAACTGATTTGTGTAAACAGCATGGAAATTAGATCACAGCATTGTACTGGTTTGTATACACAGCATGGAAATTAGAATCCAGTTCTACTGAAACCTTCATCAAAGAGTACAACCCAGTTAAACTGAAACCTTCATCAAAGAATACAAGCCAGTTAAACTGAAACCTTCATCAAAGAATACAGTTCCAGTTCAACTGAAACCTTTCTCAAAGAATCAAAACCCAGTTAAACTGATTTGTGTAAACAGCATGGAAATTAGATCACAGCATTGTACTGGTTTGTGTACACATCATGGAAATTAGAACCCAGTTCAACTGAAACCTTCATCAAAGAGTACAACCCAGTTAAACTGAGACCTTCATCAAAGAATACAAGCCAGTTAAACTCAAACCTTCATCAAAGAATACAACCCAGTTCAACTGAAACCTTTCTCAAAGAATCAAAACCCAGTTAAACATGATTTGTGTAAACAGCATGGAAATTAGATCACAGCATTGTACTGGTTTGTGTACACATCATGGAAATTAGAACCCAGTTCAACTGAAACCTTCATCAAAGAGTACAACCCAGTTAAACTGAGACCTTCATCAAAGAATACAAGCCAGTTAAACTCAAACCTTCATCAAAGAATACAACCCAGTTCAACTGAAACCTTTCTCAAAGAATACAACCCAGTTAAACTGATTTGTGTAAACAACATGGAAATTAGATCACAGCAGTGTACTGGTTTGTGTACATAGCATGGAAATTAGAACCCAGTTCAACTGAAACCTTCATCAAATAGTACAACACAGTTAAACTGAAACCTTCATCAAACAATACAAGCCAGTTAAACTGAAACCTTCATCAAAGAATACGTTTGGTTACGTTTTCCAAACGGCATCTTTTCTCAAAAGATGATTTGAGCTGTTTTCCCCTTTTGGCCACTTCCCCTTCTTCCATCCCCATCTTACTGTCGAACAAAAAAAACCCTATCACCATCTTCTCCTCTCTCGTCACCCATACTCGTCACCTCTCTCTTCAAAATAACCATGATGTTACCAACATATAGGAGGTGATAATCTCCTACCATTTAGGGCATCAATACTGATCACCTCATTTTACTGGTTTGTGTGCACAGCATGGAAACTACAACCCAGTTATTATCTTCTTTTAAGGCAAACAACAATAATTACTCCAATGAGTATTATAGGATCAGAATAAAGCATCATCACTATCAAATTTTGAAAGTGTAGTATCCATTACAAAATTCATCATATCCATTGTTTGCCTTACTTATCAAATTCCAACATATTCTGATGTCTACCTCAAAGTTGCGATGACTTCTTCTTTCTTTGAGGAAGGTTGCAGTTTAACTGGGTTGTAATTTCCATACTGTGTACACAAACCAGCACAATAGTGTGATCAGTATTGATGCCCACCATGGTGGGAGATTATCACCTGCTATATATTAGTAACAAAATGGTTATTTTGAAACCATTGTACTAGTTATTTTGAGACCATGAGAGATAATCCTAACTGGGTTGTATTCTTTGAAACTTTATTTTCAGTTTTTATATTAGTAACAACATGGTTATTTTGAAAGTTGCCAATACTCCAAATATAACAAAACAACTGCTGTAGGTTCAGGACAACATCAACAAGGTTGTCATTATCCCAAATAAGAACTGTAGGATCAGAATATAGCATCATCATATCCATAATGGTAAATTCTAGTAGTCAATCGCAAAGGTGTCACCGAAGGTGTTATATCCCATCATAATTTGAATTCAAAAGGTGTTATATCATATATATGAGTATCAATGATAACCATGTTGAAAGTTGTCAGACACTCCAAATGTAAGATAACATGTGCAGGTCCAGAACAACGAAGCAACAAGGTTGTCATTATCCAAAATAATAGCTGCAGGATCAGAATATAATATCGTCATATCCATATTTTGAATACTAGTAATCAATTACGAAAGCCTCACAAATAGATGTTATATAGGATCAGAATATATCATCATCATATCCGTATTTTGAATTCTAGTAATCAATCACAAAAGCCTCAACAATAGTGTCAGATAGGATCAGAATATATCTTCATCATTTCCATATTTTGAATTCTAGTAATCAATCAGAAAGGTATCACAAATTAAATTATATAGGATCAGAATATAACATCATCATATCCATGTTTTGAATACTATTAATCAATCACAAAAGTCCCCCAAATAATGTTATATAGGATCAGAATAAATCATCATCACATCTCTAATTGGCCGTTTCCTCAAAACATATTGTCATAGAACAATTGTTCAAGCAAATCATCATGATTAGTGTAGAGCTGCAATTTTTAAAATTGCCATGCCAGCTACTACTAATGTCTTGTACCCACCCCATCCATCACCCATAGTTGAATACATCATTCATTGAGTCAGTATAATGAGAATATAAGATCATTAGATTGTTGTCTTCTAACGTAACAAATTATAATAAATTCTGGATCAGAATATACCATATCCATCATTTCCAGAAACTCAGTGACACACGCTAGTCCCCCAACCTGCATGCATACAAATATCATCATCATATATCGCCTGCTTAATACAATAACATACATGATCATCAAATAGATGGGCTACAAATGAAAGGAAAGAATTTACAACCATATATTACAAGAACAGAAAGTAACCACGAACAAGTACATGTTGATGCTTACATCAATGTCTGGCATTCCACATTGCCATGGCTATTTGATCTCTTTTATTATTCATGCGATTCAACTGAGAAGATGACATATCCAACGGCTGAGATGTGGAAGCATTATCTTCATTGTGTAGGTGATTATTTTGTTCTTCTTCTATGTCTGAAAACAATGAATCATCGGCAGAATACTTACGTATAAAATTATGGACTACACAACATACAGTTATCATCATAACTTGTCTTGTGTAGAAGTAATTGGGCATAGACTTGAATATGGCAAACCTTTTTTTGAATACACCAAAGGTTCGCTCTATTACATTTCGTAGCCTAGCATGCTGTTTGTTGAAGAGTTGCTTATATTGGGTGGGTACATGGTTAGGACCATGGAAATCCTGCAAATGATATGGCTGCCCGCGGTAGGGAGCTAAAAACCCTGGCATGTTTGTATACCCACAGTCTACTAAGTAGTACTTATCTTCAGGCGGGATTGGCAACAAATTTTTTGTTATTGCACTATGTATTACGCGGGAATCATTAGCGCTTCCTTCCCAACCCGCATAAACAAAAGTGAAATTCATGTCAAAATCACAAATTGCCAGCACATTTTGACATAGGTCACCTTTTCGACCACGACAACTGTTTTGTCGACTGGCGGGTACGGTAGCAGGTATTAAAGTACCATCCGCAGCACCAATTGCTCCCTACATTATTGAGGTAGAAAGCTACTACTTTATTGAACACATTTGAATCATTAGAATAAACGGTTTTAAACATGAAATGCACAAATTACCTTAAACTATGGATAGAAATCTGGGGAACCCCTGATCTTATCATGTACATGTTCCGGGTCTGGGTGTTTAATAAGAACTGCTGATGCTCTTACCAAACCTTTCAACACATCAGTGAAATGTCTATCAATTGTTTCCAACGAATGATCAAACCGACCACAGGCAAGCCTCATCCTAGTACTATGAGCGACAATGAACAAAAAAATAGCAACACTTTCATAATGTGATATACGCCTTCTTTGTATTTCCTCGGGCGTTTCCCGAAGGTAATTGTCATTTATTATAAATTGGCACAAAGCCATAAAACATTCCTTATTCATGCGAAACACCCAAAAGAATTTGGCATCTGGACCGTCTAAGAGTTCTTGTAGGTATTCACGTCCTGATAGTTTGGACGTTGAGTTGGGACTTTTACTATTATAAAACTGTTCCATCTGTTGAAGAAAGAACAAGTCCTCAAGATCGGATTCATCAGAACTTGATGACGTGTTGCTTGAAGAGTCCATCAGTATGGTGGCAAGTGCAGTAGTGCAGAACACTGTAACAATTAGATTACATTTGCATAAAGAATACTTCTAATTTTAAATACTCTACGACCATAATGGATGTCATATTAATAATAACAGCTACCCATAGAATTGAAACATAAGTAGTGATAACAAACAGTCCAAATATAGGAAAACGAGTGCAGTTGAAATTAAAACCGATATATTATCAAAGCCCACCATTCTGCCATTGCATATAATCACCCAACTAATAGTACAGAAATATGTCAAAAAACTGATACATTTAAATAATACATAATGAAGGTTCTACGTTATGGAATTTAATAAATTACATTTATTTTTTCGAAAGTCTGCCTAACCACCCTACTATCCACTCCAGTTTCATTAGAATAAAGGTTCTACGCCAATTTGGGTCATGAGTTATGTTCTCCAGTGCCAAATCAATCATAGCATTATCAAGCCCATCCAAACCATTTAGTACTAACATGGCATTGTCAATGGAGTACTGATCGTCTGGGACGGAGCGATCAACCATGCTGGCCTTCTTCTTATAGTATTCAGCTTTAGCAATGGACTTTTCTGCGTTGGCAGAAACAACAACATCCATTCTTGAGCTTTTTGTTGCTCGGCCACTGGACCCACCACTAGAGCGTCTCTTATGAGACCCTGACCCCGTAAACATTGGCTCGTAATCATCATCATCATCCAAATTTACATGCGGTGCATTGGGGGGAGTGGGGTGGGCGAACTCAAACATGACCCTATGTTTCTCGTCGAGGTCATACACCCTTTGGGATGAAGCCCTAGATAGCAGACCCTCGGCGGTAGAATCAGCAAAAATTTTGGTCAACACATCATAGTTGGCCAAACCCTTCGATTTAAATTCGGAAGCTTTAGGGTGTGCCTATTAATAAGTTATTGTGTAGTTAGTTTACAACTATAAAAGTCAATAAAAAGTATATTACGATCATAATTCCACATTAGCATAAAAAAAAATATTTAAGATGAGAACCTTGACATATGACTTCCAAACTTCGGGATCGCAAGTCACTGTCTGATTCTCTTCATCCCAACCCATACCGCTTTGATTCTTCAAATCATGAAAGGCTCTCCACTGCATCTTAAGTCGTCCATATTTTTCTTTTATTTGTCTAAGAGTGTATGAACGATTACATTGTTGGTTCAATAAAGTCATCAATTGAGTCCATTGTCCTGCATCGAATTTTGCACTTTTCAAACTATTCCGATCAACCTCGGCCTCCATCAACTCAATAAATGTATGCACATTATTTGCTGACCAAAGCCCAAAATCACTGTCCATCTCAATCTCCTTTCCCTTAACGATCAGTATTAAATAACAGTCATTATTTAGGTGAGCATAAACAGTATACAGTTATAATTTGAGGTTACTAGAGAAATTGTAGATGATGTGTACTATCCATAAACAAATCAGTACTCAAGATCAGCACTCAAGATCTCCAAATCAGTATTCAAAATCTCCATAAACAGATCAGTACCCAAGATTTCGAAATCACAGCAAACCCCCAAAAAAAAAATTCCGACCCTCAATTCTTCACTACGTGCATTAAATTAACCCTAAAAAATGGATTTTTTATGAAGCAAGTGTCGAAATATAGACCAATTACCATAACAGTATCAAAAAATTGGGCAAAGATATGAAACATACCCTGGATTGCTGCTTACCAAACCTGAAAAAGTTGTCTCCGACGGATTCCCTCGACCGGCGTCGGATTCGTGAGCTACGATTTCGAAGACACCTTCTAGCAAAAGCAGATCTGGTCTTGCAGACCATGAATCGAGCTCCGTGCGGGGTGAGGAGGGGCCCGAAGAGAGCAACGAATGATCGTGCAGGGTGAGAAGGGGTGAAAGAGGGCGTTAGGGTTTTCCAGATCTGGCGATTTGATCTAATAGATTTCAGATCTAACGTGGTCAGCGAAGAAAGAGGATGGGGAAAAGCAACGATAGAGGAAGGGTGGCGAAGAGGGTGGAGAGAGAGGTGACGACCTGGGAGTGACGAGAGGGGAGAAGATGGTGTTAGGGTTTTTTTTTCGACAGATGGGGATGGAAGATGGGGAAGCGGCCAAAAGTAATGAAAACAGCTGAAAGCATCTTTTGAGAAAAGATGCCGTTTGGAAAAGTAAACCAAACGCGTTTTGAGAAAAATATTTTCTCAAAATATTTCCAAAACACGTTACCAAACGCACCCTTAGCATCCCTAAAAGTGCTTTGGTAAAGCAAATAACAATACGATGAATATATATTGAGGATATTTGTGGAATGAAATTGGACACTTTTATGAATTTTTCAACTAGCTCAACATTTATTGTTCTTAGCTATTTTTTTTTGAGGGAAAAGGTGGAATAAAGCCACTCTGTTTCATTAATAAGACGTTAATAAAACAACCCCGGCGTACCGGGAGAAAACAACAGTACAAAACAAGATACGATGCAGGGAAAAAATACAAGAAAACAAACATACACCCCCAACAAACCCTGGGGGGTGGGTCTAACTACTCAACCTCCAGCGACCAGAGAGTACAGTAGGGAGAAACAAAACCCCAGCTGGCAAAAGCACTGTCATGACTGGTGCAGCCAGTCCCTCAATCCAGCGTTGGCCCGACCTCTACCTCCTCATCGTCAAACTCCTCTACCTGGAACACTTTGGCTATCCTCCCTCTTGTCCCGGTGGCCGCAGCTGTTGCCCAAAAAGAGATTAGATGCATTATGTGAGTCAGGTTACCAGAAATACTATTACATGAAGTACGAAAATAAAAATTATTTCTGTCAAGCCATAACACCCATGTTGTAGCCGCTATTGCAATGTACCACGCCTCCTTCATATCAGGGCAAATCGTTGTAAATTTAGGACCAATCCACAAGTCCTCATATACACAGGGGTAGTCACCTGTTCCTAAAGCTCGGAGTACCTCAACCACAGTTGCCTTACTTCTAGGGCAGTGAATAAAAAGGTGATTTAAATCTTCCACCTGTGAGACGCAGAATGCACAATTGGTCGCCACCTGTAGTTGCCTTTTGGCCAGGTTTTGCCTAGTGAGGATAGCATTATTGAGTACTACTAGCCATAAGAAAACTCTGACTTTAAGGGGGGTTTTCGCCTTCCACAACACCTGTGCCCAGCTGGGTCTGCATCCTCGAAAGTGAATCCGATGATACAGAGATCTCACCAAGAAAGCTCCCTTACTCTCAAGTCCTCATCGCTTCCGATCTGGGCCTTGAGTGCACCTTGTGCCTATCGGTGCGATGTGTGCTTGCATGTCAAGCAGTTGCTGGTGAAGATTTGGAGTGAGCGTTCCTCGGGGCGCCGGTCTCCAACCTCCCCTTTTCCAACCGTCGGCCACTGACATATTCAGTCGAGTCGACCTCTCATACAGCTCTGGGAACGTATCTTTCAGGGTATGGGCTCCACACCACCTATCCCACCAGAATCTGGTGGACCGGCCATTGCCGATATTCGACGTGACTGCCGAATTAAAGGGGCCGCTAGCCTAGGCAATTCCTTTCTAGAGACGCGAGACTTTAGCCCCTACTCGGAATCCCAGGTATCTCGTGCCTTTCCCCCTAAGATACGGTTGAATGAAGTCCTGCCAGCCTTCCCCGCTGTTATGGAAAACCTTCCACCACCATTTTCCCAGTAGGGCCAGGTTCATATCTCTGAGATCTATGATGCCTAGCCCTCCATGCCCTTTTTTCATGCAAGCGATACTCCATTTAATGAGGTGATAACCTCCTTTATTCGAATCTGCCCCCTTCCAAAGGAATCGTTTTCGAATCCTGTCAATCCTATTGATTACCCATTTCGGAAGCTCGAAAAATGACATGTAATAGATTGGTAGGTTAGACAACACTGAGTTGATGAGTACCACTCTGCCCCCGAGGGACAAGGATTTTCCTTTTCCAACCCGACAGTCTGTCCTCCACCCTGTCAATGATAGGTAACCAGTCTGCTTTAGTTAACTTCCCGGGCCTGAGAGGTAACCCTAGATACTTGATAGGGAAGCCACTCGTCGTGCAATTCAAAATAGTCGCGTGTTCCCCTGCTTCATCCTCGGATAGAGAGACTGGAGTCAGCGCACTCTTGTGAAAATTAATCCTCAGACCTGACCAAGCCTCAAAACAGTATAGGGCCCCTTTAAAACAGACGGTTTCTTGTCTAGACCCATTCCCAAAGAGTAGGGTGTCATCTGCGTATTGCAGGATCGAACACCCTTGAGTAGACGCGTTGCTGGCCACTGGCGTGATCCAACCTTTTTCCTAGCATTTCTCCAGCATAACCCTCAGCACATCCGCTACGATAGTAAACAAGAGCGGTGATAGCGGGTCCCCTTGTCTGAGACCTTTCCTGCAAGGGAACGGCTGTCCCGACCTACCATTCACCGATATGGCCGTTTTGCTAGTCTGCAAGCACTGCCTGATCCAGCAGATCCATTTATTCCCGAAACCCCTACCTCTGAGAGCTTCCATCAAGCACTCCCAATCGACCGAGTCATAAGCTTTTTCAAAGTCCAGCTTAAGCAGAAAGCTCTTAGAGTTGGTCGTATGGCAGTTGTGGATAACTTGTTCCGCCGTTGCCTCACAATCTAAGATATTTCTGCCCTTAATGAAGCCCGATTGAGATTTGTTGATAAGGTTGTCCATAATACTCCCCAGGCGGATGGCTAGGATTTTTAAAATAATCTTCGCCGAGCAATTTATGAGGCTGATCGGCCTAAAATAGCCCACTTTGTTCTTAACTATTTTATCATGAAATCAACATATCTTAATTGATCTTGTGAGTAAGTAGAAAAGAAAAAAGGCGGTTATTTTTTTCTCTGTCTCTTGGCTCATGTTATGAGTAAAAAGATCCACTTCAATTATTCAATTACTAAAAAAATAAATAAATAAAAGACCATTGAGTCCAACAAGTTAATATATTGGACCATTCAGGTTTATATGGTATTTTTAATTATGGTATTTTTCTTTAGACCATTCAGGTTAAGATGAACTTATTTGGGTTATATCCTAGTTAATATATGTAGAATCTAGAATTACAGGGCCTAGGGTCGGGCCGGGTCGGACTTATGTAAAACTCTAACCCGGTTTTATTTTTAAACCCCTCAAAATAGAAGGCCCTACCCTACCCATTATTTTATAGGTCTAGGGTTGGACCGGGTTTTTATAGGGCCAAGTTCAATGTCAGCCCAATAACCCATTATAATCCCTAATTCATTTATAGTAGGAATGTTTTTTTTTTCTTTTTTTTGTAGGCAAGATAATAAAAAATTAAATTAAAAAATGACTACAGAACAGGAGCATCCTTCGATCGGGAGACCCCTCTAGCATCTTCCTCTACCAAAACAAGAAATTTAGAATCAGAGATGTGAACCCACAAAAAGATTTGACAACACTACTGCGCCCTATTTTTGCAACACAGTTAACACACACATTTTCCTCTTGATAAATATGTTGTATCCCACTAATATTCATACCTTCAAGCATGTGTAATATATCTTGAGGAATGAGGTTGTGACCGCTTTTTGTACGGATTTGATCGATAATGAGCTTCGAGTCTCCTTCAACAAAAATAGATCTCTCGTGAAACAACAGATGAAAGACCATAAGAGTCATCCACAAATATTTTCTTTCAGTAACGTTGATACATATTGTTCCAACCGGTTCCCCACTGACTAGTAACGGTCTACCACACCAATCTCGATAGAAAAAACTGCAGTTGTCATTATTTCCCTCCAAGGAACTACCAAAGTTGAGTTTAATAGATCCTTTATGCGGCGCAACCTATTTGATCAAGGGTGCACAAGCAAGAAGTAGAGATCGCTCTGGGACTCATCCATTGAACCTCACTGTAGGAACCCACTGAAGAAGAAAAACCAACAAGAACATCCCACCTTTCAACAATGTTTGAAATAGCACTGGAAACCACAGTGTTTGGGAGGGGGGCACACTCCGTCAAAACATACTGTACATCGAGCTTTCCAAACATACCACAATATGGTAATAATTAAGAATTGCAATAACTATTTTTTAGCACATGAACCAAGCAAATTCCACTCTAACATTGACCATAAATCAGGGAAGGATGCCATGTTGACACTAATATCCATATGTTGCACGAGAATGCTATAGCTTGAGAATCACTATAAAGACACTTAAGGAGATACGATTAAACAGTACCACTAGAACGACCTGAAGCAGGTTGAGCAACTATTTGCATATTCCTATCCAGCTTCATATGAGCCAGATCAAATTTTCCAATATTAGCATGAGTTTCGAGAGGAAGTAATGCCTATGGTTTGTGAGTTCGCATGATTGACTTGCAAACACTAAGAGCTTGAGGTTTAAGAACTCTCAATAATTTTACTGGTGACTAACATTGGGCAACAGTTGTGGAAGTAGGAGAGACCTCACTCGTCGCTTGATCATCAATCCCAATTATCTTGGAAGAGTTATAACCACCATCAACTTTCTTCTCTGTGTTATTGGAGACATCACAGAGACCATGTCTCCTCTTCAAACTATCTCCATTAAAGGATCTATAGATAGGCCTCTCTCATGGAAAACCAAGCACCATCGGCCATTCCGGTGGTGGGAATGATGCCACAACCATCTTAGCACTCCACCAGCCTCTAAGGCCATTAATTTATTTGAATTCGGCATGCCAAGAGTTGGCTTTCTATTATTAAAAGCTTCTCATAATTTGATAACCTGTATCACTCTCTCTGTTGGAGGAAGAACTAACCTTGCATATGAAACACTAGGAATGCCAATAAACTGGGACGCACTTGCTACGACTTTATCAATCATTTTGCTAAAATTTGATGGCCCCTCATTAGATAAATCCACAAGCCCAACAACACCGCCTTTTGGAATGAGCTCCACCCAAGTTATGCCTTGGAACTTTGGAGTGAGTTTTGTCTTGGCTGAAGATTTCACGGGCCCATCCATAGATGATGCCCCTTTCAGTTTATTACTAGATCGACCCAATAAATCAAGCCCAATACTAAAAGGATTTACTTTAAAATTATCCCCACCTACGTGCTCCTTTGTCGCCATTACCCCAAAAATCAGAGGTTTTATAGATGTCTCGGAGATTGCCCTCATTGCATGGAAACTTCTAGATGATTTTTTTGAACTTACTCGAACTTGACTGTGCAGATCTGTTACTAACGGGCTCCGGCGATTTTACAGTTACTTTCCCCCTAGATTTACTGACGTTACTGTTACTACCAATAGGAGGAGACTGACAATGCTTGCAATGTTTGACCTTCATCTATGGACCAAATAATTTATCTTTGACTTCATTCACAACCTCAGCAGCTACAGGTATCATGTTAACATCATTAGTTGCCAAAGATATCTTGCTCTGAATAGTAGTACTGTCATTATTGGTGAGTAGAGCACCATGACTACAGCTACCTTATTTACACCCACAACACTGCCATTCACCTCCGGGCAGGGCCATACTAAGGCAAAATGGCTAGCAAGGCCACACATATAGCAGAAGACACTCACACTTTCATACACAAAATCTTGTCATATTCTTACACCACCACGCAGGCCGATGAACCTCCCCGGAACGAGTGGTTTGGTTAGATCAACTTCCACACAAGCATGTGCATAGGCACCCCGCAATAATGAATTCGTACAAACTTCTATTTTAAAAGGTTTCCCACAATATGTACAATACTGAGCATCATCTCTCTTTCAAAATACTTTGTAAGAAGGTTAGGAAATCACAGCTACAACGCGGCAATCTGAATATCATTCACAAAGGGACAAAAATGTGGTCTTCACTTCTGTAGAGCTAGAACTGCTCCACCAATAACCCACAGACCTCCTACCTAGATTGATCTCATATCTTCCTCACTCCTAAACTTGAATAAGAAATGCCCTCTTGACATCAATCACCTCAAAGTCTCCTTTGTGCTGCCACTTCTGGCTTAGCACATGGCTAACAAAACTTATATCAAACCAACGGCCCAAGAACTTACCAAACTGACGGCCCAACGTGAATAGGAAGCCTCAGCTTTCACTGGATCAAACTCTAGGATTTCAGTGAAAACTTTTTCCAAACATGCGAGTTCTTCAACCAAACCCTCTGATCTGTTCGACTTGTCTTAAATCTATGTTCACTAGCAACCTTAGGACATCCTCAGATAACCAAAGAGAAGAAGATGCCTTTGCAGGAAAACCTTGGACCCCAGGTTTGGATGGAAAGGCCCTTCTTATCAGCCGCACCACACAATCACCAGATCCACTCGATTCGTGCCCTCAATCACAATCGCGAGACGAAACCTCAGACACCAAAACTATGAGAACCGAGATATCGAGATCATAGGATCAAGCGATCTCGTTCAAATTATTAAAACCTAGATCCTTCGATCTTAGAAAGTCGCGATCTGGAATTTTCACCAACTGAAATTTTGGAGATCTGGAATTTCCTAAACGAAACCTTAATTTTGGTTGCTCTTCTATGTCCCTAACCACCAAAATATTAGCATGAATTGTTTTGACTAGTCATCTTTATTAATTTACACATAGATAAGAGAAATAAAATTGTTAAAGGTCTACCGGTAAGCTTTTTCGATAATGAGCAAGTGGTCGGAAGTTCGAATCTCGCTTACACCAAAAAATACTCAATTAATATATATTCGAGGTAAAGTGTGTGTGACTACAGCCTTATTAAAAAAATAAAAAAAATAAAAATTAAAAAAAAACAAACAAACAAACAAACAAACAAAAAAACAGAACAAAAAACTAAATTTGTTCACATGATTTACTCCTAACCATTTGTTCTAATGTTTTTTGTAACCGCCACTTACATGCATCGTTCCCTTTTTAACTGTTCAAGTTAGAAAGACAACATACTCAAAAAATGAAGGGATTTTATTAGTTTACTAGGTTTGCCCGTAGACATGTGTCTACGGCACGTCTTTGTAAACGATGCTGTATATAAAAAATCTGTAAACATATAAAGAAAATTTAAGCAAAGCAAAGCACATAAACAAGTTAAAGAAAATCCAGCATACTAGTATTACTACTAACCATCCCACTTTTGAAGAAGCTCTAATTTTGTAGCTCCTCATTTTCTAAAAAGTGAAAATATATGAGAGAGAGAGAGAGAGAGAGAGAGAGAGAGAGAGAGAGAGAGAGAACTTTTGGTGAGAAAAAAATTTGTTTTAGGAGAAAAACTTTTGAGAGAAAAATATCTTTTGAGAGAGTAAATGTGAACCATTAATTTTGTTTCAATTGAAGGAGAGCCTCGTGACAGCTTTGTTAGGAATTCTGAGGATCTTGTTGAGTCTTTGACACAATCCACACAAACCACCAAGCAAAACTAGATCGCACAAATCACACAAAGCACACAAGAATTGTCTCGGGGCTTTCGCCTTAATCCGTGGGAGGAAGAACCGAGATATTATTCAACTAGAGAAGATACAAGAATATTACAATTTTCACGATGACCCTCTCTCAAGTCTATTGGAACTTGATGCTTCTTACAATGGAGAAACTCTCTCACCCTCTCAAATGAAGTACTCTCTTCTTCTATTCGGCACTCAATAGAATCATATGGATCTATGAGTCGTTACAATTATATATATAGATCTAGAGAAAAACTCTAAGTTAATATCTTGTTACAATAGCCATTCAATTACAACTGAAGAGATAACTCTGTATTGGAAGTCGTACGATCTTACTTGAAGACCAAGTTGGGTCTCTCACGAATCACCAAGACTCGAGCCCAAAAACCCATCAGTGCCGCTGTCGGTCGACCCACCCCCAAAGGTACGGTCGACCGCAACCTTCTAAAGTCCAACCCAAGAGCAAACATGTCGACTGTGCAGTCGACCGTTACCTCGCTGCAGTAGGATGGTCGACCCACCCCAAGTGTGGTCGACCGCAAGTTCTCTGTTGCCTTCTGCTGACTGTTTTCCCTCCTCTTCAATATTCGCTCCGATCCATCTCAATGCCTCATCATCTTCTCATCGAATCATGTGTATGCAAGACATACAAACCCAACAATCTCCACCTTGGATTGCATACGCATGAATCCATACTTGTGTGATTTAAAACTCATATAGACATTTCTTCTTCGCTTTGTAAACAGCATGTTTTTATGGCTTCTTCTGTTTGTTGAACAAACCTCCACCTGTTTTCCTCCAGTTGTATGCCCCCCCTCAAGGGCACACCCTTGTAGATGTAATTATGGAGGTGCCACCCTCCACACGAACTCCACCTACATCAAGGCTTTCTCCACCTTCCAACGGTATTCGAACGTTGCAGTCTCGATTCAGTAATTCTAGTGACGGCTTACTAGATGATGCTTTAGGAACAATGTGCTTCCATACACTCGGCCGAGTTTTTCTGTTCCCACAAAGCTGGTAGAGGTTGTGCTGACCCTGCCCAATTCTCCTCTTACCCTTCATTACCTTACGTCGACTATCCCAAACTGTCAAAACTTCACCTCGAGCTGTGTACCTACAGCCACGAGCATCAAGAGTAGCCAAGGATAAAAGATTCTGCTGTATCGAAGGAATATGCATGACCTCTTCTAGTGTGAACCCTTTACCATCTGGCGTCTTCAATTCAACTGTTCCCTCACCCACTACTTCACAAATCTCACCACTCCCCGTTCTCACACTACGGCCTGTTGATGACTTGTAAGTAGAAAACATCTCCCTCTCTGAGCAAATATGAGAAGAACTTTTCGAATCAAGATATCAACTTGAATCCACATCTGAAGAACTTGAAACAAGAAGACAATCATCGTCATTATAACCTGACTCAGTTGCACTGACTATATGGACTTGTTCCCCTTCTTTAGTAGCACTCTTTTGACTCAACCACTTGCGACAGTCTCTCTTGCAATGTCCAACTCCTCTACAATAATGGCAACAAATCTTATCCTTGTGTGCCGCATCCCTTCCAATTGAAGTATCACCATCCACCGCAAAACACCCTAAAGAAATAGACCCTCCTTTATGAGTCTCCTTCCTCAATTCATCTTCCTTCAAACCCTTAATCACCCCGGCTACAGTAAGTGTCTCCTTGGTTGATTTTCCATGTAGCATGGTAGTTATCAAGTGATCATAAGAAGTTGGCAGTGAATATATCAAGTTGAAGGCTTTATCCTCTTCGCTAAGATCATCAACGTTAATCGCCTTCAGTTCAAATATTACCTTATTGAACTCCATAATATGATCTTGGAGATGAGTACCTTCCTTCATTGAGAACCTAAATAGCTTCCTCTTCCAATAAATCCGATCTAGCAACGACAACTCCGAGTAGTCAGATTTGAGACTCGCCCATTGACTCGCCGTACTTTTCTCCTCAAGAATATTATACTTGACTTCTTCCGCCAATTACAACCGGATTAAACTCAAGGCCTTCAAACAAATCTCATCCCACTTCTCCTTCTTTATGTCGGTTGGTTTCTCTCTTCTAGGACAAGGTGCAAGTCCTTCTGAACCAAAAAATTATACATGTCCACCTTCCATAGATTGAAGTTGATCTTACCGTCAAACTGCTTGATTTTCGTCTTTTGATTTGCCATCTCCAAGGGACTCGAACAAACCCAGGAACTTGATTGCTCTGATACCACTTGTTAGGAATTCTGAGGATCTTATTGAGTCTTCGACACAATCAACACAAACCACCAAGCAAAACTAGATCGCACCAATCACACAAAGCTCACAAGAATTGTCCTGGTTGGGGCTTTCGCCTAAATCCGGGAAGGAAGAACCGAGATATTATTCAACTAGAGAGGATACAAGAATATTACAATTCTCGCAACGACCCTCTCTCAAGCCTATTGGAATTTGATGCTGCTTATAATGGAGAAACTCTATCTCTTCAGATGGAGTACTCTCTTCTTTTATTCGGCACTCAATAGAATCATATGGATCTATGAGCCGTTACAATTATATATATATATATATATATATATATATATATATATATATATATATGTAAAAGGGATATGAGCAACTTGCTCATTTAGTAAATGAGCAAGTGATGAAGTGGCATGCATGTAATACATTGAGTATCTAACCACTTTTAGGATTTCCCAATATATATATATATATATAGAGAGAGAGAGAGAGAGAGACCCTAGGTTACTATTTTGTTACAATAGCCATTCGATTACAACTGAAGAGATAATCCTGCACTGGAAGCCGTCTGATCTTACTTGAAGACCAAGTTGGGCCTCTCACGAATCACCAAGACTCAAGCCCAAAAATCCATCAGCACCGCTGTCGGTCGACCCACCCCCAAGGTACGGTCGACCGCAACCTTCTAAAGTCCAACCCAAGTGCAAACTGGTCGACTGTGCAATCCACCGTTACCTCGCTGCAGTAGGGCGATCGACCCACCCCAAGTGCGGTCGTCCACAACTCCTCTGTCTCCTTCTTCTAATTGTTTTCCCTTCTCTTCAATATTCGCTTCGATCCATCTCAATGCCTCATCGTCTTCTTCATCGAATCATGTGTATACAAGACATACAAACCCAACAAGCTTTTTTTCAAATTGCCTTGTAATTTATTATATAAATAACTTGTTTCTATTGTTAACCTGTTCTAAAGAAGAAGAGAACTTATGGAAGTCAGAAAAGCAAGCTGGTATTACTCCCTATCTCATAACTTAAATCTGGACAATGATTTTAATCGTAGAACCATCGAAAGCAAATACAATATCCAACTTTGTATTGCGGCATGCATCATTCACGCAGTAGTTGTAGTGTTTCCCTGCCTGAACAAATATGTCTAGTTTTGATATAACTTGTAAATTTACTGTGAAGCCTTGTCTGTCCAATTTGAAATTCACATGCTTTAACAGATCAAATCCATAACTCATCTAACACGGATTTTAAAGTTTCTGAATCACAACTGAATTGGCAAGGCCGGCTTGCTCGATTGTCTGGGTTGTATCAGTAAGCTTCTTAGGTGGAAAACCAACAGTCTGCAAATTGTATGCAGCTGGTGCAACTCCTCCATTACTTATAGTATGGTTATTAATAAATGTTCTGATATCCCCTACAGTATGATGAGTGTTGAAACGCCCAACAGTTCGTGAGCCATCTGCCAATCGTAATTGAATTGAGGTGGTAGGCTGAGAGTCATCTACCACTAAAGGAGTTGAAGCTGAAGCAATAGGCTCGCAAAGAGAAGTAGTAGAAGAAGAGGATCCCTTGCCGAGAGTTCTTCCTATGCCTTGAAATGGACTGAGGCGCTTCACGGGTTCCTACAAGAAGGGCTAAGGTAAGAATAAAAGCGATCATAGCATGAGAAAAATATCACCGTGTAAAAAGATAAGTTTATAGGGGGAACGCACAGGACAATTTTCTTCCCTCCTTATGAGGTTAACGTGAACCATGGATCGCCGATCTTCAGGCTCCAATTCCTTAGGGCATTCGGATCTTTTAATGCTCTGCAAAAAATATATATTAACCAGCTTTCGAGTCCATTCAATACACCCAGATTCAAAGAGAAAGCAACGGATAATATCTAGAGATGAAGATGAAAGATTTTCAGACAGGTACTACTTTCAGGTGTTCGAGAATTATTCAACGAAGAACAAAAAATGTGGCCGTTTGCATGATAATAACATAATCCCACTTGAACAAATTGCAAGAACTTTAAAAAAGCATCAAAGGCACCCCTCCAATCCCCCACCCACACACTAAAAAAGAAAGAACCCAAACTTGTGTTGATAATTATGAGACAATAAGAAAAGAGAAATTAGGGTTAAGATTTAATATAGTACACACTTGAGATATTATACCCTGCTTGAGATCTTATACCCTAATATAGTACGCACTTTAAAAGGAATAAAGGTTTATACAGCCACTCCCTACAGAGTTCGATATTAGCTAAGGAAAATAGCATACTTTTTTCTCTTTGTTGAGATGTATTTTTTTTTCAAATTTCTGTTTATTTTTATTGTTCTCGTTGTTCAATGTTTGAGGCTTTTTTGTTAATGGAAGAAAATAAAGATCTGCTATGAACAAATACGAACAAAAACTGCTAAAAGATCTGCTATGAACATCTATAGATTAAATGAATCTTACAAGTAACATAAAATCCACTAAAAACTACTGAAATTCAAAACTTTGCAGCTAGTAATTATCAACAAAATGAAAATGCAAAAGTTCGAAATACAATCTAAGCATATTGTTTATAGTGCACCAAAGGAGACGGGAATTAGTAAATTTCCATAAAGAGTTCAAGACATGGTATCATAAGAGGCATCTGTGGTTGGATCCTTTTTCATTTTAAAATAATTGGGTGGCCCTGCTCCTTTTTAATTTCTTGAGTGTATGTGGTCCTTTACCATTATAATTAATAACATTTCTAAAAGTTTAAATATTTTATTTATCAGTATATATTGTATAGAATATCTCCCTCTGAAGAATAATTAGTAGAATATATGAATGTTTACTCTTCGAATATAATAATTTCTCCATTTACTTTTAAAAAAAAGAATAAATAAAATTTGATAACACTAAATACCTTTTCTCTTACATTTTTTTTAAAGTGCATTACATGTGCAGAAAGTTGTAATGATAACAATACCTCCAAAAATGATGCATTTGCAGGATCATCAAACCTCCTCAATGGTCCATCATTAACAGTGAACCCATTGCTCCAGAAATATATGTTGTGCACAACATTCTCGGGTGGTCGAGGAGCAGATGGTACGGTGTCACCTGAGAGCAATCTACCAGTCCCAGTAAAGCTTCTAGAGCTCGAAGATGACTCATGCTCAAAAGGTCCCTGCATGGCTCCCATCTGCCTAGCTTGGTCGAATATAGCATCCACAGCATGACCACCACCACCACCTCTAGTAGGATCTTGGACTAGCATTCCACTATACAGTAAGTGTAAACGTATAAAAAAGAATTAGATCTGATGAAATGTTTATATCAGATGAAATGTATTAAGAGTAATGTATTATGGAACTATGGAAGGAGGGTCTTACAGATATCATGAAGGTTCTGAAAATCAATGACAGATAAAAATAAACATTAGAAGTCCAAAAGGAAGTAAAGTAGAAAAAATATATAGATCACCCAGATGATTTCAAATCAACCAATAAATCAACCTTAGCTGCTGAACTGAGTGGTCTCCACCAAATATGTGAGTCTACTATAACTTTTTAAACTGCAAGTGCACACTATGCTCCACAAAATTCTCAGTTACATTTGAAGTCCAAAAGGAAGTAAAGTAGAAAAAATATATAGATCACCCAGATGATTTCTAATCAATCAATAAATCAACCTTAGCTGCTGGACTGAGTGGTCTCCACCACATATGTGAGTCTACTATAACTTTTTAAACTGCAAGTGCACACTATGTTCCACAGAACTCTCCTTCGTTTTAACTATTCCACTTATCAATATGAACATTAGTGATGTAAATGTAGTTAATGGCTCAATTATGATGATGTGTCCCCTTTCCAGTGAAAATGGTGGCATATAGTTATTATGTGACATTGATGAATGCGAACTGAGAAAAAGAGGGTAGGAGAGGAGGGAAGTTTTGAGAAAATAGTCTTGTTTTGTTACAGAATTTATAGTACCATAGTCAAGCAGATTGCCAAAGTTTGTGTATAGCTGTTGCCAGCTGCCAATGTATCGACATATATGAGAGAAGAAATAAAAGGGTTAGTGTTAGAGGTGGTTGGCTCTGATATAAATAAAACTCATTTATTACTCGCATGGACTCTCTCTCTTACATCGGAATAGCATCTCAAATAAACTTAGGAGGCATTTGGTACGTGGAAATGTGCAAGGGAATCTCATATTCCCTCATAGATTATCTTGTTTGGTATATGGCAAGCATAGTTTTGGAAGGAATGATAGATTCCCAAGGGAATCAAAATCCTTTGTTGGAAGGATTTCCATTCCCCCCAAAAACCATGGGATTTGAGGATTCCCATGGGATTTCCACAACAAACAATAAAATACCCCAAAACAACAAGAATAAAAAAATATATTCGTCCCTAAAATCATGGGATTTTAGCATTCTCATGTGATTTTCATACAAACAATAAAAAAAACCCAAAAAACTAGAATAAAAAATTACAATAATAAAAGATTTCTAGGAATGCAATGTACTATACCAAACGCGATAATGCAACATTCCGTGAATCTTCATTCCCACCCTCACATTCCCGAGAATCCTTTCATTCCTAGGAATTTTTCAATCCGTGTACCAAACGCCCCCTTACAATGCATCTCATCCTCTTACTAAGTCTATCTCCAGTCATTCAACAGAAACGCATGGACAAAAATGTTCGAAGTTCAAACTGCGTGACATTTCATCCTCCTACATTTTATGACATGTTGATCACTTTGAATTGCATGGATCATGCATTTGAAAGGAGATATGTGGAATACAATTTCACTTATTCCACTTCCACTTGCTAGGTCATGGTCCTCTGAAAATAATTACAAGCATAAGTATGAAACAAGTGATGTGAAAGCAGTAAAATGTAATAATGCAAAAGCCATATACACTCTAGAAGTTTTGAGAAAGAAAACTGAGTATAGGTGATGTGAAACTACTTGTGAGTGTGTGATTCATCCAAGTAAATTAAATCAAGTAGTGTTGACTAACACGTTTGAGCATAGTTAGAAATTGAGGTTTAAAACATTTACGGGTTAATAGATTTTACAAGTGTTACATATTCACTTGCAGTTCCATTTAACACCCTAGACAATATTCTCAACAAAACTAAAATTGTGCAATTTAAAACTAACGATATAAAAGTTTATAAGCTACAGGCATGTAGAAACTCTCACTCTTATATAGTAGCAGAATCAACAAATAATAATTTAGAGATAATAAAAGTGAAATTCGATAGACTTAATTATCTAAAAAACTTACCAACTATGGACATGGAGGAACCGGGGAACTGGATAGTGGTTGAGTTGCGGATCTACCATACGTTACTCTCCAACCCAATCAAGACACAATTTACGCATTGCTGCCCAAGGGTTGTTTGGAATATAAAATGGGTACTAGTGATGGTGGGGAGGTCATATGTGATTGGTTGGATAAGGGGTTGTTGGTGGGGCATTGTAGTGGAGTTATGGGGTATTGTAAAAGGTGTTCGGATGAGTTGTTTGGAGGGTGGAGGGTTGGCTATTAGTGGAAGGATGAAATAGAATGTCAGGATGATGATGGAGGAATGTTGGATGAGAAGAAGAATGGTAGAGGAGGCTTGTAACCTTGAAGATGATGAATCAATAGAAGTAAGAAGGATAATAGTCGGTTTCACACCTAGCCTTAAAGTTTCACACATTCAAGATATGAACACAGAGACATCACATTCTCTTTGTTTGATTTTTTTCATTCACCAAATCATCCCCTTTTTACAATAACCCAAGCCTTTATATAGGATACTACCACTCATAACTGATCACACATGCTCACACACACTACACATTACATAACTGCACACACACAATTGCATGCATAACCGCACTGATGCCCTGCACATACTGACTGCACCTACACACACACTGACTACACATACTAATGCCCACATCATTAGGTTATGTAGAAGTAGATAAATACAGTTTTTAATAGTTTTGAGATGACCTGCTCTATGAAGCACAAACACTTATATTTGTTAGTTGTGTTGTTCGAACACATGAATCCGACAAGACACTGGCTATTTTATTGTAGTTTTTCAACAAAACAAAAAGTTTCCCATGTCGGTGTCGCATTATGTTTGTATCGATGCTTCCTATCATCCACTTGTATAGTTTATCTCAAAGCTAAGCTCAGGGCCGGCCCAGGGCAGGCTGGGCGACCGCCCAGGGCCCACTTCAGATGAGGGGCATAAATTTGCAAGTATAAAGAGTTTGTAACACTAACTAATTAATATGTAAACAAGGAATGCAAAAAGGTCTTCTAGCTCAGTTGGTTAAAGCACTTGTTTAGTAAGTGGGAGGTCTTGAGTTCAACTCTCAAAGAGAGTAATTTTTCTTTTGCTTTTTGTATTCATGTTTACTCATTAATGGTTATTTTTTATTTTTTATTTGTTTTACCCTTATAATTTCTGTTTGCTAATTAATGGTTTTCGATTTTTTATTGGGCAAAAAACAAAGTACCCCCCAACGTTTGGACTTAATATAATATGCCCATATAACGTTTGAAAAAGTACATTTAACACATTTCTCCATTAACTTAACTCCATCCGTTAAGTTAGAATTATTAAATTACCTTTCTACCCTTACCCTTTCATAATCAAATCTTCTATCATCCCTTTTCTTCATTTCTTTTTCTCCTTAACCCTTTTCTTTTTTCAGCAGCGATCTCTTCGGTCGGCAAGAATTTGGCAGCGGTCGGCAATGGTGAGCTGCTCAACCCCCTTTTCCTTTTTTTCATCTTCTTCCCCAAAGTCAATGTCAGTATCTTGGTTTGCTATTATATTTATCTGTTTCTTCAGGTGGTTGATACTTTATATGATTGTAAAAGTGAGGTTTAGACTGCCCACCAAGTGTTTGTAGTTATTCCTAGTAGATTTTTGGACTAGCTGGCATCTAGGAAGCATGGATACTTTCAAATGGTCGACGTACCCGTGTCGGGTGAGTATCGGGTGCCGATACTCCTTGGGTACTCCCGGGTGCGTACCCAAGGAGCACCCAATTTTTTAAATGCATTTTTCACAACTTTTAGTTTCACAACTTTTAGACACAATTATATTTAGATAAATGCATGGGGTCCTAGAGTAATTGTAAAAATTTGTTGTTTACAATTATGGTCAAACACAAAATAAGACTACCCAAAGATTGGATAGTTAGATTATCATTTCTTCTCTCTAAAATGCTCAAAATTATAATGTATTCTTATAGTCCTATGAAATGGTTTAAATATTTGAATTTTTAACAAGAAAAATATTTTTGTATCTATAAATATAATATAAATTATTTTATATTTAACGTACCCACAATGCATCCGTATCTTACTTCTTTGTAAAATCACGTATCCCCGTACCCGTGTCGTATCGTACCCGCACCCCGCATCCGTGTTTCATAGGCTGGCATGCACTAACTAATACCATTTTCCGAGTTTCGGTTTGTATTATTTTAGAAATTGGTTGTTGAGACTAGGTGTATAATTGCAATACATAGATGTGGAACCAGGTTGTGCTTAGATACCACCTATCGTAAATGTTAAGACAATGTAGAGGCATATATACCTTTGAAACAGAATTTTTTTTGGAGGCATATATTAATTTTGGTCTTAAATTTAAAACAATGGTAGATAAATATATATAGTTCATGTAGCACACAGTTATCCTTAGCTTATCTGTTAATATTTTTACATATTTGCCAAATTTAACCATGCAGAAGCAAATATATGCTTGCACGACGACATCAAATAAGCAAGTTCATGACATCAGTCATTTTCTAAGTAATGCAAAATAGAAGGTTATTATGATTTGATTTAGAAAAGATTCTTATTGGTTCATGTTAGTCTTATTAGATATCAACTGAAAGAAGAGATATACATCTACAAAATAACTGAGAAACACAAAAAAGTGTTTCAAAAGTTCACAAGGAAAGGAGAATTATTTATTAATTTCTCAAAATGAAAGGTATATACGATAAAATGTCTTTAAAGAGCAACTGTTTGGATTTATTAATTTCTTTGTGCCTTGTTGTGCTGTAATTCTATGGAAGGAAGAAATAGATCCACCCACTAGAGATAAATTATCCACTTCATTTTGTATTATGGTGACACTGAATCACTGATGCTTTGTGTTAGTCTTTTGATATTTACACAAAACCATGCCCATTTGGAGTATATCTTTGAATTAAAAAAGGAATGAAGAAAAAGAAACGAAGAGGGTGATAGAAGGATTTAATTATGAAATGATAATGGTAGAAAGGTAATTCAATAATTATAACTTAATAGATGGAGTTAAGTTAACAGAGGAATGAGTTAAATGTACTTTTTCAAACATTATATGGGCATATTGTATTAAGCCCAAACGTTACGGGGGTACTTTGTTTTTTGTCTTTTTTTATTTTTACTTTTTAAATTCATGTTTGCTAATTAATGGTTCAATAAGTGTTCTTAGCTATTTACTACATTCTGAAACAACTTAAATTAAATCAGCAGAAATTTCTGATGACTCTGAAGTGAGTTGGGATGATTAGAAATTAGCATCAGATGAATTTTCAAGTTTTGATTTTATTTTAAGTTAGGTTATTTGGTATGAAAGTTTGTACAGGACAAACTTGTGAGTTAAAAATTGCAGACTAAACATATGCTTCTTGATGTTGCAATTAAAAACTTGGAAGGGTTGATTTCATTTTTTGAAAAATATAGATAAAATAGATTTACTTCTGTTATGATTGAAGCTAGACATTGCATCTGAACTGAAAATGAGCCCATATTTCCTGTAAAACATAGGGTTTTTAGAAAGATATATTTTGATGAGATTCCTAATACGGATAGAGAACAACAATCTGCTCAAAAAAAAATTTACAATTGATTATTTTATTGTTTTAGTTGATATGGCTCTTTCTAAATTGAAGAGTAGATTTGAACAAATACAAAATTTTGAATCCATACTTGGCTTCTTGTTTGATGCATCACGATTAGTTTCATTGGATGATGATGAAATGAAAAATTGTTGTACGCAACTTGAAATTGCTTTAAAACATGGTGAGATGTATGATATTGATATGAAAGTTTGTACAAGATAAACTTGTGAGTTAAAAATTGCAGACTAAACATATGCTTCTTGATGTTGCAATTAAAAACTTGGAAGGGCTGATTTCATTTTTTGAAAAATATAGATAAAATAGATTTACTTCTGCTATGATTGAAGCTAGAGACATTGCATCTGAACTGAAAATGAGCCCATATTTCCTGTAAAACGTAGGGCTTTTAGAAAGAGATATTTTAATGAGATTCCTGATACGGATAGAGAACAACAATCTGCTCAAAAAAAAATTACAACTGATTATTTTATTGTTTTAGTTGATATGGCTCTTTCTAAATTGAAGAGTAGATTTGAACAAATACAAAATTTTGAATCCATACTTGGCTTCTTGTTTGATGCATCACGATTAGTTTCATTGGATGATGATGAAATGAAAAATTGTTGTACGCAACTTGAAATTGCTTTAAAACATGGTGAGATGTATGATATTGATGCGAATTATTTACTTTCAAAATTACAAATATTGCAAGAAATGCTACTAAGTGAAGCATATGAAACACAATGACATTCCACTGAAATTATGGAGTTTGCAAAAAAGAAATTGATATGTTTCCAAATATTTTGGTTGCTTATAGGATTTTACTGACTGTACCTGTGACTGTGGCATTTGCGGAAAGAAGCTTTCAAAATTAAAATTATTAAAATCTTATTTGCGAACAACTTTGACTCGAGATAGGTTAAATGGATTAGCAATTTTAATACTGAAAAGAATATGTTGAAAAATATTGAGGTTGATATGGCTAAAAATGGGGTTAAATCGGAACCATTCAAAATGGACACAAATCTTAAAGTCTCAGGGGCAAGATGGTCGTTTCACCCACAGACGGGTCCGAATTGAGAATCAGGTTCCTCCCCCTGGACCCGTTAACCTATGAACGGATCCGTTCAGTTGAGAATGGATCACAACCCGTCAGCGGCCAACTCAACAGGATTGAAGGAAATCCTAACTCGCCTTAATCTTGAGGTGGTTATAACCATCCCTATCCTGCCACACCGGAAATGAGGGATTCACTCTTATCCTGAAAGAGATCCCCATAACGACTATAAAAACCCCCTACCTCCTACCGTAAAAGGTGATCACTCTTTGTGAACTCAAGCTCTTTTCCTTTATTTCTGGTATTGATAAAGAGCGTCGGAGGGTTCATCGCCGGGATACATCCCGGTGTTTCGAACGTTTGTACAGGTCAGCGGAAGCATCAAGGAGTCAACTCACCAACAAGGGAGAAGGGAGATCCAGCCTGTTCGAGTTCCTCACGAACCTACGAATCTCATCTATTGCCCCCACACCAGAATCCAGCGACAACAGATTGGCGCCGTCTGTGGGAAACTTCTCGACAAGCAATCCAACCTTCCTCCTTCCACCAAGGCCGCTCCTAGCCATGCCTCCCAAGAGGAAGCCCGCAACATCCAACCGAAGAACAATCTCTTCTCATCCTCCTCTTCCTCCTCCGGAGGATCTCCCTCCACCAGGCCAGCAGACCCTGCAGCTGGAGCAGCTGGCTCCCCAATCCATTCAGCAGCCTATAGGGCCCCAGGCATACGTAGGGGAGCCCTCTAGGCGAAGCCGCCACAAGCAGCCCGTGCATCAAGTTCGGGTGTCCATCCACAACGCCTCCACGGATTCTATGGCCACCCACAGTCCTACCCCAAAGGATCTGCGGGACGTGCTCAACAATCGGCAAACTGAGCTAGGGCCCGATCTTCGAACTCATCTGGAGGAGAGGCGGACCCGCGAGGTGAATCCTCACCGGGAGCACGCAAGGGATCAGTCGCCACGCTGATCAGACCGCAGGGAGTCTAACTCTCCTCGGATACGGAGGGGCTCACCTCCGCATCACCCAAAGCGAAGCCGCTCCCCTGCCGGCCGTCCTGCAGCTCGAGTCGACCGCGAGCAGGAGGCCCCCATCACAAGGACGGAGTTCCAGCAATTTCAGGAGGTGGTCCTTCGGGCGCTCCACGCCGCCCCCAACAATGGCCCTCGGGCACCCAGCCCTTGGCCAGCTCCTCGTCATCCTCGCCGCTCCCATAGTCCTCGACCGATTCCGAGCAATCACCGCCGCTCCCGGAGTCTCAGGCCAGCTCCGAGCCACCGCCGCCCTTCTCCCGATCACCATCGCCGCTCCCGAAGCTCGCATCCTACTCCGAGTCACCCCCGTCGTTCAGTTAGTCCACCACCTACTCTGAGCCATCGCCGGCGCAGCCCCAGCCCTCCTCGACATGAGGATGAGTCTCGGGGCTCAGTCAGGCAAGACCGGGGGAAGGACTCGGTCTACCGCCATCTCTATGAGATGGAGAGGCGCCTCGGCCAGCTCAATCAAGACGAAGAGCGACGGGCAAGGGACCTCCGTCCAAGCAGGCCTTCATTCTCCCGCGCCATCATGGAAGCCCCAGTTCCCGACAACTTCAAACCTCCACACATCGAGACCTACACTAAGGAGTCGGACCCTGCGGATCACATTGAGAGCTTCAAAACTCTAATGATGATCCATCATGCATCTGATGCCCTCCTCTGCAAGACCTTTCCGGCCACACTCAAGGGGCCAGCTCGGGAGTGGTATTGCCGCCTTGCCCCGGCATCTATCTTCTCCTTTGACTAATTCGAGGGAGTCTTCCTCACGCACTTCGTGAGCAGTCGCCGCACGGAGAAGACGAGTGCCTCCCTGTTGTTCCTCAGCCAAAAGAAGGGCGAACAGTTGAGGGACTACGTTAAGCGTTTCACTGCCGAGGCCAGAACCATCGCCTTCTTGGAACCCTCGGTGGCCACTGTCGCCTTCCAATCCAACGTCCTCAATGCTGACCTCAGGACGTCCCTCGCTAAGAAGCCCCCTCGGGACTTCTCAGAGCTCCTACTTCGGAGCGGGAAGTACATCCGAGCGGAAGAAGCTCTCCACCGCCCCACCTTTAAGACCTCATAATCCGTGAACAAGCGGAAGGGTGCAGAAGGAGCTAAGAAGCTCCAAAAAGACAACGGGGTCAGCGCATCTTCCTCCTCGGTTCGAGAAATTCACTCCGTTTAACGCGAGTGTATCTGCCATCCTGATGGAGATCGGGAACGAAGGCCTTCTACCGCCTCCCCCAAAGATGAATACTCCGGAAAAGAAGAGGGACCGGAATAAGTGGTGTCGTTTCCATCGGGACCATGGGCACGACACAGACGAATGTCGGGCCCTCAAAGACGAGATTGAGGCCCTCATCCAGAGAGGGCAGCTCACTCGCTTTCTGAGAAGAGACCAAGCCGATCCGCCTCCACCGCCTAGGGAGGCCAACAGGCAAACTGAGCAGCGTACGGAGACTCCGGAGGCCGAAGTAGAGGGCATCTTGCACCTGATACACAGAGGCCCTATGGGGGGAGATTCCAACTCCCGAAAAGCCTTCGTAAGGAAGGTTAACTCCGTGCAGAGCCATCCTCCCCCGAAAGGCCTAGGAGTCCCGGTGACATTCTCCAATAGGGACCTGGAGGGCGTCCGCACACCCCACTGCGATGCTCTCGTCATCAATCTCCGAATGGCGAACTTCGAGGTTCGTCTGATCTTAGTGGACAACGGCAGCTCCGTCAACATCCTTTTCTTGGAGGCCTTCAAAGGCCTCCCGCTATCGAGGGACCGGCTCAAGCCCGCAAGCTACACTCTCCACGGGTTTACTGGGGTCCCGGTTACGATTGAGGGAGTTATAACCCTCGACGTAATGGCAGGAAAAGCCCTGGCAACTCGCACAGAGCCAGTGGACTTCATGGTGGTCGACGTCAAAGCCGCCTATAATGTTATCCTAGGTAGACCAGGTTTGGCCGCGCTTCAAGCCATCCCTTCAGCTTACCACATGAAGATGAAGTTTCCCACGCCCTCAGGAGTAGGAGAAGGGGTAGCCAAGAAGCAGCTTGGAAGTACTACATGACCTCGATGGGGGGTCCAGTTCTCTCTTTGGAAGCGCTCGAACCTCATCAGAAAGGCGGTCAAACTATTTCCGAGCCCATGGACGAATTGGAGGAAGTGGCCTTCTCCGAAGAAGACTCCACTAAAACGTTCCGCGTCAGCAAGGCTCTCTCCCCCTCCATTAAGCAAGACATCTCCCGATGCATACCGGAGAACCGCAACCTCTTCGCTTGGACTGCAGCCGATATGCCCGGAATCTCAGAGGAGCTCTCAATGCACCGTCTAAGCATCACCCCTGGGGTCAAGCTTGTCCAACAGGAGAGGCGGAAGTTCGCTCCCGAGTAGCAGCAGGCGATCAATGAGGAGGTCAAGAAACTCCTCAACGCCCGCTTTATCCAGGAGGTAAACTACCCTGAGTGGCTCTCCAATATGGTGATGGTCAAGAAGGCCAATGGAAGCTGGAGAATATGCATTGACTTCACCGATCTCAATAAGGCGTGCCCGAAGGACCCTTTTCCTCTTCCCAGCATCGACGCCCTGATCGATGCGACCTCCGGGCATGAGCTCCTCAGTTTTATGGATGCCTTCTCAGGGTACAACCAAATCAGGATGTTCCCTCCCGACATTCCGAAGATCTCATTCGTGACGGACCAAGGCCTCTATTGCTAGCGTGTTATGCCCTTCAGCTTGAAGAACGCGGGAGCTACCTATCAATGCCTTGTGAACAGGGTCTTCCGAGATCAGATTGGCCGAAACAAGGAAGTTTACGTCGACGACATGTTGGTCAAAAGCACCCGAGGGCAGGAGCACATTCTCGACCTTCAAGAAGCATTTGGGGTGCTCAGGAGGCACAATATGAGGCTAAACCCGAACAAGTGTGCGTTCGGTGCCTCATCGGGCAAATTTCTGAGGTTTATGGTCAGCCAGAGGGGCATAGAGGCCAACCCCGAAAAGATCCAAGTCATTCTCAAAATGGCTCTCCCCTCCAACGTTAAAGAAGTACAGAGGCTCACGGGGCACCTCGCCGCGATTGGGCGATTCCTCTCTAAGTCCGGGGAGAAGTGCCTCCTCTTCTTCAGGATCCTCAGGGGGGCTAAAGGCTTCGAATGGGGACGGCAGCAACAGGAGTCCTTCGACAAGCTCAAGGAATATTTAGCTAACCCCCGCTCCTGAACAAACCAGCACCTGGGGAGGTCCTCTACCTCTATCTCGCAGCTTCGAAGCAGACGCTCAGCGCAATCCTTGTGAAGGAAGAGGATAAACCGCAGAAGCCCATCTATTACGTGAGCAAGGTGCTCCGCGACACCAAACTCCGTTACCCGAAGCTGGAGAAGATGGCTCTCGTCCTGGTCATGGCGGCCCGAAAGCTCCGCCCCTACTTCCAATCCCATTCGGTGGTCATCCTTACCGACCAGCCGCTGAAACAAGTTCTCCACAAGCCCGAGACTTCCGAGCGGCTCATGAAGTGGTTAGCATGACATCAGCTACCAGCCCAGAACGGCAATAAAGGCCTAAGCTCTGGCCGAATTCATCGTGGAGAACACCATCCCCGACTCATGTGAGTCATCTGCCGACCCCTTTGTCTGGACCGTGTATGTGGACGGGTCCTCTTGCACCGATGGCAGCAGGGCTGGCATCATCCTAACTGGTCCCGACGCTTTCATCCTCCAGTACTCCCTCTGCCTCAACTTTCCGGCATCAAACAATGAGGCAGAGTATGAAGCCCTCATAGCGGGGCTCTGCATAGCTAGCAAGGCAAGCGCCGAGCGCGTAAGGATCTTCAGCGACTCCCAGTTAGTAGTCAACCAGGTGTCCGAGGAATACGAGGCAAGGGACGGCCGTATGGCCAGGTACTTAGCAAAGGTGAGGGAGCTTCTAGCTCTATTCGAAGATGTTCAACTCCAGCGGGTTCCCCGAGAGGAAAACGCGCTAGCGGATGCCCTCTCTAAGCTCACCTTCTCGTCTCTCCAGGGTCTAGAACGGACCGTCTTGATAAAGGTCCTTCTCAAACCAAGCATTGACGAAGATGGCTCAGAGCCAATGAAAGCCTACCCCCTAACACTTGGGAAAAACTAGATGAAGCCCCTCCTCGAGTACCTCCAAGATGGAGTCCTTCCCGAAGATCCGAAAGAAGCAAGGAGGATCAGGACACGAGCAGAGCGGTACACACTCCTGGGCGGGGTCATGTACAAATGCTCCTACACCCAAATCGACGGTCGGCCCTATCTGAGGTACCTTTCCCCGGAGGAAGCGCTCTACGCCTTTAAGGAGGCCCATGATGGGCTATGTGGTGCGCACTTGGGAGCAAGGTCCCTCGCCCGGAAACTCTTGAACTACGGCTACTTCTGGCCCACACTACTAAGCGACTCCGAGGAATACGTCCGCCAGTGCAACTCCTGCCAAAAGTTCGCCCCAATTCACCGCCTACCCCAAGCACAATTCGCTTTCCTGGCGAGTCCAATCCCCTTCGCAATGTGGAAAATGGATTTGCTCGGACCTTTCCCTCCAGCACCGGGCCAACTGAAGTTCTTAGTGGTACCAATAAGCTATTTCTCAAAATGGATCGAGGCTGAACCTCTTTGACAATCACCGAGCACAAGATCCGGAAGTTCTTTTGGAAGAATATCGTCTGTCGGTTCGGGGTACCTCGCATCCTCGTAATCGACAACGGAACTCAGTTCACGGGGGCGACCTTTTGCGACTTTTGCACCGACCTCGGCATTCAGCAGCGTTTCTCTTCGGTAGCGCACCCCCAGTCCAATGACCAAGTAGAGAACGCAAACCGACAAATCCTCTCTGGCTTAAAGAAGAGGCTTGATAAGTCCACTAAAGGGCTATGGGTCGAACAACTCCCCAATGTGCTTTGGAACTATCGCACCACCAAAAGAGCTCCAACGGGAGAGTCCCCTTTCAACCTCACGTACGGATCCGAATCTCTCATCCCTTTAGAGGTGGACCTGCCTTTACCTCAGCTCATAGCTTACAGTGAAGCACAGAATGCGAACCAGCTTCGCAACTGCCTAGACCTCATTGACGAGGTCAACGAGAGAGTTGCGATTCGGCAAGAGACCTACCGCCGTAGGATCACCCAGGCTTACAATAAGAGGGTACGGCCCGCCAACCTAAAAGAGGATGACTTAGTGCTCAGAAAGTTATCGATCTCCGATCCAAGCAAAAAAGACAAGTTAGCACCCAATTGGGAAGGACCATATAGGGTCTCCCGAGTTATTCGTCCGGAAGCGTATCAACTCGAAGACCCGAGGGGCAGGAAGATACCGAGGACATGGAACGTGGAGCACTTGATGAAGTACCGAGAGGGTGTCTAAACACCGCTCCAAGCAACTTCCCTAAGAGTGCTCCAGAAAATATGTCTGAATTTCTTACTTGTACTTTTCTTTTTATCGAAGTGTAAAGGCGGCTCGCAACTTAGAAGCGGCCGCCCAGTTGTTCTCAATAAAAAGAAATCTTTCCCCACGACTTTTCTTACTTCTGAGTAGTCTAACTCTACTTACCAAGCTCTCTATTTTTGGGTAGTCCAACTCTACTTCCAAAAAAGTTTTTTGTAAAAAAAAAAACGACACGCTTGGAGTCCAACACTTGGTTCGACTCCGCTTCAACTACTGGCCTCTGAGCGAGTACGAAACGGATCACCATTCGGAATTGCTCCTACAACTGTTGATACTTTCAAAACAACACGCTTGGAGTCCAACACTTGATTTGACTCCGCTTCAATTACTGGCCTCTAAGCGAGTACAAAGCGAACCACCATTCGAAATTGCTCCTACAGCTGTTAATACTTTCAAAACGACGCGCTTAGAGTCCAACACTTGGTTCGACTCCGCTTCAACTACTTGCTTCTAAACGAATACGAAGCGGATCACCATTCGGAATTGCTCCTACAACTGTTGATATTTTCAAAACGACGCGCTTAGAGTCCAACACTTGGTTCGACTCTACTTCAACTACTTGCGTCTAAGCAAGTAAAGAGCGGACAACCATTCGAAATTGCTCCTACATCCGTTGATACTCTCTAAACGACAAGTTCGGAGTCTAACACTTGGTCCGACTCTGCTTCAGCTGCTAGCTTCTAAGCGAGTACGAAGCGGATCACTATTCAGAATTGCTCCTACAACTGTTGACAACTACAAATGCTAGCGAAGCGCGCAAGTTCACAAAACAAGTACTATTTCATTCGAATTTATGATTACAAGTCTAGTTACAAGACCAACTGTTCATATTCACATTGAGATACAAAACTTGTGCAAAAAAGATTGCAAAACTACAAGGAAGATGCCCTAACGCCTCCTAGGGAGTGGGATATTCCTCTTGAGCGACAAACGAGGTCGGTGGACACCTAATCGTTGCGACACTACACCGTGGGGGTCTCTAAGCCGGCGAGCATAGTTGTGTCTTCGAGAGTTGCGCCGACTGAGACCCCGCTTGACGAGCCAGCCACTCCGCTCTGCGCGTCTCCAGGACGCCCCAAGGTGGGAGGCGAACGTAACACCAACTCGTGAAACGACCATCCCTGCGAGTACTCTCCTCGGGCGCAAGAAGTGGTCCTAATGTTGCTCCCCTCCGAAAGATGTCTCAACCGGTGAATTTTTGCCTCTAACTCCACGATTCGCTCCTTCAGCGAGTTATCTGTTACCCTAACCTTTAGTCGAGGCGTTCGACTCGTATCACCCGCACGAGAAGCCTCGGTGATGGTCTGCCGAAGCTGCGCCGTCTCCAGACTCTTTTCGAGCACCACGTTCTTTAGACCATCTCTCTCCGCTCTAGCCTCGAACAAAGACTGCCGAATGGACTCCAGCTTCTTGCCTTGCTGGCTGGCCTCCCGAGCTTGCTCCTTCAGTCGCTTCAATTCGGAGGAGAGACGTCAGTGTCAGCTTGTGATGACTTAGTTCTGCCTAGCTCTTGAGGAGCCTCTCTCGACTTCGAGAAAGAGCCAGCCTAGCAACTTCTAAGTCAGTCTGAAGGCGAGATACCTCGGCCCCTCGAGGCTCTACGTCGAATGGTAGTACTTCGACGATCTGAAAAGGCCAAGTGGAACTACTGAGTTCAAACACAACCGAACTACAAAACTCGAAAACAATACCGAACTCCGACACTTGTTCAAAAAAAAAAGGTTTTGACGCTTGTTCAAGAGTGAGTTTCAAAGCAGCGCCGAACTCCGACACTTGTCCGAAAGAGTGTCCCAACGAGTGTTCAAAAGAGATATATATATATTTAAGAATTTTTCACTCATGGCCGAGCCTCAACACTTGTCCAACAGAGTTTTCATTAAAGTTTCAAAATTACAAACGGTGGCCAGTCCGCAGTTCGGCACTACATGAACAAAAAACAAAAAAAGGGAAATAAGATGCAAGGCATATCAGGGGTCGACCTCGGTTGAAGGACCCTCCACGGGGGCCACGATGGCCAGTGGCACGGCCTCCGACGGAGCCTCCTCCTCGGCCTTAACCTCTTCAACTTCGACCGCCTCGGTCTCCTCTTCATCTTCGCCTTCTTCACCTTCAGAGATGTCGTCAAAGCCGGGGACATGATCCGGAAATAGATGCATCCCGGCGCAATCAACTTCGGAAAACTTCGCCTTTACCTCATCTATGGCCCGAGCATATACCTTCGCCATGTTCACGATCAAATATCCCTTCGCCTTTTCCAAGGCCTGCTCCTCGGCCTCCTTCACTTCTCTGAGGCCTGCACCTCGGCCTCCTTCGCCGCCTCCAGCTTTGCCGCAGTTACGGCGTCCTCCTTGTCCTTGGCTGACGCGTCGGCAACCTTAAGGAGCCGAGCGTTGTCCGCCTCCAACTTGGCGACCACGGCTTCAAGGTGCACCAACCTCGAGTTCTTCGACTCGGCCTCCGCTTTCGCCTTTTCGAGCTCCTTGGCGATCCGAGGCTTCTCACCACGAGCCTTATCCGCCTCGGATATCAGCTCTTTCTCTTGTTCGGCTATCTTCTTCATCAAGTGGCCGAAGCGGCAAGTAATCTGCGAAGAGCAAGACTTAGGTTATTACAGAAGAAAAAGAAAAAAAATCTCTCGGTGCTCGGCAAAGGAGAGCTCGGACTCGAAACTTACTGACATAGCCGAGCGCGCGACCTCGAGTGCATCGTCCCCCACACTACCCGCTTCCATCGCCGCCTCGTCCTTCGGCGTAGCCAAATGCCGAACTGCCTGCATGCACGCCGACGAGTCGCCGAGAAACCCGTCAAGCTTGCAGACCTGCCAGTCCGGGATGAAGATCTTCTTGTGCTCTTCGGTTAAGAACACCTCGGCCTTGACAGTTAGCGGCGGAGCTGCGAGCCCCAGGGTTGCCGACAGCGGAAAGGCCCCCGCGCCCGAAGAAGCTGAAGCCAACGCTGCGGTCGGAGGCTTCGAAGCCAGGGAGTCGCCTCGCCAGCTGCTCCGCTGCAGCACGGTGCGCCTGCACCCCTTCCAAGGCGGTCTTCGAGGCGACTCTTTTCCTCTTCTTCGGAGCCTTGCTACTCAGGGACCCACGCTGCGACACCAAGTCCTCGAACTCCATTGATTCTGCAGGGGAGAAAGAGTTAAAAAAAACCTACTTTTCCAAATGCACAAAAAACAAACAAACAAAACAAAGCCATACAAGGGTTTATCGAGCTAAGCCCCCCCGGAAGAGCGCCTCATCGGTCAGGTCCTTCCAATTGAACTTCGGACGATCAAGCAACGTCCGAACCATAGCTTCCTCCTCGGTGCTGAGGGTCGGGCTTTGCTTGACCTTCTTTGACACCGAATCAACCCAAGCTGTGGGGATCCCCCATGGACCTTGGCATTTGATCAAGAAGTACGTATCTCTCCAATTCTTTATCAAGTTCGGACAGCTGACCAACTTCGTCCCGAACCTCAAAGCTAAATAGAACCGGTAGACATCCTTGTGCAGCTGAAGCATCCGGTACACCGTTCGGAGCACACTCAACCTCGGCTCAAGACTCACCGCCTGACAGTGGAGGATGAACCCGTTTATCAACCTCCACACGTTCGGCATGTACTGAACGGGGCTAACACGGAACCACCTCAGCATGTCAGAGATGAATGGGTGCAGTAGGAGTTGAACCCCCGCCAAGAACGCGTCGACCGGCCAAAAGCACATGTCGACAGGCATTGGCGAGTTAGCCCTCACCCCTGGCCCGGGGAGCATCAAGTCGAACTCCGGCGGAATCTGAAAGCATGCCCTAATCTTCGCCAAATCCTCCTCGGTAAGGATAGAGATCGTCTCGTCCGCTTCAGACGTCTCTCTGGCCTCGTTTTCCTCGAGGCTCCAAGCCATCCCATACATTATCCGCTTTGCCTGGTCCTCCGGAAGCTCTCGAACCCTCGGCAATCCTGTCAGAACCCCAGGCATTCTTCCGAACTCCCCCATCCTCCAATCCTCCACGATCCTCGTCTCAACGACTACCAAAGTCTGCCCTACCACGGCCTTGCCCTTGTCGATTGGGGGACCTGACTAGAGGAGGCCTCGGGAGCAAAAAGGGGGGAGGTCTCCTCCCTCGAAGGGTCGATAGACATTTTCTAAAAGCAAAAATAAACTAAGTATGGGATTACCTTGATTTGAAAGCAACGGTCGGAAAATAGGCCGGAAGGCGGTGAATACTCGTCGGAAGTTCTCAAAGGGTGAAATTCTCGCCTGAGTAAGAAACAAGAGTAATGAGCAAATGACTGTGGGGGTGAAGATGTATAGGGGGTAAAAGTTGGAGGGCCCCCAGGAGCGCAAAGGCCTGGCCCATTTAGTGAAAACACGCAAGAAAATGCGTTGGCCGGTCGACGGTGGTTGAGACCCACTGACCACATAGCGCTCTCCTATTTGTCCCCGAAGTCGATTGTCACCGACGTCGAAACGCAAGAAAATGCGTTGACCAGTCAACGGTGGCTGGGACCTACTGGACACGTGGCGCTCTCCTATTCGTCCCCGAGGTCGATTGCCACCGACATTGAAACACAAGAAAATGCGTTGAACATTCAACGGTGGCTGGGACCCACTGTCCACGTGGCGCTCTCCTATTCATCCCCGAAGTCGATTGCCATCGATGTCGAAATGCAAGAAAATGCGTTGACCGGTCAGCAGTGGCTGAGACCTACTGGCCACATGGCGCTCTCCTATTCATCCTCGAAGTCGATTGCCACCGACGTCGAAACGCAAGAAAATGTGTTGACCGGTCAACGGTGGCTGGGACCCACTGTCCACGTGGCGCTCTCCTATTCGTCCCCGATGTCGATTGTCACCAATGTCGAAACGCAAGAAAATGCGTTGACCGATCGACGGTGATTGGGAACCACTGGCCACGTGGCACTCTCCTATTCGTCCCCGAAGTCGATTGCTACCGACGTCGAAACGCAAGAAAATGCATTGACCAGTCAGCGGTGGCTGGAACCCACTGTCCACGTGGCGCTCTCCTATTCGCCCCCGAAGTCGATTGCCACCAACGTCGAAACGCAAGAAAAATGCATTGACCAGTCAACGGTGGCTGGAACCCACTGTCCACGTGGTGCTCTCCTATTCGCCCCCGAAGTCGATTGCCACCGACGTCGAAACGCAAGAAAATGCATTGGCCGGTCAACGGTGGTTGGGACCCACTGGCCACATGGTGCTCTCCTATTCGTCTCCGAAGTCGATTGTCACTGACGTCGAAACGCAAGAAAATGCATTAACCAGTCAACGGTGACTGGGACCCACTGGCCACGTGGCGCTCTCCTATTCGTTCCCGAAGTTAATTGCCACCGATGTCGAAAACATGAAGAAGCAGGGGCCCACATACCACGTGTCGCCTCCCTGGACCTCGACAATCTTTCCGAAGTCAATTGCCACCGACGCCCAGGGGCGAAGGGGAAGGGATTCGGAGGCCACGCGTCGCTAGCCTAGGCTTCGGCGAGAGTGCCGAAGTCAACTGTCGCCGACCTCCCAACAGACAAAGTTCCCCCTCTTCGCTGTCGTCTGATCTTCTGGAATTACTCGCCGTGGCGTGATCAAGGGCCCAGATCCAGCCACGTCTTAATGGGTAATTAAAATCTTTTTTTAATTATTATTTCGAATTATTTATTTAAAAAATTGCGAAAAAAAATATTAAAACTCAGGAAAATTAATTAAAAATTCTAAAAAATAATTATAAATTCGAGAAAATATTTTTGAGTCTCCGGATAAATAATTATTGTTTAGAATGATTAATTAGTGCTCCCGGAGAGCAAATCATCGCTTTGCAAAATTGAATAAATGGTTCAAAAAAAAATATAAAATTGGAAAAAAATCACCAAAAATCACGGACCTGAGAGCAAACTTGGGCACGTTACCAGCTCAGAAAAGCACCATCACCCCTCAGACGAGATTCGAACACCCTTTTAGAACTCCGATAAAGCCCTATATGTCATTAAAACAACAAAACTACTTTCCAAAGGCCGCAACACACAATTTTTGGGAATGGGAGGCTCGTGATATAACTAAAAATGGAGTTAAATCGGAACCACTCAAAATGGACACGAATCTTAAAGTCCCAGGGCAAGATGATCGTTTCACCCACAGACGGGTCCGAATTGGAAATCGGGTCCCTCCTCCTGGACCCGTTAACCCATGAACGGATCCGTTCAGTTGAGAATGGGTCACAACCCGTTAGGGGCCAACTGAACAGGATGGGAGAAAATCCTGACTCGCCCTGATCTTGAGGAGGTGGTTATAACTACCCCTATTCTGTCACACCGGAAAGAAGGAATTCACTCTTATCCTGAAAGAGATCCCCATGACGACTATAAAAATCCCCCTACCTCCTACTGTAAAAGGTGATCACTCTTTGTGCACTCAAGCTCTTTTCCTTTACTTTTTCTGGTATTGACAAGAGCGTCGGAGGGTTCGTCGCCAAGATCCATCCCGGTGTTTCGAACGTTTGTGCAGGTCAGCGGGAGCATCAAGGAGTCAACTCACCAACAAGGGAGACGGGAGATCCAGCCTATTCGAGTTCCTCACGAACCTACAAATCTCATCTATTGTCCCCACACCAGAATCCAGCGGCAATAAACATATAACTGATGATTTTGCTTTTGCTTCTAAAAATGCAAAAAGAAATCATTTTAGATAAAATGTGATTGATTTGATAGATTTTTTGTTTTTGTAGGTACAAAAACTGTTGTCACTGTGCTTATTGAAAAATATGAAGTATTTTGTGTCATAAAGTAAAACAAGGTAATCTTTATTTTTCGGAGTATTGATTTTATGTCCCCCGCCGTTATATCATGTTTTATTAATAGATATAAAAATACAGGCATGTCTATAAAGGGCACAATTTTATATTTCACCCCAGGCCTTAAATACCTCAGGACCGACCCGGCTAAGCTAAGTAGCCTAGCTTCTTATTTGGCCTAGCCCACACATACCTATCTATTTCATCTTTGCTCATTTACTTTATCAAGCATAGACTTCTGTTAGCTAATTTCTTTTTAATTGTTGAATATGTCCAAACCTTATTTACAAACCTCCCACTATAGATAAGACCCTAACTTCTACCGAGAACGTAAAAAAAAATTCACCAATATACAGCAAAATACCAAATGT
Source organism: Hemerocallis citrina (assembly GCA_017893485.1). Classification (NCBI taxonomy): domain Eukaryota; kingdom Viridiplantae; phylum Streptophyta; class Magnoliopsida; order Asparagales; family Asphodelaceae; genus Hemerocallis; species Hemerocallis citrina. The sequence goes on along the minus strand of CM030367.1, from coordinate 160,073,222 downwards.
TTTAATCTTTGAATCAAGAAATACAAACCTACCAAGATTATTTACCACCACATGCCCAACTACTTAAATGTTTATGCTATGTTTGGGAACAAAGTTAAGTAGGATAACTAGAGTTCTATCATAGCTTTTAAAAAACTCCACTCTTACCTAATTTTTCTTACTTTGAAGATAACTTTAAGGCCATGTTTGGGAAGAAAGTTAAGTTTCGATAACTGGAGTAATGTCCCTTAACTTTAAAATATCATAGCTATTCTAACTTTGATCCGTTCGGCACTCATTTTGGAGTTAAGATAATTGCAACCCCCCCCCCCCCCCCCCCCCCAAACAACAAAAAACCAAAAAAAAAAAGTCAAGATTATTGCAGTTATCTAAACTCCACTCTAACCTCTTTTTTCTTAACTGAGCACACTCTTTCTTTCTTCCCTGTCAAGCGTGAAATTTTGGGTCTTCCCAAACACCAAGTTTAAGTTAACTTTAAGTTGGAGGTACAGGGTTAGCAACTCAAGTTAGCAAACCTTTACCTCCAAAGTTAAGGCAACTAAAGTAATCTTAACTTTGTTCCAAACAGGGCCTAAATAACCTGCCTCTTGATGAGTCATCATAAATTCTAAAGATACAAAATCCTTTTTCTCCATTCAACTCCATTAAGGATTAAGTCATACCATATCTTTCTTAACTACCTTCCTTCAATGTCAAAGTTTCGCAAACTAATCTAGAACGACATAATTAATGCGTTCAATTCAACAATTACACTACCAAAAATTCGCACATCATCAATCACAAACTGTGATATAAATTCTACAGCATCAATCAATTAGTTCACCAATTATTAACTAAAACCCTAAATCTAATGACTATTTCACTGGAAAAACAAAAAACAAAACCCCAAATCTAGTGACTTCTTCACTGAGAAAAAAACAAAACTCTAAATCAAGTCGATACCTTTTCTCGCCTCCGGTGTAGTACTCTTGGGGGTCATCCGAGTCGCTATCGGATCCCGGTTGAGGTTGCCGGTTCAGATCCGCGAGCGTACGGATCCCGCCGCGGCCGCCGCCCGACGGCGCCGGGGCCTTCGTCTTCTTGTCGTCTCTCGAACTCATCGAAGGAGGAGGTGTGAACTTTTTCGGCGATGATGGCGATATTGATTGAGATTATTGTGGGGGCAAAATTGGAGGAGGTCGACGGTGATGGAAAATTTTATTGATTTTTAGATTAGTTCTTATGACCCTGTCTAAAATAAATCTCGGAATATGCCTTTCATGTATTACCAGTCATCCGCTATGCACGTGTAATGCACGGATTCGATTGGAGGGAGAGGAAGAGACGGTTTCAATTGTTGAGGGAGCAAAATTTTATGGAGACTTTAAATGTGAAGTGAAAATTACAGAATTAACCTTACATATTTTTTTAACTTTTTATGTATATGGGGGCATAATAGTAAAAAGCCACCAAAATAGAGCTTTGCTTAATAATAGTATAGATATGTATATGGGGGCATAATAGTAAAAAGCCACCAAAATAGAGCTTTGCTTAATAATAGTATAGATTTAACTACTAGGTTTGCCCGTTGACACGTCCCTACGACACGTCTTCAAAACGATGCACCTGATTTGATTATATAAAATAGTTTTGGAGGTCCAGCAAATTAATTGAAGTAGTAAACATATTATATTTATATGAGGAAGCAACATATCTACCTTTAAGCTCAACCATTGCCTTCTTTATCATTATCTTGAACTTACCTGTAATGCATATAGTTTGTTAGAAACACTGCATAGTATTTTTTTTAACTTCAGCATCACTTTTAGATGTTTGTAATCGTTATGCAATGACATTATCATATAGGTTTTATAGAGTTTACTATAATCCCATAATCACTATTAGCATGTCTAAATACAATGGTAACGCAAGTGCAAATGTGAAGATATCTACAATACCAATAATTTAAACATTTATTTGTCTGAGACTCAGTTTGCAATTACAATACATCTGATTATTATTTCAACCAAAATGAAATACATGAAGTTCTCAAAACTCTAATCCAAGCTAATCATTTCTTTTATCTCTACTTTGTCTCCCCATTGCACACTATAAAAAAAATCAAAATGAATAAATGACAAATTTACTTTAACTGTCTTTCTTGAGTGGAGAATTTGCACCCTTCACTCGTAAACTTCAGTCATAACAATCCTATATATCTAACATACACTAAAAGTTCTTGTATGTTATATTATCCATAATTTCTAATAACCAGTGAAGGGAATACTTCACGATAGTATTTTCTCTTGTAGTAAGAAATTAATGTTGCATATTTGCCAAGTTATTTTAGGTTGCTGGTTAACTTACCTGTCCTGCTATGGTTTGAAAGCCCAAATTGAGGCCACCAAATAATCCATCTCTCACTTGCGCACACCTTAAATCAAAACCAATAAAAAACTCATCAAATAAATCACTAAATTAAAAATTTTTAAACCCAAAAATAAAACAATCATACCTTTCTAAACTTAGATCCCATGCACACAAAAAATTTGAGTCAGCAAAAAACTGAGTAATCCCCTGCACACACAAAATTAAAAATCAGAATGAGAATTCAGTTAATGAAATGAAATTAGAGTCATCGCATTGCATATAGAGGTTCTCGATTCGGTGGAGGGGAGTCGTCGATACGGAGTCTCTTGATATTCGCGTTCGATTTGGTGGAGGGGAGTCACCGATACGAAATCAGCAGCAGATCAAATATTGGCGACGACCTCTTGATTGGTGTTCGACATTAGATTTGGATTTGGATTTGGATTTGCTTTGAGATTTTCAAATTTTCAAAATTTCAAAATTTTTTAGAATTTTGAAATTTTTTTATTTAATTTTTTTAATTTTAAATATTTGAAAATTTTAAATTTTTTTAAATTATAAATTAATTTCTTTTTTTAAAAAAAATTTACATTTTTTTAATTTTTTTATTTTAAAAATATTTTTAAATATTTTTAAATTTTTTATAAGTTTTTGATATTTTTAATTTTTTCGAATTATTTTTAAAGTTTTTAAAAAATTTAGTTTTTAAGTTTTTTTTTATTATTTTGTAAATTTTTATTTTCTTAATTTTTTGAATAGAAGAGAGAGAGAGATAAATAATTAAATAAATAAAGGGATTGTTTTGGGTGGAAAGATTTGAATATGAGTTTTGTGTGTGTGTGTGTGTGTGTGGGGGGGGGGGGGGGGGGGGGGGGGGGGGGAGAGAATGTGTTTTGTGAGATTAAATCCGAGTCTTTAATTTGGGGGGGATTGAAGGTGAGCCACTTGATAGCTTTCTTTGTGTTTTATTATATAGATGCTGAGAGCACCCACAGTCGTTTGCTTTTTTCCCATTTTATGCATTTTGGGTACTGTAGCCGACACGGTCGTCGGCTATTTTGCCATTTTTAGCAAAATGGCTACAGTAGAAAGGTATAAATAGTATTCGAAATAGTAAAATGCATATTATACCTAACGAAACATCATGTGTCGTCTCGATTATTTAATTATATTTTTAAATAATCGGACGAAGTAAAAAAAAAATAAAAAATAAAAATAAAAAACTCGGTTATATGCATATAATGGCTGGACGAAACATCAGCCATTGGGTCACATTTCCTTAAATTTTTTTTTTTTGCAAATTACCATCATTGGTTACTGGGTGCAATTATTTTAATTTTTTTTTGCAAATTTATAAATTGTTTTTGCAATTTGGTAAATGTTTTGCAATTTTTTGCAAAAAACTCCTTAAAACCCAGACGAAACATGTCATTTTACAATTTCTTTTCCTTTTGGTCATGTTTCGTTCCGTATATTTTATTAATATTTTCTCAGTTTCTGCCTATATAAAAAAAAAAATTAATCACTTTCGTCTGGTTTTTTCTAAACGAATTTATGCATTTTTTGCATTTTTCATGACTGCAGCGTTTCATAAAAATGGATCGGTAAAATATGCATTTTGCCCATTTTTACCTCAAGCGACTATGGTCCACAATGGTAAAATGGCACAAATAAAAATAGGGAATATGTGTAATGTGTGCAGTCATCGTTTGCTAAAAGTTTCTCAAAAAATAACAAGACGAAACAACATGTATCGTCTAACATGTCCCGTCTCTCGAAATTTTTTAAAAAATTACTAAATAGTAATCAGTTATTAAATAATAATTAGTAACTAAATAGTAATTAATTAATTAATTATTGATTAAAATAATACTAAATATTTATTAAGTAATTAGTAATAGTGATTAGAGTGTTAAGTTAATGGGGTGAAAGTGACAGGGCCTTCAAACGAGACACGTTGTCCCATTTGTCTAATTTTAAGATCGGACGAGACAACATGTCCCGTCCCGTTCCATTTTTTTTTATTGAGACGGAACAACATGTTCTGTCTGATCTTAAAAATAAAAAAAATTATAAAAAATTCAGGATGAAACAACATGTGTCGTCCAATTCGATTAAAAAAAAATTGGGACAGAACAACATGTTCCGCCCCTATATTTTGAGAATCGCCATTTCGTTTTTCAAATATGAGAAGGTACTGTACCTCATTTGCCATAAAATGGCAAAATAGAAAACGACTGCAGAGCCCACTTTCTCAAAATATGAGAAAATGGCAAATATAGCAAACGACTGAGGATGCTCTTAGAACATCAGTAGTTTTTCGAATGCTAAATTTTGGGTATTTGGTGTTGGATATATAGGTATATTCTCAATATAATAGAATATTATTGTGTATAATGTTCTTTGGGGCAACACGTGCTTTGCACGTGTTATATGTTTAATTGTTGGACCGGGTCGAGTGGGCATAAAGCCCAGTACCCTAAACCCAGTTCATCTCATATAAAAGCTGGTCTAGAGGTAGTGCTCTGTGATATTCCAATACTGATAAGCAGGGTATAATATCTTAAGCGGCTATGAGATAAACCCTAACCCTAATTACTCAAGAAAAAATACTGAGATTGAGAATGAGAAAGGGTTCGTCGGAATCTCACCCCCGTCATTCGCCGTTGCTCGACGCCGCACACCACCTCTGACGAGATTGGCCACCGCTGTCTCCGACCAGATTCGCCGCCATCACCGAGCACGTCTTTGACCATCGACGACGTAAGCATCCTTGACGCTATCACCGACCAGATCCGCTGTCGTTGTCGTCGGTAGTGTCGTCTCAGATCCTGATCACGATCGCCGGTGCTGTCGCTGTCATCGCGGATCGAAGGGGCACCCAGATCACCGGTGTCGTCGGTGTGATCGAAATCCAGATCGACTGGATTCGATGGCGATCACGACCGATGGAGGAGCCTCAGCTGCTGTCGCTGGGCGACGCCGCCGCCCATGACGTCGATGGGCACCACCGACGCCCCTACCGATGCTGGAAGCGAGCCGCCAGAGGTCGCCGAAACCCGTGTCTGGATCTATGCTGCCTTATTATCCACTTCATCTCCATTGATCTTTGTGTGAGATAGAAGGAGACAACTCAGATCCAAATTTTGATTTTTTCGATTGGTGAATTATAGTGTTCTGTGTTCGGGTTGGAGAGGGGATCCTAGCAGTTGAGTTTGACTCAGATCTGACCAAACAAGAATTCTCATTGGTTGAGAATTTGGAGTTTGGTGTTCAGGTGGTTGGAGCAGATCCAGATTCAGATCCAGTCCAACAGATGCTCTATTGGTTGGAAATTGTTGTTTGATGTTTGGACTGTTGGAGCAGATCTATTGTGTATTATTTTGTATTCCGTGTTTAGAGAGAATACTGGATCTACTGCAATGTACTTCCAATTCAGATATAAATTAAAGATAAGTTCCTCACCCAATTTGAACTGTTATTTAATTATTAGTTTGAATTTTGTTGCTGAATGCTAAAGTTCAAAACCGTATTAAGCATTGTTTAATTAAATACAAATCTGAATAACTGTTTTGGCTACGTGCTATGGATCAAATATTTATTTTGATAAATTATAGGCTTTGACTATAAAATTGAATCTCCAATTAAATTGTGCTAATAATTTGTTTAATTGGCTAATCTTTAATGATTTGATGAATGTAGGAACTTCAAAGTTACTTATAAATTTTGTATAATGGAGACGATGGATTTACATCACGGTATGATAAGTCTGCACTACACAGGCTTCTCCATCGAATTTGGAAAACACTTTTAACTTGAAGTGTCGGTATGATCTACTCTAATTTTTTTAGTATTTTTCATGTGATGAATGTGTTAACGTTTTGTGCATTTGATCATATGATTGAGAATTTTAGATTATAGTTATTCTCGCTTTGAAAACTAGCATGTTTAGGGTTGTTAAGTGCTTTATCATACTATGTGTATAGATATTTTGACAAATCCATTGTTTGCAGTCTTGTGTGAGATTATATATTTGCTTCTCAAATAAAATTTTTGATGTATAAGATGTATAACAAATGTCTGTAACTTAGGAGAGAGCATCTCTTAATGTAGGATATGACTCCATTAGTTACGTCTTGTTCTTTTTCGTTCATTGTACTATGTGTGTAAAGTTGGATTATAACATGTTAGTCATTATCTCGTTTAGCGTTTTGAAGATGATGAAGAACGAATAAAGAAAATTCTGCTTACTGTGTTTGAGCAAGTGGACATTGTTAGAATCATTAGAGAAAGCAAACAATTTTGTAAAATGTGGGAGAGTAATTTTGTATTAACTCTTATAATGTGCATATATTGTCAATCGCATGTGTAAGTTAAGTTTAACAAATGAGATAATTAATAATAATAGTTCTAATTGTGTATAGTTCCTGAACATAACATAATTGGCTAGGATTTGAGAACTATATATTAAATTGTTTGTTCTTGTTAAAACTCATAACTCTGTTAAATGACACTCCATTAAATATGACAAATATGAAAGTTGTGCTCAGATTATGATCACTAGAAAATCATTTGTATGGTCTCTAGGAGCACACAACTTCTTGAGTCAATACATTCTGATATTCGTGATCTCGGTAGCTTTGTGACTATATGAGACGATAATTGGTCGGAAGTATTTAATCACCTATGTAGATGATTATTGAATGTTTGTCATACATATATGGAGGATGTAGCACTCACTATTTTGATGAATTAAAATCGAGTTAAATGCTAAAAGTCAAGGTTCAGAGTTGATGGAGGTGGTGAATATGTTTAATAATTTTAGAGTAATTTGCATTTGGCATAATCTCCAGTGCACTATATTTACCATTGTCAAATAGTATTGATAAAGTTAGAATCAAACATTCAGTGAAATGTTGAATTCTATGTTATTGACTGTTAGTTTGACTTTGAGTAATTATGAGTGATGTTACATTATCAATCATATTTCTAATTTGTTACCACACTCTAAGTTACTTACACTTTGTAGATTAACGGTATAAAAACACAAATAATTTTGTCAAAGTGAAAAATATGGTATGATACATTTGTTAAAGTACATGATCCCAGAAGGCCTAAAGTAGGACCTATAACAAATATTTATGTATATTTAGAAAGTGCAGAATGTGGTTCTATGGACAGTTTTGGATCTATCCAATTTGGGTTAGTAGAATCTGGACTTGCAAAGTTTTTTTTTTGACGATGTGTTCATCAAAGACAAATTTATGAAATTATCAGTCCTACTGTCACGGTCAATGATTCACAATTTGAATCAAGAACCAGTCTTACTGACGCTTAAACTTGAATGACAAATGAGCTAAGAAGAGTTTTTAGTAGACAATGAGATGATTTTGTGTCATACAATAATACTTTAATTTAGTTGATCTGCCGAAAGGGGCTAAAACTATAGTAAGTAAGGTTTTGTAGAAGAAACTTAATTTTGATTGTTCCGTAGCAACTTTAATGCTTTTTAGTAGTTAACAGATTGACTGGAAAAAATGGGGTAGATTTATTTGATGTCTACTCACATGTTTGTCATATTGCTACAATAAGTATTCTTCTTACCCTTACATCTATTGAAAATTTTATCATTCATAAAAGATATTTAAACGTTTTGTACTTGATATTTTGTACTGAACAGTTTTGTACTGGAAAGTCTTGAACTAATATGTTTAATGAACAAGATTTACAATTTAGTAAAATCATCGTATGCTTTAAAACATGTAATATAGCTATCATATAAATAATTTGACAAATTTCTCAAAGAGCCTAGTATATGAATTAAGTAATTCAGATCAGTGCCTTTAACTTTGTGGTGTGTCAAATATAATGGCTATTATTTACTTGGTTTTATTGACATACTTGTTGATTGGAAGTGACATCTCTATTATAAATGGAGTTAAATTGTGCTATCCAAATAAATTTAGAATGAAACACCTAAATGTTGTGGACACCATATCATGGATAACCCTTAGTCAAACTCGATAAATCAATAATGTGTTTCAAAAGTGGGGATATAGTGATTGAAAGTGTGTTTTGAAATACCTTATGATTATGATAAAAGGTTGACACCTAATGATGGTGCAACTATGAGACAGGTATATCGATCTAAAGGAATTGACAGTCTCATGTATACAAAGATCTGCACTAGAATAGACATAGCCTTTGAGGTAGGTATGATCTGTAGACTCACTAATAATCCCTTACACATTTGATTGCCCTTAAGAGGCTAATGAGATACCTGAGTGGTACTCAAGAGTTTGCTTTGTGCTACTCAAAGTTTAGTGAAAGTCGACAACTAGTGGATATGTGTTCACACTAGGAGGAGCAGAAAATTTATGGAGATTAATAGGCAAACAAGTCTTGTGTTCTCATTCAAGAAATCAGACCTCTATGTGTTATCCTCTGCAGGGGAAGAGGCTGAGTGGATTGAATGACTTATTGCTAATCATCCATTTGAGAAGTTTAATGTAAATTCTCTAATTTTGTTATGTGACTATCAAGCTATAATATACTGTAGCTCATAACTCACTCTATAATAGTAAGAGGAGTATATTAAGGATGAAAGAAGCCTAGTTGAACTTTCTCATAGATATAGTGCAATTATGACAAGTATAGCCAATGCTCTTGCTCAGAGACTTGAAAGTGATCTAATTATCAAAACTGTGGGGGAAATGGAGTTAAAAGCTATTGAGTCAAAAGCTTTAACATCCAAGTTGTTTTGAGATTTAGAATCCAATTGGAGCCATAGAGAAGTTCAAACTGAAGCATCAATTTTAGGCAGTTGACATGCTTTAGATAATTTGAAAAGTTCTATGTAAATTCTGTTAATATATAATTTCATTCCAATTTTGATGATGCTATATATTTTCAAAATTTACTTATAATCATCTCATTATTCCAAAAGAAAGCATGAAAATTTGTCGATGTGTTTTCGATGTTTAGAATTGTTGTTATATCATTCCAATTTTGATGATATAACTCTTTTATGGATTCATGTTTCATTCCAATTTTGATGATTCAGAATTAACTATAATTGATTTGACTGTTCTATCATTCCAATATGAAACATAGTATAGTTCTTGTGCAGAAACTATAATAGTTCTTGTTCTTTATTTTGTTAAAGAAACTTGATTGTGATGCTTGCGTTACATCTTGCTAAGCTATCGTTGAATTGTACTAAGTTCTTTAGTGGAACTAGATACTTTATGAAATTCACTAGAATCCTTAGAGATGTGTCTCTTGATATTCTTGTTTTCAATAAGCTAGCAAAGATGGAGGAGTTGACTCTGTCAATATAGATTTCAGAATAATGATTTGCTCAAAATGGAGGAGTAAACATAAAGCAGTTTGCAAGGATATAGTTTTGGTTTATTTCTCTGAAGAATAACTTTGTCACTTGCTTGATAAAACTTTTGTTGAGTTTAAGACTCTTGTGTTCATGAGCTTAAAATTCATATTTTGTTCTCGAAGTTTATCTGCTTTGGTTGATTTTGAAACTATGACAGGTTTTTCTGGTTGGTTTAGTCATTGTGAACTATTCTGTTTTGATATGGTCTATGAACTATTTGATTATTTTGGTTTAGTCTCATTTGAACTATTCGAGTTATAATTGATTTAGTCTGTGAACTATATTATTTTTGTGAGCCAATAATTTAACGGGGCATTGCCTAATATATTGAGAATATAGGAGGAGGTTGTTGGATATATAGGTATATTCTCAATATAATAGAATATTATTGTGTATAATGTTCTATGGGGCAACACGTGCTTTGCACGTGTTACATGTTAAATTGTTGGACCGGGTCGAGTGGGCATAAAGCCCAGTATCCTAAACCTAGTTCATCTCATATAAAAGCTGGTCTAGAGGTAGTGCTTTGTGATATTCCAATACTGATAAGCAGGGTATAATATCTTAAGCGGCTATGAGATAAACCCTAACCCTAATTACTCATCTTGATCTCTAACATTTGGCATATAAGAGCATCTGTAGTCATCGTGAGACAAATTTTGGGTATTTGGTAAATGGAAATGGAAAAAATGACTTTGCGCTGCAGTCGTCAAAAGCCAAAATTTGAGTGATTTCACTATTTAAAAACTCGGACTAAAGATTGTTTTTCGTCCCACGCAAAAACAAAAAAAAAATCGACCGGATGAGGAATGATTTCCCGTCCGTCTTAATTTTAAAAAAATAAAAAGCTTTAAATCAGAATTAATTCCTTAATATTTGTTAAATTAATCCTAATTATTTCTTAATTAATAATTAATTAACATTTAAACCTGTTTAACCCATATAAATCAATATAGGGGTGTCCCATAGAAATTTTCGCAAATGAAATGTATGGGACGGTGTTTCTTTTCCCGTCCCACTACATTTCAGATTTTTTTTAATGGATCGGATGGGATTAAATCTCCAGTCCGTCCGTTTTTTAATTAAAAAAATTCAAAGACGGAAAACAATCTCTCATTCGATAAATCCGCAATTTTTGGGACGGTGTTTCTTTTCCCGTCCGATGTGAAAAAGAAAAAAGAAAAAAAACGACGAAAGATAATTTTTCGTCCAATATAATAGATAGTAAATCATCTTTCGTTAGCTATATTTTGGTAATTGCCATTTCGACTTCCAAATCTGACGCTGTTCATACAAAACCCAAATTTTGGGTAAATGGCCAACGACTGCAACACTATTTTTGCCAAAATTTGAAAATTTTGGCAAAATAGCCAACGACTACAGATTCTCTAAGAATAGAAATTTTGGCTTTCGGATGTAGTCGTTTAAAGCCAAAATTTGGCTTTTCATTTTTAAAAATGGACGGACGATAGATGAATCCTTGTTGCACAAAAAAAAAAAAATTTGGCACAGACGGGAATTCATTTCCCGTCCAAGAATTTTTTCATTAATTAACTCATAAATTAATCCTAATTAACTATTAATAAAATCATAATTAAATCTTAAATCTTACTAATATTTTAATAAAAACCAAATATATCCCCATACACATATATATAGGCCAAGTCCACAAAAAAAACATCAAAAGTGTTTGGATGGGAGAGGATGGGAGACAATCTCCCGTCTGAACCGATTTTTTTTTCTAAATTAAAATCGACGGACGGGAAATGATTTTCCGTCCGATCGTGTGTTTTTTTTAAATGGCACGGATAGGAAATCATTTCCTGTCCGACCATTTTTAATTTTTAAATTTTTTTAAAGAGACGGGGAATAATCCCTCGTCCGATGATAATAAAAAATCAGGACGGGATATTATTTCCTGTCCGATAGGGTTAAATAAAAAAAAATCTCTCCGACGAAAGATAATATTTTGTCCGATCAAACGAACGATAAATCGTCTTTCGTTAGCTATATTTTGGCAATTTCCATTTCGTCTCCCAAATATAGCCGACTATTGTTTATTCGAAACCCAAATTTGGTAATTGGCCAACGACTGCAGCACTTTTTTTCACAAATTTTGAAAATTTTGGCAAAATAACCAATAACTACAGATGCTCTTATCCTTTTTCCCATACAAAGAACAAGAAAAAAGAAAATGTCAAATTTGGCTTTTTTTAAGGGACATGTACAAGCATCTGTAGTTGCAGTCATTAGCTAAAAAAGCCTTCTTCGGAAAAAGTAAAAAGAATGTTGTAGTGGTTGACTATTTACCAAAAAATTGGGTTTTAGGAGAATAGTGGTCTGCTATATTTGGAAGAAAATATAGGAATTTGAAAATTATAGCCAATGAAAGATGATCTTCGTCCGTTCATTTTTTAAATAAAAAAAAACGAAACGGATCTTTCGTCGCTTAATTTTTTTAAAAAAATATATCATTTTTTTTTAATAAATTGATCGGACTAAAAATCATTTCCCGTCCGATCATTTTTAAAAAAATTAATCTCGACTGTAAATGATGATCAATCGTTCAAAAATTTCTCTACCAAAAAAATCCAAGGATGTTTCTATGGAATTATCCCTATATGAATTAGTATGCAATTTTGTAGCTTTGAGATTTGTGTACATTTGGAGATCAAGGGCTGAGATGGAATGGCTCTATAGAAAAAGTTATACATACATTTGGGTACAATTTTTTTTGCTTTAATCTATCTCAGAAATCTTCTTGGGCGGGATTTCATCTCCCATCCGTCGAATTTTCTTTTTTATTTTATCGATAGGATGAAACATGATCTCTCGTCCGTTACTATTTTTTTTAATTTTTAACCCAACTTTTTTGCTTTTGACGACTACAGCTCAAACCCAAAATTCTTATTCCTATATGGCAAATACCCAAAATTTAAGATTGAACAACTACAGAAGCTCTAATGACTCATTTCTTTCTTATTCTATGTATAGCTCATGTGATATATTCTCTCACATAGATTAAATCTCTAGAGTAAAAAAATTTGAATCTACATAATATACTATTATGCTAAGACCACTTTGTTCCCAATGATTTTTCTCTATTTTTTTAAACAAAAAAAAAAATAGAAGTAAATGTAGGAGGTAACATCTCACTCTTTCTTCATCCAAATTTTAAACTGAAATTCTATTTCTTAATCAAAACTCAAAATTCGTACAATATTGTATAGAAGTTATTAGATGGATTTTTCAAAATATGCAATATTGCACAAGGCTATACTAGTATATTTAATGGAGAATTATTTTTGATTTTTCAAATAGCCATGAAGTGTAGGGGGAAAATGAAATGAAAAGGTTAGGATTTAGGTGAAAAAGATATTAAAGATTATTGATCTTCCCTAGACTAGATGACTCTTTGATATGTGTAAAAACATGAAGATTACTAGCCTTCCTTAGAGACCTTTCCTGTTCTGTAAGGTAGCACAACTTGTCAAGTAGGGATGGCGAATGGGTCGAACGGGCCGGGCCGGGCCTAACCCGTACGGGTTGGCACGTATATTGGGCGGGCTCGGGCCGGTTTGGCCACTTATCCGGGCCGGGCCGGGCCGGGCCCAAACTTGATTTGGGTGGCCCGCCCAACCCGTGAACCCTTTAGGGTTTAACCCAGGTCGGGTAGGGTCGACCCAGCGGGTTGACCCGTTTATATAGGTAGATTTTTATTTTATTTTATTTTTTTTTGTAGCTTAATATAATAATAATAATAATAATAATAATAATAATAATACTAAGTAAGTAATAATACTAATAAACATTAAAAATTGTAATAATAATAATAAGATTGAAAGAGTGAAATTGGCAACAAATTTTGAAATATTATTCGTATGAATTTAAGTTATACAATTTTCACAATTTCTAATGAAATGAAGAATTCAATTCACAAATAAGTTTTATACAATAACATATTTCTTATATACAATTTTAATTGACTACAATTTTTCTAATTTAATATAACAAGCAAAGCTATTGTTGTTGTTATTGTTGTTTTTGTTGTTGTTCTTCCGGTGAGTTGCTCCCACTTGTGGACGTTGATAGTGCTTTCCCTTGTGTCCTATCTTCAGCCTTCAGCCAGTTTTCTGTGCAAACGAGCATCTCTAACGAGTCAAATATTTATTATTTATACTAGTGAATCATCTCATAATCTAAATTCTTCCGTTATATCTCCTCTATTCAAATATTTATTATTTATACTAGTGAATCATCTCATAATCTAAACTCTTCATATGCCATAATTTTCTATCTTCTATAACTCTCTTTATGTATCAGAGCTTTTGAATCTGAATCCAAATTCAAAACAAATCCTAAACAAATTTCAACATACACATCAAAATCATACCTTCTGTCGTCGCCGCCATCCCCCCCCCCCCCCAAGTTGACGCCCATCGTCTGTGTGTTGTTGTGACCACCTCTGCAAGCACCTTAATCTTCTTTCATTTTTTTTGGGTTTCTTTGAGTCTTTGAATTCATTCAGAGAAGAAGGAGAATAGAGAGTGGAAGAGTGGATCTTTGAGTCTTTTGAGTATTTCCTTTGTTTGGGTTTCTTTGAAGGTTCTGTATTTGAAAGCTCTGTTTCCTGCATTAGTGGGTTTGTCTTATTTATTTATTTTTCTGTTTCACCAAAGCCAAAGGCCAAAGGCCCAAAGCCCAGAGGAATTTATTTATTTATTTTATTTATTTTTTGATTAGTTCCCAGTCCCCAATTTTTTTTTGTTGTTAAAAAAAACCCTAAGCTTTCCTCATTTCCCCAGCCATGGCCAACTTTAGACCGAATGGATCGGGGAATCAACGGTGGAGGGGACACACACCACCTCAGGCATATCTTGGAAAATGTCAAGCATGTCGTGCTCAAGGACACACGGCTCAGCAATGTCCTCTATTTCGTGTTGAGTGAATTGATCATCCCCCACATCAGACATATCGTGGAAAGTGTCAAGCATGTCACACTCAAGGACACACGACTCAGCAGTGTCCTTTATTTCGTGTTGAGCGAACTGATCGTCCCCTACCTAAACATACCTTTGAAAGTGTCCAGGATGTCTTGTTCAAGGACACACGGTTCAACAGTGTCCTCTATTTTGTTTCACACCAACGAAGCCGCAATCCAATCCACAGCCGCGACTATCTCGTCAATGGCAACCACATGCTAATGTAGCAATAACTGAAAACTCTGAAGGTTCCAATTGGCTCCTTGATAGTGGCGCATCACACCATGTTACCTCCAATAGGAGCAATCTGTCCATTCCTGCTCCTTATTCAGGGACTGACAATGTTGTGATTGACGATGACACTGGTCTCCCTATTTCTTATACTGGTTCTACATCTCTTCACTCTCTCACATACTTTCTCACTTCATAATGTGCTTTGTGTTCCTACCATAAAAACCTAATTTCTATTTCTCAATTTGCAAATCTAACAATACATCCATCGAATTCTTACCCACTTCTTTTCTTGTGAAAGATCTTCGCATGGGGGCAACACTTTTTCAAAGTCAGACTAAGGATGGCGTGTAGGAATGACCAGTTAGTTCTATCAAATCTCCTTCACTGGTAGCTTTTTCCAGTATCAAGACTACTTCGTCCAAGTGGCATCATCGCTTAGGTCATCCGTCATTGTCAATACTTAGGTATATTGTCTTTGATTTTCAATTAGAAATCACCAGTCCATCATCTCTAAATTTCAACTGCAATGTGTGTCAATGCAATATAAGTCACAAGTTACCTTTCTCTATTTCCACTCTTATTTCAACTTCTCCACTTGAAATAATATTTTCTGATGTTTAGAACTCTCGTCCGTTCCATTGATGATTTCAAATATTATGTTATTTTTATTGATCATTTTACAAAATACATATGGTTTTATCCACTTAAATGAAAATCCGATGTCTATGACGTTTTTGTTCACTTTAAATCACTTGTAGAGAACTATTTCAACCGAAAAGTCATCACGTTTTATTCTGGCAATGGGCGAGAATATCAAGCCCTTTCAACATATTTAAGTTCTAGTGGGATATCTTACTTAACTTCACCTCCACACACTGCAGAGCACAATGAGTATTTTGAACGTCCTCATCGTCATATTGTTGAAACAGACTTATCTCTCCTCTCCCATGCTTCCATGACTGTCTTACTGGTCATATGCATTCTACACTGATGTTTATTTCATTAATCATCTACCCACTCACACACTCCAACTTCTCACCATATGCAAAGCTCTTTGGCACAAATCCCAACTACTCCAAACTTCAGAGTTTTGGTTGTTTATGCTACCCTTGGTTGCGTCCATATTCATCTCACAAGTTATCTTCCTATTCCGCTCCTTGTGTCTTTCTTGGTAATTCATCCACCTAGAGTGCCTATCTTTGTCTTGATCTCGTAACCTCGCATCTCTACACATTCCATCATGTTAAATGCGTTGAGTCGATTATGCCCTTCAAAACCATTCAAACCAATCTACCTCGTCCTTCCTCTTCCACATCCTCTGTCTAGTTCCCTTTTGAGTTATCGTCTTTGGCCACCATCATGCCATTTATCACTCTCGAACCTGCCCCTCAAGAGGATTCTACTTCAGCCTCCATAATCATACCCACCACCATCACTCTCCCCTACACAAATACCCCTCTTCCACCAAACCCGCGATCCAGCACTGTGACTGTAACCCCTATTTTTCATTTTTGTGTATTTTTGAATGTATTTTTCGTTTGGTGTATTTTTCTCTCTTGTATTTTTCTGAACCGTATATTGGAGTTGTTTTCCATATATATTCGTTTTATTTCATTTTGAGCTCTTTATGTTTGATTGGTTGTCCCTTTGTTTCGTTCTTCATTATTTTGTTCCTTATTCATTTTGGTCTCGTTCCCTTTATTTTTATTTTCTTGGGTGCTTGTGGTGATGTTTGGTGGCTCATCCTTTTCCCAATCCTATTATTTGATCCCTAATAAGTTTTTCAAAGCCAAATTAAATCCCCAATCCTATTTGATATCTTATACAAATTGTATCCTATTTTGAAGCCCAATTAAACAAATCCTATTACTAATCCTAATACCCATTAACCCAATACCCATTAACCCACAACAAAATCCTATATATATAAATCCCTCTCCACTAAACCCTAACCTTAATTCCCCTACTTCACATCCCGACCTCCCCTCCTTTTCCGCTACTTGCGCCCGCACACAGCCCAGGCCGCCACCCACCTCCCGACCCTACCTCCAGGCCGACGCCAGCCCCTACTCCCCTCCCGGCCTGTGTGCAATCCCCAGTAACACCCCAAACCCGACAACCCTTCTCCTTCACCCGAGCCACATCTTCCTCATCCCTTGGCCATCCCGACCACCTCAAACCACCACTCAAACCCTCGACTCCCTTTCTTGGTGTTCTCTTGTGGCCGCAGGCCAATATTGTCTTCATCCTTCTTGGATCATCTCGTTTTGTGTAGTTTTGTTCGTGTGGAGATTTTCACTCTAGTTGTTTGGATTCGTTGATTCGTGGATTTTCGTTTGTGGGTTTTGCTCGTTACTCTTGGTTTTCGTTGTTCTTCATCTTCGGTTAAGGCAAGTAACTTGTACTCTAATTCATTTGTTTGATACAAGTCAAAAATACCACCTATAGTGTAGTTGAGTCTAGAGATGACTCTTGTTTGTGATATGCTTGATGGGTTTTGTCTCTATTGTGAAAATTTGACCATAGGTGACTCACGACACAATATGGATATGAATTAACTTAAGATTTACCCGCTCTTGATTTTAATCATGTATGTGAGACTTTTGTGAGAACTAGTATTTTGGTTGAGACCCATATGATATATTTGGTGTGGACATGCTAGATACCCTAAATTATGATGTTTAGACACTTGGTAGACTCGAATTCATGTTTTTTTGTGTTTTGAACAAGTTTTGTATGATATATGTTGAGTTGTGGAAAAAGGAAAAATCTGTATTTTGTCGCTGATCTGTTTTGTTTGCTGTTTTGGACTATCTTGAAGTCAGTATCTTAATTTCAGTATAAAACATGAGTTTTAGAGAATTTCGTCTATTTTCGAACCCCTCTAACCTTGCTTGATTTCGTTTTCGTATGAGTTATGACTGTTTTACTATAGAGGTGTCGATCTTTTTCAGATTTTATTTTTCGATGATTTTGATGACTAAATAATTTTGATTCTGATGCTACATATATTATTTTGATCCAAAAATTTGATCAGTATTTCTTTATCTAGTTAGGGATTACCCAGAATTTTGGTGAATTTTATTGATGGAGTTTTATGTGTTGTTTTATGCTTGTTTATGAAATCTATATTTGGTGTATTTTGCTCGCTGTTTTGTAAAGAACCTTATTTTCACTATGATTCCTTTTACTGTATGAAAAATGTTTGTGAAATATGAAAGTTAGTATATTTTAGCTATTTTTATATCCCTTTGGCGGAATTGGATTTCGTTTCACTGGTTGCGAGATATCATAGTTTTCGTACAGCAGTGGTTGGAATTCCAGATTTGCCAAACTACCGTTTTTTGATGCTTTCTTATTTTTGATGACTGATCAAATTTTACAGAAAAATTCTGAAACTTTATATTTAGATACTGGATATATAGGGGAATACCCCAGATTTTTCGTGGATTTATTTAATGTGTTTTCATGCTGTTTTCCTGTTCTTGAATTCGTTTTCTTGATTTATGGCTGAACCTATTTTCTGTATTCAAACCAGTTTTGAGCTATGTTTTTGTGAAGTTGTATATGACTTATTTATATTCTCTGGATTCGTATGGAAGTCTATTTTCCAGATCCTTCGACGGATCCAGATTTTCTTGTTTGTAACACTGGGAATCACTGTTTTACTACAGTATGGTCTTGTTGTCCTGAACTTGATATTTGTCTATTTTATTCTTTCATGTATTATCTTGCACTCGTACATGTTTACCTTTCAACTTGCACTTGTCACATAATCATGCCATGTTATTCTTGATGTATTTTGCACATATACATGCTTGTTTGACATTAATAATAAATAATCAAGCCGGGGTTTAAGGGACAAATCTAATAGTGGATAATTCAGAAATGTATACTCAGAAGGGGATCCATTGATCCTACGTGATTACTTGAGACATGATACTTGACACGTGATTAATTGATACTTGCATGCAGGACATGATACTTGCCACTTACACACTTGACACGTGATTTACATGATACATAATACATGATACTTAGAGCTTGGAGCTCGATTACTTGACTTGTTCCCTAGTATACAGCCATCTATGGTCCACCATGAAATCTAAAGCGAAACTGTTTACTGTAGCAACCATGTAAGGTGGGCTGCATGAAGTGCTACCTAGATAGTAATCACGACAAGACTTGATACATGCTACTTGAACATGATACTCGAACATGATACATGCTTGTTTGTTACTTGACTACATGATACATGAGACTTGTTTACATGAGACATGATACATGAGACTTGATGCATGACACTTGATACATGATTACTTGATTACTTGACACTTGATTCATGCCATGTACACTTGTTCACTTTGCCATGCTAGTTGTTTAGCTTGACATCATGCTTATACCATGTTGTTAGTTAGTTTTTCCATTTGCTTGTATCCTACATTATAAGTGGCCCGTAACTTGCAATTGACGGGTACTTGTTTTTCTCTTTTCCTCTTTTCTGCATTCGTTGAATTGCAGATTTTGGAGAACATGTTCCAGATGGTATCAGAGACATGAAGTATTAGTGCTGCCTTTTATTATTATTATTTCTTGTAGCTTGCTTGAACAATATTGTATTTTGAGACTTGGATTTATTCTTGTATTTCGGCGATGTGACCCAAGATAACTATTTTATTCAGATCATGACTATTTGATATTTATGTATTTGGTTTCAAGTATTCTTGTTGGTATTTTGGCTCATTATGTGCATGTGGTTGATTCTCTTGCTTCCGACTCTGATGATTCTTGAGAATGTTGTAAAGATTTCTTGAACAGCTTATGGATGATGAAAATCATTCGCTGGGCTTTTGTTGCGTATCCGTATTCCGTATTCTTTTTGGGAAGCGGGACGTAACAGTGACTTAACCTTCACCACACCGCAACACCAAACAACCACCCCAAAACCCATCTTTTGAACTTAACTCACCCGTAGCCCAATCACCACACCCCCCATACCTGACACCTATTCCTCATCCACATTAAGATATAGTTACTCGATCCAAAAAATAATATCCACAAACCAATCCAAAAACTCAATCTCACTGCACAACTTCCACCAACCACGACCTTGAACCTTCTACAGTGACCCAGACCATCAAGGATCCCAAATGACGTCAGGCCATGTTTGAGGAGTATGATGCTCTTATTCGGAATGGGACATGGAACCTTGTTCCATTCAATCCATCCCGTAATATAGTTGGTTGTAAGTGGATTTTTCGAACTAAACGTTTATCTGATGGTTCGCTTGACAGGTACAAAGCACGTTTAGTTGCCAAAGGGTACAACGCCCGGGTGTTGACCATAATGACACCTTTAATCTGGTGGTCAAATCCACAACAGTACGACTTGTTCTCTCTCTTGCAGTCACTCGTGGTTGGTCACTGCGACAACTTGATGAAAATAATGACTTTCTCCAAGGTTTTCTTTCTGAAGACATTTTTATGGTGCAATCACAGGATTCATTAACAAAGATAATCCGCACCATGTCTGTAAACTGCGCAAAGTAATATACGGTCTCAAACAAGCCCCTCATGCATGGTACCATGAGCTACGCCAATTTCTTATCACCTCCGACTTCACTAACTCTCATGCTAACACATCCCTATTCGTCTACAATACTTCTGCAATCATGATATATTTGTTGGTCTACGTGGATGACATTATTATCACAGGAAACAACAATGCAGCAGTACACAAATTCATTCATCTTCTCTCCAACAGATTCTCCCTCAAGGATCTTGGCTCACTTTAATATTTTCTTGGAGTTGAAGTAGTTCCACATTTGCAGGGCATCTTTCTATCTCAGCAGTGATATATACATGATCTCCTTACTTGCACTCACATGTCCGATGTCAAACCCGTGGCTACGCCACTTGTCACTACTCTAACTCTTACTCTTTACCCAGAATCATCCATATCTGATCCAACTGAATACTGAGCTATTGTTGGTAGTCTCCAATACTTATCCCTCACACGCCCAGACATTGCTTACACGGTCAACAAGTTATCATAATTCATGCACTGTCCCAAGACTGATCACTGGAATGCAGCAAAGCATCTAATACGATATCTTTGTGGTACTATATGTTGAGTTCTAACTGCCTTATAACTCACCAACGAGATGCAAGAACAATAGAATCAAAAGTAAGAGAACAAAGAACAACCAAAAGCAACACACAAGAACATAGAAGATTTTTCGAGGTTCACTAATGCAATGACTACTTCCCCGCGAGAGGCATTACTGCGATTTTCACTAGAAATATGAAGAACAAGTTTACAAATCTCTCAAGAACTCACCACCAAGGTGTAGGGTTTCTCTCTATCTCCCTCTCTCTCAATTACGGCTAATAAATCTTTATTTTCTTATCTCATAACCCTAAAATTGTACACAATACAATATATATAGGTTTACACAACTTCTAATCTCAGCCGCTCATCAATTAGCATTACGACGGTCGACCACAACACAGAAACGGTCGACCGTTTCATGCCTTCAATTGTACAGGATTTAACAGAGAGGGGGATGGTCAACTGCCCGGTCGACCGGTCATTCCTTTAAGACTACAGGGTCCAATAGAGAGAGAGAGACGACACATTTTCCTGTACGTGTGCGGTCTACTGTCCAAGTGCGGTCGACCACAACTTGCCTGCAGCTGCTGGCTGCTCTGAGCTGCTTGCTCCATCTTCGACTCTTCTTCTCGTCTGTATTCTCCAACTCCATTATCATGTATTTGGATCCACAAACCCTGACAACCTCCCACTTGGAGACATATACATGAAGTCTCTAACCTGTTCTCCATTCTTCCATTGGCCTAGTCTAGGATTGTGCCTCTGCGAGTCTCCTCATCAATTAGCCTGGAGACAATCCAATAGCAGTATAGCAGAACTGATGTTTCCTGCTATCCACTACCTTTGTGAGCATGTTTGCCGGATTCTTAGTGCCAAGAATCTTAGATAGCTTCAACCATTTCTTCTCACCTGTCATTCTAATAAAATGATACCTCATTTGAATGTACCGAGTCCTAGAGTGATATGCCATGTTTTTCGCCAAGAAAACTGCACTTTGACTGTCACACTATAACTCACCTATGGGTTGCTCCCTGCCCAACTGTTTCATAAGCTCCGAAATCCCAACATGTCTTTCTTAGCTTCTGTAAGTGTCATATACTCTGACTCCGTTGTTGACTGTGTTATAACCTTTTGTAACTGCAAAGCCCAACTCACAGTTGTTCCTCCAACTGTAAACACATATCCTGTAGTACTTCTACAACCATCACGATCGCCCAAAAAATCCGCATCCACATAACTATGTATTTACAAAGAATCTCTCCCAAAATAAAGAGAAAAATCTGAAGTACCTGCTAGATATCTAAGAATCCACTTTACTGCATCCCAATGCTGTTTACGTGGATTCTTCATGTAACGGCTGACAACTCCCACTGCTTGTGCGATGTCTGGTCTTGTAGACACCATTGCATACATCAAACTTCCAATGGCTGAGGTATAAGGAATAACATCCATTTCCTCCATCTCTGTCTCTGTCTTAGGTCACAAGTCCATCGATAACTTAAAGTGAGTAGCCGAGGGACAAGTGACTAGCCTCGCGCCATCCATATTGAATCTCTTAAACACCTTCTTCACATAGTCCTCTTGAGATAACCAAAGCTTCTTGCTTTTCCCGTCTCTACTAATTTTTATGCTGAGGATTTGCTTTTCTTCACCCAAGTCCTTCATAGAAAATTCCGAAGCTAGCATCTTCTTCACTTCCTTGATCTTCTCCATACATGAACATGCTAACAACATGTCATCCACATACAATGCCAAGGTAACTATATCACTGTCCTCATTTCTACGAACATGCACAATGATCTGTTTCGTATCTATCGAAACCTTTTCCTCTCATAAAGCAATCAAACTTTAAGTACCATTGCCGCGGTGCTTGTTTGAGTCCATAAAGACTCTTCCTTAGTCGATGCACAATGTCTTCTTTTTCTTTTGCTTTAAAACCTGTGGGTTGTTTCATGTACAGTTCTTCTTCGACATCACCATGGAGAAATGTTATTTTCACATCCAACTGCTCTAAGTGCAAGTTTTCAACTGCCATAATACTAAGCAAAACCCTAATTGAAGTCATCTTCACAAACGGTGCAAAGATCTCATTATAATCAACACCTTCTCTTTGAGAGAATCCTTTCACAACAATTCTCGCCTTGTACCTCTTACTGCCATCTGCCTCATTCTTGACTCTAAAAATCCATTTGTCATAAGAGCCCATTTCCCTGCAGGTAACTTGGTCAACTCCCAAGTTTGGTTCTGTTCTTGGCTAACTCCCACTGAATTCGAGCCTCATCTCTCAAAACCTCCTCATGAGTTTTTGGCTCTCCTGAATCCGTGTACAGAACATGCTACATTTTTATGCATGTACGAGTGAGTGTGTTCATGAATAAAGTGAGTGTGTTCATGATACGAGTGAGTGTGTTCATGATACATTTTAATAAGTTTTTTTTCCCATAAAATATGCAATTTTAGGAGATATAGAATTGAGAAACAAAAAAAGGACATAGCATTTTAGAAAACCATAGAGAAATCTTCTTACATGATATCGTTGATCACGAAGCTCTGTGATATACAGTGAGAGTTCTACATGATATCATAGAATTGAGATTTCACCAATACAAAATAGTAGAGGAGAGACAGAAATTTGATTTAAAAGATTCTAAATTTTCTCCCTTTTTGGAACACACCAAAAAGGTGAAAAAACAGTTGACAAAAATTACAAAGATAAACAGTAGAAAAAATACAAAAAAAACTGGCAGAATAAAGACCAGTCGACCGCACAGTCGACTGACCAAAAGTAAAAAAAATTTAGATCGACTGTAAAAGCAACAGAAAGGGTGTCGGTCAACCGCACATTCGACTGGTAAATAAACCATGTTACTGAAAATAAAACAGAGAGAAGACCGATCGACCGTACATCCTGATAGGTTGATAGTCGTCCGTCCAGTTGACTATACATCCTGATAGGATGACAGGCGAGCGTTCAGGTGACCGAACAAAACTGTTATGCTGAAATATCAATAATGTTTAACTCTCCTTTCAAAAGTGAAAGCATTTTTCATCTAAGGGTTTAGTAAAAATATCAAGTAGTTGTAAATCAGTTGAAACATACTCAAGAACAATATCTCCCTTTTGAAAATCTTTAATGAAGTGATATCGAATTTCTATATGCTTAGTATGACTATGTTGATCAGAATTCTTAGTCATGTGAACAGTGCTAGTATTATCACATTTAATGGGGATGTGATCAAAGAATACCTTGTAGTCTTCTAAAGTGTGTTTTATTCATAATACCTGCGCACAACAAGATCCGGCGGCTATATATTCGGCTTCAGCAATGGACAAGGTTACGGAATTTTGTTTCTTAGATGACCATGAAATAAGATAATTTTCCAAGAAGTGACATGTACCGCTAGTGCTTATTCTATCTGTTAGACTCCCAGCATAGTCGAAATCTGAAAAGCCAATAAGAAAAAAGTTTCTATTTTTCAGGAACCAAAGACCGACATTTGGTGTGCCTTTAAGATATAGAATGATACGCTTAACTGCAACCACATGAGATTCTTTTGGACGCGACTGAAAACAAGCACATAAACAAACACCAAACATTATATCAGGCCGAAATGCGGTAATATAAAGTAGGCTACCAATCATACCACGATAGGTAGTAATATCAATATTTTACCGGATTCGTCTTTGGATAGTTTAGTGGTGGTAGCCATAGGATTTTTGAATGCATTCGCACTATCAAGACCAAACTTTTTGACAAGATCTTTTGCATATTTTGATTGGTTTATAAAGATGTCGTTCTTCCATTGTTGTATTTGAAGTCCAAGGAAGTATGCTAATTCTCCCATCTTGCTCATCTCAAATTCATCCTGCATTTTCTTAGAATTCTTTGCATAGATTTTTATTAGTAAACCCAAATATAATGTCATCAACATAAATCTGAACAATCAAAATATCTTTAAAAATATGTTTAAGAAAAAGTGTGGTGTCTACTTTG
Organism: Hemerocallis citrina; assembly: GCA_017893485.1. Lineage (NCBI taxonomy): Eukaryota > Viridiplantae > Streptophyta > Magnoliopsida > Asparagales > Asphodelaceae > Hemerocallis > Hemerocallis citrina. The sequence continues at coordinate 160,048,162 of CM030367.1, read as the reverse complement.
CCTTTTGAAAACCCTATGTGAATGAGGAACAAACTTATTCGCTCATACTAAGCACGAGGAGCTTGCTTCAAACCATATAGCGTTTTATCAAGATGAAATATATGGTTTGGGTGTAGTGGATCAGTGAACCCAGGTGGTTGTTCAACATAAACTTCTTCAGAAATATAACTATTTAGAATGGCACTTTAACATCCATTTGAAAAAGCGTAAAATCCATGTAGGATGCAAAAGCAAGTAAAATACAAATGGCTTCAAGCCGTGCAACATGAGCAAAAGTTTCATCAAAATCAACTCCCTCTTGTTGATTATAGCATTGAGCAACAGGACGAGCCTTATTTCGAATAATATTACCTGATTCGTGTAACTTATTTCTAAACACCCATTTTGTACCAAGAAGGTTCGACTAGGGGGTCTATGAACAAGTCTCTATACTTGATTCCTTTCAAATTGATTAAGTTCTTCTTGCATGGCAAAGATCCAATCATTGTCATGCAGGGCCTCCTTAATATTTTTAGGTTCAAGTATGGACACGAATGCAGAAAAACACATAAAATTTTTAGCTTGAGTTCGAGTAGTTACCTCCTTTGAAATATCACTTTGTATAAGATCTGAAGGATGGCTAGACATAATTTCCAAGCAGGACGCTTTTCACTTCTGGGGAGTTGAGTTTGTATAGTTTGAAGAGTGTGATCATCTTCCATGTTATCAATTTGTTGTGCGTGCATCTCGTATATCAAGAATTTGTTAGTGCTTTGATTGATGGATAAGTCTTTATCATGATGGGATGAGATGTTTTGAGATTTTTCATTCGACCTTTCTTCAGTTTGTACCTGTTTCTTTTCAACACGAATACCTATCTCGTCATCATCAATAACATTAATATCTCTCTTTGGAGAGGATTAGTTTCCATCAAATATAACATCAATAGATACTTGAATTGTCTGTCTTCTTTTATTAAATTCACGATATGCTTTGCTACTAAGAGAATATCCTAAGAATACGCCTTCATCACTTTTGCGATCAATTTTTTTCAAGTTATCGAAGGTATTTAAGATAAACACTTTGCATCCAAATACACGAAAATAGCTTAAGTTTGGAATTTTGCCATAATATAGTTCAAAAGGCATTTTCCCAAGATATTTTCTAATGATTACTTGGTTAATGGAGTAACATGCTGTATTGACAGCTTCTGCCAAAACGGATTTTGGTAGATTATTTTCACTAAGCATGGTGCGAGCCATTTCTTGGAGAGATCGATTCTTCCTCTCAACAACTCCATTTTGTTAGGGAGTGCGAGGCCAAGAGAACTCATGTTTAATTCATTTTTCATCACAAAACTACGTAAAAAGTTCATTTTGAAATTCCCCACCATGATCACTACGAATAGTAACAATGGTAAGGCTTTTCCCATTTTCTACTCTACGACAAAATTTTTGAAAAACATATGAGGTTTCATCCTTTTGTGATAAAAAAAACAACCCAAGTAAATCGACTGTAATCATCTACAATTACAAAAGCATATCATGCACCACCATTACTGCGTGTTCGTGATGGTCCAAAGAGATCCATGTGCAAAAGTTCAAGAAGTCTTGAACTTGATACCATTTTCTTAGGCTTGTGCGAACTTTTAGTTTGCTTACCGAACTGACAAGAGTCACAAGGCTTATCTTTTTCGAATTTGATTTTGGGAATTCCACGCACTAGTTCATTGTTGACAACTTTGTTAAGGTTATCCCTAGTTGTGTGTCCAAGCCGCTGATGCAATAGCCAACCATCTTCGTTTCTAGCAACAAAACATTTCATATTTTCCTGTGCTAATTTATTAGAATTTATGACATACACATTATTGCATCTATAAGCAAGAAGTAAACATGATTTATTACTATCTAATACAGTGCATGCAGTTTTATCAAAAGTAATTGTATAACCTTTATCACACAATTGACTAACACTAAGTGTTGTGTTTCAAGCCTCTTACCAATAGTACATCATCGATGGAGCATGATGAACCAAAATGTATTTTACCTTTACCGATGGTTTGACTAGTGCTGTTATCTCCAAAGATGATGTCCTTCCCTCTTTCCCTTGATAGTGATACAAAGTATTTAGCTTCACCTGTCATATGGTTTGAGCAACCTCTATCAAGGTACCACTGATCTTTAGATTTGATACGTTGATACACCTACATCAAAATTAGTAGGTGTAATTTTGGGTGCCCAAGTTGGTACTGAACCTGCACTTACATTCTTTCTCACCCAAACATAATTAATATTCCTTTTTAATTGACAGTTATAAGATATATGTCATAATTTATAGCAATAGTGACATGTAATACAATTATGCCTTGGATCATGCACATATGCATAATTGTGTGTTGGTTTGTCACTATTTTTGTGGCTATACATATGTGTATGACAAGACAGATTGGAATTTTGACGTTGAATTAGCTCATTGTAACAAAGTCCTCGATTATCATGATATGACCTTGAATTCTTTGTAATAAGATAATTGGACCCTTCATATTTTTCAACTATTTTTTTTTAGCTCAATTATTCTATTACAAAGCCTTTTTTCTAGTTTTCTCATTGTCCTTGGTATTCCAACGAAAAGTGTCTAGAGTAGCATCAAGTATTCCATTATGTTCGAGTGCTTCCTTACAACCTTTCACCACCTCATCAAATTTTCTTTTGCATTCATTTAGATCGTCGGTAAGTTTAACAATATGAGCAGATTTCTCATGAATTTCCTTTAGGTTTTTATTATGCATTGCCAGAGATTTTTGAATTTGTCGTTTTAAGGCTTCATCTTCTTCTATCAATACATCATGATCTTTCCTAAATGACTCAAAATTTTCAATAATCAAGGAGTTTTTATTTTTCAACTTTTGATTTTTAGCAATGCAAGAGTCATGTGATTCATTAGACATTTGCTTATATTGTCTCAACTCACAAATTAATTTTTAAGCATAATCTTTTAAGCCATTACACAAGTCAACTAAATCATCATAGGTGGGTTCTTTGATTATCTCTTCTTGAAGTGGTGATTGTACCTCACCATCTCCAAGAGCCATGAATCCATAATCGTTACATTCTTGCTCTTCACCACTGGAGTCTGAATTTAGCCATGTTGCCTTCAATGCCTTCTTTCTGAATCCTGAGTTAGAGTGATGATACTCTTTACTCCTATCCTGTGAGAAGGGACAGTTTGCATGGATGTGTCCGGGCTTCTTGCATTTGTAACAAACGTCATCTTTGTTTTTTTCTCTTTTTCCTTGAGACCTGCCATATTTTTTGTGTTTGAGATACTTACAAAATTGTTTGGTCAACAATGCGATATCTTCATCTGATTCTGATTTCGATGTTCGTGAAGTTTCTGTTTTCAAGGCAATGGTCTTTTCTTCAGTCTCGGGTTCAATCCCATTGTTCTGCCTGTACCTCTTTGTTTTAGTCATCTCCATCTCATATGTCTTCAATTTTCCTTGAAAAGTGTAGTATTCGAACCCTTTTTCTTCAAGCGTTTCCCTCATTGCGGTAGCTTTTACGTCTCATTCAAGCTTGAAACTGCTTATGTGTTTTCCAACCTTTCGTTCATCATCTAACCCCTTACGTAAGCTCTCAAGCTCATGTGCGATAATGTCAAAGCGGGCAAATATCTGGTCTACATTCTCTTCTAGCAACATACGAAAAATATCAAACTTATAAAAACATAAATTTAATTTTGCTTTTACCTCAAATGCGGTTTCTTCATGCCATTTTTGCATGTTGTTTCAGATTTCATATGCCATTTTGCAGTTTCGCCCACATCGCATAAGCTCTTCATTATTTAGACCTGCATAGACTGCTGTCATAGCCTTGGAGTTTGCAGTTTTCAATACTAGTTCAGCTTTTGGGCAAGTCATCTTTCCATCACTGACATGAATATATGTTTTGTTAACACAAACGTTCAATACTTCTTCTCCAAGTATCTGCAAAAAATGAGACATACAAACTTTTCAAACATCATAGCATTTTCCATCAAAATAAGGTGAACGTGTTAGACTTGTCCCATTGGAGATAAATGGCTCCGATGAGTACAAGTTTTCAGGATGAGGAATTTCGGCCATTGGACATTTTGCTCAAACTTTTAAGCTCTTAATGAGCACCTCGCTCTAATACCACTGTAAATCACCCTACGGGGGATGAATAGGGTGATTGTGCGGAAATTAAAAACTTGAATTAAATGCGTAAAGTAAAGAAAAAGAGTTAGAGAAAGCAAACGAAGTAAGCAGGTAAGACACAGCGATATAACGTGGTTTGACCCCCAGGTCTACGTTCACACTACCTACTTGTAGCAATTATCCGTCACCCACTATACTTTAAATCCTTGTACATTGATTCTCGAAATTCAGGCCGAGAGACTTATTACACCCGCAGGGCTTCTACAAACATGTCTCGCAAAAACTCACCGAAGTGTAAGAAAAGAAAAACTCTCAAAATCTAAAACGATATTGACTAAAGAAAACAATAAAAACTCTCACACTCGAATTTCAGAAGAATTATAATAACAAGAGATAAAGAATACTTGGTAAATTCTCCTCTATTTATAGAGAGGGAAAATGTATCTTTTCAAAAAATAGAAGATATTTCCGAAATTGTCAAGTCTGCATGTTTACAGTCGACCGCATATGTGAGCAGTCGACCGTTCATCTTGCAACTTGAAAGTCGAGCGATGACCGTTTTGCGCACACCAAATTTAGGGTCAACAAAAGTTTCTCATGTCAAGAAGCCAACCACCCCTATCTTTGGCCTAAATAAAGTAGGATTCCAAACTCAACTTCGCTATATTTGAGGTGTTACTTAACGTCTCCTCCCTTCCAAACTCTATCTCTTATGGTAGCATCGAAGTATATACTTTTTCCATAGCTGGAAGTTCATGTTTCAGCCGTTAAAATTTGAAAGGAATAAAGGAATAGCTTTTGGGAACTAAAAAACCGAATAATACATGACACGGACATATTGTGGAATCACGTCAACACCTTCTTCACTTTAAATATTTCAAAGTAAAACGAGTCTACCCATATTCTGTACAGACCTGTGAAGGACTTGTTGATTACCTTGCCTGTTAAGATACAAGAGAATTGATTGAATATTAGTAGATAACACCCCCAAGTAATAAGAACAGTATTTGAGATAAACATGATGAGAAATATCAGTAGTGTCATGTCGTTTCTTGTACACAATGTGCTGAAACCTCCCGGAGTACTAGTATTTTTGCTTCATAACAACATGGGCACATTCGTTAAGGATCAGCTTTATAAGATGAATTTTCTACTTAGTATCAAAGGATTTTCTTTCTTTCTTTCTTAAAGGACAGTATTTATGATTTTTTGATTAAAACCGACTAGTGTGGTGGTCACTATTCTATTCACATAGAGTATTGGCATCTATCTGATATTTTTTGAGCTATGAACTCATTTTTACAAATATGTTCTGTAATTTGATGCTTATTCTTCCCTATTGAATCTGTTAGGACTTGGGATGTGTTCCAAACACCCGTAGATTCTATGTAATCAGGGCCGGTCCTACCCTAGAGGCGGGTAAGGCGGCCGCCTTAGGCCCCCGGAGATTTTGCGATTTTAGGGGGCCCCCAAATTTGAACTTCCCTTGTAAATATAGGCACGTATTTTGCGCGTAAAAGAAAATATATGTTATTAGGGGCCCCATTTCGGAAGTTCGCCTAGGGCCCCCGAGAACTCAAGGCCGGCCCTGTATGTAATGCACATATAGAAAGATAAATTGAAGATCGAAGACACTAAACTGAGCAGGTATATGAGATATATGGTTTGCTCGTGCAAAAGAAGTTAATGTCTTTTTAATATGTGATTGATCATATGGTCTACTGAACTTGTGCAAAGATCTTCTACACGAGTCTTGGTTCGATTGGAATTTAGATGCTTGTAGACAATTTACTGTTGAGTTCTAAGTGCGGAATAACTGACTAACGAGATGCAAAACAATAGAATCAAAATAAGAGAACAAAAGCAATCAAAAGTAATCACGACACACGAGATTTTTCCGAGGTTCACCGAATGCAATGGCTACTTCCTCGCACAGAGGCACTCCTGTGATTTTCACTAGAAATATGAAGAACAAGTTTATAAGTCTCTCAAGAACTCACCCCCAAGGTGTAGGATTTCTCTCTCTAACGGGCTGATAGATCACTCTTTTCTTTTCAGGTTACCCTAAAATCGTACACAATACAATATATATAAGTTTTCACAAGATCTAATATCAACCACTCATCAATCAGCGCCGCGTCGGTCGACCACAACTTTGGACAGTCGACCGTTCATGCCTCGATGGTACAGAGATCCAACAGAGAGCGGGTCAGTCGACTGCACGGTGGACTGGTCGTTCCTTCAGGAGTGCTTGGTTGAAACAGCGAGCGGGACCGTCGACTAAATGGTCGACTGTGCGGTCGACCACAACTCTGCCTGCAGCTACTAGCTGCTTTGAGCTGCTTGCTCTATATTCGACTCTTTTTCTCATTTGTCTTCTTTAACCCATTATCTTGTACTTGGATCGACAAACCTCAACAATCTCCCACTTGGAGGCATATACACGAAGTCTTTAACCTGTTCTTCATTCTTCCATTGGCCTAATCTAGGTTTGTGCCTCTGCGAGTCTCCTCATCCATTAACCTGGAGACAATCCAATATCGGTATAACAGAACTATGCTTCCTGTTATCCTGACCTTTATGAGCATGTCCGCCGCATTCTTAGTGCCAAGAATCTTAGATAGCTTCAGCCATTTCTTCTCAGCTGATATTCTAATAAAATGATACCTCATTTGAATGTGCCGAGTCCTAGAGTGATATGTCGAGTTTCTCGCCAAGAAAACCGCACTTTGACTGTCACACCATAGCTCACCTATAGGTTGCTTTCTACCCAACTATTTCATAAGCTCAGAAATCCACAACATGCTTTCATCGCCTCTGTAAGCACCATATACTCTGCCTCCATGGTTGACTGTGCTACAACCTTTTATAATTACGAAGCCTAACTAACAACTGTACCTCAAACTGTAAATACATACCCTATAGTACTTCTGCAATCATCACGATCGCTAAAAAAAAGCATCCACATACCATGTATATGCAAAGAATTTACCCCAAAACAAAGAGAGTGATTTGAAGTACCTGCAAGATACCTGAGAATCTACTTCACTACATCTCAATGTTGTTTACCTGAATTTTTCATGTAACGACTAACAACTCCTACTGTTTGTGCGATGTCTGGTCTTATAGATGCCATAGCATACTTCAAACACCCAACGACTGAGGCATAAGGAATAACAGCCATTTCCTCAATCTCTACCTTCGTTTAGGATACAAGTCCATGATAACTTGAAGTGAGTGGCCAAGGGACAAGTAATTGGCCTCGCACCATTCATATTGAATCTCTTTAACACCTTCTTCACATAGTCTGCTTGTGATAACCAAAGCTTCTTGCTTTTCCCGTCTCTACTGATCCTCATGCCGAGGATTTGCTTTGCTTCACCCAAGTTCTTCATTGAAAACTCCGAAGCTAGCAACTTTTTCACTTCCTTGATCTTCTTCATACATAAACCTGCTAACAACATGTCGTCCACATACAATGCCAAGATAACTATATCATTGTCTTCATATCTACGAATATACACACAATGATCTGTTTCACATTTATTGATATGGCTAAAAAATAGGACTAAATCATGACCGTTCAAATCGGGCACAAATCATAAAGCTCTCAGGGGTAAAACGGTAATTTCACCTACAAACGGGTCCGAAATGGGAACTGGGCCTCTTCTTCAAAGCCCAATAACCCATAGATGAATCTATCCTATTGGATACGGGCACCAACCTGTTACAAACTAGTTCAGAAGGATAAAGAAGAATTCAGATTCGTAATTATCCATAAGAGGTGGTTTTAACCACTTCCTATCTATCCACATCGGGAAGTAGAGATTTGTCCTTATCTCGAAACGGATCCCTACGACGACTATAAATACCCTCTCCCCCCACTGTAACAAGATAATGAATCTTTTCCTACCTAAAGCTCTTTCTTAATCTTGGAGATTACTGATAAGAGCGTGGGAGGGTTCGTCACCGGGATTCATCCTGGTGTATCCAACTTCATGCAGGTTCGCGACAGCGGCAAGGAACAAGTCAATACATAGGTGGAGTCAACAGGTTCGCTTTACTGTTTACCTCAAAGAACTCACAAATTCATCTGTTTGCTCTCACACCCGAAATCAGCAGCAACAGATTGGCACCGTCTGTGGAAAACAGAAGCAGCGATCCAGTCCTCTCACATCAGCCAAACTAGTTTCAAGCCATGCCTCCCAAGAAGGGGAAGACAACTGTCTCTAACCACAGGGCCACTCCCGCACCTTCTCCTCCTCCAGTCCATGAGGTTCCCTCTCAACCCACTCAGCAAGTCCAGCAACCTGGACAGCCTTTCCTTCTACCCGTCCAGCAACCACAGTCTGGATGGCCTCTTTCCTCAACAACCACAGCCCCAGCAGGCTCCTCAAGGGCCATAAGAGGCTACCTGCGAGACCCACCCGCCGAAGTCGACAAGGGCAACATCCTCATCGCGACCATGTGTCGATACACAAGCCTTCGTCCGACTCCATGGCCTCGCACAGTCCCCCTACGCCGAAGGACCTTCGGAACATCATCGTCAACAGAAAGAATGGGGTGGATCTCCAGACCCTGCTTAGATGAAAGGCGGACCCATGATGGGATACCTCGCCGAGAACATCACCGGGTTCCAAAGATCCGGTCCCCTAGAGCCTGGTCCCCACGTAGGCTGGATCGTAGAAGGTCCAACTCTCCCAGGAGGAGGAGGGAGTTACCCCAGCGCCATCAAAGAAGAAGTCGCTCTCCATTTGGCCGACCCGCCCCTCGGGACCACCGAAAGCAGGAGACCCCCGTCACAAGGGCAGAGTTCCAGCAATTAGAAGAGGCAGTCTTAAGGGCCCTCAATGTTGACCCCGACCACGGTCAGCGGGCGCTCAGTCCTCAACCTACCTAAGACTATAGGCACCGTACGCCCAGTCCTCAACCAGCCCCGAGTTATCGTCGTCGCACTCCCAGTCCCCTTCCGTGCGGGACGAATCCCGGGCATCAGCAAGGTATGACTGGAGGGAAGATTCGGCCTACCGCCATCTCCACGAGATGGAGAGGTGCCTTGGCTGACTGGACAGAGAGGAGGAGCAACGGGCGAAGAATTTTGCCCCAGCAGACCTCCATTCTTCCGGACTATAATGGAGGCACCGGTCCCAGATAACTTCAAGCCTCCTCACTTTGAATCATACAACGGGGAGTCCGATCCCGCTGACCACATTGAGAGTTTTAAAACTCTCATGATGATACACCAGGCATCAGACGCGCTCATCTGCAAAACCTTTCCGGCCATGCTGAAGGGGCCTGCAAGGGAATGGTATTCCCTTCTAGCCCCGACCTCCATCTTCTCCTTCGATCAAATCGAAGGCCTCTTCCTAACTCACTTCATGAGCATCCGATGAGCTGAAAAGATGAGCACCTCCCTACTACTACTTCATAAAAGGAAGGGCGAGCGGCTGAGAGACTATGTCAAGCATTTCACTGTGGAGGCCAGATCCATCGCCTCCTTGGACCAGTCCGTAGCCTCCGCCGCCTTCCAATCCAATGTCGCTAATGACAGCCTCCGAGCATCCCTCGCCAAGAAGCCCCCTCGAGATTTCTCCGAACTCCTGCTCAGGAGTGAGAAATACATCCGAGCGGAAGAAGCTATCTCCCGCCTTGCCTTCGAAGGATCGTCCTCCGGTAACAAACGAAAGGGCAATGAAGAGGAAGGAGCTAAGAAGCTCCAGAAAGACAACGGAGGCCAGCATCGTCCTCCTCTCCGCTTCGAGAAGTTCACTCCGCTCAACGCGAGTGTCTCAACCATCTTGATGGAGGTTGGGAAAGAGGGTCTTCTTCCGCCACCTCCGAAAATGAACACTCCGGGGAAGAAGAGGAACCGAGACAAGTGGTGTCTCTTCCACAGGGAACACGACCACGACATGGATGACTGTTGGGCCCTAAAAGATGAGATTTAGGCCCTCATCCAGAGTGGGCAGCTCTCCAGGTTCGTGAGGAATGACAGAGCAGATCCTCCTCTGCCCCCAGGGAGGCTAATAAGCGACCCGAGCGGCACGCGGAGACCTCGGACTCCGAACCAGAGGCCATCCTGCATCTCATCCACGGAAGCCCAATGGGAGGAGATTCCAACTCCTCCCAAAAAGCCTTCGTCCAGGAAGTAAATTTCGTGCAGAACTGCCCTCCCCCAAAGGGTCTGGGGGTCCCGATCACTTTTTCAGATAGGGATCTAGAGGACGTCCGAACCCCCCCTCCATTGCAATGCGTTGGTAATAAACCTCCACATTGCCAACTTTGACGTGCGCCGAGTCCTAGTTGACAACGGTAGTTCGGTCAACATTCTCTTTCTAGAGGCTTTCCAGGGGCTCAAGCTATATAGGGATAGGCTCAAGCCTGCCGGCTGCACTCTGTACGGGTTCACAGGAGTACCAGTGACGATAGAAGGTGTCATAACTCTCGACGTAACTGCTGGCAAAACTCCCACCACCCGAACCGAGCCAATGGAATTCATGGTGGTGGATGTGAAAGCCACCTACAATGTCATCCTGGGCCGACCAGGCCTAGCGGCTCTCCAGGCCATACCCTCGGCCTACCATATGGAGATAAAATTCCCTACCACGGTGGGCGTGGGAGAAGTCAGAGGGAGCCAGGAGGCAGTCCACAAATGCTACATGACCATGGTGGGCGGACCAGTCCTCTCTCTCGAAGCTCTTGAACTCCCCCAAGGGAGTAGCCCACCTATATCGGAGCCGATCGATGAGTTGGAAAAGGTGGCCTTCTCAGAAGGAGATCCGACCCGAAAATTTCAAATTAGCAAAGTCCTCCCCCCTCCCGTTCGCTCCGACATTATCCAATGCATAAGGGAAAATCGAGACCTCTTCGCTTGGACTGCAACTGACATGCCAGGGATCTCCGACGAGCTCCTCATGCATCACCTTAGTATCGCTTCGGGGGCCAGACCAGTTCAGCAAAAGCGGCACAAATTCGCCCCCGAGCGCCAGCAAGCTATCAAGGAGGAGATGGAGAAATTCCTTAGAGCTCGGTTCATATAGGAGGTAAACTACCCGGAGTGGCTGTCCAATGTCGTGATGGTCAAGAAGGCCAACGGAAGCTGGAGGATCTGCATTGACTTCACAAATCTAAACAAAGCCTAACCCAAAGATCCATTCCTGCTTCCAAGCATCGACACCCTGATTGATGCAACCTCGGGCCATAAACTCTTAAGCTTCATGGATGCGTTCTCTGGGTACAATCAGATAAGAATGTTCCCTCCCGACATTCCGAAAACCTCCTTCATCACCGATCAGAGCTTGTATTGCTACCGAGTCATGCCCTTCGGGCTTAAGAACGCTGGTGCCACCTACCAACACCTTGTTAACAAGATCTTCAAGGAGCAGATTGGGCGGAACATGGAAGTCTACGTAGACGATATGTTGGTGAAGAGCGTCAGTAGACCGGATCATGTCTCCGATCTCCAAGAAGCTTTTAATGTGTTGAGGAGACACAATATGAGACTGAACCCAAACAAGTGTGTGTTCGGCGTTTCATCCGGCAAGTTCCTAGGGTTCATGGTCAGCCAAAGGGGCATAGAGGCCAACCCTGAGAAGATCCAGGCCATACTCAACAAGTCTCCTCCCTCCAGTGTTAAGGATGTTGCGGCGATAGGGCATTTCCTCTCCAAATTCGGGGGAAAATGCCTTCCGTTCTTCAAGGCCCCCAGGAAGGCTAAAGTCTTTGAATGGGAGCAACAGCAACAAGGGTCATTTGACTAGCTCAAGGCCTACCTAGTCAACCCTTCGCTCTTGAGCAAGCCAAGGCCCGGGGAAGTCCTCTACCTATACCTTGCCGCTTCGGAGCAGACCCTCAGCACTGTTTTAGTAAGAAAAGAAGACAAGACACAGATGCCTATCTACTACGTGAGTAAAGTCCTTTGGGACGCTGAACTCCGTTACCCGAAGCTAGAGAAGATGGCCTATGCTTTGGTCATGGTGGTCCGAAAGCTCCGCCCCTACTTCTAGTCTCACTCAGTGGTCGTTCTTACCGACCAGCCACTTAAACAAGTCCTCCACAAGCCGGAGACCTCGGGGCGCCTTATGAAGTGGTTCATCGAGCTAAGCCAACATGATATCAGCTATCAGCCTCGAACCGCTATCAAGGCTCAAGCCCTAGCAGAGTTTATAGTGGAGAGTACAATTCCCGATGCCAGCAAAGCAATTGAGGAACCCCTCTTCTGGACGGTGTATGTGGATGGGTCCTCGTGCGCCGATGGGAGTGGAGCAGGAGTCATCCTGGCGAGCCCAGACGATTTCATTCTCCTGTACTCACTCCGCATCAACTTCAGGGCGTCCAACAACGAGGCCGAGTATGAAGCCCTTATAGCAAGCCTATGCATGGCTCACAAGGCAGGGGCAAATCATGTCAAGATATTTAGCGACTAGCTGCTGGTGGTGAACCAGGTATTAGGGGAATACGAAGCGTGAGACGGTCGCATGGCCAAGTACTTGGCCAAGGTCAAAGGCCTGATGGCCTCTTTTGAGGATGCACAACTCCAGTGGATCCCCAGAGAAGAGAATGCGCAGGAGGACGCCTTCTCAAAGCTAGCTTCCTCCTCCCTCCAAGGGCTCGAACAAATTGTCTTAATAGAAGTTCTACTTAAGCCTAGGCCCCGAGCTGATGGAGGCACTGCCCTTACAACTTGGGGAGAATTGGATGAGGCCTCTACTCGAGTTCCATAGAGGTGGGATCCTTCCCTTAGATCCTAAAAAGGCCCAAAAGATCCGAACCAGAGCTGAGCGGAACACCCTCATCGAGGGAGTCTTGTACAAACTCTCCTACACCCAAGTAGATGGCAGACCCTACTTGAGGTGTCTCTCCCCCGACGAAGCCCAGTATGCTTTGAAGGAAGTACATGAAGGGATGTGTGGCGCTCACTTGGGAGCAAGGTCCCTCGCCTGCAAAATCTTGAACTATGGATATTTTTGGCCTACTCTCATTCGCAATGCCGAACAGCACGTTCGTTAATGCGGCCCTTACCAAAAATTCTCAACAATTCGCCATCTACCGCAAGCTCAGCTCTCCTCTTTATCCAGTCCAACCCCTTTTGCAATGTGGGGAATGGACTTGCTTGGGCCGTTCCCTCCAGCACCGGGCCAGCTAAAGTTCCTTGTTGTGGCGATCGACTATTTCTCTACGTGGATCGAAGTCGGGCCCCTAGCAACGATCATGAAGAATAGAGTGTAGCGCTTCTTTTGGAAGAACGTTGTCTGCAGATTCGGCGTGCCCCGAATCTTGATAACGGCCAACGGAACTCAGTTTACGAGGAAAGCCTTCCGCGCTTTTTCTGCGGACTTTGGCATTCAGTAACGATTCTCCTCGGTCTCCCACCCCCAGTCCAGCGGTTAGGCAGAGAACGCCAATCGGCAAATTCTCTCCGACCTGAAAAATAGACTGAGTAGGTCGGCTAAGGGGTTATGGGACAGCTCCCCAATGTGCTCTGGAGATACCGCACAATGAAGAGGACCCCCATGGGAGAATTGCCCTTCAAACTCATGTACGGCTCCGAAGCCGTTATCCCCTTGGAGGTGGGTCTACCGTCCCCCCCCCGCTTGATTGCTTACAACGAAGAGCAAAACGCGAACGAGCTTCGCAGAAATTTGGACCTCATCGATGAGATCCGTGAGAGATCCTCCATTCGTCAAGAAATCTATCGGCGAAGGATCGAGCAATCCTACAACAGGAGAGTCCGCCCTACCATTCTCAAAGAAGGAGATCTGGTGCTCAAGAAGCTGTTTATTTCTTTCCGCAGTAAGAAAGTCAAATTGTCACCCAATTGGGAAAGACCATATAGGATCTCCAAAGTTGTCCGCCCGGGTACTTATCAACTTGAAGATTTGGGGGACAAGAGAGTGCCGAGGACATGGAACGCATAGCACTTGTTGAAGTACCAAGAGGGTGTTTAAACACCGCTCCAAGCAACTTCTCCAAGAATGTTCTCCTTAAAGCATGTTGAAGTTTGTTTCTTTTTCTTTGTTAAGTGTAATAATGGCTCGCAACTTAGAAGCAGCTGCTTAGTTGTTTTCAATAAAAGTGATCTTACCCCCTGGATATTCTCTATTCCAAGCATTCTGGTCGTACTACTTTTGGGTTTACAAAAAAAAAAAACTAATTAAACAACAAGTTCGGAGTCCAACACTTGATTCGATGCAACTTTTGCTACTTGTGAACGAGCGAGTACAAAGTAGTTCACCATTCGGAATTGCTCCTACAACTGTTGATACTCTTTGAACAACAAGTTCGGAGTCCAACATTTGGTTTGATGCAACTTTTGCTACTTGCGAACGAGCGAGTAAAAAGTAGCTCACCATTCGGAATTGCTCCTACAAGTGTTGATACTCTTTAAACAATAAGTTCGGAGTCCAACACTTGGTTCAATGCAACTTTTGCTACTTGCGAACGAGCGAGTACAAAGTAGCTCACCATTCGGAATTGTTCCTACAACTATTGAAACTCTTTAAACAACAAGTTCAGAGTCCAACACTTGGTTCGATGCAACTTTTGCTACTTGTGAATGAGCGAGTACAAAGTAGCTCACCATTCGGAATTGCTCCTACAATTGTTGATACTCTCCTAACGACAAGTTCGGAGTTCAACACTTGGTTCGATGCCACTTTAGCTACTCGCAAACAAGCAAGTACAAAGTAGCTCGCCTTTCGGAATTGCCCCCACAACTGTCGATACTCTTGCGAACATCAGCAAAAGACAAATTCTCACAAAGTTCAAAAAAAAAAGAACATATTATTTCTTCAAAATTTGAGATACAAGTCTAACTATAGACCAACAACTCATACAAGGAATTACAAGACTACAAAATTTCACCCTAGCCCCTTCGAGGAGAGGGATGCTCCTATTAAGTGATACTCGGGGATAGCAAGCGCCGTGGTGCTCTCGCCTCGCTCCCGTAGAAGTCTCTAGGCCGGCGAGACGAGTCACATCACCAGAGCCCAAGAGTCTCATTGTCGCCCCAACTGATGCCCCGCTAGATGATCCAGCCACTCCGCTCTGTGCATCCCCAAGGTTCCGCAAGGGGAGGGGGGGGGGGGGGGGGGGGGGGTGGGGAACGAAGCACCAAATCATGCAATCACCTCCCTTGGGCATACTTACTCCGAGGGCATGATGTGCTCCTAACATTGCTCCCCTCGGATAGTCGCCGCAGACGAAGATTTTCCGTCTTTAGCTCGACAATCCGCTCTTTAAGCAAGTCATATATTACTCTAATCTTTAGGCGAGGCAGTAGGCTCGAACAAGCCCCCGTGTGAGACATCAAAGAGAGTCCTTCGGAGATAAGCCGCCTCCAGACTTTTCTCGAGCACCACGTTCTTCAATCCGTCTCTCTCAGACCTTGCCTCAAATAGAGTGTGACGAAGAAACTTAAGCCAGAGACCCTGGTTGACCTCCATCGAAGGACAAGACTCCTCATCCTCGGGAGGCACTTCGTGAAGCCACTCTTCGAGGCGCCTCATTTCGATGTCTCGGCGAGCTAAGGTCAGCCTTAAATGGCCTAACTCTCGCTCTGCTTTATAAAGCAACTCCCGGGAATGAGAAAGGCCTAACTTCGTAACGCCGAGCCGATGACGGAGAACGGACGAATCGCCACCCTGAGTGAACCAATCGAAAAGAGAAAACAAAAGTCAAATGCTCGAAGTGTAAGAGGAACTACAAGATAGTTCTAATCTTCTTTGGGCCATACGTCTAAACATTAAGTGCAAGAAACTTCATTTCATTAACAAAAAGGGTACAAAAGCGGTGGCCAGTCCGCTATAAGGCAGTACAAAAACAAAACATGAAAAATCAAAGACGAAGAACGAGGAGACTCAGAGTCAAGGAGCCACCTTGGGGGCTGCTCCACAATCGCACTCGGCACCTCCACGATCGCCGTCTACAGATTCGCCACCACTACATCTCCTTCATCTTCTTCTTCCCCCTCTTCTTCTTCTTCTCCTTTTCCTTCGGCTTCTGCTGCTGCCACCAACTCCTCGCCTTCGATGGGGGAATAAAAGCTATACCCCGAGCTGTCAAAGCCGGGGATGCGAGCCTCTACGTGCTTGAGAGCTTGGGCATAGGAATGCTCCATATTTGTGCGCATGTGTGCCTCCGCCTCAGCCTGGATCACCTCTGCAGCCGCAGCCACCGCTGCCTCCCCCTCCATCTGCATTTCCTCGGAAGCCTTCATGGCCTTCTCCTTCTCCTGCTCAACCTTTGCCTTCTCCTCGTTCGCTCTCGCCGCTTCCATAGCGGTACGCTCGTTCGCCTTAGCTAAGGCCACCTCGAGAAGGCCGATCTGAGCAGCTCAAGACTCCGAGAGATTCTGCTCCGCCTCGTACAACTTCATGGCCTTGGCTTTCTCGGCCCGATCCTTGTCGCACGTCACCTTGAGATCTTTCTCCTGCTCGTTGAACTGCTCTAGGAGGTGGTTAAAGTGGCACGTGATCTAAAAGTTGAAAGTAGAGAAGACTTGATTGTCGAACATAACAAACTTTGAAATTCTGAAGGACTAACAAAGACACTTACTGACATCGTAGCCCTGGCGATCTCAAGTGCATCGTCACCCACAGTCCCTGCCTTCAAAGCCGCTCGATCTTTCGGGGTCAGCAGGTGACGTAGAGCCTGCATGCTCATAGCGGCATCTCCGAGGAAGCCACCATGCTTCATCACCCGCCAGTCAGTGACGAAGAGCTTCTTGTGCTCCTCGGTGAGAATAGCTTCCGCCTCGACGGTAAGAGGTGGTGCTTCAAGCACTAGTGCAGCTCCGATGGAGAAGGCCTCGGCAGAAGGGTTGGAAGGTGTGTTCTGGGGAAGGACTGCATGAGGAGCAGACGAAGAAGAGGATGTCAAGTCCACCATTAGGGCCACTGCTGATGGTGCCTTAGTAGCTCGGCCGGACGGGGGTCCCGTCGTCGTCCTCTTCCTCTTCTTGTTGTCGGAGCCCTTTCGAGGACCCCCGCTCCGCTTAAGCAGCATGGCTCGGAAGTCCATACCTGGGGCCTCTGAGAAAATGAACGAAAAAGGAGTTAGTACGAGAAGAAAGCAAAATTGGGAATAAAAGATGGAAAAATAAACGAAGCATACTAGGGTCGATCGGACTGAGACCCCCACTAAAGAGAACCCCCTTGGTTATATCCTTCTAACTCAGGGTCAGACGGCTGAGGAGCTTCGACATGACCTCACCTTCCTCCAGAGACAACACCGGTTCGGCCTTCGCCCACCTCGGAACATCTTCCCTCCACCGCGTCGGGAAACCCTACGGTTGGGGTCCTCTGATCAGAAAATACTTCTCTTTCCAATGCTTAATGGAGTCCGGATTCTCGATCAGTTTGATGCCTTGCCACGGTGATAATTAATACCGGTACTCCATCTTGCTCATACGGTTGATCCGATATAGACTGCGGAGCATGACGAGCCGAGGCTCCACCCCTACCGCCTGACATTGGAGGATAAAGCCGATGACATGCTGCCACATGTTCGGCATGTATTAAACCTGACTCAGTCCGTACCACTGCAGCACAATGGTCACGAAGGGTGGTAAGGGCAGTTGAAGGCCGGCATTGAGCGCATCATACGGGAAGACGCATGTGTCAGGCGAGGTCGCCGAACACGCTCGGAATCCTGGGCCAGGGAGAAGCAGGATATACTCTTTCGGCATCATGAACCCCTTCCTAATACGCTGAAGATCCCCCTCAGTCACAACCGAGGGGATGTCATCAACCTCAGAATGCTCCCTCGGTTTATTCTCCTCATATGAGGCCGACCTCCCGTATACCACCTTGGTTAGAAGGTCGTCGAAGTAATCCCTCACCTTCCCAAGGCTTGATAGCGTGGACGGCAGTTTGCCTAACTCACCCGCTCTCTTCACGCCCTCCACTATCGTCTCCACAATCACCGACCCTGATGCTTTCTTCCCCTTGTCCACCACCGATGAGACTATTAATGGTCGATCACTCTCTTGGTCCGAGGTGGAGGTCTCACTCCCCGAAGACTCTCTAGACATCTTGAAAATATATAAAATAAAGTATATATTTACCTTGACATGACAGCTGCGGTCGGAATAGTTCGCCGGAGAATTGAGTGCTTGGCCGCAACCGCTAGCAGAGCCACCCAAGAGCAAAAATAGAATCTAAGAGTGAAAAGTGAAGAATGGGATAGTGATGAGGGGGATAGAAGTCTTATAGTAAAAAAGGGGAGTTACATGGGCTTCCGAGCATTTTGGGCCCCCACGAAAGCTCATTAGAAGGCTAAACAACAGAATCTGTAAGGGCGGAAGCGCGATGCGGCGTGTTGACCAGTCAGACCGCCTCACAATTCGTGCCAGATCTTCATCAGGCGGTTCAGAAAATGCCACGTACTCCGGATCTACAATCCGAGGTACTGAGCTATCGAGCTGCGAAGTGGCAAAAACTACCGCCTCATAATTCGTGCCAGATCTTCATCAAGCGGCTCAGATCATGCCACGTACTCCGGATCTGAAATCCGAGCTACCAAGCTACCGAGCTGCGAATAGGCGAAAAATACCGCCTCACGATTTGTGCCAGACCCTCATCAAGCGACTCAGATCATGCCACGTACTTCAGATCTGAAATCCGAGCTACCGAGCTACCGAGCTGCGAATTAGCGAAAACTACCACCTTACGATTCGTGCCAGATCCTCATCAGGCAGCTCAGATCATGCCACGTACTTCGGATCTGAAATCCGAGCTACCGAGCTGCGAATTGGCAAAAACTACCGCCTCACGATTCGTGCCAGATCCTCATCAGGCGGCTCAGATCATGCCACGTACTTCAGATCTGAAATCCGAGCTACCGAGCTACCGAGCTGCGTATTGGCGAAAACTACCACCTCACGATTCGTGCCAGTTCCTCATCAAGCAGCTCAGATCATGCCACGTGCTTTAGATCTGAAATCCGAGCAACCGAGCTACCGAGCTGCGAATTGGCGAAAACTACCGCCTCACGATTCATGCCAGATCCTCATCAAGTGGCTCAGATCATGCCACATACTCCGAATCTGAAATCTGAGCTACCAAGCTACCGAGCTGCGAATTGGCAAAAACTACCGCCTCACGATTCGTGCCAGATCCTCATCAAGCGGCTCAGATCATGCCATGTACTTCGAATATGAAATCCGAGCTACCGAGCCACCGAACTGCGAATTGGCGAAAACTACCGACCCATGATTCGTGCCAGATCCTCATCAGGCGGCTCAGATCATGCCACGTACTTCAGATCTGAAATCCGAGCTACCGAGCTACCGAGCTGTGAATTGGCGAAAACTACCACCTCACGATTCATGCCAAATCCTTATCAAGCAGCTCAGATCATGCCCCATACTTCGGATCTGAAATCCGAGCTACCGAGCCACCGAACTGCGAATTGGCAAAAACTACCGCCTCATGATTCGCGCCAGATCCTCATCAAGTGGATCAGATCATGCCACATACTTCGGATCTGAAATCCGAGCTACCGAGCCACCGAGCTGCGAATTGGCAAAAACTATCGCCTCACGATTCGCGCCAGATCCTCATCAGGCGGTTCAGATCATGCCATGTACTTCGAATCTGAAATCTGAGCTATCGTGCTGCAAATTAGCGAAAACTACCGCCTCACGATTCGCTCCTGATCCTCATTAAGCAGCTCAGATCATGCCACGTAGCTCGGATCTGAAATCCGAGCTACGAATTGGTTCAAACTACCACCTCGTGATTCGTGCATGATCGTGATCGACCATCCAGATCGTGCCACGTAGCTCGAATCTGAAATCCAACCTATCGAGCTACCGAGCTACGAATTGGCACAAACTAATGCCTTGTGATTCGTGCCTGATCGTGATCGACCATCCAGATCGTGCCACATAGCTCGGATCTGAAATCCGAGCTACCGAGCTGCTAACGGGGGAAAGCTCTTACCTCCCGATGCTCGCTCCAGATCCGACCACCCAGATCACGCCACATCAGCGAAGCACCAATCCGCCTTCAAATCATTTGGAAATTCGTGCCAGCAAAAAGATGGACGTCCCAGATCGCGCCACATCATAATTCCCCCGGATTAATCCTTTTATTTTAATTATAGTTCGAATTAATTATTTCAAAATTGCAAAAAATGATTAAAAATTCAAGAAAATTAATTAAAAATTCTAAAAAATAACTATAAATTTAGGAAAATATTTTTGAGCCCCTGGATAAATAATTATTAATTATAACGGTTAATTAATAATTTTTGAAAATAGATTATTGATTTGCAAAATTGAATAAATAAATTTGAAAAATAATTTTAAAATTAGGAAAAAATCAGGAAAGTTCAAAAAAGTTGCAAAATCACTATGGACACTCCTCTAACTCAGATTGGCACCGTTACACCTCGAGCAAGATCCAAAACCCCCTTTAAGAACTCCAATAAAGTCTTGTACGCCATTGAAACAGTAAAACTACTCCCAAAAGGCTGCAAAACACAGTCTTTAGAAGTGGGGGGCTCGTGATATGGCTAAAAAAGGGACTAAATTGGGACCGTTCAAATCGGGCACGAATCTTAAAGCTCTCAGGGGTAAAACAGTAATTTCGCCTACAAACCGGTCCGAAATGAGAATTGGGTCTCTTCTTCAATGCCCAATAACCCATAGACGGATCTATCCTATTGGATATGGGCATCAACCCATTACAAACCAGTTCAGAATGATAAAGAAGAATTCAGATTCATAATTATCCATAAGAGGTGGTTTTAACCACTTCTTATCTATCAACATCGGGAAGTAGAGATTTGTCCTTATCTCGAAACGGATCCCTACGACGACTATAAATACCCCTCCCCCCCATCGTAACAAGGTAATGAATCTTTTCCTACCTAAAGCTCTTTCTTAAACTTGGAGATTACTGACAAGAGCGTCGGAGGGTTCGTCATCGGGATCCATCCCAGTGTATCGAACTTCGTGTAGGTTCGCGGCAGCGGCAAGGAACAAGTTAACACATAGGTGGAGTCAACAGGTTCACTCTACTGTTTTCCTCAAAGAACTCACAAATTCATCTGTTTGCTCCAACACCAGAAATCAACAACAACATTTATCAAAACCCTTTCCCCTCATAAAGCAATCAAACTTTAAGCACCATTGCCGGGGTTCTTGTTTGAGCCCATAAAGATTATTCTTTAGTCGACATATGATGTATTCTTTCCCTTTAGCTTCAAAACCTGTGGGTTGTCTCATGTACAACTCTTCTTCAACATCATCATGGAGAAATACTGCTTTCACATCCAACTGCTCTAAGTATAAGTCTTCAACTGCCACAATACTAAGCAGAATCCTAATTAAATCCATCTTCATAACTGGTGCAAATATCTCACTATAATCAACACCTTCTCTTTGAGAGAACAATTTCACGACAAGCCTCGTCTTATACCTATTACTGCCATCTGCCTCATCTTTGACTCTGAAAATCTATTTGTTCATAAGAGTGTGTTTCTCTGCAGGTAACTTGGTCAATTCCCAAGTCTGGTTCTGTTCTAAGGAATTCATCTAAGCTCTCATGGTTAACTCCCACTGAATTTGAGCCTCATCCATCAAATCCTCCTCATGAGACTCTCCTAAATCCGTGTACAAAACATGCTAGTGAACAACACTAGCTGATGGATCAAATATCTTGGTTTGCCATCTTTATTGTGTCGATCTCCTCAATATGGGTAGCGGTTCACCGATCGATTCAGGTTCCCTGAACTGCTATGGTTGTACCTGTTCGTCTTGGATAACCTGCTTATTCCCAATAGGCTCATCATGAGCTTCCTATGCTATCTGTGGTACCTGTACCTGCTGTTGCACTGTAGGCTCCCCACCACCGGGGCCGTCTTCAGAATCAGAATCTGAATCTAAGTCTAAACCAAAATCTGATTCTGAACTAGTTGTACTGTCTTGATCTATGTGTTTGTCATTGAATAGGACCTCTTCATTGAACACTACACTCCTACTGCAAATGACCTTGTTGTCCACAAAATTCCAAAGTCTGTAACCAAACTCATCGCCGCTGTAGCCAATGAACACACATTTTCTGGACTCAGAATCCAGTTTCTTTCTTTCTTTCATTCCTGTTAATTCGTGAACATGCAATACAACAAAAAAAAAATAAATGTGAATAATTGACAGTTTTACCTAACCATAGTTCTTACGGAATGACCCCATTAAAGGGCATTAGACACGCAATGGTTAATCAAGTACACTGCTGTATCCACCGTAGCAGCCTAGAGTTGGACCGGAAAACCTGCATGAAGTCTTATGCATCTCGCCCTTTCAAGTATCGTGTGGTACATTCTTTTTGCTACATCATTCTCATGTGGAGTCCTAGGATATGTCCTAATTTTTTGGATACCTTCCTTTGCCAGATAGTCAACAAACTCTTTACCGGTGTACTCACCACCATTGTCTAATTTTAATGCTTTCACTTTGCAACCCGTCTCATTCTCAACCCTGATCTTTCAAGCTTTGAATGCCTCAAACACTTCTGATTTCTCGCGAATTGCATGAACCCAAACTTTTCTTGTAGCATCGTTGATGAATGCGACGAAGTCTTCTTACCACCATAAAGGAATTCCTAAGCCGAACCCCACATATATGTATGTACCAACTTTAGCTTCCTAAGCTTCTTCTTATGCCAACTCAACTGAAAGTTAACTTTCTTTTGTTTGCTGATCATGCAGTTCTCACAAAAATTCATCTCAACCTACTTAAGCCCCGACCAAAGATCCCTAGAACAAAGCTGTTTGACACCCTTTTTACCAAGGTACCCCAACCTGACATGCCATTGAATTGAAGAAGAACTACCTGCTGATGCTGTAGCAATGATATTACCTGAATCACCTCATCTGAGTAAGTACAATGTGTCACCACACTTTCTTTTTGCCACCAACCTGGCACCTGTAGTCATCTTCCATTCTCCATGTCCAAAAGTTGTTATGGATCCTTCTTTGTCTAGTTAACTAATCAAGATCAAATTCTTCCTCAAGTTCGGAATGTGTCTTGTGTCATTCAAAACTAATTGCCCGCCATTGTGAGCCTTCACTCTCACTGTGTCTTTACTGACAATTGGACATATTTGCCCACTGTTAACTGAAATTGCACCAAAACCACATGTTCTGTAATCCTAAAAAATATCCCTCATGGGTGTACAATGATAAGAAGCACCTAAGTCTATACACCAATCATCTTGCATAATATCAAATCTAGCAGATAAACACAATTCATCTAAACGAGTTTCGATACTTACCACATTGGCTACCTGTGACCCTGCTTGCGCTTTTTTATACTCCTCGCATTAGTCTCTCATGTGTCCCGACTTCGTGCAATTCCAACACTCATCTTTATGACACTCATCTTTATGATGTCCTACTCTTGAATTAGACCTTTGATTCCTGCTTTGTGACTTCCCTCTGTTGTTACTTCTACCATAGTTATCAACAGATAGCGTGGTGTTACTAGGATATGACGCCAAAGATTCTCCAAGTCTCTTCCGTCTTGCATCCTCATTTATGATACAGCTTATAACATCCTTCAAAGTTGTTGCATTGGTCATGGCGCTTGTAACGATCTGCTCTACTATGTCGTAACTATTGGGAAGACTGGATAGCAACAACAATGATTGTGCCCTTTCCTCAAACTTCAAATCCAATGATTCCATCTGATTGAAAACCATACAGAAATTGTTGATGTGCTCTTGCACCAAACCCCTTTCTTGACACTGATGTTGACCAATTTCTTTAGGTGAAGAATCTGGTTCGCTGCATTCGATTTTTTAAATATATCTGTCAATATCTCCATTGCCTCCTTTGCAGTCTTTTCCTTCTCAATGTGAAATAGCGACTTCCTATTCAGCGACAGCTGAATCTTTCCAAGTGCTTTCTGATCTAATCTATTCCAAGCCGCCTGTGCAACCGGATCTACCTCCACCTAAGGGTGGTAATCGGGTCGATCGGGCGGAGTTGGGTCGAACCCATGCGGGTTGAACCCAAGACAGGGCAGGTTCGGGTCGGGTCGGGTCGGGTCGAGTTCTTAACCAGGCCAGGCCGGGCCGAGTTCGAAAATGGTAATGTCGACCCGCAAACCCGAATGGGTTTTGAACCCGTTATGGGTCGATCCCGGTCGTGGGTTGGCCCAGTTGAGCGTTTGTGGTTTTTTTAAAAAAAAATTTCAACTAAAAATAATAATAATAAAAATAAGAATAATAAGAATAGGAATAATATATATATATATATATATATATATATATATATATATATATATAGTAATGTTCCGCTGTGCACTAGGCCTCCGTTTTCACTGGCCTTTCCACCTTCGTATCGACGATCCAAACCATTTACATTGATCTACACATCTAAATTAATCTAAAAATGTAAAATCAAATCAGTTGAAATTTATTTGCCCATCCATTGAAGTGTTACAAAATTGTATGGGTGAAAATCGTTGTTTTTTATAGTCACATGATGGATGAGCAAATGAATTTCAAATAATTTGATTTTACATACCCAAACAGTGCGTTCTTCAGTTCCGCCTTTCAGGCTAGTCAAATACATCAAAATAATCAAAAGAAGCTCAATGGCTCCTTTACGTAATTCTTCCGAATTTTGAATTGTACTCAAAATCCTCTGTTTTCGATCATCTAATAAATCATTTTATGAAAGTAGATTATCTTACCATTCATTTGACAATTTTCATGATCTCTTTCCTAACCAAATGTGTAGATTAATGTGAACGATTCGGATCGTCGATACGAAAGCTGGAAGGCCGAGTGCACAACGGAACACACACACACACACACACACACATACACACACACACACACACACATATATTAATAAGAGTCAAAGAGTGAAAGTGTGAAAGAATATTCTATATATTATTCATTTTCACTTCTATGGTTTTTTTTATAAACTTTTTACATACAATTTGCTAGCTAGATGTTGTTGGTCTTCAATTTGTTATTGTTATTGTTGTTCTTCGGGTGAGTTGCTTCCAGCTATTGACGTATCGACCCCGATTCCTTGAGTCATATCTTCAGCCTTCATCCAATATTCCGTGCACACGAGTATCTCCATCGATTGGGGTTTCAAACGATTCCTCTGTTAGAACTCTGCCACTTGGAGAAAATGTACTTTATGAAACAAATGTAGAGACAGAAGGAGTTATTAGATCTTTAGTCATATGTTTAAGAATATTTTAAACATGTTCATGTTCTTTCCACCATTGTAGCATATCAATCTTAGCACTAAAACTCTGACTATCTTGTTGATTACACCAATTTAATTCGTTAGGTTGATTAGTCCAAGTTTTTTCATTGAATTTGAGCAAGTAAATTAAAAGTGGCATCGTCTAATTTATTCTTACCCTTATCTCTAGAAATAGTAGTAGAAGAAATAACTATACTAGAATTACTACTAGATGCAAAAGTTCTATCATAATAATTATACAAGTTGTTCAATGTCGTTTCAAAGACAGCTAAAAATGTGTTACAATCAATTTCAGATTCATCTCCAAGTAAAGTAAAATACATTTTAATCAAACTCTTCGTACCTGCTAATTTGATACGAGGATCCATAACAATAGCAAGTAGATACAACAAAGGAGGAGGTCTAAAATACTTCAAAATTTTAATGTATGAGGGTTTGACAATATAACCAATGTAAATGTCATCATTCATTTCTTGAAAAGTTTGCATCATAGTTGATATGGCTAAAAATGGGATTAAATCGGGACCGTTCAAATCGGACACGAATCTTAAAGCTCAGGGGTAAAACCGTAATTTTACCTACTAACGGGTCTGAAATGGGAACTGGATCTTTATTCAAAGTCCAATAACCCATAAATGGATCCATCTCAACTGGGTGCGGGTTTCAAACCGCAGCGAACCCAGTCCAGCATGGTAGAATTAGGGTTTCTGATTAATTCTAATCAACAGCCCTTATTCGTATCTATCCTTTCACTGGGAATTATGGATTACATTCCTAATATGTTCTAGGGATTACATTCCTAATATGATCCCAAAGGCGACTATAAATACCCCCCATCCACCATCATTAAGAGGTAATCAATACTTTTCCAGTTTTAAGTTCTTGCTTAATCATTCAGATTACTGACAAGAGCGTCGGAGGGTGCGTCGCCGGGATCCATCCCGGTGTCTCGCACTTTTTGCAGGTTCGTAGCAGTGGCAAGAGACCAAGTCAACACATTGGTGAAGGTCAACAGGTTTGCTTTATCGTTTTCTCCAAGAATCCACAAATTCTATCTGTTTGCTTCCACACCAAAATTAGCAGCAACAGATTGGCGCCGTCTGTGGGAAACGAAAAAGCAGCCTGACCTAACTTCATCAACGATACTAGTTTCAAGTCATGCATCCAAAATAGAAGGGGAAGGCAGCGGTCTCCAACCGAAGAACCACTTCTCTTCCTCCTCTCCCTCCTCCGGTTCAAGGTGCTCCTACTCAACAGGCCCTTCCAGGATCTCGGGGGGCTGTCCAGGGGGGCTCCCGTCAGAGTCGTCCGAAGCAACATCCTCCTCATGACCAAATCGCGGGTCCCAATCCTTCAGTTGAATCTATGGCTTCTCAAAGCCCTCCCGAGCGGGATCTTCGTCAAGTGATTGCCAACCGTCAAAAGGGGGTCGACCTCAGAACTCGCCTGAATGGATGGCGAGCCCTTGGTGGGGTCCATCAACCTGAGCACCCAGGGGCCTCAAGAATTCGGACCCCCCGCCGACCGAGGACTAGAAGATCCCCTCTCCCGAGGAGGCAAAGAGAGTTCCCTCAGCGTCATCGGCGGAGAACTCATTCTCCAGTAAGCCGAGCCACACATAGGGACCGCCAAACTAGAAAGGCACCAGTCACAAGGGCAGATCTTCAAGACTTCCAAGCGACAGTCTTAAGGGCCCTCAATATCGCCCCAAAGAACGACCAGAGGCCACCTACTCATGAGCCAGCTAGGAGCCACCGCCTTCACACTCTCAGTCCTCGTCCTTCTCCAAGCTACCATCGCCGCAGCCCCAGTCCATCCTCGTACGAAGATGAGTCCTGGGGCTCGGCAAGATATGATCAAAGAGAAGACTCGGTCTACCGTCGTCTCCACGAGATGGAGAGGCGCCTCAGCCGAATTGACAAGGAAGAAGAGCAACGGGTGATAAACCTCTGCCCGAGCAGACCTCCATTCTCCTGCACCATCATGGAGGCCCCCATCCCAGAAAACTTCAAGCCGCCTCACTTCGAGACGTATACCAGGGAGTTGGACCCCGCAGATCACATAGAGAGTTTCAAAATTCTCATGATGATCCACCATACTTCAGACGCCCTCCTCTGCAAGATCTTCCCTGCCACGCTGAAGGAGCCTGCGCGAGAATGGTACTCTCGACTTGCCCCGACCTCCATCTTCTCATTCAATTAGTTCGAAGGGATCTTCCTTACTCATTTCGTGAGAAGCCGCAGGGCCGAGAAAACAAGTGTATCTCTGTTGACCCTCAACCAAGAAAAGGGTGAACTAAGGGATTATGTTCGACACTTTACCGCCGAAGCCCGGTCCATTCCCTCCCTCAACCAGTCAGTAGCCTCTGCCGCATTCAAGCGCAACGTCACTAATGCCAACCTCAGGGCATCCCTTGCTAAGAAGCCTCCTCGGGACTTCTCAGAGCTCCTACTTAGGGTGGAGAAGTACATACGGACGGAAGAGGCTCTCAACCCCCTTGCTCTTGAGGAGACATGTTCCGGGAACAAACGGAAGAGTACGAGCGAAGAGGGGTCCCAAAAATTTTAGAAGGACAGTAATGGCCAGCGCCGCCCGACTCCACGTTTTGAGAAGTTCACCGCCCTAATTGCTAATATATCATAAGTTCTTATGGAGGTGGACAAGGAAGGACTACTCCGCGCTCTCCCTAGAATGAATACCCCTGATAAGAAGAGGAACAAGGATAAGTGGTGCCGCTTTCACAGGGACCACAGCCACGACACAGATAATTGTCGGGCTCTCAAGGAGGAGATCGAAGAACTCATACAGCGGGGGCACCTGACCAAGTTCGTCCAAAAAGAGGGGGCCGAGCTTCCCCCCTGAGGAGCCAACAAACGAACATAAAGGCCCGCCGAGCTTCAAGACTTGGCTCCTCCCAAGACGTCTTTACCTCATCGTAGAAGTAGGATCTTGATTTTCAATAAGGCCGATGCTTGTAACCCGGCCAATAGCATGTAATAATGGCTCGCCCTGTTGAAGCAGCCACTTAGTTTATCTCAATAAAACTTTGCATTTTATCATTGAAAATTATTGCTCTTGCCTCTTCTCTATCTCTTCAAGTCACATCTACGACTCGTTAAATGGTGAGTTCGGAGTCCAGCTTCTTCTACATGGCTGCTCCCGCAACTCACTAAGCTCTAACAACGAGTTCAGAGTCCAATACTTGGCTCGATTCCGCTTCAAATAACTTGCTCTTCAGCAAGTTAGAAGTGGTTCACCATTCGGAATTACTCCTACACCTCGTTAGCCCTCTCTTAAACGACGAGTTCGGAGTCCAACACTTGGCTCGATTCTGCTTCAAATAACTTGTCCTTCAGCAAGTTAGAAGTGGTTCGCCATTCGGAAATGCTCCCACAACCGTTGATACTCTCTTAAAACGTCGAGTACGGAGTTCAACACTTGGCTCGATTCCGCTTCAAATAACTTGCTCTTCAGTAAGTTAGAAGTGGTTTGCCATTCGGAACTGCTCCCACAACCGTTGATACTTTCTTAAACGACGAGTTCGGAGTCCAACACTTGGCTCGATTCCGCTTCGGATAACTTGCTCTTAAGCGAGTTAGAAGTGGTTCGCCATTCGGAACTGCTCCTACAACCGTTGATTCTCTCACTTAAACAGCGAGTTCGGAGCTGAAGCTCTCCCCTAGAGTTGCTCCTCAAACTCGTCTCCCAAATGGCTCTATCTCAGAGCCGAGCTCTTCACTCCGCTCGCCTCCAAAGCGGACATCGTCTCAACGAGTTCGGAGCACAGCTCTCCCCTAGAGTTTCCCCTCAAACTCGTCTCCCAAATGGCTCTCCTAGAGCTAAGCCCTTCACTCTGCTCACCTCCAAGGCGGATCTCTTCTTAACGAGTTCGGAGCACAACTCTCTCCTAGAGTTCCTCCTCACGCTCGTCTCCCAGATGGCTTTCTCCTAGAGCCGAGTTCTTCACTCCGCTCGCCTCCAAAGTGGACCTCCTCTCAACAAGTTCGGAGCACAACTCTCTCCTAGAGTTCCTCCTCACACTTGTCTCACAAATGGCTCTTTCCTAGAGCCGAGCTCTTCACTCCGCTCGCCTCCAAGGCGAACCTCTTCTCAACGAGTTCGGAGCACAACTCTCTCCTAGAGTTCCTCCTCACACTCGTCTCCCAGATGGCTCTCTCCTAGAGCCGAGCTCTTCGCTCTGCTCGTCTCCAAAGCGGGCCTCTTCTAAGCGAGTTCGGAGCTCAAAACTCTCCCATAGAGTTGCTCCTTGCACTTACATCAAAGAATGGGTATTCCCATGGCTCTTACGAGGATCTTCCTAGCACCTCTTCTCCACCCCTAGGAGTGGAGCTCCTCTTCAAAAATCTCCAAAACCAAACAGCACATCACCAAGCTTCGGAGCTCTTCACCTCTCCCATATGCCGACCCCCTTTCTCGTCGAGCTCCGACCCCTCCTCCGTCGTCGAGCTCACCTCAATGAGCTCCGCCATGGCCGAGCTCCACTACGCCGAGCTACTGAGCTACTATGGGCAGAGGGCGAGCTACCGAATCACCGGGCCGAAGGGACGAGCTACCGACCTCCACATATGGAGAAAAATACCATCGATCCAGTTTCACCATCGAATTGTCTCAAAATTCGTGTCCGAATCTGATGAGCGGCTTAGATCGCGCCACGTCTCCACAAAACGACAAGATAACGTTTTCTTGAAATCTGAGCATCCTGTCTCGTGATTCGCGCCATGATCGTGATGAACCATCCAGATTGAGCCACGTAGCTCGGATCTGAAATCCGAGCTACCGAACTATCGAACTGCAAAGTGGCTAAAAATGCACCTCAAGATCCGTGCTCGGATCTGCCGAACAAGAAGCAGAGAAGAAGAAGAAAAAGAAAAGAAAAAGAAAAAGAAAAAAAGGGGCTACAGGGTCGGGTTCAGACCCGTTAAGAGATCCAAACCCGAACCCCATAACTGCTTCACCTCCTTCTTCTTCAGCCATTCTGGTGCCAAAAACCAAACAAAAACACTCAGAAATACCCTGCTTATCTTCAACCTAAGCTCGAACCCACCTCCGTGGTCAAACTCTGTTGCCGGAGCTCCGTAGCTCCTCCCGCCTTCACGACCTTCGAACCAAAACCCACACCGACGAGCTCCATCACCGAGCTCGACCCATCGTCTCCTTCGCGAGCTATACTCCACCTTCAAGCTCCGATGCTGAGCTCCCCCTTCGTCTCCTTCGCGAGCTCACCCCCAACACCGAGCTCATCTCCATTCAATATGCCGAAGCTCCATTCAATATGCCGAAGCATCGAGCTCCGACGTCCCACTTCGCCGAAGCTCCATTCCACTTCGCCGAAGCTCCATTCCCGTTGAGCTCCTTCTCCAAGCTCGAACCCACCTCCATGGCCCAGCTCGTCTCCCTCAACCGAGCTCCACTCACCATCGCTCCAAGAGCATCTCCGTCCCTCCTTCACGAGCTCGAGCTCTCCTCGTCTTCGAGCTCCGAGCGTAATGTCGAGCCGAACCCATCACGGTGCCGAGCTCCGACTTCAGTCTTCACTGAGCTTCAAGCTTAGCTCCTCCAACTTCAAGCTCCGCCGAGCTCCTCCACGGTGCGAGCTCCGACCGCAACCAAGCTCCGTCGAGCTCCCACCTTGAGCGAGCTCTGCCATGGCCAACGTCTCCATCGAGCTCTCCTCACTCGATGACCACCATCGAGCTCCGTCACCGAGCTCACAAAGCTCCAAAGCTCTGAACCCAACCTCCTTGCCAAGCTCACATGAGCAGCCGAAGCTCATCATCGAGCCCTTCCTCGGCGAACACCGTCGCCTCCAAAGCTCCGCTATCGAGGTCAAATGCCGAGCTCACAAAGCTCCGAAGCTCCGAACCCAACTTCTCGTCGAACTCCTCCATCAGCGAGCTCCGCCGAGCTCCACTCCCCTTCGTCGAGCTCCGAGGCGCCGAGCTCCACACCGCCAAACTCCGAGCTCCGTCACCGAGCTCGACCCATCTCTTTCCCGAGCTCCCTCCGCCGTCGAAGCTCTGAACCCCTCGCCATGCCGAGCTCCATCTCCGACGGCCACCTTCGAGCTCCAAGCTCCATCACCGAGCTCCTTCGTCGGAGCTTCCTTCAACGCTCCAGCCTCTTTCTTTATACGCCGAAGGAGAGACGGGGTCGAGTCAAAAACAAAAGGAAAACAAAAAAAAAAGTAGAAGGACGAAGAAGAAAGACGGAGGAGAAGAAGCAGAGGCGAAGAAGAGAAAGAAACGGAGTAGGAAAAAAAACAAAAAAAATCGCCACGTGGCAATGCCACGTGGCTTCATCTCGAAGTGGTCGGCGACAATTACCGAGGTGCCGAGCCGAAGGGACGAGGTACTGACCTCCACATATGGAGAAAAATTCTGCCGACCTATACAAGTCGTCCGATCTTCTCAAAATTCGCGTCACGATACGATCGACGCTCAGAAACGTGCCACGTGTCCAGAACGTGATCTGTTTTGCGATGCGCGCACATCTAATCACGATCGACGCTCAGAAACGCGCCACGTGTCCAGAGCATGATCTGCTTTGCGATGCGCGCCATCTGATCACGATCGACGTCCAGAAATGCACCACGTGTCCAGGTAATATTTAATTTATTTATTTATTTATTTATTTATTTTAATTATTTAAAAAATCCGAAAAAATATTTAAAAATCGAAAAAAAATTAATTAAAAATTCTAAAAATAATTATTAATTCAGAAAATTATTTTAAAATTCTGAAAAATATAATTATTTAATTAGAATAATTAATTAATATTTTCGATAATTAATTATTTAATTCGGAAAATGGATAAAAAATTCAAAAAAAATGAGAAAAAATTCAAAAAATCTGGAAAAATCAAAAAAAAATCCAGAAAATTCTGAAAATATTTTTGGGCATTTTACAAGTCCAAAATAACACCGTTGCACCCCGAGCAAGATCCAACTCCCTTAAGAACACCGATAAAATTCCGTACGCCATTAGAACAACAAAACTACTCCTCGAAGACTGTAAAACTCAGTCTCCAGGAGTGGGGTGCTTGTGATATGGCTAAAAATGGGATTAAATTGGAGTCGTTCAAATCGGACACGAATCTTAAAGCTCAGGGGTAAAACAGTAATTTCACCTACTAACGGGTCTGAAATGGGAACTGGATCTTTATTCAAAGCCCAATAACCCATAAACGGATCCATCTCAACTGGGTGCGGGTTTCAACCCGCAGCGAGCCCAGTCCAGCAGGGTAGAATTAGGGTTTCTGATTAATTCTAATCAACAGCCCTGATTCGTATCTATCCTTTCACTGGGAATTAGGGATTACATTCCTAATCTATTTCTAGGGATTACATTCCTAATCTGATCCCAAAGGCAACTATAAATACCCCCCATCCACCATCATTAAGGGTAATCAATACTTTTCCAGTTTTAAGTTCTTGCTTAATCATTTAAATTACTGACAAGAGCGTCGGAGGGTGCGTCGTCGGGATCCATCCCGGTGTCTCGTACTTTTTGCAGGTTCGCAGCAGTGGCATGAGACCAAGTCAACACATTGGTGAAGGTCAACAGGTCAACAGGTTTGCTTTATCGTTTTCTCCAAGAATCCAAAAATTCTATCTGTTTGCTCCCACACCAAAATTAGCAGCAACAATAGTAATTAGTGAAATAAAAATACTACTAGAAGTATAATCATAAGATTTTAAAATTTTCAAAGTTACGGTTTTAAAATGTTTTAAAAGTCGTAACAAAGATTCGACATAATATCATGATTGTTTATTCATGTGAAAATTTTCCTTTTTTTTTTGCAAAACAAAAATCATTTATACACGCTTTATATTGAGTAACAACATTTAATAAATCAAAAGTAGAGTTTCATCGGTATTTAACATCCTTAGAAAATTTTCTAAAATGTAATTCTTAAGCTTACACCATTCTTTAAATTGTTGAAGCACAGGGCCACTTAAAGCGATAAAATGTACACAATTTCTAATGTTATTCGACTATTTTCAAAGCATCTTGAACACATAAATTTAAAATATGACATGTACATCTAACATGAAAATTTTCTAAACATGGAGGAGCTAATTGTGTTTTTAATGTATTAGTCGAAGTATTGTTGTTAGATGTATTATCAAAACTAATACAAAAAAATTTATCACGAATATGAAAGATATTACAAACATCTAAAATACGATGTGCAATTAATAAACCACTATGGGGATACGGCAAAGTGCAAGTGATATAATTCTCTTTTGAATCATCTAATCACTATCGATTCAATGACAAGTTATGCTCGTCATTGGAATATCATTACAACCTTTTCAACAATCTGAAGTTAACGATACTCTACAAGTTAAACTATACAAAATTGCAATTAAACCATATCTCATTTCGTTGTAAAGTTTAAAACAATCGGATTTGAGTGTATTTCTATGAATTCTTCTAATGTGGATTTAGTGTATTTGGTTAAATTCTTCTACAATCCTACTCTCGAAATAGGAAAAAGTTAACTCCTCCTTAATAACTAGTCGGGTCATTTCCCGTCGAACATTTTTGGGATCATATGGGTGGCTATCTACATGTCCGGTTCTAGGATGGATTTTTTATTAGCAGGGTTGGTCTTGTAATAGATCATGGAGTATATTTTAAATGTGTTATTTAATAGTATCCATTCCCTCACCCTTCCTCCATTTGTAACTCTTAGAATAAGTTTTACAAATCCCCTTCCTCCATTTGTAACTCTTAGAATAAGTTTTTACAAATCTTATGTCCTACATCCGGATTATCTTCTTCAGGGATATAGTCATAATATTTGTGTCAATCACTAATTTCTCCCCTAGTTTTTCTACTACTAGTGGGTTCGGTTTATTGTGTTTGTGTGTCAACATTATGCATTTCTTCTTCTATATCGTATGGAGGGACATCATGAGATCCTACCATAAGATTCAGTGTAAATTCAGACTCTATTTGTGGGACTATTGGAGGCCGACATGAAGTACCAGTGAAATCTTGTCCACTTTGGCTACGACCGCTACCTCGTGATATAGACATGACAATAATGTATGTGAATATAGTGTATGCGAAAAAATAACAATTTGTAGTGTTCTAATAATGTATGTGAAAAATAAAAAACAATCTAGGAGAGATGTGATAAAAAAAATAATAGGAGGGTTGAGAGAAAATGCAAAAAATCAACTAACAATTCGTAACAAAAAATTTGAACTACAAAAAAAATAAAGAGTTGAGAAGGTTATGAATTCTGATACCGTACTTCGAGAATAATCATATATATTAATGAACGAGAAAATAATAGTAGAAGTAGACGTAGTAGATTGAGAAGTGTAGTAGACATAGTTTCGTAGTCATATAAAGAGAGAGAGCTTCTTCGATGAGAGAGTTTGTAGTAGACAGAGTTGAGAATGTTGAATCGCCACAAATTAGATAATATTGAAATTGTTCACTTCTTTCTTGCTTACTTCTTTGTTGAAATTTTTTGATTGAATTGAGTAGTAGTATTAGAGAGAGTAAGAGAGTAAGGTGTGAAAAATATTAGGGGGGATTTAGGGGGGGTTTTATAGGCAAAAAACCCCCCCAAAAAGCACCCAATAAAAAAAAACAGCAAGAGAGTTGTGGCCAAACGGTTGAGCCACGGGTTGGTGGGCAGGTTTGACTTGATCAACGGGTCGACCCAAACCCGAACCGGGTCAAGGCGGATTGGGTCGAGGTGAGCGGGTCGCCTGTCGACTCGACCCAAGTTGCCACCCCTACCTCCGCCCCTTCTGGCTTCACGCCAAATAATGGATCATCAAGATCCTTCTGTCGAAGATACGCTATCATTTGGATCTTCCACATTGTGAAAAGTGTTCCATCGAACTCCTTGACTCTACTATTATCCCCCATCTCAATCAACGTTACCAACCGGTGCTCTGATATCACTTTGTTGAGTTCTAACTGTGGAATAACTTACCAACAAGATGTAAAACAATAGAATCAAAAGCAAGAAAACAAAAGCAACAAAAACAATCACACAAGAACACATAATATTTGTCTGAGGCTCACCCAATGCAATGACTACTTTCCCGCGCAGTGGCACTCTTGCGATTTTTACTAGAAATATGAATAATAAGTTTAAATCTCTCAATAACTCACCCCCAAAGTGTAGGGTTTCTCTCTATCTCCCTCTCTCTCTCTTTTATAGCTGATAGATCTCTCTTTTCTTTTCATATTACCCTAAAATCATACACAATACAATATGTGTGTGTGTGTGTGTGTGTGTGTGTGTGTGTGTGTGTGTGTGTGTGTTTTCACAAGATCTAATATCAGCCACTCATCAATCAACGCCGCGTCAGTCGACCGCAACTTTGGTTGGTCGGCCGTTCATGCCTCGACTGTACAGGGATCCAATAGAGAGTGAGTCGGTCGATTGCGCAATCGACTGGTCGTTCCTTCAGGCAGGGCCGGCCCTGAGTTCCCTGGGGCCCAAGTCGAAAGGCCCAAACAATATTTTTGGGGGCCCCTAATTACAATATATATTTTTTACGCGCAAAATACGTGTCTATATTTACAAGGGGAATACAATTTTGGGGGACCCTAAAGGTGCAAAAAAATCGGAGGCCTGAGGCGGCCGCCTCACCGACCTCAAGGTGGGGGTCAGCCCTGTCTTCAGGAGTACAGGGTTGAAACAGCGAACGGGACGGTCGACTGTGCTGTCGGTCAAGTGTGTAGTCGACCGCAACTCTACTAGTAGCTACTGGTTGCTTTGAGTTGCATGCTCCTTCTTTGACTTTTCTTCTGTCTGTCTTCTTTAATCCATTATCGTGTATTTGGATCCACAAACCCCAATATTTACGTGGTAAACACATATTAGATATTTTGCTGATGAAACTACGGAACTGCGATTAGAACTAAGATCAGCTAATGCGTAAGAGAGGTGAAGGTATCCTCTCCATGGCTCTCCTTTGGTTGTGACTTCGACTGGATAGAATGTGAATATGTTGGTGAGGGTGTGGGAGGAGGGGAGGAGAAGGATGAGAGCAGCGAATATCCAAATCCCGCGTGATTCGCTTCAGGTGGGTGTGCGCGTGCCGTGGAGGCGGTGCATGAAGCTTACGTGACGTACATACAATTAGTTGGTCCTCGCTTTGTGACTGGGCCCAAGATGGGGTCCAGTACATTTTTTATGGAGATCGGGGACAATTCGACCTAGTTTTAGTTTTTGTTTTTGTGGCCCATCCTCTAAGGGTGGTAGAGTGAGCCCTGATTGTATGTACTGGTTATATTGCTTCATGTTCTATTTTTCTGTCTGTGGTTTGTAAATTGACCCAGTACTCTAGGGTTTGTTTAGTTAATTTCTTATTAATGAAATATGATGACCATATTCTACATTTTCCTTCAAAAAAAACTAAGATAAGCTAAAACCTCAGTTTTTTCTCTCCCAACGAACCTGTGCGTCTGGCTTCTCTTGCTCACATGTGCGTTGTTAAGTATTCATATCGATTATATTATGTTTAATGAAATAGAGTGACTACATTGTTTCTTTTGCGAGGAAATAAACGTTTTTACAATAATAGCTCTGCTGGGCATAAACCCTAAAAGAACCAAATACTGAAGTAACATTTATAGATTGATTAATTATTATGCAAGTTCACTTAACCGTGTAGACCGGCCTAACCCACTTCCTTCAATTGTGCAATTTTCTAGCCATTTCAAGGATTCTTTAAGAATAATTTATCAATAGAAAATATATATAGAGCAGGGATCACTCAATTTACATCAGCTCTAAAAAGCAACAACAATGTGTGTACGTAAACAACCAATCATTTCTGGAAACCAGCTACCATCTCCAAATATTCCAAAGCAGCAACTTGTCCTATAAATTTATCTACATTGCTAACAAAAATCTTCATACAAGAAAAAAAGAAGGAAAACAGAGCTAGCCTCAACCAATGTCCACTACAGCCCGAAACCAGAGGCGCAGGAACAAGTCCATATGTGAGAAAACAACAGAAATTGCGATCAACATAACCAAACTGTCCTCCTTCTACTTGGGTCGGATGACACTCGGTTCACGGGTGCCTTCCACAAGAAGGCAGGGTTACGTAGAGGTGCCAGTGATGACAGTGGTGGCTCAGGAGTTGAAGAGCAAGCCGATAGAGGTAGAGTCAATACCAAAGCTAGAGTCAAAGGCAAAGGCAAAGGCAAAGCTTTTCGAGCTAAAGCCAGAGTCAGAAGTCGACACCCGAGCTGCTGAGTTCATAAAAAGGTTCAAGAAAAGGAACCAACAGATGGATCCTGCTGCGCATAAGGAGGCCATCCCTCCTCCCCCTAAAGTGAAGTGGGCTAATCACTATGATCATTAATACATATGGTTTGAAAGTAATTAGTAAGTTATGGTTGTTAACTTTTGTGTGCATGGTTGGTGTGTTTTTAATTCCATGGGGTGTTAAGCCTATTGATTTGTATGTCTGAGAGTTATTGATTGATATCAGCATAATAATGATATACAATTCTTAACTTGGTTGGTTATGATGAGTTTGGGGTTTTGGGTGACAATGGAAGCCCCCAATAACCCGATTTGCATCTGACCCGAATTTTTTGTATTTATTTCCTGGAGTCTCTCCTCTATATAGAGGTTTAGTGGGTTTGGATCCCAGCAGGTGTGGATCTTGTAGGATCCAACCCCAATCTGACCCATTGCCACCCCTTTGTTATCTGGCTAATCCTTTTTTTTTTTTCTTAAGACGCTGTCTTATCTTGATGGAGATGATCATAATATTCCATGCTTCTCTATTTCAATTGTTTTCTGGCTTCCCCCCTGCTTTATATCGAGGGCATATATGACAGTTGTCAAGTTCCCCCTTGTGCATGAAACTGGATTGATTGAGATTGCCATTTTGTGTTAAAGGTCAATACAGCCCACTGGTTTAGAATCATTGCTCAGCCCTCTGGGGAACCTTTTCCTTCTTTAGTTTTGATTATGTTCTTCCAAATAAGAACAACACTTCCTACAGGTTGGCACAGAAGGAAAATCCTACAGACCTGGAAATAAGGACACTTTTGATAAGTGCTTGCATGATCTTCTTAAAATTTGGGAGAGAGCTCGTGCAACAGAAGTGGATAAACATGCATTTGCATCCAAGGGCCAAGGTTCGGGTGTATGGAAAATTCCGAACCTAGATTTGGACTGTAGAAAAGGAAAAACATCAGTCAGTGGAGACATTCAGCCATCAATTCTCAAAGAATTGATGCTCGTGTGATTCACTAGTAAAAAGATGGTGAGTACATACAGACCAATATCCATCCAGGGTATCACATATTGAACCATCTTGTTTCCCACTATTTAACAATGAACTTATTCAAAGAAGTACAGTAACTGCGGTAAAAGCAACACTCTCTGCACCTCAATCTCCTTTCTGAAACTCGGTTGCATCCATCAGCGTACTAAATCATTCACAGAAATAATCTTAGTTTGCATTATCTTTAGCATGATGGCACTTGGAGAATTTCCCATCAAAGTTTTTACATTGCTGATTAGGGCAGGAGGCTAGTGGGTTGAATTGTTCATCTTCAATTCAAATTTCGCCTCAATTCGGATGTTAATATATTCTCCCTCATGCAAAAATCATGCACTAAATTGAGGTCAGCAACTCAAAAATGGATAGCCTGAGCTTTGCTCTTGTTACATGTACTAGACTGTAGCTGCCATGAGCTCTGCTTCTGTTTCACTGTCAGTTGCCTCGTCCAATAAGCTATGTTCATCGCTGTCAAGCTCTTCAGTGTGTATGCGAGTCCCTGGGAGAGGGAAATTTGAATTGGCAATGGGAACAAAACTCTTGGGGGATTCGCCAGAGGATTGATTGGGAACTGATGAGAGAAGACGCCTCAGCTGAGACCGATGGCAGACAATGCGGCCCTTATTCCACCTGGGGAAATGAAACGATGCAGATACTTCGTCTCTTAGAAATGTATAGGCTGCTTTCACAACGGGTAATGCCCTTGCCACTGAACTCTTCTCCATTTCTCCGCGCCTGATTGACAAACATTAATGAACAGGGCATTGTGAGTAGAGATTGATTACCTTCAGAGTTACAGACACAGATATAGAGAGTAGGAGAAATTCTCTTGGGTATAGTTGCCAAATAACTTCAGTGGATACTGAATTGATGAGGTTCTCTTGATCCATACTAATGAATCATATGAATTTAAATCACATGTGATTTTTTAGCCACTGAACATTAATTTCATTTAAATCACTGGTAAAAAGTTTTAAAAGTGCACCCCCGAAACCCCCCCCCCCCCCCCCACCCCACGGCGGGTATGTAGTTCAGAACAATCTTTTTGACAGTAAATAAACTGAATCATCTGAGATAATTCTCTCCTAATGTAGATGAACAACTTAATCGACATACAATTAAGGCAGGAGAGAATTCTCTCCGATAGAATATATACAATCACAAAAAGTCATTAGATTTATGCATTACTCATCCACACAATTTAATTTGATTTCCACATCTTAAATAGTCTGACAAGAGTGAATTTAAGTGGGTTGAAAACTATGGACCCGTGAATAATGTGAAATCAAACCATTTATTTTTCTATGGTAGAGAAAACAATATTATTCTGGTAAAATTTCACTGCATTCAACCTTTCATTATACAAATTATTTCAAGTATATAGATGGAGAAGAGCAATGCTAACCATTAATTATATGATCCACCAGTCATTCCAATAGTCTTACGATAACTCTCTCCTACTCTAGTTCATAGCCATGACAAGAAATTCACATTGGTGGATCATTACAATAAGATTACACCCGTCCATTTTGATTTACATATCTCAATAGCTTAACAAAAGGATGCATGATTTAAAAACTTTGATAGTTGTATCAGACTAGAGTTGAAGAGTATTCTCATTAACAGAGTAAAAAAATCACTTCAGTTTGCCATTATGATAAATTTACATTAATGATTTGCACCCTTCATTTTTATTGACATACCTCAAAAAGTCTAAGTGACTCAAAAATAGTTTACTCATGAATTAGTTTAGTTCATTATACATGTTACTTTTATCCATAGAAAAAGATATGATTTGATAGTTGCAAAAAGTAATCATTTTACAACTATTTTATGAATGCAGATGAAGATGAATGGAGCAGGGCATTTCATAATGGAATGATATACTTCAAGTGATTTCACTGTACTACCTGAGAGAGTTCTCTCCTAGCTGATACACAGTACTCTTATAAATAATAGGTATCAGCTTCAGTAGGAGAGGATTCTCTCAGGTGGAGTATAAAGAACGCATTAAGGATGATCACATTAAAGATACACACCATCAGTCTTCTAAACATATCTAAAATATGATAATAAGAAACTATGTGGTTTCAGACCCTTAGGTGAAATGAAATTATATGCTATTTTCAGAAAAAAAACTGATGCCATTTTATTAAGGGGGGTGTTTGGTAGCTTGCAAGTCCAATTGCAAGTGGAAGTTTTAAATTCCCTCCAAAAGTTATCTATTCAATTACCAAAATGTCCCCAACTTTTCATCATAACTTCTGCTTTATATATTTCAATCATCATTTTCCTCCAAAATTTAGAGAACATTTTGGTAGTGAGATTAAA
This sequence comes from Hemerocallis citrina, assembly GCA_017893485.1. Lineage (NCBI taxonomy): Eukaryota > Viridiplantae > Streptophyta > Magnoliopsida > Asparagales > Asphodelaceae > Hemerocallis > Hemerocallis citrina. The sequence goes on along the minus strand of CM030367.1, from coordinate 160,007,132 downwards.
AAATTTAAGGGGGAAGTTTGAATTTCACTTGTAATTGCAAATCCAATTGCTAGTTAGTTTCAATGGATCTTTCTTTTATGACTATTTTTTATATGATCAGGATGAATAGCACTGATTACTTACACTGTTTACATAAATAATTCTAATATTCATAGTTCTTTGTTAAAGGTTTTTCTACTCCAGTTGATACCGCATTATATATACACGAGATTTCCTCCTCTTCCTTTTTTACAGAAACCAGTGGAGAGTTCAACTAGTGTTTGGTCAAAAATCATGCAAGTGATTGAGAGTTTAAATGTAACATAGTAAACATTAAGAAAAACCAAACTTTTGTTTTCAATGAAGTCTTCCTCATTTAGTGAAACAATTAGCATCACAAAAGAATCAAATTTCCCTAGATTTCTTCTCTTTTTTGGTCAGTATCCATGAAAGTCCATAACACCTATACAACCTCAACATGGGTGTCCACGTGACTACACGGCAGTGTGTGTAGGGGTGAGTCAAGAAGGGCAGAGCATGTATTTGCTGTCATTATAACATGAGAATTTGATTCCTTGGAAGGAGAGCCTAGTCAATGTGACTTGACAACTTTACAATCAAGAACTTGCAGTTGTGGAGTATCATGGCCCCAAGTGCAACCTCCTACTCACCAGATTGATAAAAATGGAATAGAGAACACACATTTTTTTCATTTGATCTATCAATTAATACGGCTGAATAACAAATTGAACGAGAAGAGTTGAGGTTCAGGAGAGACTTACACTACAACTGCAACAGCCAAATTAGGAAGATCTTTCCCTATCTGAAACCTTTCATATATTTCATTAAGCCACACCAGTATGGCTGTAAGAGCTCCGCCAACCGACATCCTAATGAAGTAACAAAATTACATTGTAATTTACTACTGAATGAAAAAAAAATGCAAGGAAGAAAATACAGCAAACAACTGTGTTAGTGTTACCTGTGTACATCCACAGACCACACAAGTTTGCTTTTACGAGATAGTTCCGGAAAGAGTCCACGTCTTGTTGCTTCACGAAGCACATGAGCAGCCCGTGCCTTCTGCCCTAACCACCAAAGTGCATCTAGGATTGCATTGTACAATCTCAATCCAAAACCACAACCTTCAACATTATATTTATCCAATATATACTCCACCATTTGCCAGTTAGATTCATCATCATAATCCCCCTTAATCATTGAGCCAATCACTTGATGTGTGTTGGAAACCCTATTTGTTTTCATTTCTTCAATCAATTGATAGGCCTCTTCCCACCTGTAAAGTTAGGAGGGTCTTCTTAGATAATGCTAAATACATACAAGCAAGAAATAATTGATATGAGCAGCAGGAAAATGGGAATGAATGAATGCAGATGGGACGTAGACACATTAGTGTAATTTTGATAATTGGAGACACAAGTCGATGATACTAGAAAGTTTTTGGTTAAAAAGGGAGAATAAAATGTGTTCTCTGATAGCACCTAAAAAACTCTCTTTTTAACCCAGAACTCAAATATTTATTTATAACATCAATTAAACTCTGAGTTAAATCGGATACACTCCAAAAGTGACGAAATACCCTTACCATGTAGTAATTCACTGATGGCATTACTGTCATTTTAGGGTGTATAACATATAAATTAAAATTTTATGGGAGTTATATCAGACCATCAAGTTTCTTGGGGCTGGGTCATATCAGTAAGAAAGTTTCTTGGGTTTTCCATAGCTTCTAGCAGACGAAAATTAAATGAACCAAAGGGTAAAACACCCAAGAGATACAAATAAAGTAATAACTGTGAGCATGCTGATTGCAATCATCTCAAAATGTCATCAATCCTCAGCCCTCATGGCACAAGTACATTTTCAACTAGCATAAATAGCAATAGTGGCTTACCGTAAATTGGTCAATATTGATCTGCAATTATCTATTTCATAATCAGTATCACCTAGTTGAAGCAAAGGCAATTTGAGTTAAAACAAAATAGATAATAACTCAGACCCTAAACCAAATGAAAAATCAGTGCTAATCAACAATATAACAGAAGTTTTCAGGAAATTTAGAAAAGAGGGGGGGGGGGGGGGGGGGGAATAATAACTTTATGATGAGGACATCGGTTCAAGACGATTTGGCCGTTTCTATCAGCGCAGGCATCGTCTAGGACAGCTGCTTCATTAGCTTAGGATTTTATTTCAGTACCATATTTGTTTTTGGCAATTATAGCCATATATAATCTTTCTTTTATGCATTAGAATATTTTTTAGATTTTAGAATATTTTGAGATTTGTATCAAGATTTGTTTTGAACCTATTTATAGGCCTCGAGATTAATGAGAAGTCATGCTATTCTTGATATAAAAAAAATATTGTGTTGAGTTTTTGCTCTTCATCTCTCTCTGTGTAATACAATTGAGAACAAATTTTAGGGTTTGTAATAAACTCTAAAATTACCTCCAAATCCCCAAATCCAATACAAATTCCTAACCTGAATTTCCCAAATTAAAACTCAAACCCTAACCCCACTACCACCGTCACCTATCCCCTTCTCTCTCCTTCGTTTCTTCTTCCTCATCTCCTTTCCCGACACCACACAACTCCTCCGTCCTCCGTCGACCACCCCTCTCACCTCCACCACCAAATCGACTCGCCCTAATCCCGCCCCACCTCAACGCCTCCGTCGAAACCCTAAAACCAAACACCCTCTTCTTCGAACCCATCCCCGAAACCCTTCAGCCACCGCCTCGCCGTACCACCACTTCAACCTCCTCACCTCTCGCCGACCCCACCCTCGATTGCATCTTGCAGCCACCAACGTCAGCACCGCCCGCCATCACCTCCACCCACCACATCCCGAGCCTTCTCCCCATCCTCATCCAACCCCTCTGTAGATCGCCGCCACCGCCGCCGCCACAATATCCGGCTGTCGTTGTTCTTGCGGTGTTTGCTGTTTGGAGGTTTCGCTGTTTGTTGTTGGATTGATCCGCTATTGCTGTGTCGCAATTTGCTGTTCGTGACTCTTCGCTGCCACCTACCCTTGTCCGCAACCTCGGTAAACTCTTTTCTCTTCTCAAATATTTGTGTTACCGCTTTATTATCTAATTTATCTGACATCCACAAATATTGAGATTGAGTGTTCCACTTGCCTAAATAGAGTACAAATCAATATTACATCTTTAACTTGCTAAGAATGCTTAGGAATTTCATTATTGATTGTTAAAACTGAATTATTAATTGGGCTTGTTAAACTTACTTCAATTCTTGAAAATCCATCAAATCGATTAATTGTTTAAAATTCTAATTTTGATCCGCACTACATGTGGGTAAAATTAATCCTTTAAGATTCTTGGAAATTCTCTATTTAGGATTACGTTTTACATCACTTTATTTTACGAGAAATAATTCATAGAAAATTGGGGTGAAAATCTTGTCCATACGGAGCAAAACAAGTAGAAAAATTTTCATGTGATATTGTATTTCAGCATGTTCTCCATATGCAGTGCATAATCCGTGTGAAAGTCCCTTCCACTAAGCTAAAACTTCGAAGTTGTAGAAGGGTTAAGGAAAATTGCACTTGTATTCTAATACGCCCCCTCAAGTCAAGAACCCATTTTTTATGGGCCAAAGAAACGAGATAAATGCCCAATAAATTGTGGGCCGAGACCTGGACTATATGCGGTGGTATTTTTTTTTAAATCCGCATTTAAATTGCGTAGCCAATGACATTCGAACCTAGATTGCTAAGTTCCTGTCAATAAGCTAAAATCGAAGTTGTAGAAAAGTTGGAAAAAATTGCACTTGTATTCTAACAATTCGGAAAGATAAGAAACACCTAATTCATTTTCTCAACAAAAAAACAAACCAGACAGTTATGGTCCTTGAGAAGCATGAACCAAAGTTGAGAACAATCCTCAGAGGTACTGAAGAGGTTTTAAAATCACAAATCTTTCTTGAAAAAACAACTGATTTTAATAATTTATCAGAGTCAAAGTTAATTACCTTCTTAATGTCGTCTGATGTAGAAGTCAAAGTAGTAGAAATTTGTAAGTGATAAAATTAAAATAAGTACAACATCTAGATGAAGTGCGCTTCCACAGAATTGTATAAGCATAAAGTTCTGAGAGATTTTCCGCTTGGTGGTATGTAATAGATATTAGTCACGGTAAGGATAAGCTCCACCAAAACATTTGGGGGAATTACCCATTATAGGAGTTAGCCTCCCTCATTTGCATCATAGCTAAATGTCAAGCACAATTGTTTGACATATCTAGTTATCTAATCCATAAGAGCATCCACTATCGTTGCTGCTAAATTTTGCAATTTTAGCATTTGACAAATAGCTTTTGATGTATAGTGCTACAGTCGTTTAGTGCTAAATTTGGAAGAGCAGACGATATATATTTTTTAAAGCTTTGTTTTGGCCGGACGGGAGAAGATGAAGATCTTCCATCCGAGCATTTTTTTTGATTTTTTTTTATTTTTAAAATTATTTTAATGACATTTTCGTAATTAATGTAATGGCAATTTAGTAATTTTTTTTTAAAAAAAAATGCCGGACAGAAGAGCTTCCGTCCGAGCATTTTTTTTTCTTTTTTTGATTTTTAAAATTATTTTAATGGCAATTTAGTAATTTTTTGAAAAAAAATTCAGAACAAATTGCTGGATCTTCATCTTCCGTCCAAGCATTTTTTTTCTTTTTCGATTTTTTAAATTTATTTAAATGGCATTTTCGTAATTTTTTAGATGACATTTAGCAATTTTGAGAAAAAATATATTAAAGAACTTGGCGGATGGAACCATATAAAAAAAAATTTAAACGTATGGAGCATCATCCTCCGTCTTCTATATTTAGCAATCGTCTAAAGTTGCTTCTATCTTTGGCGACTCTTCGCTTCTATTCTAAATTCTGGGTTTTTAGCAAACGATAGTGGGGAGTTTTTTCAACCCAATTGCTAAATTTTTGGTTTTTAGCAAACGATAATGGATGCTCTAAGATGACCTTCCAAGCAGTGGACCTCAGGACATGCTTTAAATTCCGAAGGTTTTACTTCTTGATGGATGAGATAGTATGCTTTAAATTCCGAAGGTTTTACTTCTTGATGGATAACTCCTCATCTTAGAAGTGAAAAGATACATATCATTTTAAGAAAGTACCAATCATGATCATCTTCTGATTTCATTGATTCCAAACAGCCAACTTCTACTTGATTCTCAACCTACTCTAAAATTAGAAGTGAATTTCCTGAAACAATGATAATTGGCATTGTACATATATAACATATAGTCCGCAAAAAACATACTATCTCATCCATTTCTCCATCAGATACTTGAATCTGCAATCTCTGATCCCAATACTTCTGCTCCTTCTACTTACAGCAAATACAAGACCCCATTTTACCAGTTTCCCCTATAACAACCTAAATACGGTTACTACATAATACACAACATTGACAGCCTTACCATTATGCTTGAAACACTACCTAAGGTTACGACGAAGTAAACACATGCAATAGATAGTAGTAAGGAAACAGATATCTACACTACATTAACACAGACATCATTTCAGTTGCATTCCAAAACAGTATTATATATAACAAGCTGTGTTTGCTGTACTTGAGACCCTTATTCAAGACTGCATTTCATAACTTCAATTATAAGGTCTCACAGATTTGTCCAGTCGATTAAATATAAACTGATACCAAAGTAGAATATATTTTTTTGAGAGTAGGATATATTATAACAGTCATTTTGGTGAATGACTCCTGTACTCAGCAGCCATGTACTTCTAATCTTCTACGCCTTGAAAGACTACCACTAATTGGCTTGTAATTTAAACTATCTTATAAATGCATATTTACTCAATCCAGAAACAACAGCAAGACAAAGGAATTTTGAAACTTGAAAGAAACAGTTAGAGAGAGAGAGAGAGAGAGAGAGACAAAGGGGGTCAGCAACCAGAAAAATGAGATTCACAGGAAGCAATATTTAAATGCAGTATTCGGTAAACATGAAAGTTCATTCAGGGATTTACCTGTCATTCTTGGCATATACAGATACCAACATGCAGTAAGCCACTACACTCGGCATGACTCCTGCTGAAACAATTTCTTGAAACTGATCTTTGCTCTCTTCAACTAGCCCAGCAGAAGTATACACATTGAGAACTTCCTCAAGGGTTCTTACATTTGGCTCACACCTTGACTTCTGCATATCCAAATAAGCCTTCACTGCATCCTCATATTGCCCTCCCTGGCAGTAGGCTTGTATCATACCATTGAAAGAATCCTCATTTCTTTGTATGCCAGTTCCATTCATCCTTGTCCAAATTGCATCAGCCTCCTTGAAAAGACCACCTCTAGCAAATGTGAACAGAAGGGAGTTATATGTATCAACTGTAGGCATACTACCAATCTCGTGCATAGTGTTGAACGAAACAATAGCTTCCTCGTAGAGAGCAGCTTGCCCACAAGCTTCAACCACTCCAGTGTAAGTCTTGGAGCTTGGAACCACTCCTTGGTTGTTCATATGGGAAAGCACTGCTTTTGCATCTCTATGGAGTCCACCGCGTCCACAAGCAAACATGAGACCTTCATATGTCTCCATATTGGGCACCACATTTTCATCAACCATGTCTTGAAACAACATCACAACCTCCTTGAAGTACCCTCCCTCCCCAAAGACCCTAATCAGAATGTTGTAGGTGGCAGCATCAGGCTCGGTATTTCCCACCTTCATCTCTAAGAAAAGCTCGCGGACATCCTCGTACCGTCCATTCTTGCCATAAAGGTTAAGAAGAATGCTGTACGTAGAAGCATTAGGGGTACACCCAGCAGCTTGCATTTGACGAAGCACGGACATCGCTTCGCTAGCTGCACCAGCACGTGCATAAGCCTCCATAAGCACATTATATGCAGAAGCATCTGGAAGGTGGCCACCAGCTTCCATTTCAACAAGAAGCTCTGAGACACGATTAAGGCGACCAAGCTTGGCAAACGTATCAACAAGGTAGGTGTGGGTAGTATGGTCAGGGAGTACACTAGCTTCGAGCATGGTTCGTAAAACCATCTCTGCCTGATCAGCAAGGCCACGAGCCCCAGCAGCAGCAAGAAGGGTATTGTAGGTGACAAGATCAGGGCGGAGGCCATCGTGGCGCATCTCAGCAAAGAGGCCAAGCAAAGAGTCCCAGGGAACCCCACCACGAGCACAAGCATTGATGACTGTGTTGTAGGTGAGCACGGAGGGAGCAACGCGATCAGCCTTTCAGAAGAAAAAATTTCATCAACAAAACAGTTGAAAGCATAGAATCGATGATCACATATATGGGAGAAAAAACATATGTTTTCATCTATAAGCTAAAATGCATTGAACTGCCCTCTACTTTAGTTGCTTTTTTTACTTTGCTGCTCTGAATTCTTTTAACGCAAGCGATTATCATGAATCTAAATCTTACTGTTTACTCCACAACTTATCATTAATTCACTGTCAATCTGACCATCACGTGGCATACACATGACCGTTTTTGTGGACTATAATGCCCCTCCTACTTGTAGTGCTCTAAATAATAGATTTAACTTAAATAAATTCTCATCACTAATTCATCGCCTCACTAATTCATTGCCTAAGGGTTTCTTCACTTCTTATTTTTTTTCTTCTTGAGAATCCATGCACCATTTGCCCCTCAGGTCCGCTAAAACTCATCTATGTTTACTCAGTCAGTTTGGATTAATCATGTATCCAAAGTATGGGCTCAGATTGGAATATCGAATGTAAGGGTATTTAGACATTCGCAAGTGTGGCTAAGGTCATGCAAGAGCTGCTAGCAACTATGTTCATGGTACGTCACATGCGCTGAAGATAGTTATGAGTACCAATGTAAAAGGCAACTATAGTATGGGTTAGTTTATTGCATTCTAGCCTTTATATATATATATATATAATTAAGAATGATCAAGACAAAATGATGAAAGAAAGAAAATATGGCATCACTGATACAGGTTACAGGCATGTCCGTTTTAATTCATTTTACTTTTTTAGATATGTTGTAACTGATAACAACACCACACCTCTACCTCTTGCCCAGTGCTAAGAGGCTTTACCAATCTACACAACAACAGTTTCAAAACTATAAAGCATGTTAGCTGTACTGTGCTGGAGTGTATGAGTCACAAATCTAAAACCTGACATGCCACTTGCTATTTTAACGTAGTTTTTCAAAACTTTCCCCGCATAGGTATGCCGTGTTGACATCATGTCCATATCAGCTTAGCTTGGCTATTGTATCTGCTTGTAAAGCTTGCGAGAGGCATGTCTTTGTATTTTGGATACTACATGTCAAACCAGTAGACATCGTAGACATCTTTACTTATTATAACCGCAATTCATTTATGATTGAAGCCTAACCAATAGGATGTCTGAAACGATCATACTTGCATAATTAAGAATGATTTTCTACCCACCAATGATTACCTTCATCTGCGCCAACAGCTCCAATGCGGTCCCGTGCTCCCCATTCCTCCCATAGGCATTAATCAGCGCGGTATACGACAGGGCTGTCCTGGCCACCCCGTGGGCGGGCATTTCATCAAACACCTCCTGGCACTTGTCGAGCAGCGCCTCCCTCCCCAGCACCCCAATCAAAATGGCGTGAATATGCTCGTTGGGGCGGCACCACAGCTGCCTCTGCATGTACTTAAATAGCCTGAGGGAGCGCTGCCAGTCGGAGCGGCGGGCGAATTCTTTGAAGACGATGGCGAAGTCGGAGAGGGAGAGGCGGGTGCGGAAGGAGTCTAGGCAGCGGGCGATGCTGCCGCGTGGGGGTAGGGAGGAGAGCTTGTTGATGAGGGTTTCGACCTCGTACGAGTACTTTCCCTTTTCGAGGGGGAATGTGGGAGTGCCGAGGATGAGTTCTTTGGGTTTGGAGCGCGAAGAGGAGGAGGAGGAGGAGGAGGAAGTTGGGAGGAACTGCGGGGGTTTGAGATGGAGTTTTGGGGTGGGTTTTAGTTTTGGAGGGGGTTTGAGGGATTTGGGTAGGAAGGGGAGGAGGGAGAGGTGGGCCATGGGGGGGATTCAGAGGAAGAGGAGGAGGAGGAGGTGGTAGTGGTGGTGGTGCAAGAAGGAGGGTGAGAGATTGAAGTGAAGGTAGAATTTTGAGCTCTGGATAACTAAAAGGGTTCAGCTAAAACCTTGACTGTGGAGTGGAGGGGAAAGTAGAGGAGTTTTTTTTGCCTACATAGGTCATTTTTTGAAAATATTTGTGTTTTTGGGCCAGTTTCCCAACTATTAGCGTTTTTTGACTATTTTGTGCCACGTCGGCAGCGGCCGCTATTCTCAATAGCGGTCTCTTCATTTCGAGGTCGCTAATGGGAATAGCCTTTTCTGAATTTTTTGTTTGCTGTCGTTATTCCCACTAGCGATCTTAGTTATATGAGTTCGCTAATGGGATTAGCGACCTTTAATGAGCTGTATTCGAACACTTAGCAAAATTTAAAGAGTTTTTTATCTCTGAAAAATGACAATCAATTTATTTTTAAAACTAAGGTCGCTATTGGAAAATAGAGGCCTTTATTGTACTAAGGTCGCTATTTCGAATAGAGTCCTTAGTTGTATGACTATTTTGCAAATTTTTCAAAGAACAAGGAAATTGTGTTTCCTACTGTAGGTCGCTATTGGGAATAAAGACCTCAGTATAGCTATTGGGAATATCGACCTTAGAGGGAATATCGACCTTAGTATACTGAGGTCGTTATTCCCAATAACGACCACAGTTTTAAATTTTTTGGGAAAGTTCTTTAGGAATCGTTAAGGGTCTCAATACATTCATTCGAGGTCGCTATTCCCATTAGCGACCTCATATAACTAAGGTCGCTAGTGGGAATAACGACGGCAAACAAAAAATTTAAAAACATCTAAAACATAGGCCGCTATTTCCATTAGCGACCTCGAAAATGAAGAGACCGCTATTGGGAATATCGACCGCTATTGGGCATATCGGCCGCTACTGACGTGGCACAAGTTAGCCCACGAGCGCAAAGAGTTTCGAAATTGGCCCATAATCGCAAATATTTTCAAAAAGTGGCCTATCACTGTAAAAAATTCAAAGTAGAGAGGGAAGCACGTGGAAGGGAGCCTCCTTGCAGAGATGGGATAAAATTGGAGTTTTTTCCCTTCATAGGCCACTTTTTAAAAATATTTGCGTTTAAGGACCAGTTTCCAAACTATTAGCGCTCGTGGGCTACTCTGTGCCACGTCAGCAGCGGCCGCTATTTTCAATAGTGGCCTCTTCATTTTCGATGTCTCTAATAAGAATTGCGGCATATGTTTTAAATTTTTTTGAATTTTTTGTTTGTTGTCGCTATTCCCACTAGCGATTTTAGTATATATGAGGTCGATGACGGCAAATGAATGTATTGAGACACTTAGCGATTTTTAAAGAGTTTTTGTTCTCTTTGGAAAAAAAAATTAAAACTGTGGTCGCTATTGGGAATAGCGACCTTAGTATATATGAGGTCGCTAATTAGGATTAACGACCTCAAATGAATGTATTGAGAAACTTAACGATTTCTAGAGAGCTTTTGCTCTTTTGGGGAAAAAAAATTAAAAATGAGGTCGCTACTGGGAATAGCTACCTTAGTTCATTAAAAGTCGCTAATCCCATTAGCGACCTCACATATATTAAGATTGCTATTCCCAATAGTGACCACCGTTTTAAAAAAAAAAATTTCCAAAGAGAACAAAAACTCTCTAGAAATCGCTAAGTGTCTCAATACATTCATTTGAGGTAGCTAATCCCATCAGCAACCTCATATATACTAAGGTCACTAGTGAATAGCGACAACAAACAAAAAATTCAAAAAAAATATTTAAAACATAGGCCGCTATTCCCATTAGCGACCTCGAAAATAAAGAGGCCGCTATTGGGAATAGCGGCCGCTGATGACGTGGCACAGAGTAGCCCACAAGCGCTAATAGTTTGGAAACTGGTCCTTAAACGTAAATATTTTGAAAAAGCGACCTATGACGGCAAAAAAATTCATAAAATTGAGTGATTGATTGTAGTCAAACCGTCGATGGCAACCAGGTCGGGTCGGGTCAGGTTGACCTGCGAGCCGCCCGGAACTGCCTGCAATCGACCTGAACCCGTTAGATCCGGTCCGGTTTCGGATCAAACCCGCAAACATAATCGGGTTGGGTTGAAAAAAGCGGATAAAACCTGCTCGACCCTGCCCGTTTAACCCGTAACCCGATATGAACCGACTCGAACCCGACTCGCAACCCGACGGGTTGCTAACGGTCGACCCGACAAGCCAACCCACTAGGTCGAACGTTGGACCCGGCGGTTGCTGATGCTTTTTTTTTTGTTTTTTGGGTTTTTCCTATAAAAAAACTCCCTTATATTCATTCAAATTTTTTATCTCACAAATTAACTCTACTCTCTATTTATTAACTTTGTATACTACTACTACCACTCTCAATCTACTTCAACAAAGAAGCAACAAAAAAGTGAAGAAGTTTCGATTGTGTCGAATTTGTGTCGAAGCTACTACGTCTACTACAAACTCTCTCTACTACTCAAATTCTTGTCGAAGCTCACTCTCTCTGCATCTCTACTACATATTCACTCAAGTGAAGAAGTTTGACTGTGTCGAATTCTCGTCGTTTACTCAACACTCTTTATTAATTTCTCTCTTAACTCTATATTCGTGAAGTATGGTATCAAAACTTCTCAACTCTCTCAACTCTTTATTATTGCTGTAGCTTTATTTTTTTTTTTTTTTAGTATACTTGTTTGTTGGTTTTTCACTTCTTTCTCTACTCTCTCAACCCTCCTATCGTTTTTTAGATTTTATTTTCACATACTCTACTACTACCTCAACTTTCTCAACCCTTATATATTGTTTTTTTCTTTCACGTATACTAGAATGTGTTTTTTCACATATACTGCTACTACACAACATTTATCATGTCACGATCACGAGGTAGCGGCTGTAGTCAAAGTGGATAAGAATCCACTAGTTCAACTCATCGACCTCCAATAATTTCACAATTAAAGAGCGAATATAACCCTAACCTTAATATAGATTATGAAAGTGTTTCTCCACACGAATATGATTCTAACACACAACAAGAAATGCTAGCTAGTGTCACACAAACAAATGACACCGAACCCATACAACCCACTTCTAGTACAAAACATAGAGGCCAAACTAGTGAAGTCCACAAATTTTATGATTTTATCCCAAACGAGAACAATCCTGGCATATGACATAAGATTTGTTAAACTATTTTTAGTAACACTTTTTTCATTCTTACTGTGTGCTTCAGGATATTATGCGACGAAGGTGATTGGCACTGGTCGTAAACAACATGAGTTATACATCTTGGTTTCTTCAGTCTCGACTTTTCATTCTTCTATTGATCCCATATTATGGCACCGACGACTGAGACATCCCTCCTTTACTACTCTCAAGCACTTAGTTTGCAATCGTGAGTCTTCTTTTCAGTTATCTTGTGAGTCCTGTGGGTTAGGCAAACATCATCGAGTTTCCTACCCATAACGTGTCAATAAACATAGTGAACATTTATTTAATTTAGTGCATTCTGACGTTTGGGGACCTATTGGTTTTCTCATATTTAATAAATATCGTTATTTTGTTACGTTTATTGATGATTTTTCTCGCATGGCATGGCTGTTTCTCTTGAAAGATCGTTATGAAGTGTTTAAAGTTTTTCAAGAATTTTTCTTTGAGATACGAACACAATTTGGCACTACTCTTAAATATTTTCGTTCTGATAATACTAAACAATATGTGAGTTCTGATTTTGAACAATTCTTTGCTCAACATGTAATAATACATCAAACATTTTACGCTATACTCCTTAACAAAATGGAGTGACAGAATGCAAAAATCAATATTTACTTAGCAGTGTTCGCTCTCTGATGTTTGAAATGAACATCCTTACGTTTTATTGGAGTTTTGCGGTTTTCACTGCTTGTATTCTTATTAAATGTATGCCTACTCCTATTATTCAAAATCAATCACCTTTGAATCTAGTATTTCCATCTAAAGATCTATTTTTACTACCACATCGTGTTTTTGATTGCACGTGTTTTGTTCAAAATCTCCACCTGGGCACTGATAAACATAACCCATGTTCTATTAAATGTGTGTTTTTTGGGTATTTGCACTTTTCGAAAAGTTATTTTTGCTATTTTCGTTCACGGAAGAAAATGTATACCCCGGTAAAAATATTTCATTTTTTTACCACAAACTTTTTTTATAACAAACTTCTTCCAAAACTCCCGATTTACCGAGGGATGTTGTTGAGAGTCTTGATTTCCCACCACCACCACCACTTCCACCAACAACACCACCACCACCACTAGCATCACCATCACCTCCACCACCGCCTCCGCCACTTCGGGATTATGTAAGAAAGCACAATCCGCATTCTGACTCGACTATCCATGATGTTCAATCGAGGCCAACCACTTCTGTCGGTAATATCCCTAACACATATGATTTACTTATTGGTCTACGTAAGGCTCAACGTTCTTTTGCTCACTATGATATTGCCAAGTTTGTTTATTCTTCTAAAATTTTGTTCAGTCAGGGCCAACCACTTATGTTGGTAATATCCCTAACACATATGATTTGCCTACCGGTCTATGTAAAGCTCAATGTTCTTGTGCTCACTTTGATATTGCCAAGTTAGTTTCTTCATCTAAACTGAACAGATATTTTCGATCCTTTACCTATTCCTTGGATTCCATCTCTATTCCTAATAATGTTCAGGTAGCCCTCAAGCACCATGGTTGGACAGCAGCCATGAAAGAGGAAACGAAGACTCTTTAGCAGAATGGTACTTGGTAGTTGGTTCACCTCCTAGTAGTTGGTTGTAAGTGGGTATGCACAGTCAAACAATCCTGATGGCATAGTTGAACGACTCAAAACTCGTCTTCTCACTAAAGGATATACACAGGAATTTGGGGATGATTATACAGAGACTTTTTCTCCAGTTGCGAAACTCACATCTGTTCGTGTTCTTATTTCTCTTGCATCAATTTTTTCTTGGTCTCTTCATCAGCTTGATGTCAAGAATGCATTCCTGAATGGCGACTTGAAAAATATATTGTATATACAGCAACCTCCTGGTTTTGAGCGACAGAGGGAGAATCTTGAATGTTCGCTAAAAAAGTCTTTTTATGGACTTAAACAGTCTCCTCGGGCTAGGTTTGTAAAGTTCGGAAAAGCCGTGTACTCTGATGGGTTCTCTAGAAGTAAGACAGACCATTCTCTCTTCACAAAGAACTGAAACAAATGCATTATTATTTTGTTAGTCTACATTGATAATATCATTATCACAAGCACTGACTCGCAAGGTATTGCAGATATTAAGCAGTGGTTAGCTCAAACCTTTCAAACAAATGATTTTGGTCTGCTTCGATAATTCATTAGTATTGAGGTTGCACGCACAAAGGATGATATCTTTCTTTCTTAAAAAGTATGTTCTTTATATTCTTGCTCAGCCAGAAATATTGGGATGTCACCCCAGTGACACACCTATGCATTCCAATATTAAGTTGTCCTCCTTCTCCAATGATGCATTGTTTTATGATTCAGGACGATATCACAAATTAGTTGGCAAACTCATATTTCTCTCATTGACTATGTCAGTTTATGCATAAACCGATCATCACTCATTGGAAAGCAGTGGTTCACATTCTTCGCTATCTTAAGAAAGCCCAAGGGCAAGGATTTCTCTTCAATCATAGTGATTCTCTTTCTTTACGAGATTATTCTGATGCTGACTGGCAAAATCAGTTATTGATCGATGCTCAACTAGCGGGTACTTTGTATTATTTGGGGAAAATCTTGTATCTTAAAAAAGTACGAAACCACCCGTGGTAGCAAAATCAAGTGCAGAGTCTAAATACCGAGCCATTGGGCATTTGATTTCTGAAGCTTTATGGCTCAAATCTCTCCTTCGAGAATTGGTAATCCAGTTCTTATCTCCAGTTTCTATCTACTATGACAACAAAATTGCTAAGCATATTTCTAAAAATCTAGTGTTTCATGAGTACACAAAACATATTAAAATTGATTATCACTTCGTTCAAGATGAGTGAAAGAAGAAGGTTATTTCATTTTCATATATCTGGTTTTGTAACACCCCGAATTCCATTTTCATGTAATTCGTAGCACAATATGATCTTTTACTTCAAATTCGAATAATTTTTGCAAGAAAATTAAAAACTTTTTATTACGCAACAATGTTTAATACATAGTACATAGTGGAATGAATACAACATGATATGTACAACTCTAACATCATCATCATAAATCCTGAAAATAATCTTCAGCATTAATTTGTTAGGGATTTCTACCGAGAACCCCTCTTAGGATCTTGTTGAGTTATTCGATGCAATCGACACAAACTACCAAGCACATATGAGATCATACCAAACACACCAAAGCATACACAATTTTTTAACGGTTGGGGCTTTCGCCTTAATCCGGGGAAGAAGAAACCCAAAATGTTATTCAATTAGAGAAGATACAGGAATATTACAATTCTCGCCACGACCCTCTCTCAAGCCCAGCAAGTACTAGTTGTTTACAATTAAAGAATCATTCAATCTCTCCTTCAATGAAGTACTCTCTCTCTTCGCTCTCAATGGAGGCCAATAACAACAATATATAGAGATCTAGAGAAGCCCTAGTTTGATATCTTGATACAATAACCATTGGATATTCCTGAAAAGATAACCGTACGATAAGAGCCGTACGATCTGACTTGAAGAGCAATTTGGGCTTCTCACGAATCACCAAGACCCGACCCAAATAATCCATCAGCGCCACTGTCGGTCGACCCACCCCCAGGGTATGGTCAGCCGCAACCTTCTAAATTCCAACCCGAGAGCAAACTGGTCGACCGTGCAGTAGACCATTGCCTCGCTGCAGTAGGGCTGTCGACCTACCCCAAGTGCGGTCGACCGCAACTCCTCTGCTGCCTTCTGCTGCAGACTATTTCCCTTGCTTCCACTCCGTCTCCGATTGTCTTGATTCCTCCATCGTCTCATCGTCTTCGTCTCCAAGATAGTATACAAGACATAAACCCAAAAATCTCCACCTTGGATTGCATACTCATGAATCCACACTTGTGTGATTTAAAACCTTCTAGACTCTTTTCCTTCTCTTCTTGCAAACAACTTATTTCGATGGCTTCCTCTGCTAGTTGAATCTATCTCCACCTGTTTTTCTCCCATTGTATGCCCCCCTCAAGAGCACACCCAAGTAGATGTAATCAAGGAGGTGCCACCCACCACACGAACTCCATCTACCTCAAGGCTCTCGCCACCTTCTAACGATATTCGAACGTCGCAGTCTTGCTCGGATGATTCTAGTGACGGCAAACTAGATAATGTTTTAGGAACAATGGGCTTCAAACCACTTGGCCAAGGTTTCCTGTTCCTCCAAAGCTGGTAAAGATTATGCTGACCCTGCTCAATCCCCCTCTCACTCTTCATCATCTTGCGATAACTTTCCCAAACTGAACGAACTCCACCTGGATCTGTGTACCTGCAGTCCCGAGCTTCTAGAGTTCTCATGGATATAAGGCTTCACTTCATCAAAGAAATATACATGCCCTCCTCTAGTGTGTGCCTTCTTCCATTTATCATCTTCGACTCATTAGTTTTCTCACCCCTTACTTCACAAGTCTTGTCAATCTTCGTTCCCACACAACGACATGAGGCAAACTTGTAAGTAGAAACTATTACTTCATAAATCTTATCAACCTTCGTTCTCACACAACGATATGATGCAAATTTGCAAGTAGAAACTATCTCCCTCTCGGAGAAAACTTAAGAAGAACTAACCGAATTAAAAGAACAACCGGAATTCACATCTAAGGAATTTGAAACAAAAGCACTGTTTAAGCCATCACCCGATTCAGCGGCACTGTATTTGGCACCCTTCTAACACAACCACTTGCAACAGTCTTTCATGTAATGCTCAATCAATTTGCACTGGTGGCCATGAACCTTACTCTTACATACACTTGCCCTTCCAATCAAAGTACAATCCACCTCCAAGCAACTCATAGAAGTTGATACTGATTTCTGACTCTCCTTCCTAAGTGCATCCTCCTCCAACCCCTTGATCATACCTGCTATGAAAAACTTCTCCTTGGTAGATTTTTCATCTAGCACAGTTATCATGTTGGATGGATTTGGTGGTGAATATATCGAGTTGGAAAACTTTAGATCATCAGTGTTGAACACCCTCAGTTCAGATAACTCTATATTGAACTCCACTACATGATTTAGAAGAGCAGTACTTTCCTTCATTGAGAAATCCTACAACTTTCTTTGTTAGTACATCTGACCCTGTGATGACGATCCCGAGTAGTCAGTTCTGAATCTTGCCCAAAGACTCGCCGTGCTTCTCCTATACCTGACTTCGCTCGTCGATGACAACCGGATTAAACCCAAGGCTTCTGAACATATCTTCTCACAATTCTCTTGTTTTGTGCCGATTGGTTTCCCTTTATCTCCTTCTAGGACTAGATCCAAGTCCTGTTGAACCGATGCTTCATGCACGTCCACCTTCAAGAGATTAAAGTTGATCCTGCCTTTGAATCGCTTGATCTTCGTGATCTGATCTGCCATCTTTTCCAAAGAACTCGAACAAACCCTTGAACCTGGAGCTCTGATACCAATTGTTAGGGATTTCTACTGAAATCCCCTCTTAGGATCTTGTTGAGTTATTCGATGCAATCAACACAAAGTACCAATCACATATGAGATCATACCAAACACACCAAAGCACATACAAATTTATCCCGGTTGGGGCTTTTGCCTTAATCCGGGAGAGAAGAAATCTAAGATGTTATTCAACTAGAGAAGATACAAGAATATTACAATTCTTACCACGACTCTCTCTCAAGCCTCACCAGCAAGTACTAGTTGTTTACAATTAGAGAATCACCCAATCTCTTCTTTAATGAAGTACTCTCTCTCTTGGCTCTCAAATGGAGGCCAATGACAAGAATATATAGAGATCTAGAGAAACCCTAGTTTGATATCTTGATACAATAACCATTGGATATTCTTGAATAGATAATCCTACGATAATAGCCGTACGATCTGACTTGAAGAGCAATTTGGGCTTCTCACGAATCACCAAGACCCGACCCAAATAATCCATCAGTGCCGTTATCGTTCGACCCACCCCCAAAGTACGGTCGACTGCAACCTCCTAAAGTCCAACGCGAGAGCAAACTGGTCGACCGTTGCCTTGCTGCAGTAGGGCGGTTGACCCACCCTAAGTGCGGTCGACCGCAACTCCTCTGTTGCCTTCTGTTGCAGATTGTTTCCCTTGCTTCCACTCCGTCTCTGATCGTCTCGATTCCTCCATCATCTCATCGTCTTCGTATCCAACATAGTATGTAAGACATAAACCCAACACAATTCATCTTCATGCCCTCTTGTTAATCCAATTCCTGTACTGGAAAACTGTGGGCACGTCAGTTGCTTACAACCGACGCAATGTTTTAAAATAGTGATCCTCGCTATGCTATAATATAATGATTCTCTTACTTTAGCAAACACAAACTTGAATGCATATTAAAGTGTAAAAGAGTGACTATCCTAAACATATCAGTGTATGATATGACTTAATGCCTAATGCATATGTTTATGCTATGATGACACTAATGTATACTTGTTCGGATTCTATGCATCTCATTCTACATAGGTCTGAGGGCAAGCACCTACGTACTCCACATTATAGGGTTAAATCCCTCGCCATGCATCCTACTACTATGACTACTACAAGATTTAGACACTCTGCGAATACTGGTTCTCACCCCGGAATACTGGAGATCAATCCCGCTCCGTGGATCATTCTGTGGCCCTTTCGTCCATTGTCCCAGAATATTGGAGATTGTCTCTCTGCGCCAGTCATTCTGGAACCCTCATCGCACAAATGCCCCATGAACGTCGTTCTCATCCCGAAATACTAGAGATCATTCCTGCTCCGTGGATCGTTCAGTGGCCCTTACGTTCGTCGTCCCGGAATACTGGGGACTGTTTCTCTCCAAGGATCATTCTGGACTCCATAACTCACGTTTGCTCTTGTTTCATCATTGCACAAACTAGTGCCTGTCCTTAAGTTTAAGTTTTAAAATCATCACAACCTAGAGCTAGCTTACCCTACCGAACTTAAATCAAAACCGAAAACGATAGCCCATACTGGCCCTTTATCAAAATCAATAATCATTATCATTACTTTACCAGTATCTGGGTCTCACTAAGCCTCTAGAGACATCTTTTCATATTCAACCATATGGGGTATGCATACCCTTATTATTCATATTCTCAATTTCATATATTCATATTTTATTCAATTCTTTCATCCATTCATTTATTCATCATGAAGTAAACACTTCTTGGTTAATCAACCAAACTATTCTTTTTTAATAATTCACAAGCTCTTTCGATAATTAAAAAAATTTCATATTCATCTATACTTCAAGTGTCATTCTCAATACAAAAGTTGTTTAAGATTGAAAACTCAATTTCTTAAAGATTTATCATTAGAAGTTCATTATTTAAATCTCATCATTTTACTTTGATTTTATTACAAAATCAACCTTTAAAATCTTAATCATATATATATTCTTCTTGAACTCCACTCTCATCTAACACATGAATATATCTTTAATTTCCACAATATAACCTAAAACAGTGAAAAAATATTTTCAGTTGTTCCTTTAATATATTAAAACATTCATATAAATTTTCTGAATTAAAACTAAAAAAAAGACCAAAAATATAACAAATGCACTTTTGTGCACAGTAGGGCTCGAACCCAAGACCAAGGGACACCCCACGCCACGTGGTGATGCCAGGCGCAAGGACACCCCCCGCTAGCCACCCAAACCAAGCATCACATCTAATACTATATGAGTTCAAATTCATATAACTTATCATTCTGTTAAATCTAATTTTTGAACACTTTCAAATATTTTTGATTTCTTTTCTCTCCCTTAATTTTGATTGTTCATAAAACTTATCTCTAAGTTTCCAGAAATAGTTTTGCGAAAAATTTTATTCGTATTAGCACCAAATTATACCTAATTTAACTCAAATAATCACTTTTATAAATCTAGTATTCAAATAACCTCTTTTTATAAATATAGTATTCATAGTTTTTTATTAGAAAATTTTTTCATCATGAATGCATTTTTGTTCAGAATTTCTCATCATTCCCATTGACTTTATAATTCATTTCGAATATTCACACAATTTTCTAAGCACAAAATTAATAACTTGCTCATAAAATACTCAATTCTAATCATAGCATGCTATTTGTGCCTAACCACTTCAACATACTAATAAAATAGAATTTTCATTCAACAATTTAATTATATCATGATGAAATTTTCATTTAGCATGCAACAATTTTTCATGTTGATCAACCATAACAATATAATGTGCAACACATAAAGGAATTAAAATTACAACAACTCATGCTACATCTACTATTTCAACATAAATCATCTAAGCATGCATCATAACACACAATTAGAAAGCAAGAAGAAAACACCCACATTGTTTTTGATGCAAAAATGAAATAGAATCCTATAGGGATTGTTCCAAAGCTCCAACCAAGCAAGCCTTCATCTCATAACAATTTGCCAACACCAAAAGCTCATCTCTTTGTTTCTTCTCTCGCTTTCTCTGTTTCTTTTAGTGTACAATGTTCATGAATGAGAGAGATATTTATAGGGCTAAATGGGTGAATGAAAGGACACCCTTTACCCAAAATAAATACCCACTCACACAAATTAATCATCGACTTACACATCCACTACACAAACCCACTCATAAATCCCCTTCTCCTTCTTCCTTGGGGTGCACACACGTGCACGTGCACTCTATGTGCACACATTTTCATTCTTTTAAATATTTTTTATTAGTCCATTTGTGTGTGTTTGTTATATGACAAGTGTATAGGGTTAAAAAGTGTTCATTTTAAGAGTAGAATTAATTATGGGCTTTTCTTTTAAATAAATTTTCTAATGGGCTTTAAAATAGACTTTAGGCCTATGGATTTTGATTATAAAATAAATAATGCAATCGTGACAAAAAAATGAGAATAAAAATGTGTTTAGTTTTTTGAAAAATTTGAGAGACTAAAATACATAAAGCTTTACGTGCAATACACGTGCAAAATATTAAAAATTAATTTGAGAGAACAAAAAATAGTCAAAATAAAAAATACGTAGAACCATAATGCTACGGATATTTTACGTAACGGAAATTATACGTAATCGACACGTGTATTGAAAGCACGTGCAATGTACGTAAAACATAAATATTAAAATAAATGTTTGGGTTGACTAAAAATAGGATAAAAATGGGTTTTGAGAAAACGGAAAACATATAAATTATCGAAATATAAAATACGTATGATATTTATATAAATATACGTTATGAATAATATTCGTAACAGTACGAAATACACGTGCATAATACACGTGGAGCAAAATTGTCATAATTCAATTTTGCGGCGTGTTACACGTTTGGTGAACAATTTGCTGATATCCTAACTAAAGCACTAACTTCTAAGATTTTTCAAACTTTCTTGAGCAAACTTGGTTTCGACAATATCTACACACTAGCTTGAGGGAGAATGTTAAAATGGTCTTAGTTTAGTCCCATATCTGAAATAGACTTTGATTACTCTTTGTACTCTCATATATATATGAGACAGTGTATTCAATTATTAGTATCTAATAAAGCATTATTTTTTGTCCCTTTACTATGTTTTAACAGTTTACTCTTTGTCCTATATATATATATATATATATATATATATATATATATACACTAGGTTTACCTGTTGACACGTGCCTACTGCGCCGTCTTCGAAATGGTGCACCTGGTTTGATTATATAAAATAGTTTTAGAGGTCAAGAAAATTAATTGATGTAGGAAACATATTATTTGAGGAAGCAGCATATCTACCTTTAAGCTCAACCATCGCCTTTTTGATCATTAGCTTAAACTTACCTGGAATACATATAGTTTGTTAGAAACACTGCATAGAGTTTTTTTAAACTTCAGCATCACTTTTAAATGCTTGTAATAGTTATGCAAAGACATGATCATTTAAGTTTTATAGAGCTTACTGTAATCCCATAACCACTATGAGCATGTCTAAATACAATGGTACCTTAAGTGAAGGTGTGAAGGTATCTACAATACCAATAATCTAAACATTTGTTTGTCTGAAACTTAGTTTGCAATTGAAATACCTCTTATTATTATTTCAACCAAAATGTAATACATGAAGTTCTCAAAACTCTAATCCAAGCTAATCATTTCTTTTATCTCCACTTTCTCTCTCTATTACACCTTTATAAAAAAAATCAAAATGGATCAATAACAAATTTACTTTCGCTGTCTTTCTTGAGTGGAGAGTTTGCACCCTTCACTGGTAAACTTCAGCCATCCCGATCCTATATATCCAAACATACACTAAAAGTTCTTATATGTTATGTTATCCATGGTTTCTAATAACTAGAGAAGGGAACACCTCACGATAGTATATTCTCTCGTAGTAAAGAAATTAATGTTGCATATTTTTCAAGTTATTTCAGGTTGCTGATCAGCTTACCTGTTCTGCTATGATTTGGAAGCCCAAATTGAGGCCACCAACTAATCCATCTCTCACTTGCGTACACCTTCAATCAAAACCAATAAAAATCTCATCAAATAAATCACCAAATTAAAAAAATTTAAACCCAAAAATAAAATAATCATACCTCTCTGAACTTAGATCTCATGCACACACAAAATTTGAGTTAGCGAAAAACTGAGTAATCCCCTGCACACACAAAATTAAAAATTAGAACGAGAATTCGGTTAATGAGATGAAATTAGAGTCGCCGCATCACATGTAGAGGCTCTCAATTCGGTGGAGGGGAGTCACCAATACGGAGTCAGTTGATATTCGCGCTCAATTTGGTGGAGGGAAGTCGCCGATACGGAATCAGCAGCTGATCAAATATCGGCAACGACCTCTTGATTGTGGTTCATACTAGATTTAGATTTGAATTTGCTTTGAGATTCGCTCTTGAGAGGACAATGGAGGCTTCACCAATAGAATGGAAGCGAAGGTTTAAGAAAATAGTTTTAGAATTTGGAGTTGGCGGCTTAAAAACCCTGGGGAAGAGAGTGAGAGAGAGAGAGAGAAAGAGAGAGAGAGAAGGAGCTCTCTGGTTTAGGGATTAGAGGGAACAAACTGATCTGAATATGTGTGTGTGTGTGTGTGTGTGTGTGTGTGTGTGTGTGTGTGTGTGTGTGAGAAAGAGAAAGATAGAGAGAGATAGAGAAATAATTAAATAAATAAAGGAGTTGTTTGGAGGGTGGGGGATTTGAATTTGAGTTGTGTGGGAAACTTTTGGAGGAAAAAAATGTCTTTTGGGAGCTTAGATATGAACCATTGATTTCCTTACTATTGAAGGAGAGCCACTTGATAGCTTTTCTTTGT